>OX422217.1:59896220-61146220 GCA_949130495.1 Sambucus nigra | reverse complement strand
CGTCACCGCCGTCACCGCCGTCGGCGTCACCCTTAGCGTCCTGTCCATCTCAATTTGAGCACCATCATAGTCCAGCCCCAACAGTTACTGAACATAAATGGGAGTCACCTTCATCTCCTCGAAGCTAAAATTGAAGGTGTGGGTAGTGTCCCACCACCTATCCCCTAGAGCATACAGAAGAGTAGTGGGACGAGGCATCCTATCCAGAGCAGACACCACTCTCCCAAAGTTGGATAATGACACCATCCATCGCACCACAGATGGAATGTGCTACCAAACATCCTTAAGCCCCGTCGTCCCTTGGGCATGTATAGTTAACATGGAGACGTCAGACTATCAAAGAAACAAAGAAAACCATTGTCAAATTCAAGAAATAAAGCAACCTCATCAAGAAAAAATGGAAAATAATACCAAAGGTCATTCAATACTTAGATGGCCTCCAGGGTTCACCAACCTAGAAGAACGGTGATGCGAGGGCTCACATAGAAGAATCCGATCATCCACCACTGGCTCAAATGAGTCGAATGAGTTCTTGCTGCCCAGTAAAAGGGGCACCCTATCCCTTCACTCAAACCCTGCCCAATCGTCGACATTAAGCCATGCCATGTGAGTAGCGCTGCTTGAGAACTCAACCATCTCTTGACTTTGGAACGTCGTAACGATTTGCAGAAGGTAATTGCAGAAGAAGGCAAGTCGAAAAGCTGTTAAAAATGAGGAGAACCCCCCCTTTTTATAGGAGGCTAAGGGGCATGCCGTTCGGCATCTCTTTGCCACCCACAGATCTACACTAACCCTCCACTTGCTCGAGGGACCCCCAAAGACTGTGCCACTATCGTTTGGTGCCCCTCCATCTATGCCAGTTGACACCCCCTTTAAAATTTCGTATAAAAACTCCAAAAAAATAACAGAAATTCTCGAAAAATCCCCAAAAAATTCCTAAAATCACCCAATCAATTTTAGAACTTTTTTCACTAGGAAACACGTTTTTACATCGCTAATGGAATTTCTCCCCAGCAATGTCTCCATAGGACATTCCAAAAATTCCCCAGCTAAAAATCCTTGGATTATTCCCTTTTCCCCATCGAAACCTAAAATCAAATGCTTCCCCAAATCCCTAGAGAAAGATTACACATCCCAGTGGAGTCCCCAAGCTTCCCAAATGAAAAATAAGCCCTCAGAATTGGCTTCAACCCTCAGAATTGGTCTCTTCTACTTAAGCCCACAGAATTGGATTTGACCCACATAATTGGTCACCCCTATCCCAAGCCCTCAAAATTGGTTATCTCTACTTAAGCTCGCAGAATTGGCTTTGACCCGCAGAATTGCTCACCCTAAATAAGCCTTCAGAATTGGCTTCAACCCTCAGAATTGGTCAGCTCGAATAAGCCCTCAGAATTGGCTTCGACCCTCAGAATTGGTCACCCCCATCTTTATCCCATAGAACTGGCTTTGACCCTCAGAATTGGTCACCTCTACTTAAGCCTGCAGAAATGGCTTCGACCCTAAGAATTGGTCGCTTCCACTTAAGCTCGCAAAATTATCTTTCACCCGCATAATTAGTCATCCCTATCTTAAGCCATCAGAATTGGCTTCGGCCCTCAGAATTGGTCACTTATACTTAAGCCCTTAGAATTGGATTCAACCCTCAGAATTGGTCGCTTCTACTTAAGTCCATAGAATTGGCTTTGACCCGCAGAATTGGTCAACCCAAATAAGCCTGCAGAATTATCTTCTACCTGTAAAATCAGTCACTTCTACTAAAGCCCTTAGAAGTGTCTTTGACCTAAGAATTGGTCATCTCTATTTTAAGCCCGCAAAATTGGTTTTGACCCGCAGAAGTGGTCGCTATAATTTAGATCCTTAGAACTAACCCCGACCCGTAGAATTGGTCGCCTCCCAACTCATTACCTACTTTAGGTACTCATAATCGTCCACCCCAACATCACCTTAGTTCCTCAGGATCGAGATCGACCCTCTGAATCCATCATCATCATCCCTTAGGTCCACAGAATCGACCTTTATCATGTGGTGTTTATTCGACAGCTATCACTTGTTCCAAGATCACCCGTTGAGGGGCTCTGTAGACACCACATTCTAAGACCCGCTAAGTTTCTCCTTAGGTCCCTAGAACCTCTCCATATCACTGCAAACCCTAGGTCACACTCCGAGTACCAATCTAGAGGCCATCGGGCCCCTGTTTGACTCCGATCAACTTTATCTCCAGAGTGAAAGCTCTTTGACTCTTTGAAAGTATCTGAGTACCCTCTCCAATGGTCTTTACCGTGAATAAATTGTCATAACGGTTCGTATGAATGGGCCATTTTTTTATTAAAAATCGATTTGGGGGCCACCGGGCATTCTCGGGCCCCGAATTGACCCCAATCAACTACACTGTCAGAGAGAAAGCTCTTTTAATATTCAAAAGAAACTGAAATCCCTTTCCAACAATCGTCCCCATGCAAGAAATAGCATAATCGTTCGGATGAACGATCAGTTTTCCATAGAAAATCAATTCGAAGGCCACAAGGTGCTCCCGGGCTCCGTTTGACCAAAGTCAACTATTTAGATTGAATGAGACTAAATAAATATTCTAATTTCACTGAATACCCTTTCCAATGGTCCACACCATGCGCAATTTTGACCTACGGTATGAACGAACGATCCATTTTACTCCGAGAGGTCCCTGGGCACTTCCGAACCTTGATTGACAAATGTCAACCTTTTGAACTGAGAGAAACTCTTTGGAATTCTAAGTACATATCCTAACCTTTCTAAAGGTCTGCCCGTGTAAGATTCTGACTGATCATGCAGATGAATGGTTCGTTTTCATTCGACGATCTCCTGTCCAAAAGACCGACGTGCGCTTTCGAGCCACATTTGACCCAAAGCCAACTCCCGAACGCAGGAGAGGTCCAAAAGATTCTTGGAGGTATCTGAAGTACCTTTCTAACAATATGCCCTATGTGCAATTCGGATCAATGATTTGTGTTCTGTAATTATTTTTCTAGGCAAATCTGCACGAGACTACCCATTGGCAGGTCCAGATCCCTGCCTATCAGCACAGTGTCTGGGATCACATGCCGATAGGCACCTCCTGGGTAGGCCGATCAACACCCCTCGACCCTAGAAATAGAGTCCATGACCTCACTCCCAGGAAGGAACATAACAGATCCATCAACATCAGTGATCTCGTAATATTCCCGAAATATACGAAGTTCCTCATGTGAAGTTGCATTCAAGCTTACATTCCCATCCTTTTCATACCCAATTTGGCAAAATATCCTTCTCTCTCATGAACAATCATCAACACTCATGGGAGTTCATCAAAGATCAAAGATCAATCTTCAAAGAAGGTCCAGTTCCTTCCCTCTCTCTTTAAATTCTTTGTTTTTGCATCATAAACATTAGATTCATATTCTAATTCTTACTTTAGATCATACACCTTAACATCTAGAATTTTATTAGTATATTTTACATTCATTATTTTCTACAAAAAGTCCCAAAAATAAATAAAAGAGGGTTACACCCGTAAATTCCCAATGGAATTATCCATCACACTTTTTCCAAAACCTAAAAAAATACATTTTCTACATGTACGCATATAATAAAATTCTGTTAGAATCTTTGGGATAAACCCCACCCCTATGATACATTTGAAGTACGTGGACTTTGATGCCTTTATAGGCTACGCATGCTTCTCGAATTAAAATTCGAGACTCGAGTTCAATTTTCCAATTTTCTCAATTTCTCAAAATCCCTGACTTTCTAGAATATCTCCCACTTTCATATTATATATATATATATCATGCTTGTTTCCGTTTCATCCTTCACATGTTATCATTTCCTAATAACTATCAATATCATGATGAACGAACGAATCATAATTTCTACATATGTTATTTTGGGAACATTCCTATGGATGACCTCACTCTACCTTATACATGGTATGAGTTGAATTATTCCGATCTCCATTATATAAAAATGCTCACACACTTCATGGGGATATAAAGAAAATATAATAACACTAGCCCATGAGAGACCAAAGGGGTGGGATGGGTGCCTAACACCTTACCATTCCGTAACTTAGCCCCTGGACCTTTGAACTATTGGTTTCGTATGCATCAGTTTGTCCTTGATGCTGCTCTCTCGAAGTGGTAACATATTTTTTTGCCTGTTTTGTGAAAAAGAGGCTGGTGACTCCATGTTTTCACATTTACCCCTACACCTATGATGACCGAAGCACCTTCCAAAGAGGGGTGCGAGATCGTGGTGCAGCCTTCTAGAGGGGATATCTGAATCTCTCCCCCCGACGCCGCTCGGGATGGCCACAAATTCCACTGAATAATGTTAAATTAATTAACATGAAATAATATTCCATACGTCATAATCGTCCTCTTTTATGAGTGATCTAATTTTTATAGGTATGAGCTCGTCCCATTAACCATATAAATAATCCCATAAAAATTCTACATGAGAACCTATACCCAAAATCATAAAACCCAATAATCTAACCTACGCACCTAAGGGTTTCAAAGTTTAATACATATTCAAAAGTTTCATAAAAAAGTCCCAAAATTTTAGTGCCCACTTTCTCTAATTAAGTTACTAATTGATTTTAATAAAAAAACACATTATTAAGGCTTTGGGAGACACTTACGACGCTTAATACCAAAGGAAGGGAATAGAGTATTCATGCTTGTGATTTAGATGAAGAAAATATGAGTTAACTGTTGGATTTCTCTCAAAAAATTAGCAAAGAATAGTTCTTGAACAATCTTAAGAAAACATCAATTAGGCCTTCAAATATTGAGTTAAGCACTTGATTAAGTTTGGGGCTAAAGTTTGTAGATGAAAGGGAATAATTTTGGAGAGGTCTTCTGGTTGAAAAGTTAATAAAAAAGTGATTTGAAAAGCCAAGCCACGAATTATTTGTGATAGATAAAGGATTAAGAGTTTTATTAAAAAAAGAGTTCTAACTAGATCCGAAAACAAAAAAAATATTTGGACGATCGGACCGTTGGAATTGGCTATTTTTTTTGGGGGGGGTAATAGATGAAGACGAGAGGAAGCTGCATAAAACATTTAAGCTCGATCGGGCGGTCAAATATTTATATATATATATTTTTTTCTAGAGAGTGTTTTGAGGACTCTTAGAGAGTTTTATGTTTTGAGGACTATTCTAAACTTCCCCAGACTTATATATATACTCATATTAGGAGTCTTGTAATCCATCTTTCTGAATTTTGATTATAAAAACCAACACATTTAATTATTAAGAATAATTAAATAATTTTTTTTATTTTTCTCCAATTTTTGAATTAATTAAATAATTAATTAACAAAACACGGGGTGTTACACCCCAAAGAAGTTCACCGTTTCTAGATTTAAGATCTATAGTGGAAAGTTGGATCTTATAGACCATATTCAGCCGTACAGGAAGATGGTGATCCTGTGGAGCCACAGCGACTCCTTGATGTGTTGAATCTTCCCTTCTTAGCCTATATGACGTAGCTTCCCGCAGATCGGTTAAGAGCTTCAAGGCCCTATTAGAGGCTTTCGCCACTCGTTTCATAACCAGTAGTTCCCATCCTAAGAGTATGGATTCACTGCCCACGATGAAGAAAAAGCCATAAAAGAGCTTTCTTAATTATGCCAAGAGGTACTGGAAGGTCTTCAATGAAATGGAGGACTTCTCGAAGAAGGTTGTTGTTGCTTCCTTTAAGATTGGTTTACCGACCACATCTCTGTTGCATCAGTCCTTGACGAAGAAAGAGGCTAACACCGTCGATGACTTCATGGCACATATAAAAAAATATGCCATGGTTGAGGACATAGTTCAATATACACTAGGGGACAATGGCCGAGGAAAAATAAGTAAAGGAGGAGACAAAAGTGACACTCCAAAAAAAGGGAATAAGAACGGGTAAAAACGACTCCAAACATTGGAGCAAGGCTGATCCTTCAAAGGCGTTTCAGGCTGTTAACACAGTATTCAAAGAACTAATCTACAAGATCTTGAGCATGATCAAGGATCAACCATTTGTCAAGTGGACCAAGAATATGGGTGGTGACCTGACAAAGAGGAATAACGTGCTGAGATGCGCATTCCACAAGGAGGGCGACCATAGGACAAAGACTTGCAAGTCCCTAAAGTCACATTTTAAAGAGTTGGACTAGACTGGAAACTTGAACCAATATATAGAGAAAAAAACCGATAAGGTCGTAGCCAATGTTGACCAGAAATTGAATAATGGCCTCAATGATGACATATGATAGGAGTTCATGGTGATTCATGGAGCGTTCGACCTAAAGCAGATCCAAGGGAACACTGTTTAGATGAAACTAAAGAAGGTCACTGTTATCATAGAGGCATTCCGAATTGACCTTGTAAAATTCTAGGCTGGTAAGCACTGATGACCAGAGGATGTTAACTACACCAAACACATCGTCTTCATAGAGAAAGATCTGATTGGGGTGAAGACCCCCCACCATGATGTGCTCATAATTACTCTCAGAATCATGAATTGGGATGTCGATAAGTTACTGGTAGACCAGGGAATCTCATTAGTGGTGATGTACCAAGAGTTATTCCACAAGTTGAACCTCAACTTAGCTGACCTCAAAGAAGCCATAGTTCCATTATTCGGCTTTGCGGGGAAAATTATGATGCTATTAGGAAAGATAGTCTTGTCAGTTAGAACATGAGCTTGTCAGTTAGAACATGATATATCTCAAAGTTGATTGAATTCTTGATGGTGGACATAGAGTCTCCATATCACACTATTTTAGGACGAGGGTGGTTTCACTCCATAAAAGTCGTACCATCTACCTACCACTAGAAGCTCAAATGTGTTACCGATTGGGGCGTGGTTGAGATTCATGGTGATTGGTCCATTCTAAGAAACGCTTCATTGCAGCCATTCTCCCTCAGAAGGAGAAGAAGAAAGAGCCAATGGACACCCCAGAGGAAGCCCAAGAGGGGTATACACCCTCTAAATAACAAGTAAGGTATGACCGAACAGGGGTGTAAGAGACTAGGATCTATCCCGCTGATGGGGTTGTTAAAAGCCTGGAGGAAGTTTGTGCCGATGACAACTTGTCTGATAGAAAGTTTTCTTTATCAGAACCATGCTTGTCGATCATGAAAATAAAGAGGTGGTTGCCTTCTTGAGAAGAAATTTGGATGTTTTTTCTTGGAAGATATATGATCTACCTGGAATTGATCCCATTATAGCCCACCACTATCTAGACCCAACCTTTAAACCTATTACTCAGAAGTCACATCGAACGACCCCCAAAAGGCTAAAGCGGTGGAGAATGAAGTTGGAAATCTTAGGGATGTAGGATCCATTAGGGAAGTTCAGTTCCCAAGTGGTTGTCCAACCCAGTGGTAGTATGGAAAAGCAACAACATCTGAAGAGTCTTTATTGATTTCATAGACATCAACAGATCTTACCCGAAGGACAGTTTCCCACTGCCTAAGATTATTCAGTTAGTTGACGCCACGACAGCTCATGAGAGAATGACTTTTCTTGAAGCCTATTCAGGGTACCATTGAATTCCACTGTTCAGCCCGACCAACACAAAACGTACTTCATAACCCCTAGTGGGTTTATATTACTATAAAGTCTTTCCATGCAACCTAGAGAATGTAAGGGAAACTTACCAGAGGTTGGTCACGAAGATGTTCAAGAAAAAATGGGAGACACCATGGAAGTCTACATAAATAACATGCTAGTTAAGAGCAAGAATATAGATGACCACCTCACGGACTTTACCAGAACCTTCGAAATCCTCATGAAGTACAGGATGAAACTTAATACAAGGAAGTGTTCATTTGGTGTCTAGTCAGGTAAACTTATGGGTTAGTTAACATAAGAGGTATTGAGGCCAATCCATATCAAATTGATGCTATCATTAATAAGGTCCAGTCCCAAGGATGTTGCACGATATTCAAAAGCTTATTGGAATGCTCGCAGCAATCAATCGCTACATCTCTAATTCCTCGAAATGCTGTTGACCATTCTTTCAGCTACTAAATAAGGACAAATGCCTCATATAGAATGATGATTGCTCAAGAGGTTTGGATGAGATTAAGTCTTACCTCAGAAAACCACCTCTATTGGTGATCCTCGATGACGGAGATCACCTGTACATCTATCTCATAGTATCAGACCATGCTTTTATCTCAACTCTGGTATGTGAAAAGTAGGGCGGACAACACCCTATCTATTACGCCAGAAAGATGCTCCTAGATGCAAAAAAATGTTGGTTCCCCTTGGAAAAGATAACTTATGCACAGGTGGTTACCTCTAGGAAGATGAAACACTACTTTGAAGCTCACTCAATAACGATGATTACTTCCTTCCCCCTCAAAGTTATCTTTTGAAAAATAGACCTCTCTAGACACTACCAAAGTGGTCAGTTGAGCTCGGAAGGTTCGATATTCATTTTCAGCTAAGGAAAACAATTAAAGGACAAGTCTTGACCGATTTCATCATCGAATTCATGGGGGATAGGCCTACTAACCAATAAATAATGGATAAATCAACAAATGAGGCATCACAGTCTAGGGACTGGACCCTATACATTGATGGATCCTTCAATTCCAAGAGGGAGGGAATCGAGTTCATCCTTGTCACACCAGAAGATGCTATCATCGAGCAAGGAATCATCTTAGATTTGAACCCTCTAATAACGAAGTCGAGTATGAAGAGCTGATAACTGGCCTACACAAGGCCCAAATACTAGAGGCGAAGCCCTATAACATGTTCAGAGATTCCAACCTGGTCTCTAAGTATGTGAGTGGAGATTTTAGTGCAAAAGATGATAGGATGGTAGCCTAACTTGTCATGATGAGAGATCTTAAAGCAAGATTTAAGAAAGCTCACATTCAGCAGTTCCCCCGGGGAAAAAACAGTCATGCTGATACCTTAGCATCCCTAAGCTCAATAACATATTCTTATCTCAGAAGGACTATGCAGGTAGAGTTCCCCTTAGACTAGCATTGACTAGGTAATGGTCACCGAACATGCCCTCTTCATAGAATGAGCCCCTAGTTGGATGGATCCCATAATTTTCTACTTGTAGAGGGATAAGCTATCAGATGACAGGAAATTGTCTCACCAAATAAGAGTAAAAATGATATGTTTCTACCTTGACCCAAGTGGGAAGCTCTACAAAAGATCCTTCACATGCCCTTACCTATAATGCATTCACCTGCAAGACACCAAGAAAGTTCTCAGCGAGCTTCATGATGGTATTTGTGGGAGCCTCACAAGAGGAAGATCATTGGCATTTCGCGAAATAAACAAGGCTACTGGTGGCTACACATACAAAGGGATACAAGTATCTATATTTGGAGATGTGAAAAATGCCAAAAATTCTCCCCCATGGTTCATCAACCAACTAGCGACCTGAAATCCTTAACCAGTCCTTGGCCATTTGCATAATGAAGATTGGATATTATGGGACCACTACTTATTGCACTTGGGAATCTCAAGTATTTTCTAGTCAGCACAGACTACTTTACCAAGTGAGTAAAGACAGAACCACTAGTGAATATTTGTGATGTCGATATGACAAGGTTTATTTGGAAGAGCGTCATAACACATTTTTTGGTACAAAGAGCTCTAATCACCGATAACAACACGCAGTTTGGAAGAAGTTTCTTTCAAAACTTTTGCGATGAGCATGGCATCAAGAATCATTTCAATTCTACGGTGTACCCCCAGAGTAACGATCAGGCATAAGCTTCTAATAAAATGAAGCTCGGTGTCCTAAAGAAGAGTCTAAAAAGAGGAAAGGGTGCCTAGGTGGGCGAGCTCCCTCATGTCCTTTGGGCCTACCGTTCCACACCTAGAAGGCCTACTGGGAAAAAACCCTTCGTGCTCATGTAGGCTATTATCTCGCATAAAGCAAGTCTCCCTACTATGAGAACCAACTTAGTGGACCAAGGGCTAAACGACGATGCCTTGCGTACTAAACTTGACTTAATGGAAGCAATATAACAAGAGAGTTAATTTGAGAAAATTCCAGGTAGGGGATTATGTCCTAAGGAAAGTCCTCGTCAGTGCAGTAATAAGATGGCAAACTAGGACAAAAATGCCCAAAATGATTAAAATTAGATACCAACTCATTTATTCGGTGAAAGGCCCAAAATGGTTAATAGTATTATTTGGTCCACAAAATTCCTAAATGATTGGTAGGTATAAACTCTTCTTAGTCGGTGAATAAAATAGATAAGTAGTTATTAACTATATTTAGTCGGCGCATGCCGAAGATATAATACAGTTAATAAACAGACTTTATTTTGATAAAAGACTAAAGAGTACAAATATACAAGCTATTCTAAAAATCATACAAGGACACAAGCTATTCATGGGTGGCGATCTAAAAAGTCTACTATTTGCCTTCTTTGGCCATCGTCTGGATTGGGCACAAAATCTTCCTCAATGCTAGGATCCACCTCAAAGCCATTCAGTAACTGCTAGGGAATAGCATCTAAGGGAACCCACTTCTCATCCTTCCCAAATGAAGGCTGGTGATCGTCTGGGCAGTCCATTTGATACATGTACGACCACTGGGAGTCTCTCGGTTCTTCAGTACTTTGAGGGAATTCAACCACCTATTTTTGTACTCAACATCTTGGGCTTCTTCCACCCTCATAGGAGCATCTTTCTAACCCTCATTGTAGCCTTTTGACCACACAACTCGAGGGCCCCTCATAAATAGGAACCTTAGCCTCGTGATATCTCGCTAAAGCCCAGATATCATAACATCCTTCCCTAGAGAATCTCCTTCTACTTCAGAAATTTCCTCTTCAGCTCATTGTTCTGCAGCTGGAATAGCTCGTCAACCTTTCCCACATCCTCACTCAAAACGAGTTGTGACTTGAGGTTGGCATTCTCCTCCTGTATTAAAAAGCTAACATCCATCAAGTCCTAAAAATGGTCTTTCAGCTTGGTAATCACCTCAGTTTGTTCCTTATATACCTTTGTTCTGGACTTTAATGCCTTGCAAACTTTAATAAAAACGCGACGAGATTTCTTGCTCACTCAAAAGCCCAAAATCTTCTCAAGATTATACGAGGAAGAGGAAACATCCTTTACAACAATCTACAAGCATTGAAAACAAACACAGAACATGGAGAGAATCAATAAGGTAAATTTATATTATTTCATTGATTACTAAAAGAGATGGGAACTAGCGATTACAACAAAAAAATATAATAAAAGGGAGAAGCGAATATAACACTTGAAAAAAGGAAAAAAATCCTAATCTATAGAGCTCTACTCCTTCACCAGCTTGATTGATTCAGGAGTTTTTCCCTTGCCCACAACGTGCTTATCCTACTCGCTGGAGGCCTCAGTCTGGTTGGAGGTGTCCTCAGCGTGGTCGGCTATAGGTCCAATAGCCACCATCTCTTCAATAACTGGAGAGGACCTGGATCATATCTCATGAAGAGTTCGGAGTTAGAAGGAACTCCCGCGGTAGTAAATGCTTGGTCCCAACACTTTTTGAAGCTCACCTTCCAAGCGTGTGCTATCTTAAGCTCATCATCGTCATATGCTTCATTCTAGACTTTCCCATAGTTAGCATCCTTAATGGAAGGGACCTCATTGTGACCCCCCGCCTAATTAATTACCGGGTGATCAGTCCTTAATTAATTAATTTCATAATATCAAGTTGGTTCGGATAATGCATCACTATCGAAGGATTCAAATTTTAATTTAATAAAAACTAACGACCTAATATATAAAAAGGCCGGTGTCGAAATTTATCTAGTCATTAGTCATCAACATAAAAGGAAATAATTAATCATCACCAAACACCACAATAGCATAAGCAAAGAACTAACTGAATTAATATTTGCAACTGCTGGAGAAAACACTCCCAGTCACAACCTCATACAATAGTCCAATGCTATGAAATAAAAGTCTAAAAGTAGAATAACACCAATGTAAATCTCTGAATAAAGACTAGGAAGGGACGACATGTCCAATAGAAATGAGTACTGATAGATAAAAATAGACTTAGAAGTGTCTACTAGCAATGTCTTGTAGCTTTCGTAGCAGCTACAACTCGTGAAATGAGTGGGATCTCCTAAGCTTGGTGTCCCTGTGGCTGAGCACCTAAAATAAAGGAACAAGAAAAGAGTTTTGCAAACAAAAAATGGGTCAAAGCCCGAGTTGAAAATAGTTTAAAAGTAGCAAGTTTTTAAATTGATTAAATAGGACATATATTATTCATGTTAACTTAGCGTACTAACTTGAGATGCTCACCTCTCATCTAATGTGCATGCCTAGCGAGCCTAACTACCCATGCTAGTTATGATATCTTGCCTGACTAAACGTAATATAACCACTATGCCGGATAAAATATATAAATAACCTGAAGACAATATTTTTCTATTATTTAGGAATATGTTTAAAGATGCTTTAACTCATTCTCATAACATTCTTAATTCTCAACTGGTGATCCAATAAGTATATACTTTAATAAAGTGGAAAATATGAAATACATAATAGGAATTCAGTATACATATATAAAATCTCACTATGTATACATGTAACTATATATCAATACTTCACCCATGGTTAAGAAACCCCTGGTGCTAGGCATACTCGACTACCTTGTCCCATTGCAATGCTCACGCATGAAGGACAACATGATCAATCTCTCAGGAACCAATAAAACATATACACATATTGGAGGCAAACATAGTTCTAAGATGATGGTCTACATACATACCTATGCACCCATACAACCGTCAACACTATCATTCTCACAGATAGCCCATACCTAGGTTCTATGGTCTAGTGGTACAACTCAACATCCCCCAAAGGCACACAAGATATGATCGTCCATAATGCACTAACCTCCATTCGATAGCCAGTAGCTAGGTATGTCATACACATAATGTTCCAAGTAATAAGCATGCACAAAACTTATATAACTTATTAGGCATTCATGCAACCCTATTCCCGTAGTACGTAGATAATATTATCATTTCTACCACTCACTGTAATTCTTTCATATATTACCTCTCTCGAACCTACCTTCCTTCCAAGGTTCTATAAACTTTCTATATCCTGAGAACAATCACACTCCCCACTAACTAATAACTCGTAATTTACATTGCCCGATACTCACATAAGCTATTACTCTCACTTTGATAAACCTAGGGTGATTTTTTACTCGATCGGACCCTAAAAGGCCATTCTAGAATCTCGTTAGTAGTCAAGGAAATCTCGTTCGAACGAAGTTCTCACTTCAAACGAACTCCCTCATTTCGTTAGCAAGGTCGTTGTAATTCTCGTTGGAACGAGGTCGTTCGAACGACCTGGGCATGTTTTCAAATGAGAATTTCAGACAGGCCCTGTTCTTCCCCAAATTTGATCTTCTAACATTTTAAACCTCAAATCTAACCCTAATCACGTCTAACCTCAAGTGAGATAATGTTAAACTATTTTTAATCATTGTGGTGCATTCTCTAACAAAATTTAGGGCTTAAATCCTCATACTTTCAAATGAAAAATCAACAATTACTCAAATCTCTAAAATTTCTTTTATAATGAACCCATAATTTTAATTTCCCAAAACTCTTATTATAATTCGTGACTAAGAAATAAGATTCTCAAATATTCATAGTCTAACAAAGGGAAAAACCTCTACATGCATACCCATCTCTAATTCATAAGGTTTCTTTACAATTCCGTCTAATTAAACCTAAGCTTTCATTGCACGAAGTTTATATCATCAAACTTAAATTAACAAGAACAATATAAGCTAAAAGAGGAGAAAGATAAACACTTGCTTTTGTATGGATTTCTGATTCTCTGATTGAATTTGGTATGTGGTTGATCCTCTTGTCGCGATATACACTTTGGTGTAACTATTTGTGAAAAATCTCCAACTTTTGGCTTTGTTCTCCAATGGGCATCCTTCCTCTTTGGTTCTCCCTCTCTTTCTCTCTCCTTCTCATGTAGGTTGCAACTAACAGCCCACTAACCCTCGATGCTCCTATTTTAATCCTATTTTCATCCATTTAATTACTCAAAAATCCCAAAAGACTAAAATACCCCTCTGGGTTGTCATCTTGGGCTGAAATGCCTCGGACTCCAATTAAAACACCCGAGTAGTGTTTTCGGACTATTTTGACCCTTTCGGACACAATGGCACTCTCAAAATAGTCATTCGAGTTATATAAAAATAATTTACCCTTTTAACCCCCAAATATATAATAGTGACGCGACTCATATGCGCGTCCCAAATAATTATATCTTAATTGTCGTGTATCTCGTCCTCGGCCGTATTATTATTTTCGAAACAATATTACGTTACTCACTACATAATGTTCAATATAATTATAATTTGACGTAATTATTTTTCATAACTACCAACTCTTGTCACGCTAGTAATTATTACCCTTGAAATTGGATTAATTATAAATTAAATTTTCTCTCTTTAAATTAATTAATCCCAATTTCCATAATTTCATAATAAAATAAATATGCATAAAAATACGGGGTATTACATACATCCCCCCTAATAGTAGAATTTCATCCCAAAATTTTGAAGCGAAAATATACCTGGCAAGAATAACTCTGGATAACGTTCATGCATGTCATCCTTGCGCTCCCAGGTAGATTCCTCAACATTATGGTGCCGCCACTGGACACGGACTAGTGGTACTATCTTCGACCTCAACTTCCTCTCGCTACGATCTGGGATAGCAACCGACCCCTCCTCGTAGGAGCTATCAGGCTGTAAGTTGATCTCGTCCAACGCAATGTGTGTATGGGCCAAATCATCCCGAAGATATCTCCTCAGCAAAAATATATGGAACACGTCATGGACCCTATGCAAGTGCTCCAGTAACCCAAGTCTATAAGCAACTGTCCCAATTCTCTCGATAATAGGTACATACCTAGGAGCTAACTTTCCCTTCTTCCCAAAATGCATAACTCCCTTCATAGGAGACACCCAAAGTAACACCTACTCCCTAACATTAAACTCCTGGAAATACCGCTTGGTGTTGGCATAGCTCTTTTGTCGATCCTATGTAACCCAAATACGGCTCTGTATCAACTCTATGCTCTCCAAAGTATCCTGTATCACCTCCAGTCCAAGTAACTTGTTGTCCCCCACCTCCAACCAAAATGCTGGGGAACGACAAGGTCTGACTTATAGTGCCTCAAATGGAGCCATACCAATAGTAAACTGGTAGGAGTTGTTATAGGCAAACTCCACTAGTGGAAGATACTGCTCCCAGCCTCTGCCAAAATCAATGAATCACATACACAACATGTCCTCTAACATCTGATTTGTCCGCTCGGTCTATCCATCCGTCTATGGGTGATAGGCTATACTCAATCGCAACTCCGTACCCATCGCCTCCTGGAAACTCTCCCAAAACTGAGACACAAACACCTTGTCTCCGTCAGACATGATATTAAGAGGCACCCGTGAAGTCTCAATATTTCTACTATGAATATTTGAGCGTACTGTCCCGTGGTGTAATCCGTCTAGGCTGGAAGAAAGTGGGCTACCTTGGTCAATCGATCCACGATCACCCATATAGAATTGTGACCCCTTTGCGATGTAGGTAATCCCATGATGAAGTCCATGGAAATGGTCTCCCATTTCCACATAGGAACCTCTAATGGTTGTACAAGTCCCATCGGTCTCTGATGGTCCACCTTTACCATTTAACAAGTGTCACATTTCGAGATGAACTTGGTAATATCCTTCTCCATCTCACTCCACCAGTATTGTCTCCGTATATCCTTATACATCTTATCCCCACTGAGATGTACCGTAAATCGTGAACCATGTGACTCTGTCATCACCTCGTGCTGCAAGTCTTCTCGCTCAGGAACAACTAACCTTTCATTGAAATGCAAACCCCCATCTAAACCCATGGTATAAGACTCGGCCCCCTCTGCTAGAAGATGCACTATCTGACTTTGGCAGAACGGATTAGCTGCCTGAGCTTGTACTATCCTCGTAATAATTTGGGGCGGAACTGTCGTCACAAACATGTATGATCGAGCCATCGCATCCTGGTGTCCTAACTCCTTCCATTTTACTTTCCACACCTTGGCCACCTTACCTACCGGCCTACGGCTCAACATGTCTGCTACCACGTTACCTTCCCCGGGTGATATTGGATATCGAATTGATAATCCTTCACAAACTCAAGCCAACGACACTGACGCATATTTAACTCCTTCTGCGTGAAGAGGTACTCTAGTGACTTGTGGTCTATGAACAAGCAAAATTTCTCCCCTAGGAGATAATGTCTCCAAATCCAAAGTGCAAACACAATCACCGCCAACTCTAAGTAGTGGGTGGGGTAATTCCTCTCGTGAGGCTTAAGCTTACGATAGGCATAAGCTATATCCTGATTCTCCTGCTGAAGTACACCCCCAAGTCCTAATAAGGATGCATTAGTGTAGAATAGATACTCCATTCTCGGCCAGGGAAATGCTAACACTGGTGCTAAGGTTAACTTGTCTTTCAACTCATCAAAGGCCAAATGACAGGTGTCACTCTAGATAAACGACACCCCCTTGCGAGTCAGGTGTGTCAATGGGCCCGCTATCTTTGAAAACCCTCGAATGAACCTCCAATAGTTTTTGACCAGGCCTAAGAAATTGCATATCTCGGTCGATGTTCTGGGCTGTCCCCATTACCTCACCGGTGACACGTTTCCCAGATCCACGGATATCCCTCCATCGGAGATGATATGCCCCAAAAACTGGACCTCCTTCAGCCAAAACCCACATTTCTCATATTTTGCATACAACTCATGCTGATGCAGTGTCTACAAAACCTGCCTTAAGATCTCAACATGTTCCTCATTGGTCTGCAAGTAAACTAGAATGTCATCTATGAAGATGATGACAAACTAGTCCAGGAACTCTCTGAACACCTTGTTCATCAAGTCCATAAACATGGACGGGGTGTTGGTTAGCTCTAAAGGCATAACCCTAAACTCATAGGAACCATATCTTGTCAAGAAGGCCATCTTCAACACATCCTACTCCCTGATACGCAACTGATGGTATCCCGATCTCAAGTCAATCTTCGAGAAGAAAGCAGCTCCTCTCAACTGGTAGAATAAGTCATCGATTCGAGGCAACGAATATTTGTTCCGTATCATGAATTTATTCAACTCTTGGTAATTGACACATGACCTTAAAGATCCATCCCTCTTCTTAACGAATAGTACGGGATCACCCCATGGTGAAGTACTCCTAAGAATAAACCCCTGCCCTAATAGCTACTCAATCTGGTCATGTAACTCCCTCATCTCTACTGGATCCGTACGCTAAAGTGTTTGGGCTATCGATCGAGTTCCTGACGCTAAATCAGTGACAAAGTCTATCTCTCTACTTGGTGGTAACGCCGGAATCTCCTGAAACACATCAGCGAACTCTTGAACAACAAGAATCGAGTCAAGTGGTACCACCACCTCCCTAGAGGTCTCCTCCTCTATGTAGTATAAATGTGTAGACGATCCTCCCTCAGGAAGAGGCATCGCCACCAGGAACATCCTTTGATCGGGTATGGAAAAAACTATACTCCTACTAAAACAATCGATCATGACCTATACCTGACAAGCCAATCTATAGCTATAATAGCGTCATACTCGAACATATCCAACATAAGTATGTCTGCGGGTAAGTTAAACCTCCCAATCTCTATACCCACTGCCCGATATATAAAAGAGATAACAAAACCTATACTCAAAGATAAATCCAAACAAGTAACCGTACTCTCAACAGTATCTAATAATCCCGTAATACGTGAAAACCCCATATCAATAAAATAGTGTGTGGCCCTTGTGTCAAATAAATGCGCCCCGAAGTACCCTGGATAGAAAATATACCCTCAATCATGGGTGGGTCCTGTGGGGCTGCGACCTGGTAAAGATTGTAGACTCATCCATACTGAAGTTGGCCCTGCTGAATTGTGACAGCTGGAATGGGTGGCAATGCTGGCATCTGTGGGGGTGCTGGGAGAGCTGCGGAAAAAAATAGTCTATGGGGCTCCCGACGAGCTCCCTAATGCTAGCCTCTACCCTTATGAGGGAAGTCCTGACGCTTGTGGCCAGTGTTGCCACAAGTAAAACATCTCCCTGGGAAGGGCCCCCCCTGTCCCTATTGTCTCCGACCCTGATGGCCGTTTCCACCCATCCCTTGGACATGCAGGCCCTATTGAACCTGCTGCTGGTCCTGACAACCGTGATGACCCTACTGGCCATATCAAAAGCCTCCCTACCCATGTTTAAAAACTCCCGACCTGAACCTCTTAGGATCCCCCTGTTAATAGTGTCTATGTTGAACCTGAACTTCCTGTGTCCCACTGGCACTATTTCCTCCTGTCCTGCCCTGCTGGTTGGACTCTCCTACTCTCTTAGCCACTGTCAGATGAAAATGGTGGTCCTGGCAGTGGAGGAGTATTGCATTAACCACATCCTAATAGGTGGCCAAAGAGATATTGCCTATCAAATGCTGGAGGATCCTCTATGTCATCCCATCCATAAAACGCTGAATCTTCTTCTCCTCAGTTAGTATCTCTTTTGGTATAATGTTCAGAAGATTGATAAAATCTACCTCATATTCCGCCACGGTCTTTCCTTCCTATTTCAAGTTCACAAACTTCCGTCTCATCTATGTCTGGACGGTCGAGGGGAAATATTGTGACAACCCGCTCATTAAAATAAGGGGTGGCCAAACCGATACTCTAATAATAACAGGAATCATAGATGAACCATTCTAAGCATCACAATAATACAATAAGTATACCGAATAACCACCCAATATTTCAGAAAAATGGGTTGCCAAAAATTTAATTTTATAAGTTAAAGAAAGCATCTAAGCAACCCAATTTAAAAAAGAAGGTGGATAGAATCTACAAGAATAAAACTGAATAATACATACATAACCCAATAATTGAATAAACTGTTGGTTAACAGTCTCATATTATATATTACAATAATATTCAACAAGTTCATTGAGTTACATAATACATTATAGTAAGCAAATACAAAATCTTGGGCCATACGCCCGAGTAAATGACCCGATCATAACTAGAGTACAAAAATGAAGGCGTCTACAATAAAATATCCCACAACGTTCGCAAGGTGTTGCAGCTCCAAGACACTGGAAAGAAAAATTCAGTACGGGCGTCCTTGTGGCGGAGCACCTGAGCGAATATAAGATTCATGCACAACAAGAAATATGAACGGGTCAGGGCCCGATTTTATATGATCACCAGATGAATAAAGAGTATGATAGTTATAAACAATTAATCATGATTGATAAAGATAAGAATCTACCTACACAATCTCAAAGCATAAAGTAAGGCAATTAAATGATCATAAGTTTAATTTAGTTATGCAAGAGGATATGAATGAATATCATTAATTAAAAACTTCCATCCTTTACCCTATTTCATTTCATCATTCCATATCTCATTATTAAGCATAATCACAGTTATTTTCTCTTTATGGCATTTATCATAAATCAAGTCCCACTTGAATAAGAATAGTTATATTCATCTATATATATAACGATTCTAAGACCGCCCGTCCGGGTTTCCCCACCATGCGTGCTCTAAATGGCTATCATCTTCCAGGGCCTATCAACCAAGACAACCTGGGCATCCTAACGCAACGTCGGGAAGTGGACATATACCTGCGAGTGAGTCATAACCACACCCGGAATTACCCCACATCGCATAATAAATACAACATACATAATAATTGGTCATATGGCCGAGGACTATATTCGCCCTACATTCACTAGCCAGGTGACTTCACCTCATGCGCGTACTTCCTTTATGATAACATTTACAGAGGTGTGCTTAAGTAAATTATTATTTACCATTTTCATTTCCATTTTAATAGATACATCACATTTTATCCGGAGCCATATGTGATTCGCGCCATCATTATAACCTCAATGAATGAATAAACTCTCAATTTATTCTCCAAACATTTTATGGTGTTATTATAAACCAACAAGACTATCATCTCCCAATAATGTGACAAATACTCTTCAATTATTTATTTCTACATGCCGAAATATTACCTTAACTAATTAAAGGAAAATAACACCTACTCTTCTATTTACTAATTCCCAAATAAGTCCTAACTATCCCCTTCTAACATAATGTCACGACCCCGACCCAAAATAGTATTAGGGAACGAGTGTCTTGGCATGCTACCAAGGCAACAAATATTCTGATTTAATTGTTTCCTTAAATAAACGCAACGGAAATATTATCACATGGTTATGAATCGTAAAATACTGAAGTAAAGGAATTACGTCATCAGAGCTTTCTAAGGGAAACTTCATATATATTAAAAGTAACAACGAGTTACAACTTAAGAGAAAATTTAAACGTTATTACAAGAGAGCTAGACATGCTCTAAATAAACATTTTACAAAAAGATCTTTAAAAGCTAAATATTCAATATAGACCATTTTCGTTCCGTCCGTGAGCCTAAACGTTTCCTGAAAAATGGTTATTTATATAACATCAGCTAAAAGCCGAATGAGGTTCAATCTCCAGACATTCCAGGGTTTTCAGAAAATAGATACCTATTCAAGTCAAAGGAGAAGGCACATACATATATGGATTGGAACTTGCAGTAAATAGATTATTTTGAAATGAAAGTATATATATCACAATTGGATAGCTCAGAATAAGACGAATGCAACAAATCAAATGTGATATCTTTTTCTTTCAATCATATCATTTTGATGGTCAAGTACACTCTAATACCGTATTCTTCTACTGTATAATTCCCCGGTAGTTGAGGGTCAATCGAACTAGTTCGTCACAATGCCTTATTTATGGCACACCAGCGATAACCCAGCTGGGAAGGTTAGTCAGTAAAGAGGTCCCTTAGGCCGAATCATATTTTCAATATTCAATATCCTTTTCAATAATCATTTTAATCGGTATGTTTATATGGACAAATATAAACATATCACAAATGAATCAATCATCCGTATCACATGAATTTTGAGAATAAAAGCAGTTTCCAAAATATATATACTTTGCATAATATCATATAATCAAAATACACAAGGAATGTTAGAGTACTCACCCAAAATTGAAGTCAAATTTACTGGTATTGAGTCTTCGATCACACGTTAATCTGATAAGGATTTAAGCACACGTTCTAAGGTCCAGTTTATACTATACTTTAATAATAACTTCTTCTTTTAAAGGATTACTGACTCCCCGTTTGTCAACTTTTAAAACTCATTAATCTTAATTGAAGAATTAAATTCATAGTCTTTCCTCATCAGTCAATTCCCAGAAGATATGGGGGGTCACAAGGGCACCACTTAAATACCATCTCATCTAAACATAATGATTAGGCATAAATTCTTCACATTTATCCTCTTAATTTCGGTATTTTTATGATCCCGTGCGGTCTAAATAGCTTGGATTTGTCTCATATCTATGACACTAACCCCTTTTTGGCAAGTATTTTGTATTTTGTGTATCTCTTATGTGTTTTACAGGTATTCCATGCAAGAAAGATGGAAAAGAGAACTCAAAATAGTGAAAGAAACCAAGAATCGGGGAGTTGAGGGCATTTTCGTAATTTGTCAGCCTTAGTCCGGAGGTGGGGCCAATGGAAAATTTGAATAGATTTCAATTACAAGAACACTGGATAAAACGGCACCTCAATCCGAGATACGGTGAAGAAGTTATGCCAATTTGAAGTTGCAAAAAAATCCAAGAAAAAAAGCTGTCAAACCCTGGGACCGGTCCACCAAGAAATTAAAAGAACCGGTCCGCCAAAAAATTAAAAGAATCGGTCCGCCCTGCGACCGGTTCGCCCCTACCCCAGACCGGTCCGCTTTGCCAAACTCCAGAAGACCCCGGATCACAAGCAAACCGAAGAAGGCAAAAATAAAAAGAACCGGTCCGCCATGGGACCGGTCCGCCCAGAAATTAAAAGAATCGGTCTGCCCTGGGACCGGTTCGGGGGAGGGGGGGACCATTCCGCCTATCGCAGTTTTAATTTTCTAATTTTCCTCTAATAGAGAGTCTGAGTGCTGCTAAAAATTCGGGGAGTCTTGTAGGGTATATAAACCCATTTTATTATCATTCTTAGGACAGTGATTAGAGGAGATTTTAGATAGTTTTTCTTTTCTTTCCAAAAACCCTAGTTTTAGATACAATTTCCTGTTTTATTCAAGGATTGAAGATTTATTCAGAGTTTGTGTGATTACCAGTTTTATTTATTGCTGCGATTATTCCTTGGGTAATTTTAGTAAGTTGTTTATTCTTTGTGATTCTATTCTACATTATTCCATAAATTGTCCTTAGATTAATCATGAACACTTGCATATTAAACAATGTTTTCATCACTTTCATCATGTTAGGCTAGATTGTCTAAGGCCGAGATACATGAACCCAGCCTGATGTGTTAATTGTAGGCATATAACATTAGTCCTCTGAATTTAGTGATTGAATGCGACCATATCACGTAGGAACATAACAATTGTAGGTCTTTATATCTCATTTGCCTCGGGGTAACCGTGATGATTTAGAATACAATTCGAGTGCTATTATGGAGATACTGATTTACTCTTCCTCAGATTAAGTATGAAGAGGGCTTGAACCTCGTATACGTAATGCTTTGGAGTACTAAATTCCGGGTCAATTCAATCATTTAAATTCATGATTAGTATTATATCTGCGATTCACTAGGGTTGGGGGATTGCATTCCCGTCCTGTTTTTCCCATCACTTAGTCAAAAGTTTCAAATCATCTTTCATTCATATTTTAGGTAGTTTAGTATAGTTGCATTTCTTCATAATTTCAAAATTGCATTTAGCATAATTATTCTCAAAAACCAAATCAATTTTCCTTTTTCTTTAGAGTTAGAGTTAGGATTTCTTTGTCTATCCAATGTCGTCACATTCACTCATCCTAGTTCCCTGAGGATTCGATACCCAAATTAGCCACTATATTCTGCAAGAGTGTAGTTACAGTTTAGGTTTTTTTATTGTGGTTGGAAGCCAATAACAACGACTAGCGTATTTACATGGACGCTCGGATTTTCGACTCGATCAAAATGGCACCATTGCCGGGGAACTAGGTAGACTTAGGATTAGATCGTGTCAATCCAAAGCTTTGACCAAAAATATCTAAAAATCCAAAATAAATAAATAATTAATATTCACCATCATCTCTCATAAGCTTAATGCAAAATTCTGAAACCACTCCCACACCCAATAATACTCCAACCAATATTCACAAAATTCCCATTGTTGAGTACAATACTGATAGTCCCCACACTCCAAACGCTCCACAGTTCTGGATCCAAACTCCCACACCGTGTCTCTTAATCTCCGATAACACTCCTTTTTCCTTCTTAGGACACACTCCGAGCACGCTTAGTGAGAGCACCGAGTCAATAAGTGAAGAAGGGATGTCGCAACACAGCAGTGCACCCGCCGGTGAGGAAGAGCCCCCATATCGTCCGATTAGAGAATTCTTATATCCCGAGCGTACTATCACTCCGGGATGCATTATACTCCCGTATAATGCCGGGCAATTTCATTTCAAAAATGGGATAATCCAGATGCTACCGCGTTACCACGGTATGGATTCTGAAAAGCCATACCTCCATATTAGGGAATTTGAGGACATGTGTGATACTCTCAACGATCAAACCTGCACACAAGAGGTAATCCGCCTCAAACTCTTCCCTTTATCGCTCAAAGATAAAGCTAAAGCCTGGCTATGGTCTTTACCTCCAAGCTCGATTTCATCCTGGAACGAGCTACAATCGAAATTTCTCAAGAAATTCTTCCCACCACATCGAACAATCTCTATAAAGGCTCAAATTCAAGCGTTCAGACAAGTTGAAAATGAGCCATTCCAACGATGTTATGAACGTTTCAACGAGTTGGTTGCTTCATGCCCCCATCATGGATTTGATTCAGCGCAAGTCATCTCTTTTATTTACAATGGCTTGAATCTTAACTCCAAACAACTTGTTGAAACAATGGGAAGTGGTCCGTTTCTCGATTTAGATGCCCAGGATGCTGAGCTTCACTTGAGGTATGTCGCCGAGACTACCCAATCCTGGGACACTTCTGATCCCAACGCTCAAAATTGAAACAGACAAGCGACCACCACCCCGTCGGTATCCGGCCTATTCCACATAGATAAGACTTCTATGACGGACAGCCGATTGGAGACTCTTGAGAAAGAATTTCGAGATCTATGCGAGATATATGGAAAAGGACCAGCTGGACCCATTCCAAACCCTGTCGTGAAGGTGTGTGCTATTTTTGAGGTGGGACATTCAACTGAGGAATGCCCGACGATACCCGCCTACAAAGTCATGCTTCAGGAGCAAGTTAGTGGGATAGGAGTTTTTAAGGGTAATTTCGGTGCCCCGCACGGGAATTCATATAACCCTTTATGGAAAAACCATCCTGGTTTTAGCTATGGGAAACCACATGGCGCAATGAACCATCCTTTTCATGTTGCCCATCCTCCATCACAACATTTTAAATAAGCTCCGCACATGCAAGGACATGTGCAAGTGCCACCACCTCAAGGAAATTATATCCCGCCACAACGGAGAACTCTCGAGGATACCATGAATCAATTCATCGCAAGCCAGACCGCAACCAATTCCAAATATGATCATTTAATTGGCGACATAAATGCGAATCTGTCAAAAATACAAGCCTCATTGAGTATCCAAGAGAAGGGCAAGTTTATTGCCCAGGGCCAAAGACCTCTCCAATGTCAAACTAATGTTAGCTCAACACCCCATGACCATCCTGAGCAGTGTAGCACAATTACAACTCTACATAGTGGGAGAGTAGTTGACTTGTCACCTCCACCACAAGACGTACTTAAAGACAAGGAGATTTCACCCGGCACGAAAGAGGCCGAAGATGTCCCCTCGAATGAGTGTGATAAAGACGACACTAGTGAGCCCGAGGTAGTAGTGAAACCACCCACCGCGACACTGTTTCCTCAAAGGTTGATTCCTTCACATAAAGGAAACCCACGTGATGACGTGCTAGATGTATTGAAGCAAGTAAGGCTAAACTTACCTTTCCTCGATGCCATTAAGCAAATTCCAGCTTATGCAAAGGTCATCAAAGACTTGTTGACGGTAAAGAGAAAGTGAAGGTAAAGAAGAATGTCTTTCCAGCACAGAATGTGAGCTCCATTTTACTTAATGATCTTCCGCCTAAATTCAAAGATCCCAATGCACCCACCATTTCCTGCATCATTGGAGAAAATAAAATCGAAAAGGCCTTACTAGATTTAGGAGCAAGTGTAAATATCCTCCCTTACTCTATCTATAGGAAACTGATTTGGGCGACCTCAAGCCCATAAAGGTCACTCTCCAATTAGCGGATCGAACCGTGAAGATCCCAAGAGGCATAGTCGAGGACGTGATCGTCCAAGTTGACACTTTCTACTTCCCGGTAGACTTTGTCATTTGGGACACGGAGCCCTCCTTTAACTCGAGCATCCATGTTCCCATCATCCTTGGGCGCCCATTCTTAGCTACGGCTAACGCAATCATCAATATTCGGAATGGGCGAATGCAACTCACCTTTGGGAACATGACCTTAGAGACCAACATCTTCCATGTCACCCAGCATACGGGGGAAGAAGATGACCTTCACGCGGTGAGCTTCATAGATGAGATCGTAGGGGATTACTTTGAGGAAAATGATTATGGAGATGCCCTAGGGTCCTGCTTACTGTCGAGCCATGAGAATGAGGGGTCCCACAAGAGAGAGCCATTAGGGCTGTGCCCTATTTCATCAAGTAATAGTGGTAGTTGTGACAATGAGAGAAAAGTGGGGGAGAGGTGTGTAGTGGCCGCAATTGAAAGAGAGAGGGGGGGTTAGAAGAGAGAAAACTGGTGGAGTTGGAGATCGAGCAAGTAAGAGAGGAAGTAGGCATTACTTTAGAGAGAGAACTAGGAGACATGAGCATGGAAGAATTTGAAAGAGAATTCGGGCAGGTGGATGATAGTATTACTATTGAAGGCCAATCCCTATTGGATTCATGTAGTCACTTAGACGAAAGTGAATTGAAAGAAAAAATTGATGAATTCCTTCGTTGTGACAATCCACCCACAACACTAGAGGCCCCGAAGGCAAGTGAGGAGAAAAGTTGTGGTTCATCTGACTTAGAGCCCGACCCATGCATCTTAAAAATTGAACGAAACCTAGGTGTTCCCTCCGAGTCAGCGCACACAGATCACACTTTGAGAAATCATCACGAGGATCCCTTTCCAGTTATTCACGATGAGTCTCCCGATCTATCCTTTATCTATGGGCGAGGTCCCAATTTGTTTCGATTGTTGGATTATAATCCTAGGACGGGAGAAATGAGGAGAGCATCGAACCTCGCGAGTGGGGTCGGGTGAGTTCGTGGAGAGATGAGAGGTTGTCGCACCCCCGACGCGTATGGGGTGATTGTTAGTGTATTTTTGAGTCATACATGAGTGTCATATAGTGTCTTGCTGTATTTTCCCCATTTTTTTTATTTTTTTTATTGCACCTATTATTTTGCCTTATTTAGATTTTAGTCCTTTTGCTTGAGGACAATGCAAAAGTCTAAGTTAGGGGGGTCACAAGTGCATATTTATAAAACTTCACAAATTTTCCAAAATGACCAGAAATGTCCAAAAAAATCATAAAATTTTGAAAACCCCAAAAATATTTTTGTTCAAAATAAATAAAAATTGGAATTCAAAATTTTAAAAAATATCATTAAAAGTCAAATTGAAGTCTCAAGTTGTAAAATTCAACGTACACAAAGCCAAAATTGACCAAAGATGGAAATTGAGCGAAAATTGACGACTTAACGAATAAGTGTGGAGACTAACAAACCCGATGAGATTCGAGCCTATCACTTTTTGCGAGTTTTTAAATCAATCCAAGTTAATTGTTAACTCAAAGTTATTTTCAGCGCCTAAAAAGTTGTGAAGGATCTCAATCCTTTCATTTTGATCGGTTTTGAAAAATGTGTGTAATATTGCTTTGAAAAAATGTGCCAAATTGATCTCTAAACTTAAATTCATCTCGAAGTGCATATGATAACGCAATTGGCATTTTGGGCAATGAAGTAGGCCCTCGTTTGTCACCCAAAAATATTGGCCAGAAAAAGCAGCGAAAAATTACCCCTTTTGTAACCCAATTTGAGCCAAACAAATTGTCCCTTTTGTTTGATAACCCGAAAAACCCAAATAGCCCGAAATGTGAAAAATGAGAAAATTCAGAATTTAAGTCCGGAAAGTGCATAAAAAGGGGCAAGAAAAAAATAAATATGCTCAACAAAAATAGCAGGAAAAGAAAAGAAATGAAAAGAAAAATATTAGAGAAAAAGAAGGAAAAAAATGAGAAATAGCCCGGAAAAAGCACAAATGGACATCATTAATGACTTTTCCAATTCCAACCTTTCCGAAAATTGTCATTTTACCCCATATACCTTAAAACCCGAAAAAGTCCTAATCGAGTCTAAATTGCAATATTGGTTACCGCGTGGAGATCTAATACACCAAAAGATAATATAAGAGATTGAATGCGCAAAAAAGAGGCAATGTTTCCATTTTTAAAATCGTAACCCATTGATGAGATCCTATCATTCTGAAATTTCCGTCATTCTACTTGTATGCGTGATTTTGCGTCCATTACATTTACTCTTTATATCACGCATATCGAGAGAATAGCCACATTCCGAGTGATTCGTTTGAGAGAGCATTCCGTGAGAAATTGAAATCAAAACGAATTTTCGAATAAGTAACGTAATGATCAATCGGTGGAAATTGACGGTTATATTTTCGGCTACGCACACACGCACGATGATTTGAGACTTGTAAATATGACTTGATGATGACTATTTTTCTAGAAAAGTTTGAATTGCATAATTTTTGCGTATTTTGAATTTTCGTTGAGTCGAATTTTGTGGGTATATTCTTTGCAAACCCTCACGAGACACAACTCGTCCTACTAGGGTGTCCTAGGGGTTTAAAGGCTTGTTTCATACGCTAAATGCAATCGCTTGCCCACGAAAAAGGTATTCTATCCCAATAAAATGTGATTTTCAAGAGTTAATCCTTACTAGGATTCTTTTACATTTCTCGGGACGCGCAAAGTTCTAAGTTAGGGGGGTTTGATTAGGCATAAATTCTTCACATTTATCCCCTTAATTTCGGTATTTTTATAATCCTGTGCGGTGTAAATAGCTTGGATTTGTCTCATATCTATGATACTAACCCTTTTTGGCAAGTATTTCGTATTTTGTGTATCTTTTATGTATTTTACAGGTATTTCATGCAAGAAAGATGGAAAAGAGAACTCAAAATAGTGAAAGAAACCAAGAATCGGGGCGTTGAAGGGCATTTTCGTAATTTTGCAGCCTAAGTCCGGAGGTGGGGCCAACTGTAAATTTGAAGAGCTTTCAATTACAAGAACACTGGAAAAAATAGAACCTCAATCCGAGCTACGGTGAAGAAGTTATGCCAATTTGAAGTTGCGAAAAAGTCCAAGAAAAAAAGCTGTCAAACCCTAGGACTGGTCCGCCCAAAAATTAAAAGAACCGATTTGCCCTGGGACCGGTCTGCCCAAAAATTAAAAGAACCGGTCCACCCTGGGACCGGTCCACCCCTACCCCAGACCAGTCCGCTTTGCTAAACTCCACAAGACCCCGGATCATAAGCAAACCGAAGAAGGCAAAAATAAAAAGAACCGGTCCGCCCAGAAATTGAAAGAACCGGTCCGCCCAGGGACCGGTCCGGGGGAGGCGGGGACCGGTCTGCCTATCGCAGTTTTAATTTTCTAATTTTTCTCTAATACAGAGTCCGAGTGCTGCTAAAAATTCGGGGAGTCTTGTAGGGTATATAAACCCATTTTATTATCATTCTTAGGACGGAGATTAGAGGAGATTTTATATAGTTTTTCTTTTCTTTCCAAAAACCCTAGTTTTAGATAAAATTTCCTATTTTATTCAAGGATTAAAGATTTATTCAGAGTTTGTGTGATTACCAGTTTTATTTATTGCTGCGATTATTCCTTGGGTAATTTTAGTAAGTTGCTTCTTCTTCTCTGATTCTATTCTACATTATTCCATCAATTGTCCTTAGATTAATCATGAACACTTGCATATTAAACAATGTTTTCATCAATTTCATCATGTTAGGCTAGATTGTCTAAGGCCGGGATACATGAACCCAGCCTGATGTGTTAATTGTAGGCATATAACATTAATCCTCTGAATTTAGTGATTGAATGCGACCGTATCACGTAGGAACATAACAATTGTAGGTCTTTATATCTCGTTTGCCTCTGGGTAACCGTGATGATTTAGAATACAATTCGAGTGTTATTATGGAGATACTGATTTACTCATCCTCAGATTAAGTATGAAGCGGGCTTGAACCTCGTATACGTAATGCTTGGGAGTACTAAATTCCGGGTCAATTTAATCATTTAAATTCATGATTAGTATTATAGTTGCGATTCACTAGGGTTGGGGGATTGTATTCCCGTCCTGATTTTCCCATCACTTAGTCAAAAGTTTCAAATCATTTTTCATTAATATTTTAGGTAGTTTAGTATAGTTGCATTTCTTCATAATTTCAAAATTGCATTTAGCATAATCATTCTCAAAAACCAAATCAATTTTCCTTTTTCTTTAGAGTTAGACTTAGGATTTCTCTGTCTATCCAACGTCATCACGTTCACTCGTCCTAGTTCCCTGAGGATTCGATACCCAGACTAGCCACTATATTCTGCAAGAGTGTAGTTACAGTTTAGGTTTTTGTATTGTGGTTGGAAGCCGATAACAATGACTAGCGTATTTACACGGATGCTCGGATTTCCGACTCGATCACATAATATTTCCGGATTCATTCCTAGTAGGGATGGAGGGTCATAGGGGCACCACTTAAATAGCATCTCATCTAGCCATAACTTCACAGGGCCAGACTTTGGAATTACTTAAATGGGATTCCATAATAATGAGCAATTTATTTAAAAATAATCATTTTGAAAAGTGTATAATTTCAAACAAGTTTACATATATTTAAAGTAAAATCAACTTGGATTTCTTCTAAATTTTAAGTTTTGATTAGTGAATCCTTTAGTGCATTAGGATATGCTATAAAATCTCTATTTGACCCATTTTAAATTACATTCCCTACCCCAAAACTTATCACTTAGCTTAGGATATGCCATAAAATCTCAATTTGACCCATTTTACCGTTGATTCTTCAAATTTTAAAAAAATAGGCTTTGTCATATTAAAAACTCGGAATATCATATATGTAATAATATATCATTATTAGATAGTAAGTGTGGTTAAATTGGAAGAAGACAATTATATATTGGCATAAGAAAATGGGGTCATTACATCCTACCCTCCTTATAAAAAGATTGGTCCCCAAACTTTACTTACATTAATTTACAAAAAGGTATGGATATCGCTCTTTTATTTCATCTTCCCACTCCCATGTTAATTCTTCAACATAATGATTCCGCTATAATACTTTGACTAGTGGAATAACCTTGGTTCGTAATATTTGATCTTTATGGTCCAAGATTTCCACTGGATGCTCAATGTATGTCAAATCTTCTCTAACTTGAAGAGGCTCGTGACGTAAGATATGTGCTGGATCAGGGATGTATTTCTTCATCATTGAAACATGAAACACATTATGCACACTAGAGAATTCAAGGGTTAAGGCTATTCGATACGCGACGACACCTATCCTTTCAAGGATTTCAAAAGCTCCTATGTATCTTGGACTCAACTTTCCTTTCTTCCCAAATCGGATTACTCCCTTTGCCGGTGACACTCGTAAGAAAACATAATCTCCTATTTGGAATTCTAACGGTTGGCGCCGATTGTCAACATAACTCTTTTGACGGCTTTGAGCAATTTGAAGTCGGTCTTGTATTAATTTCACTTTCTCTGTTGTGATCTGAATCAATTCTAGTCCCAACAATTTTCTTTCTCCAATTTCTTCCCAAGATGTAGGAGAACGACACCTTCTACCATAGAGTGCCTCATATGGAGCCATTTGAATACTTGCTTGATAGCTATTATTATATGCAAATTCCACTAACGGTAAATGATCGTCCCAATTCCCCTTCAACTCTAGTACACATTCCCTAAGCATATCCTCTAAGGTTTGGGTGGTTCTCTCCAATTGTCCATCTGTTTGAGGATGGAAAGTAGTGCTAAAATTCCATTTTTGTTCCCATGGATACTTGTAGGCTTTTCTAAAAGCGAGACACGAATCTAAGGTCACGATCAGAAACAATTGAAACTGGGGTTCCATGAAGCTTAATAATTTCCCGTATATACAATTTAGCTAACTTTTCTAAGGAATGGGTAATCTTAATGGCAAGAAAATGAGAAGATTTAGTTAACCTATCAATAATTACCCAAATGGAATCATTACCATTGGAACTCCTTGGTAGCCCTGTCACAAAATCCATGGTAATATGTTCCCATTTCCACTCGGGGATTGGTAAAGGTTGTAATAATCCTGATGGTTTCTGATGTTCAGCTTTTACTTGTTGACAGATCAAACACTGAGATACAAACTCTTCTATCTCCCTTTTCATGTTATTCCACCAAAACACTTCTCGGAGATCTCTATACATTTTGGTATTTCCGGGATGAATTGTGAATCTCGAGTAATGACCTTCCTCCAAAATCTGCCTCTTTAGTTGGGCATCACCCGGTATAAACACTCTATTTACAAACCTTAATATACCATCTCGTATCGCAAATTCGATTCTCTTCCCTTTAATAACCTCTTCTTTAATCTTCTTCAGTTGTGGGTCATTTACTTGTGCAACTTTAATTGTTTCCATCAACGTGGGTTGTATTTGTAAGTTTGCCATTATCCCTCCTTCGCTATAAATACGTACATCTATTTCCATACTTCTCAAATCTTTCAATAGAGCTTCCTGGCTGGTAATAAGACATGATAAATTTGGTGTAGACTTTCTACTCAAAGCGTCGGCAACTATATTAGATTTCCCCGGGTGATAGTGAATATTTACATCATAATCCTTCATCAATTCTAAGCACTTCCTTTGTCTCATGTTCAATTCCTTCTCAGTAAAGATATATTTCAAACTCTTAGGATCGGTATAAATCTCACAAGTCTCACCATACAAATAATGTCTCCAAATCTTAAGAGCAAAAATTACCGCTGCTAATTTTAAGTCATGGGTTAGATAATTTTGTTCATGTGGTTTTAACTGTCTCGAGGCATAAGCTACTACTTTTCCATTTTGCATTAGCACACATCCCAATCTATTTTTAGAAGCATCACTATAAATCACAGATCCTCCTGAACCGAAAGGAATAGTCAAAATTGGGGCAGTTACTAATTGATTCTTAAGATCTCGAAAACTATTCTCAACTTCCTCGGACCATTCATATTTCACCCTCTTTTGCGTTAACCTAGATAGAGGTTTGGCAATACTAGAAAATCCTTCAACAAATCTTCGATAATAACCTACTAATCCTAGGAAACTATGAATCTCCGTTACATTAGTTGGTCTTGGCCAATCTAGTATAGCCTCGATCTTTTGAGGATCAACCGTTACTCCCTCCTTGGATATGACATGTCTTAGAAAAGAAACACTAGGCAACCAAAATTCACACTTCTTTAATTTTGCATATAATTTCTCTTTCCTAAGGATTTGTAATACTATCTCCAAATGCTTTTCATGTTCTTCAATACCTTTGGAATAAATAAGGATGTAATCAATGAAAACAACCACACATTGATCCAAATATTTCCTAAACACTCTATTCATAATATCCATAAAAGCAGCTGGTGCATTAGTTAATCCAAATGAAATCACAAGAAATTCATAGTGACCATATCTAGTACGAAAAGCTGATTTTGAAATATCCTCTTCCTTAATCTTCAATTGGTGATAGCCTGACCTAAGGTCAATCTTCGAAAATACTTACGCACCTTGCAGTTGGTCAAACAAATCATCTATACAAGGTAAGGGGTATTTATTCTTAATGGTCACCTTATTTAGTTCACGATAATCTATACATAACCTCATCGTCCCATCCTTCTTTTTAATAAATAACACTGGAGCACCCCAAGGGGATATACTAGGTATAATAAAATCCTTGTCTAATAGATCTTGTAATTGAACTTTTATTTTCCTTAATTTTAAAGGTGCCATGAGATAAGGTGGTTTTGAGATTGGTGTAGTTCCAGGAATAAGGTCAATGGTAAATTCTACTTCTCTACTAGGAGGTAGACTGGACAAATCATTTGGAAAAACATCTGGAAAAAGCTTAGCTATAGGAATATCTTCTAAACTAGGCTCTTTTGTTTGTAAATCAATAAGACTGGCAAGGAATCCTTGACATCCCTTCTTAAGAAAACTACAAGCTTGCATTGCAGAGATAATACGCAGGGGAAATAAGATGCTAGTTTCTTGAAAACTGAATTCTGGTTGGTTAGGAATTTGGAAAATAACTCTCTTCTCAAAACAATCAACCCTAGCATGATATGATGCTAACCAATCTATCCCCAAAATGACTTCAAAATCTCTAGTGTCTAAAACTATCAAATCAGTGAATAGTTTATGACTACTGACATTTATAGGGCATGACTTATATACTAATGTTCCTGTCAATAATTCACCCGAAGGAGTAGAAACGTGTATGATATGATTCAAGGATTCAGGAATATTAGGAAAGCCATTAACAATATGCACAAACACAAATGAATGGGTAGAACCAAGATCTATTAAAACTTGAAAAGGTTGTGCACATATAGAAAGTGTACCTAACACTACTGCATTAAAAGCCTTTTCATCAGAAAGATTAAAAACTCTACCCTATCTGCCCTGATCCTTATTGTCATTAGAAGTCTTTATTGCCGCCTTCCCTTTGTTAGGAAAATCTCGCATTTTATGTCCCTTTTGTCCACACCCAAAGCAACTCCCCATCTCCAGGTAACACGGTCGCCCTCTATGACTATAACCACAACGTTGGCATTTATCAACATTATAGGTTTGTTTACTAAAGGTTGTCCTATATTAGGTATAGTCCTAAAGGGTTTGTTATTGGGGTTCCTTCCTCTTTGTTGTCCAAACTTCCTCTTTCCCTCTCTAACCTGATTATATTCTTCACTATCCTTCTTAGCTATTGTTGCCCTAGCCACCACGTCATTGTATGATGTCAACTGCAGGATGGAAATTCGGCTATGAATATTCAACCTTGACCCATGTTCAAACTTCTTGGCTCTTAAAACATCGGTTATCACAACATGAGGTGCAAAAAGGGATAACTCAGTAAACTTTGCCTCGTATTGACTAACCGTCATATTTCCTTGAACCAAACTCATGAAGTCAGCTTCTTTTTGGTCTTGCACCATTTCGAGAAAGTATTTCTCGTAGAAGATCACTAAGAAGTTATTCCAACCTATAGGATTATTGCTTTCCCCATGCATTCTCTTAGTCATTCTCCACCAGTGTTCGGCTTCACCTTCTAACATGAATGTTCCAAATGAAACCCGTTGTTCATCTGTACACTTAATAACACCGAACATCTTTTTCATTTGCATCACCCAATTTTCTGCTTCCGTGGGGTTAGGTGTACCTTTAAAAGACGACGGATTCAACTTCTTGAACTGTTCAATAGTATAACTACTTAGTTCAAGATTCCTTGGTGCTCCATTATTCACCTGATGTGCCCCAATTCTTGTTAGACTTTTAATTACCTTTAAATGAACCTTCCAGTCCTTCCATACTCGAACCACTAGTTCCTAGAGTTGATCTTACCTTGGTTATTTTCTACAGTCATGGTCAAACGTAAGATGCATTATACTAGCCCAAGATTTAAATTTAGAAGAACAATGATATATACATAATTATATATATAGGGTAAGACATGTGGAGGGTTATCACATAAGTACGATATTTAGTCCTGTATCCTATGTATGAAAACTTAAAATCTATAATGTTCGAAACTTATGTTCAGTAGTCTACAGTTTCATAACCTATGCTCTGATACCACCTTTGTCATGACCCCGACCCAAAATAGTATAAGGGAACGAGTGTCTTGGCATGCCACCAAGGCAACAAATATTCCGATTTAATTGTTTCCATAAATAAATGCAACGGAAATATTATCACATGGTTATGAATCGTAAAATACTGAAGTAAAGGAATTACGTCATTAAAGCTTTCTAAAGGAAACTTCATATATATTAAAAGTAACAACGAGCTACAACTGAAGAGAAAATTTAAACCTTATTACAAGAGAGCCAGACATGCTCTAAATAAACATTTTACAAAAAGAGCTCTAAAAGCTAAATCTTCAATACAGCCCATTTTCGTTCCGTCCGTGAGCCTAAACGTTTCCTAAAAAATGGTTATTTATACAACATAAGCTAATAGCCGAATGAGGTTCAATCTCAAGACATTCCAGGGCTTTCAGAAAATAGATACCTATTCAAGTCAAAGGAGAAGGCATATACATATATGGATTGGAACTTGTAGTAAATGGATATATATTTTTAAATGAAAGTATATATATCACAATTGGATAGCTTAGAATAAGACGAATGCAAAAAATCAAATGTGATAACTTTTTCTTTCAATCATATCATTTTGATGGCCAAGTACACTCTAATACCATATTCTTTAACCGTATTATTCCCCGGTAGTTGAGGGTCAATCGAACTAGTTCACAACGCCTTATTTAGAGCACACCAGCGATAACCCAGCTGGGAAGGTCAGTTAGTAAATAGGTCCATTAGGCCGAATCATATTTTTAATATTCAATATCCTTTTCAATAATCATTTTAATCGGTATGTTTATATGGACAAACATAAACATATCACAAATGAATCAATCCTCAATATCACATGAATTTTGAGAATGAAAGCAATTCACAATATATATATAGTTTGCATAATATCATATAATCAAAATACAGAAGGAATATGAGAGTACTCACCCAAAATGGAGGTCAAATTTACTGGTATTGAGTCTTCGATCACACGTTAATCTGATAAAGATTTAAGTACACATTCTAAGGTCCAGTTTATACTATACTTTAATAATAACTTATTCTTTTAAAGGATTACTGACTCCCCATTTGTCAACTTTTAAAACTCATTGATCGTAATTGAAGAATTCAATTCATAGTCTTTCCTCATTAGTCGGTTCCTAGTAGAGATGGAGGGTCACAAGGGCACCACTTAAATACCATCTCATCTAGACAGAACATTTTCGGATTCATTCCCAGTAGAGATGGAGGGTCACAGGGGCACCACTTAAATACCATCTCATCTAGACAGAACTTCACCGGGCCTGACTTTGGAATTACTTAAATGGAATTCTATAATAACGAACAATTTATTTAAAAAGAATCATTTTTAAAGCGTATAATTTCAAATAAGTTTACATATATTGAAAGTAAAATCAACTTGGATTTCTTCTAAATTTTAAGTTTTGATTAGTGAATCCTTTAGTACATTTTACCAACATAACTACTAAGTAAAGCTATAAAACGATAAATTAAAACTATAAAGATGCATTATAACATTAAGATTACCTTAAGATGAATATCCCTAAGAACTTTTTCTTAAACTTTCTCACACTTTCTCTCACTATTTCTTTCTATAATTCTTAAGGAATTGGTGTGAGTTTCAAATGATCCCCAAAGGCCCTATTTATAGTTTTCCAAAGATATCACAGTATTGACACGTGTCCATGCTGACCAAGCTTTTACAATGGTGAGTCAGCATTGACGTGTCGTGTAACAGAGGCGTCTTGCAGTCTTAATTCACCCAAAGACGACACGTGTTTTAGCTTTGTCTCTAAGGATAACACGTGTTTTGGCTTCTCCTCTAATGACAAAACGTGTACGGTGGAGGTGTCAAAACTGAGCACGAGGTGCCAAGCATGAGGTGGAAATGTATTAAGGGTATAAGGGCCATTTTGCACCTGAAGGGCATTTTGGTAATTTCACACCATATTTTTTTAATATTTCTTATAGGTCCCTAAAAATATTTTTTTAAGGAAAAGGCCCCTTTTTATATTTTATTTTGGTCCCTGAAACTCTCTTTATTAAAGCCAAGTCCCTAAAGTTTAATAAAATTACATTTCCTACCCCAAAACTTATCCGTTAGCTTAGGATGTGCCATAAAATCTCAATTTGACCCATTTTACCGTTGATTCTTCAAGTTTAAAAAAATGGGCTTTGTCATATTAAGAACTCGGAATATCATATATATAATAATATATCATTATTATGTGTAATGACCCCATTTTCTTATTTGCCTACCCAATGTAAGGCTCTAGGACACTAAGTTTACTTCATACAAGAAGGTTCCTAAGTCCTAAGACTAAAAGAAAAGGATAAAAATTGAGTTAGAAAAATAACTCAAAACAACAAGATTTTTGAAAATGTTTGGCAATGCGGCATTTATCGCCAGAGCGACAATGGCGGCCACTTCAGTGGTATTCATCATACCCTGAGCTAGTACAGGCCGTGGCTTGGGCTGGACATCCCTGGGAAGTCTCTGTGCATATAGGGGAGGCATCTAAATGGATAGAAAAGTTTCATAAGTCTACAGTCATTATCTCCAAATACTAGAAGAATGTAAAAAAAATAAAGAGTACGACAATCCTAAAATATAGGGCTCTATATCAAAGGACGCTACGCGGAAACATAATAAGCCGTACAGATCCTAAGGGAATTAGAACCTAATGCTTTGATACCACTTGTGACACCCCGCCTAATTAATTACTGAGTGATCAATCCTTAATTAATTAATTTCAGAATATCAAGTTGTTTCAGATAATGCATCACTACCGAAGGACCCAAATTTTAATTTAATAAAAACTAACCACCTAGTATTTAAAAAGGTTGGTGTCAAAATTTTGTCTTGTCATTAGTAATCAACATAAAAGGAAATAATTAATCGTCATCATACACCACAATAGCATAAGGAAAGAACTAACTGAATTAATAAATGAAGCTGCTGGAGAAAACAAACCCAGTCATAAACTCATAAAATAGTCCAGTGCTATGAATGAAAAATCTAAAAGTAGAATAACACCAATGTAAATATCTGAATGAAGAATAGGAAGGGACGATATGTCCAACAAAAATGAGTATTGATAGATAAAAATAGACTCAGAAGTGTCTACTAGCAATGTCCTGTAGGTTCCACAGTAGTTACAACTCGTCAATTGAGTGGGATCTCCTATGCATGGCGCCCCTGTGGCTGAGAACCTAAAATAAAGGAACAAGAAAAGAGTTTTGTAGAAAAAATGGGTCAGAGCCCGAGTTGAAAATAGTTTAAAAGTAGCAAGTGATTAAATTAATTACATAGCACATATATTATTCATGTTAACTTAGCGTACTCACTTGAGATGCTTGATGATGCTGAAATCTAGCACCACCAGATGAGTGATGATGATCTCAAACAGTAGTAACCATGGCAGTTATAGAGATGTATGTGTGTATGTGTGTAGAAGGAGATGAGTATAAGAGGAATAAGCTAATGATGTATAGTGGTTCAGCCAATTAGGCCTACATCCACTATGAGTGTGTGATCCACTAAGTATGGGCACTAATGGCCTTGGATACAGTGCACATAAGCTCTTTTTCTCTCTCTACTGTGTGTACAAGCAATTTTTTTTCTAGGGTTAGAATTATCGATCCCCCCTAGGGTTGTAGGTGCAAGTATATATATAGATCTTGGGGGGTGTAGTGTACCCCCCAAGTATGCATGGTGCATGTGAATGATGATCTAGCCAACCCCCTATTGACACCTATAGATGCCACCTGTGACTAATGATGACATAATATTTCCTCACATGAGGGTGTGATATTTTTATAACGGTCATCCACGTGCTATGTGAGCCTCACACGCACTGTTCCACGCATCTCCCAAACTACGCACTGTGATGATATCACCCTCGGCCTATGATATGAGGCTGAGGGCAAAGTTCCCTCTGCAGTGACTCTGGCCTAATTTAGGCCTTGTACGGTCAGCCCCTTAAAGGGTATTTCGGGCCTAATGAGGGGTCGGCCCCTTGAAGGGTCGTCCGGGCCTAATGAGGGGTCAACCCCTCGGAGGGTCGTTCGAGCCTGACGAAGGGTCGGCCCCTTGAAGGGTCGTCCGGGTCTGATGAGGGGTTAGCCCCTTGAAGGGTCATACATGCCTGATGAGGGGTCAGCCCCTCGGAGGGTCATCCGATCCTGATGAGGGGTCGGCCCCTTGAAGGGTTATTCGGGCCTGATGAGGGGTCGGCCCCTTGAAGGGTCATTCGGGCCTGATGAGGGGTAAGCCCCTTGAAGGGTCATTTGGGCCTGATGAGGGGTTGGCCCCTTAAAGGGTTATCTGGGCCTGATGAGGGGTCAGCCCCTTGAAGGGTCGTCTGGGACTGATGAAGGGTCGGCTCCTTGAAGGGTCGTCTGGGCCATGATGAGGGGTCGACCCTTTGAAGGGTCATGAGACCATCTTGGGCTTGTCTTAGCGGAGGGAACCCTTGGACTGGACGAGGGTATATATGGGTATATCAATCACCCCCAGGCCTTAGCCATAGATGATGCTGAGATGGCTGAGGGATAGTGCTGCTTTTAAGATAAGTGTATGGTCTGTGTGATGAGTGACATCTGTCAAGCTGATGTGACACTTAGGCAGATACTCATTATTATTCTAATTTCCAAGGCATGGCAGCTGCACACCTGGCCTGGAGCATTGTGCCCTAATGATGCCCTCCTCGCGGGCTGTGTTTTTCCTTGGTTAGTGGGCCCATACATCAGCAAGGTATTTAAGCAATTTTTAAAATAATTTCTTTTCTTCTTCTTCATGCTTGAACTCTCTCTCTTTAGCTTCTCAACTTCTCAATAGCTCCATAGCCATTTTTGCGATTTCTACATCAGGCCTCACTGTCCTTTCTCAGGTAATCCCTCTGAGCCATTGCCCTCTTTATATTCCTTTACTATTTACACCTTGACTGCTTTAGGTCTGTAGGACTAGGCTTTTCTTTAGCTATCTCATAATTTTTTGGCATTCTTCTCCGGTGGCTAGTTCTTGAATGTTCTTGATAAGAATGCTTTAATTCTTTAGTTTTGATCAAAAAGTCCAACCTAGTCAATTGTGAGATTATTTGTGGTTGGCTTAGCCAAGTTCTTCTAAGTCTAGGGTCTTCCCATTAATGCTTAGGAGGCTTTACAGTTTAACTGAGGAGTTTCCATCCCTGAGAGAGAAGTTCTTTGTAGAGATTAGGCGAATAGAGGAAGAGGAAGAGAGAAGATGAGGGGCCGACCCTAATTGGGTACGACCCATTTTCCCCATTCCATTAGACACTATTATACCCCCCCGAGTCCTACAGGTCGTCTTGTCGGCTAGCCGAGAGTCAATTATTCGAGGGAGAAATGGATCAGAGAGCATCATCGCCGACAGGTGCTGGTCCTTCTGGGAAGGGAGAGACATCCACTCTCAGCCCAGGCCGACAGGCCGAGGGCACAACACCTTCTGAGGCTGTCCCTATAGCAGTGTTGTCTCCCTTTGAATTTTAAGTAGCCGTTACAGGTGGTCCCCCGGAGGTTGAGGGATCTAGGGACGAGGGAGATGAGGATGACAGTAAGGATTCTTCTGATGGCGATGATAGACAAGTTGACACTTTGACTGCTTCCACTTATGCATCGTCAGTCAAAGACCGTGATCTCTTACTATGGAGGAACCTTTTCAACATACAACCCAACATAAGCATGAGGGTTCCCTCTGAGTCTGAGAGAGTCTTTGAGGGTGACGAGGGAGAGGTCGCTATATATGAACAGATGTTAAAGGTCGGTGTTAGGTTCCCTCTGCACCTTGCCATAGTCAATACACTGTCAGCCCTTGGCGTTTCCCCGTCTCAACTTCCTCCCAACTCATGGAGGACTATCCTCGGCTACGTCTCCTTGTGGAAGAATACCTTTACGGATGAGCCTTCAGCCGATCTGTTCTTGGCTTGTTATAATATCACTTCCTCATCCAAGCAGCCTGGGTACTATCATCTAGGGACGAGGAAGTCTGATAAAAAACTCCTCCATGTGGCGCAAACCTCTAATCATGACTGGAAGAAGATATTTTTCTTCATATCTGGGGAATGGGAATTTGCTACCGAGACTCAACCTTTGGACGATGGTCCGAGGGTTCCAAGGAGATGGTCTAACCCCTCGATGAAGGATAGGTCAGACCCCAGACTAAGTCTGGATGAAAAGGACATAGTCAAATATCCGAGAGAACGAGGGAAAGGGGGTGAACTTGCAAAATTTGAAAATATGATGACCCCTCGGTTCCTCAAAGAAGCTGGTCTGAGGGTCGACCCCTTGACAGAGCTATGTGAGTTATTATTAATTTTTTCTCAGTCTTTACTTTTTTCCAAGTGTTCCATCTTTGCCTCTGTATTTTTCTGATGTGTCGTCTTCTTTTCAGGTCGTCCTGCTGGTATCTCTGATTTTCTCTAGGAAATGAATGCCCCAAGCTTATTATCTGGCCTAGGAAAGATTAAGGGCAAGGAGCCTCAGCAGGCTCCGAGGAAGTCAAAGGCCGTGGGTCCGACACATGTTGAGCTGACCACTGATAAGAAAAGAAGAAAGAGCCAGAAGTCCCTGTTAACCCTCGTCCAGATTCTAGGACGAGGTCAAGGTTGGAGGCGTCTGAGGGGACCGCTTCCTCTTCTAGTATGGGGGCCTTCTGGTCCTAAAACTTAGCATTTTTGAAGGCCGAGTCGTCTTCTCTGATTGCTAGTCTGAGGCGGCCAAGGCGTCTATGTTTTTTGCCCCCTCGACTGCCGACTACGAATTCTTATCCAAGATGCCCCTGGCGAAGATGTATGACTATGGTCTGCACACTCTGGCTCAGGTACTTTTTCTTACTTCATTTCACTGAGTGTTAATTTTTCACTAACTATTTCCTTGGCCTCTTAATAAGTTTCATTTTCTATGCAGTCTATTTGTGCCTTTACGTCTGCTACCAAGTGGATGGCTGAGAACCAACAGAAGTTCTATGAAGCCGAGAGGGCCATTCTGCACGAGGCTGACCTGCAGACCGAACTTGAGACTGCTAGGGCCGAGTTGGAGAGTGTGAGGACTGAACATGCAAGGGTCCTGGATGAGCTGACGAAGCAGCATGATGCAAACCTGAAGGCCAAGGACTTGCTTATTAAAGAGAAAGATGAGGCCTTGATCAACCTGGAGGCTCAATTCAAGACTGAGCTATCTGAGTCCGCGAAAAAGGCAGAGGCCGATGCTATGGAGGCCTACAAACTCTCAGATGAGTTTCAAGGCTTCGGTCTTGAATACTTGGAGAGGGGGATCAGGACGACCTGTCGGTGGGTTATCCTTAAGTTTGGTGATGCCGTCTCTTTAGTCCGTGTCTCTCTTGAGGTAGTTCAATTGGACGAACCATTGATTGCTGAGGCCTTAAACCACGTGGAGTCCCAAGTGCACGTCGAGGATATCGGCTTGTCTGAGGATCAGCCTATCTTCGTCGTTGAGGAGACTCCTCTTATCGATGTTGAGGCCCTGCCCTCTGATGCTGCTCAATAGGGTGGCTGTTTGTAACCAATACCCTCTTTATGTACCCCATTTTTGTACCTTATTTTTGTAGAACAAACATCATTTTGTAATATAATGCCTCTTTCTGTCTTCCATACTTATCTTTTGTATGATTTGCATTGTGATGTTTTAAATTAATAATCTCACCAGCTCCTCCCGCGTCTTTCTTGAGGGTAAATGAGGGGTCGTCCCCAGCATTTTCCCTCATCATAGCCGAGGGTGGTCTTTAACCATCCTAATGGTTTTTCAGCCAAGTCTTCCCTCATCTTTCTTGAGGGTAAATGAGGGGTCGTCCCCACCATTTGCCCTCATTATAGCCGAGGGTGGTCTTTAACCAACCTAATGGTTTTTCAATCAAGTTCCCCCTCGTCTTTCTTGAGGGTAAATGAGGGGTTGTCCCCAGCATTTTCCCTCATTATAGCCAAGGGTGGTTTTTAACCAACCTAATGGTTTTTCAATTAAGTCCCCCCTCGTCTTTCTTGAGAACAAAGGAGGGGTCGTCCCCACCATTGACCCTCATTATAGCCGAGGGTGATTTTTACCAACTTAATGGTTTTTCAACCAAGCCCCCCCTCGTCTTTCTTGAGGGCAAAGGAGGGGTCGTCCCCACCATTGACCCTCATTATAGCCGAGGGTGGTTTTTACCAATTTAATGGTTTTTTAACCAAGTTCCCCCTTGTCTTTCTTGAGGGCAAAGGAGGGGTCGTCCCCACCATTGACCCTCATCATAGCCGAGGGTGGTTTTTACCAATTTAATGATTTTTCAACCAAGTCCCCCCTCGTCTTTCTTGAGGGCAAAGTAGGGGTCGTCCCCACCATTGACACTCATTATAGGCGAGGGTGGTTTTTACCAATTTAATGGTTTTTCAACCAAGTCCCCCCCCCCCCCCCCCCCCGTCTTTCGTGAGGGCAAAGGAGGGGTCGTCCCCACCATTGACCCTCATTATAGCCGAGGTTGGTTTTTACGAATTTAATGGTTTTTCAACCAAGCCCCCCATCTTTCTTGATGGCAAAGGAGGGGTCGTCCCCACCATTGACCGTCATTATAGCCGAGGGTGGTTTTTACCAATTTAATGGTTTTTCAACCAAGTCCCCCCTCATCTTTCTTGAGGGCAAAGGAGGGGTCGTCCCCACCATTGACACTCATTATAGCCGAGGGTGGTTTTTACCAATTTAATGGTTTTTCAACTGAAGGAGTGGAGAATCCCCGGGTTTTGATAATTATAACTCGATTAAAATATTTAATTTCCTTGTTATATAAACTCAATAGAGATGATGCGGAAGCGTTGTAATACAGGTGATGGTTCAACTTTCAAAAATAACAACAAGTTTTAATTTCTCAAAACAAATTAAAACATAATTCAAGTCCTAGAATTTGCCTAAGTCATCATTAACAATTATCCAAAGTTAGGCGAAACCAAATTAATGCAAGTGACTAGAATTACACAATTTTACCCAATATAAAATTAAAGTCCAATTTTAATATAGTGTGAGAATTAAACCGAATTTTATCTTGAATTAAACCTAAAGCATGCGTTCTAAATATTGTGCAAGATAAAAATAAACAATGTCACACTACACAGCGATGTACGAGGAAAATCCCACTAACGGGAAAAAACCTCGGGACGGCCCTAGCCTCAAATCCACTAAAAACGGTATTACAAAATACAAGACAAGAGACTTACTTCCTAAACTCGAACCCTCTCAAGCCGTGATGCTTCTTCTTGTATCAACCTCCAATTAGCGGATAACCAATGGAACACCACCGCGGTCTCGGAATCCACCGATGGGACTTTATATGGTCACCGTCACCCAAGCATGGAGCCTTTCTCCGTGTGGGTAGAATCTCAACAAAAGTCTTCTTTGTGATGGGGTGTAGAAGCAAACCCGAAACGTCTCTTGAATTCGGTAGAGAAAACCGGTGCCAAAAACTCCAAGCAATTGATATAAATATAGAAACTTGGATAAACACAATTGGGTGTAAACTAAAGTGTGTATGAATTTTTCTTTGAAGGAATAACACTCAAAACATGATCTTTTTCCTTAAACAAATTTTGTCTCAAAATACTCTCTAGGAGTTTGTATGGTATGAAAAAGATATCTTGGAAAATGTGTTTCCCGCACATAATAATGTATGAAAAAAGTTGGTTGAAAACCAAGTGGAGGAGTGGGGAAAAACTGCAAAAAACTGCCAAATAACTGTTCCCGCTGGAATCTTGTTCGAACGAACGTGATTCTCGTTCGAACGAGACTTCTAACGAGTGACCAGCCTGGGCTTGTTAGAAGTTCGTTAGAAACCTCGTTAGAACGAACATTCGTTCGAACGACATATCGAACGACATATCGAACGACTGACCAGTTAGGGTCGTTGGCAAAACTTGTTCGAACGAAACTGGTTCGAACGACAAAACTCGTTCGAACGAAATCTGGTTCGAACGAAAAAAAACTCGTTCGAACGACATTTCTAACGAACGACCAGAAAGTTTGTAAAATTCGATTTTGGCCCAGAAACTTTTATATACTTATATTAAAGTTCTAATTGATTCTTTCTGAAAATAAAATGCAGTTTTTATTACACCTAACACCCAATACAAATTGTTCCAAGCTCCTATATACATATAATTACATTCATACCTTGGGAGCATGGAACCTTAGTTGATGACGTAGAAACGAGGCACACAAACCGACATTTTGATGAAGCTTTAAATTCTTTGCCGCTACGTCTTCAACATACACTTCATAGGCTTGAGAATATTACAATAAATACTATCCTATGAATAAATGTTTTTGTCCGGAATTGAGCCAAAAATATATATGGACTCAATTGGAAATTTGTGTCCTTACAAATCTCCCCCTTTGGCTATTCCGGGACAAAAACCAAACAAAAATCCTAAAGGTCCGTCAAGATCTACTAGACTCAAAACATAACCCGCCCAAACTTGACTCAACCCAAGGATCAAACGCTTTGCCATTAAATAATGCTGCTTTAGTAGAATACCTGCACACTTAAGCAAACTCATCAAATGCATAGGGAATATCAAAATATAAAATGCAATTAATTAAATTATTCCCCCTAAATTAATTCTCCCCTTTATCAAATACATGACCTACTTAGAAAGACGTCTCCCCCTAAGATAAATCTCCCCCAAACGAAGATACGATAATAATAGGATTAGATACCATTTCTCCCCCTATCATCATTCTCCCCCTTTTTGTTCGGGAATAGGCAAAGGATAAAGAACTAATAAACAACATGTGAAAGCTTAAAGTGATAAGACATGAAAGCATATGAGCAATAAAAGCAGGGCAAAGACAAATATCATATATATAGATACCAAAAAAAATATACCAATAGAGCACTTGCATATATATATAGATATAAACACACACATGACACAAAATACAATAAGTTTGCACACTCGTATGGCAAAAATGTGTCATATGGAAACGGAAGTGTAGGGGTGTGAACTAGAAACAATTAAATTTAGACCCAAACACTTAATAAACGTTCACGGAGTTCTCATTTGATTGCAAACTTCATCACATTGAAATATAACCTCATGTGACAATATAGATTGAACTCAATGAACAAACATACACAATGCATACAAGCCTAGAATGATGATGATTCTACAAACCAAATAGAGTCATGACATTAAAGACAACTAGGATAAACGGACATTGTGCAAACCGTTGATATACCATCCAATTCTCCCTCAATAAGTATATATATTCTTTTATTTTTGAATGAATATATCAAACAAACATAGGCCTTGGCAATTGCTTTCTTTTAAATGCCAAATATTCTGTTTTTAGGCCTTTGGATCACGTATTTCTTTTAGATCCAATAAACGGTGGCTTACTATCGCAAAGGATTTAATTCATCCTTTCGGAGCCCTTCCCCGTGCATATATTAATTTATCATGTTTTTATTTTTCACACAAATCTCACATGCAACGGATTTTGACATGCACTAGTCCTCCTAGGTCATAGATATGTAGATGACTAGATTGATAGGAGAACACCTCAAAAAGCTCAAATATAACATGTGACATTAAGATTTCAAAAGAGCTCGTGCATGTGTGAATAGAGGCATATAGAAATAGAATCCATTTAAACAATACAAAATCCAACTACTCCATAAAATATGGTAAAGAACATAATAAGGATTGAAAATCTGAACCAAAAGTTCTAGCCACGTGGGAGCGTAAATGATGGTATTCAAACACAAGTATATGCCACATAAAGTGTGTCAAACAAAAATACACACCAAACAAAATCTTTTTGAGTTTTTAACATTTTTAGTCAAAAAGAAAGATATATACTCAAAAGACTAAACAAAAATCATTTGTATTTTTCATTAAGCATAAATGAAATAAATAAAACACAAATGATAAACAAAAATCTTTTTATATTTTGCAGTTAAATCAAACACAAAAAATAATACAAAAAGTTAAACAAGTCATAATTTCTAGCATGTGATATGAAATAAGGCAATGACTAGAAAATGACTAAACAAGCATACATTTAGCATATGAATATAGCATGAAGTACAAACGCTAAAGTATGCAAACACTAACACATTCATCCATTAGATTTAGCAAGGGAGGAAGCATGTGTAAGTAAATGAGAATCAACAACCCTATTTTGTAAGGCAACCAAGTCGGATTTCCTAACCCAAATTAATGAGGAATGACTATCTTGGGGTGTAGGAACGTTAACTACCGTGGTTACTTTACTATGGAGTTTTCTAAGAATTCGTTTAAGATCTAAACAAAATTTCCTAAGATGACCTTGTCGACCATAATGTGTACAAGTGAGAACATGTCGAAAAGATTTACTTAAGGAGTGATCTTTAAAAGTATTCCTAGTTGATTCTCCTAAAACATTGGTTTGGGCATTATGAGTAAATTCATTACAAGGATTGAAGCCTAAACCACAAGTGTCATTTTTAATTTGGACCGTTCCTAACATTTTATCTAGTTTTTCCGAACGACACTCCAAATCAAATTTGACAATACTAGAATCTTTTTATTTATTTTCCAATTCTACAATGGTAGATTCTAGTAAAACATTTCGCTCTTCAAAAGCAAGAAGCTCCTTTTTCAAGGATTCCATTAAACCCCTAAGGCTATCTCTTTCGCCTTCTACATAATCAAGATTCTCTTGAAGAGTCCTCACATGTGTCCTAAGGTATTCCATTAAAACATTTTCATCAATGACCTTGACACTCTTTCTTAAACAAGCTTCTAACTTCAAATTAGTTCTTTTCAAATTAATAGATTCTTTATATAATTCATGAAAAGCATTTTGAAGTTCACTCACATCAACCTCTTCTTCATTTTCACTCTCACTTTCTTCTTCACTCTCACTATCATTAAAAACAAGGGAATCATGAACAATGACCTTGGAAGTGGCATGTGCAATCATGTCATCAATCGATGAGTTCTCATTATCACTCACATGACTAGCCATAAAAGCAACAAAATTTTTCTTAGCGGGGGAATCGGGCTTTTCTTCCTTATCACTATCACTAAGGGTAGCAATATATGAAATAGGTCGCTTACCATCTTTCCTTAGTTTAGTGGGGCACTCATAAGCCCTATGGCCATAACCTTCACAACCAAAACACTTATTAGACTCGTCCCTATCTAAATGTTCATTACAAGGTTTAGGGATTTTCTCGGCTTTAGAAATCTTCTCACTTTTATCATGTTTAGAAGTATCAAATTTCTTAAAATCATTTTTAACTTTATCTTTGTTAAATTTAAGAAATTTTCTAAATTTACGAGCAAACAAAGCCATGTCTTCCGAGTCACTATCACTATCGCTCTCTACTACTTGTTTGACCTCTTTACGGGCTTTTAAAGCAACGCCCTTTTCAATTTTCTTTTCAGTTTTAGAGGGAAACATATCTAGTTCATAGGTTTGTAAATCACCTACAAGCTCTTCTAATTTCGTAGAGGCTAAAGTGGGTAAAAAATTTAAAACGGTCACTTTAGGAATAAATCTATCGGGTAGGGACCTCAAAATTTTCTTTACAACACGGTCGTCAGGTATTTTCTCTCCCAAGTTAAAGGATGAATTAACAATATCAGAAAGTCTAGCATAAAATTTATCAAAAGTTTCTTTTTCATCCATTTTGATAGTTTCAAATTGAGTGGTGAGGTTTTGGAGTTTTGAAGATTTAACGACACTAGTTCCTTCATGAGTTAATTGTAAAATGTCCCAAGCTTCTTTAGCGGTTTCACACGTCATAATACGTCGGAATTCATCCGGTGCGACAGCGCTAAACAAGGCATTTAAACCGCGGGAATTAAAATTTGCAAGCTTAAACTCATTTTCGGTCCATCTATCGATGGGTTTGGGAACACGTTCATTTTCAATTAGATGAGTTGGTGGGTAGTACCCGCTAACAACAGACATCCAAACACGTTCATCGATAGATTTAAGTGCCGATTTCATTCGCGCTTTCCAATACGCGTAGTTAGAACCATCAAAAATAGGAAAATTTGAAAATGGGGAAAAATCCATATTTAGCCAAAAAATTAAAGGATCTTAACGAAATAATTTATCGTTTTTGGCTCTGATACCAATTTGAAGGAGTGGAGAATCCCCGGGTTTTGATAATTATAACTCGATTAAAATATTTAATTTCCTTGTTATATAAACTCAATAGAGATGATGCGGAAGCGTTGTAATACAGGTGATGGTTCAACTTTCAAAAATAACAACAAGTTTTAATTTCTCAAAACAAATTAAAACATAATTCAAGTCCTAGAATTTGCCTAAGTCATCATTAACAATTATCCAAAGTTAGACGAAACCAAATTAATGCAAGTGACTAGAATTACACAATTTTACCCAATATAAAATTAAAGTCCAATTTTAATATAGTGTGAGAATTAAACCGAATTTTATCTTGAATTAAAACTAAAGCATGCGTTCTAAATATTGTGCAAGATAAAAATAAACAATGTCACACTACACCGCGATGTACGAGGAAAAACCCACTAACGGGAAAAAACCTCGGGACGGCCCTAGCCTCAAATCTACTAAAAACGGTATTACAAAATACAAGACAAGAGACTTACTTCCTAAACTCGAACCCTCTCAAGCCGTGATGCTTCTTCTTGTATCAACCTCCAATTAGCGGATAACCAACGGAACACCACCGCGGTCTCGGAATCCACCGATGGGACTTTATATGTACACCGTCACCCAAGCATGGAGCCTTTCTCCGTGTGGGTAGAATCTCAACTAAAGTCTTCTTTGTGATGGGGTGTAGAAGCAAACCCGAAACGTCTCTTGAATTCGGTACAGAAAACCGGTGCCAAAAACTCCAAGAAATTGATATAAATATAGAAACTTGAATAAACACAATTGGGTGTAAACTAGAGTGTGTATGAATTTTTCTTTGAAGGAATAACACTCAAAACATGATCTTTTTCCTTAAACAAATTTTGTCTCAAAATACTCTCTAGGAGTTTGTATGGTATGAAAAAGATATCTTGGAAAATGTGTTTCCCGCACATAATAATGTATGAAAAAAGTTGGTTGAAAACCAAGTGGAGGAGTGGGGAAAAACTGCAAAAAACTGCCAAATAACTGTTCCCGCTGGAATCTCGTTCGAACGAACGTGATTCTCGTTCGAACGAGACTTCTAACGAGTGACCAGCCTGGGCTCGTTAGAAGTTCGTTAGATACCTCGTTAGAACGAACATTCGTTCGAACGACATATCGAACGACATATCGAACGACTGACCAGTTAGGGTCGTTGGCAAAACTCGTTCTAACGAAACTGGTTCGAACGACAAAACTCGTTTGAACGAAATCTGGTTCGAACGAAAAAAAACTCGTTCGAACGACATTTCTAACGAACGACCAGAAAGTTTGTAAAATTCGATTTTGGCCCAGAAACTTTTATATACTTATATTAAAGTTCTAATTGATTCTTTCTGAAAATAAAATGCAGTTTTTATTACACCTAACACCCAATACAAATTGTTCCAAGCTCCTATATACATATAATTACATTCATACCTTGGGAGCATGGAACCTTAGTTGATGACGTAGAAACGAGGCACACAAACCGGCATTTTGATGAAGCTTTAAATTCTTTGCCGCTACGTCTTCAACATACACTTCATAGGCTTGAGAATATTACAACAAATACTATCCTATGAATAAATGTTTTTGTCCGGAATTGAGCCAAAAATATATATGGACTCAATTGGAAATTTGTGTCCTTACATCAACCAAGTCCCCCCTCGTCTTTCTTGAGGGAAAAGGAGGGGTTGTCCCCACCATTGACCCTCATTATAGCCGAGGGTTGTTTTTATCAATTTAATGATTTTTCAACTAAGTCCCCCTCATCTTTCTTGAGCTGACAAACGCAAGATGAGGGAAAACACTGATACTTCTCATTAACATTCCAAGTGTTCTATTAGAGCAACACTCATTACAATTGTGGTCCGATAGGACATTACAACACTACTGATAGTATTTCTTGAAATGATCTGCGTTCCAGGGGTTGGAAAATGGTTCCCCTTCTATGTTTTCTAGTCTGTAGGTTCCTGGAACCACTTCGTCGATGACCCTATATGGGCCATGCCAATTTGGGTGGAGATTGTTGGGCTTCTGCCAAGTCTTTTTGAGGACTAAGTCCCCCACTGCAATTGGCCTATGCTTCACCCTCTGGTTGTAAAACCTTGCAGTCCTCTGCTGGTAGGCAGCTTGCCTTATCTCAGCTTCTTCCCGCCTTTTCTCAATCAGGTTTAAGTCAAGTCTCCTCTCTTTCATATTTCTCTGGGGGTCATACATTTGGACCCTATGAGTAGGAAACCCAATCTCGGTGGGGATGACAGCTTCTGAGCCATAAGCCAGCATGAACGGGGTCTCTCCGGTAGAGGTCTTCGCCGTTGTCCTGTAGGCCCACAGTACAGCATATAACTCCTCAACCCATCTTGCTTTTGCCTCCTCAAGTATCTTTTTGATCCCATCTAGGATTGTCCTATTTGTAACTTCCATTTTCCCATTGGCCTGAGGTCGACCTAGGGTAGAGAAGAATTATTTGGTACTCACCCTTTCACAGTACTTCTCTAGAGATGTATTCTTGAATTGAGTCCCATTATTCGAGATGAGGGTGTTGGGGAGACCATATCTGCATATAATATTTTTCCAGATGAACTGGAAGGTCTTCTGTTCGATAATCGTGACCATCGGCTCTGCTTCCACCCATTTTGAAAAATAGTCAATTACCACGATGAGGAACCGATAGTTATTGATGGCCCTAGGCAAGGGGCCTACTAGGTCGATCCCCCACACTGCAAATGGCCATGGGGATGTAATGGAGGTAAGAGGCTGATGGGGCTGGTGAGGGATGGTGGCAAATCTTTGACATTGATCACACTTTTTTACATAGGCCATGGCATCTTTCCCCAAGGTCGGCCACCAGTACCCCTAAGTGACCACCCTCTTCGCCAAAGACCTGCCCCCAATATGGCTTGAACATGACCCTTCGTGCACATCTTGCAAGATGTGTGGGACTTCAGACGGGTGCACACACCTAAGTGATGGGAGCAAGAATGCCTTTTCGTACAAGGTGTCTCCGATGACACTGAATTTTGCAGCTCCTTATCTTAACTTTTTCCTTTCTTGACTTGCTTTTGGCATCTCACCCTCTTTAATGTATCTGATCAAAGGGTCTATCCATGAATCTTCCTTAGAAATTTTTAAGCAAGTGCCAAGTGTTCCCTCAGCATCCTCAATAGTTCGTCGAAGCAAAATTTCCACTGGGACCGTCCTCCTGATACCTGTCCTAGTTGCTGAGGCCAGTCTGGCAAGTGCATCGGCTCGGCCATTGTCATGCCTAGGTATCCTCTTCAATTTCATTTCTCTGAAGCTCTTCAGTAATGACCTTACTTTTTCAAGGTACTTGTCCATCCTCTCATCCTTGGCCTCGTAGGATCCTAGTATCTGGTTCACTACTAGCCTCGAATCACTATGGACCAAAATCTGGCTAACACTAAGAGACTTGGACAAGGAGAGGCTTGCTATCAAGGCCTCATCGGACTCGTTGTTGGAGGATTTGAATTTGAACCTCAGGGCGTACTTAATGTCTGTGCCATCGGGTGCTGATACTATCAGTCCATCTCCACTTTCGCTGTCGCAGGAGGACCCATCAACGAAGAGGCTCCACATAGTCTTTTCCTTTGAGAAATTTCCCTCGGTGAGGGATCCTTGTCTAAAGAGGTATCTTCCCTCTTCGTTTTTGGCCACTTTCCTTCTAGTGATGCTTGCCTCAGCCTTATCTACAGGTGTGTCGATGAGCCTGTCTCATTGGGTATCTGTCTTCCCGAGGCTCTCATCCTCGACTTCATCATCTTCCCAAGTAAACTCGACCACAAAATCTGCCAATGCTTGCCCTTTAATGTCCGTCCTAAGTTGATACACAATGTCAAACTCCCCCAGCTCTATAGCCCAGGCCATTTACCTGCCTGATTTTTCTGGCTTGTGTAGGACCTGCCTAAGAGGAGAGTCAGTGAGGATGACCATTGTATGGGACTGAAAGTATGGATTCATCTTTCTTGATGCATGGATCCAGGCATAGGCTAACTTCTCCATCCTTGGGTATCTTTGCTCTTCTCCCTGGAGTGCCTTTCTGTTGAAATATACTGGCCTCTGTAACCCATCTTCGTCTTTGACGATTGTTGTGCTAATGGATGATTCTGAGATAACTAGATACACATAGAGTCGTTCACCCTGCACTGGTTGTGACAACATCAAGGGAGACCTTATGTATGACTTTCTCCCTAAAAGCCTCATCTCACTCCTCACTCCATTCGAAGGCCTTTCTAAGAATTTTGAAGAATGGTAAGCACCTGCCAGTGGCTCTGGACATAAACCTATTTAAAGCAACAACTCGCCCCGTGAGCCTCTGAACGTCTTTAATGGTCTTGGGGGTCTTCATTTCTATAAGGGCCTTTATCTTTTCAGGGTTGGCCTCGATGCCTCTTTAGTTGACAATGAACCCCAAGAATTTCCCTACTCCGACCCCGAAGACACACTTGGACGGGTTGAGCTTCATTTGGTACTTGTCCATCATATTGAAGGCCCTCTTCAAGTCAGCCACATGATCCTCTTCCTTCAAGCTCTTAGTCAGCATGTCATGTACGTAGACCTCCATAGACTTCCCAATTTGGTTTTTGAACATTTTATTTAAGAGGCGTTGATACATTGCCCCCGTATTTTTTAGGCCAAAGGGCATGACCCTATAATAGTATGTCCCCTTGTCGGTAATGAAGGCTATCTTCTCCAAGTCTTTAGGGTCCATGAAGATCTGGTTATACCATGAATAGGCATCCATGAAGCTCATGAGATCATGGCCTGCGGTAACGTCTACCATCTGATTAATACGGGGGAGAGGGAAGCTGTCTTTAGGACAATGCTTATTGAGGTCACTGAAGTCTACACACATCCTCCACTTCCCATTGGCTTTTGGGACAATGACTACATTGAACAGCCATTCGAGATAGATGACCTCCTTGATAAACTCTGCATCTTTCATCTTCTTGACCTCATCCCTAATGACCTCATACTTCTCTCAAGAATAAATTCTCCTCTTCTGCTTCACTGGATTTGCACCCTCTACCACATTGAGCTTGTGGTTCATAATTTCGGGGTCGATCCCTAGCATATCTATGTAACTCCATGCAAAGACACTCTTTCTTTTTCTCAATAGCTTGATGAGGTCTTCCTTGATGTTTGGCTTCTGAGCCTTGTCGACTTGAACGATTTTTTCTGTCTCATCCTCATTGAGGATGACAGATTATACCTCTTTCGTGGCTTCTCCCTTCTTCATCTTTTTCTCATCCCTGGGGTCCAGGGTGTCAATGTTGTAGGTGGATGTTGCCTTCTTGTGCGCCTCTCTTTCTTCGGCGGAGTTGAAATAACATTCCTGCGCGGTCGTCTGGTCTCCCTAAAATTCCCTTACCCCGTAAGGGGTAGGAAATTTAATCATCTGATGGACCATAGATGGCATAGATTTAAACCCCTTGAGGGCTACCTGTCCCAGTATAATGTTGTAGGCCGAAAATACATGTTCATCCATCACAAAGAAGCTGACCTTATTGGTAAGACATCTCGGCCACTCGTCCCCCATCCTGACATCGGCCTCATACACTCCAAGGGGGTGAACCTTTTCCCCACTGAACCCAATCAATGGGTGATGGTATGGGACGAGTCTTGCACGGCTTAGGACTAAGGCTTTGAAGCATGGCCAAAACATCACATCTGTAGAGCTACCCCCATCTACCAAGATCCTCGGCACCTCACACCCATGCACCCTGGTAGTGATGGAGAGAGGGTCATCATGTGGGGCTAAAAGGCCTTTTAAGTCCATTCTTGATAACCCTACTATCAGAGTATCCATGTCGACCTTCTTCCTCTTTTCTAAATTTGCCTCTAAAGAGGTTGAGTGCATAGTTTTCGTCACTGCCTTGGCTTTAGCTACGCGGGCCTTCCTATCTGCGACCTCTAACCCTTCTTCTGCTAGACCCCTGGAGATCATTCCCACATGGAGCGAGATCATATTAAGTCTCTTGACAGGGCCATGGTCGTCTCTTGGAGGGAGATCAGGGTCATCCTCATCATCAGAAGGGTCGTTCCCTCTTTTTGGAGGATCTTCTCTACATGCATCACCCCGCTTCTTTCTGGGGTCATCCCCTCGTCCCCTCTTGAAGGAACCTTTATCAATGTACTTCCTTAGCTTCCCTTATTTCAGCATCTTCTCAATCTCATCTTTCAGAGTAAAGCATTTGTCTGTCACATGGCCATGGTCTTGGTGAAATTCACACCACAGGTTTTTGTTCCTCTTGTTGGGGGTTGCCCTCAACTTCTCAGGCCACTTCAGGGACTGATCACTCTTTATCTCATTGAGAATATGTTCACAGCTGACCGTCAGAGGGGTATAATCAGCAAACTTGTCATCCGTAGACCTCTTCTTCCCCTCTTTATTCTTCTTAGGGTAATTACCCCCTGAAGTGCCTCCTCTTTCATCTTCATATTTTGCGGCCATCGCCTCTTTAGCGTTCATCACCTTTCCTGCTGTCCATAGCAATTCAGCCATCGTCCTCAGAGGGTCTTCAGCAAGCTTCCATAACAACTTCCCCTTTTGGAGTCCTCCAATCAAGGCTATCATAGCTATTCTCTCCTCATAGTCTTCCACCTCTAACTTTTCTTTGTTGAATCTGGCTATGTAGTCTCTTAGACTCTCATTCTTCCCCTGCTTAACATAGAGCAGGTGTGTGGTCTTCTTCTGTGGCCTCACCCCAAAGAAAAAGTTATGGATAAACTGGTCTGCCAACATCTTAAAGCTTTCAATGGAGTTTTTTAGAAGAGACATGTACCAGACATGTGCAGCCCCAGTCAGAGTACCAGAAAAGGCACGACACCTCATCTCATCTGAGATAGAGTATATGTCTACCGCTGATTGTTACATCTCAATATGGTGGACAGGGTTGGTACTCCCGTCATACCTTGGGGTAACCATAGGTGGCTTAAACTTTGATGGCATAGGGAAGTTGACTATCTTCGCCACAAAGGGTGAGCCTATGGAGTATCCTCTCTGAAGAGGGTCCCGAATCTTCAGAATATCACCGATCTTATCCTCCAGTCACTGGATTGAGTCATTCCAAGGTCTCATAGGGTCAGCTTGGCCGATGTTATCCCCTGCCGCCTCTTTGAGGTGGATGGAGGGTACTGAAGTGACAGGCCTGCGTCGGCTATTTACTTCCCCCTGATCGTCGTGGGGTCGGCCATCTGCTGCCTCCTTTCTGGACCTCGCAGCACTCCTTGATCTGGACAACTTTTCCCGTAGGTCGTTTATTGGGCCCAGCCTCTCAAAGGCCGACCCCCTACTCAAGCGATCAAAAGAAGAGCCTCTCGGGCGGTCATCAAGATTTTGCCTTCCACACTTCCCTCTGCTCTCCTGGAGAGGTTGCACAGTATTGTTAGAGACCCCATACAGATCCCAACACTCTATGAGGGCCTCCTCTCCCTCCAGATCATCATACCTGTCATCAGGGCAAGGGTTTTCTTGCCTCCCCAGGCATAGACGCCGAGGGTCAGCAATATCCCTCCACCGCTAAGGGGGATGTAAGTCTTTGCGTGGTGCCTAGGGTGGTCCCCTAGCTTCATGGTGACCTGGAGCCACTGCTGGAGTAATCATCTCAAGTGAGATCCCTGGTGGTCTCAGTATGTTCTGGCTTAGAGCTGTGAACTGCTCTTGCATGATCCACTAGCTTGCTGCAAAGACTTCAAGGCTGCCGCCACACCAGCCAGCTTAGACTGAGGTGGTGGTGGCTGACTGGAACTGGGTCCTACTCCACTATCCGGTGAAGGAAGTGTTGGTGGTGGCATCTCCTGTTCCATATGTTTGAGCTATGAAGAACTGAACTGAAGAAAAGACCGGCGAGCTTTAGAACCTTAATGGGTCTCCTTCAATGGTGAAATGTCTCCACACAGGGGGAGAGCTGGCTCGCCACCAGAGTGCCCAGTGAGGTCAAGCTGTACAAAGGAAGAGATGTCTTCTCGTTCCCACAGATGGTGCCAAACTGATGATGCTGAAATCTAGCACCACCAGATGAGTGATGATGAGCTCAAACAGTAGTAACCATGGCACCATAGAGATGTATGTGTGTATGTGTGTAGAAGGAGATGAGTATAAGAGGAATAAGATAATTATGTATAGTGGTTCAGCCAATTAGGCCTACATCCACTGTGAGTGTGTGATCCACTAAGTATGGGCACTAATGGCCTTGGATACAATGCACATAATCTCCCTTTCTCTCTCTACTGTGTGTACAAGCAGAATTTTTGCTAGGGTTAGAATTATCGATCCCCCCTTAGGGTTATAGGTGACAAGCATATATATAGGTCTTGGGGGGTGTAGTGTACCCCCCAAGTATGCATGGTGCATGTGAATGCTGATCTAGCCAACTCCCTGTTGACACCTGTAGACGCCACCTGTGACTAACGATGACATAATATTCCCTCACGTGAGGGTGTGATATTTTTATAACGGTCATCCACGTGCCATGTGAGCCTTACGTGCACTATTCCACGCGTCTCCCAAACCACGCGATGTGATGATGTCACCCTCGACCTATGATATGAGGTTGAGGGCAAAGTTCCCTCTGGTAGTGAGTCTAGCCTAATTTAGGCCTCGTACGGTCGTACCCTCAAAGGGTCGTCTGAGCCTGATGAAGGGTCGGCCCCTTGAAGGGTCGTTCTGGCCTGATGAGGGGTCGGCCCCTTGAAGGGTCATCCAGGCCTGATGAGGGGTCGGCCCCTCGGAGGGTCATCCGAGCCTGACGAAGGGTCTTCCCCTTGAAGGGTAGTCCGGGCCTGATGAGGGGTCAACCCCTTAAAGGGTCGTCCGGGCCTGATGAGGGGTCGACCCCTCTAAAGGTCGTCCGAGCCTGATGAGGGGGCGGCCCCTTGAAGGGTCGTCCGGGACTGATGAGGGGTCGTCCCCTTGAAGAGTCATCTGGGCCTGATGAGGAGTAGGCCCCTTGAAGGGTCGTCCGAGCCTAATGAGGGGTTGGCCCCTTGAAGGGTCGTCTGGGCCATGATGAGGGGTCGACCCCTTGAAAGGTCACGAGACCATATTGGGCTCATCTTGGCGGAGGGAACCCTCGGCCTGGTCGAGGATATATATGGGTATATCAATGCTCACCTCTCATATAATGTGAACACCTCGCGAGCCTAACTGCCCATGCTAGTTATGACATCCTACCTGGCTAAACACAATATAACCACTATGCCAAATAAAATATCTAAATAACCCAACGATGATATATTTCTATTATTTAGGAATAGGTTTAAAGATGCTTTAACTCATTCTCATAACATTCTTAATTCTCAACTGGTGATCCAATAAATATATACTTTAATCAAGTGGCCAAAATGAAACACAAAATAAGAACTCAGTATACATATATAAAATATCACTATATATACATATAAATACATATCAATACTGCACCCATGGTTAAGAAACCCCTAGTGCTGGGCATACTAGACTATCTAGTCCCATTGCAATGCTCACGCATGAAGGATAACATGATCAATCTCTTGTGAACCAATAAAACATATACACACATACCTATGCAACCATATAACCGTCAACACTACCATTCTCATAGATAGCCCACACCTAGGTTCCATGCTCTAGTGGTACGACTCAACATCCCCCGAAGGCACACAAGATATGATCATCAACAACGTGCTAATCTCCGTTTAATATCCAGTAGCTAGGTATGTGATACACATAATATTCGAAGTAATAAGCATGCACAAAACTTATATAACTTAATACGCATTCATGCAGCCCGATCCCCATAGTATGTAGATAATATTATCATTTCTACCGCTCATCATAATTCTTTCATATATTACCTCTCTCGAACCTACCTTCCTTCCTAGGTTATATAAACTTTCTATATCCCGAGAACAATCACACTCCAAACTAAATAATAACTTGGAATTTACATTTCCCGATACTCATATAGGTTATTACTCTCACTTTGATAAACCTAGGCTGATTTTGAACTCGACCGAACCCTAAAAATCCATTCTAGAATCTCGTTAGAAGTTAAGAAAATCTCATTCGAACGGGTTCGTTCGAACAAAGTTCTCACTTAAAATTAACTCCTTCATTTCATTAGAAGGCTCATTGTAAGTCTCATTCGAACGAGGCGAATCGAACGACCTGGGCAGGTCTTCGAACGAGAATTTTAGATGGGCCCTGTTCTTCTCCAAATTCGATTTTTATAACATTTTAAACCTCAAATCCAACCTTAATCATGTCTAACCTCAAGTAAGATAATGTTAAACTATTTTTAATCATTGTGGAGAATTCTCTAACACAACTTTGGGCTTAAATCCTCATACTTTCAAAGGAAAAATCAATAATTACTCAAATCTCTAGAATTTCCTTTATAATGAACCCAAAATTTTAATTGTCCAAAACTCTTATTATAATTCGTGATTAATACATAAGATTATCAAATATTCATAGTCTAATAAAGGTTAAAACCTCTACATGCATGCCCATCTCGAATCATAAGGTTTCTTACAATTCGGTCTAATTAAACCTAAGTTTTCATTGCACCAAGTTTATATCATCAAACCTAAATTAACAGGAACAATATAAGTTAAAAGAGGAGAAAGATAAACACTCGAATTTTTATGTATTTTTGATTCTCTGATTGAATTTGATATGTGGTTGATCCTCTTGTTGCGATCTACACTTTGGTGTAACTATTTGTGAGAAATTTCCAACTTTTGGCTTTGTTCTCCAATGGGTCTCCTTCCTCCTTGGTTCTCCCTCTCTTTCTCTCTCTGTCTCACGTAGGTTGCAACTGACAGACCACTAACTCTCGATGCTCCTATTTTAATCCTATTTTTGTCCATTTATTTACTCAAAAAATCCAAAAGACAAAAGTACTCCTCCGGGGTGTCATTTTGGGCTGAAATGCCCCAGACTCCAATTAAAACACCCGAGTAGTGTTATGAGACTATTTCAACCCTTTCGGACACAGTGGCGCACTCAAAATAGTCATTAGAGTTATATAAAAATAATTTACCTTTTTAACCCCCAATTATATAATAGTGACGTAACTCATACGCGCGTCCCAAATAATTATATCTTAATTGTTGTGTATCCCATCCCCGGCGATATTATTATTTTCGAAACAATATTATGTTAATCACTACGTAACGTTCAACATAATTATAATTTGACATAATTATTTTTGATAACTACCAACTCTCGCCACGCTAGTAATTATTACCCTTAAAATCAGATTAATTATAAATTAAATTTCGTCCCTTTAAATTAATTAATTCCAATTTCCATAATTTAATAATAAAATAAATGTGTAAAAATACGGGGTATTACACTCATATTCCAATTTTTTCACCTTTACAGTGAGCTCATCTCTCTACGACCAACAGGTTATTGGTCGTCTTCATTGCAGCTATGACCTCAACGGTGGACTTCTTCTTCAGCTCATAGGCTGCCGTTTCATCCTGAAACTTTTTAAAATCTTCAGTTAACTCCATAACCTTTTTAGCCTGGTCGGCATGGCCATTCAAGAATGTAGAGAAGTCTACCAGGAACTGTAAAAAAAAAGAAGGTATGTGAATATTCAAAACACAAATCCTATTTAAAGAGAGACATAAAGAGGAATATTTTCCAGATCCAGAGACTGGGCAGAGCAAAGAGTAAGCTTATCTATGGTAAGCTTCATTGAACTTTCACGATCGCTAATAAGAACTGCCCCCTTTATCAGGTTGAGGAAATAGACAGGTTCACAATCACACTTTCGACTACAAAGACGAAGGATGGGGAGGAGACATTGGATGGGGGGTCAATGGCCTTCTTCTTCTTCTTCTTCTTCTTCTTCTTCTTCTTCTTCTTCTTCTTCTTCTTCTTCTTCTTCTTCTTCTTCTTCTTCTTCTTCTTCTTCTTCTTCTTCTTTCCCTTCTCCTTTCCCTTATCCCCCTCTTTCCTCTTCTTCTCTCCTTCTTCCCTCTCAGCAGCCCTTGTGCTAGGGCCACCAAACCTAGATGACTCCTCCTCAAACTTCTTTAGGACTTTGACCTTGGAAGATAAAATAATCCGATCACTATCATCATCACCTTAGAGGAGTAGTATTCTCCTAAGAGGGGCTATTTGATATTTTTCCTCTTGTTTGGGGATAAAGGAGTCAAGGACTATGGGTTCAGAACAATAAACGCCCTCGTCTGGATTAGAAATCTCAGGGATGTCATCCACAGGGTGAGTGAAAAAGTTGGAGATGATATTTGTGTACTCCAGAAGATAGACATCCAATTAAGGATGATCACCATCGTGTAGTCTATCTTTGATCTTCCAAACCTTCAAGAGGTCAGAAACCTTTATTTGGACAAGAAAAGGTTCCTTGTTCTTATCTCAAGATGTATAGAGACAAAGAACATGTTTATTTGCAAGAAGATTAAGTAGCAAGAACAAAAATGCAACAATTTACAAACAATACTAATTAATAATCTATATGATCCTCCCCACAGTCAGGGACAAAAGGGCTATTATACTTCTCTCCCTCTGGAAGGGGATGATGTTGCCAGTTTTTGGTAATGAAACCCTGATCCTAATAACATTTATTGGAATCAGGAAGATTCACTACCAGGATAATGTTTGCATTTTGCACCTTTAGATACAAAAGACCATCAGTAGTGTGCGATCAAGAATAGTAGAACCTCATCTCACGGACTCCCAGATTGGTTCCATATAGCTCATTAATTCTATGAACTCTGTTCACTATTCTCCAAGTGTTGGGATCACACAAAGGAGCGACGACATCAAAATAATCGAAAAATTCAAGAAATAAGTAATTTGGGGGGAGGTCAAACCCCCTTGGACCATAACCACTGTATGTATCCAGTTCCCCTCATCCACGTCTCTAATTTTTCTGGTCATGGGGGAACTGTCTATTTCCACCCAGTCCGGTGTAGAGTATTTCTCCCTCTATAATTTTACCATCGATAAAATCCATTAAAGATAGAAATTCAAAAGGAGAACAGGGACGAAGGACTTACGTAAAAGGAGTAGAGGATGAAGCTCTGAAAAAGTGAGGAACTAGCAGGAGAGGTCTGAGAAAACTTTGTGAAGAAGAATGAGTGGAACACAGAAGTGACGGTTGCTGAACTTCATTTAAACTTTGTGCAAAAATAATGAGGAAGAGTTCCCCAAGAGGATTTTGGCGCTTCAGGTCAATGGGGAGACTAATGAGCCCATGTTCTTTTCCAGGTTATCATAAGTTTACTATCCATGTCACTTTTAACTCTACCTGGATGAGCGTACCCTTGATAGTTCTAAAAAATTATAGAGTGGTGTGCCGATTTTAAAACAGTTACAAGCCTTAGGCCGTAAACTCACATAAAATCTATTGGCCCAACATCTTAGTCAAATATTTTAGGGGAAATTATGGTGGCTTATTTAATTCAAGACCAACGCTTCAGTCGACCACGCCAGTATGCAGAACAAATTGCTCGACTCAACTGAAAATAATTATTTTATATTCTTGCTTTTGATATGTGCTTAATGAATGGAGATAAACTCAAATTGGTTACTAATAATCTCCGAGGAGATATTTAGGGATACCTATGAGTTTACTAGCTGGTTGAGTTACTTGTACAATTCAATCACTTATTTTTACAATTATAAAATGTAAACCATGACCCAAGGCAAAGACATACAACTTCGATTATCTGAGAGACACTAATAATAATACATTAACCACTTTGTGGATGTAGGTAAGTTGTTGAACCACGTATCTTTGGTGTTGCGTGTGATCATTTATCTTTCTCATCTCGATATTGCTTTTTAGATTCCTTATTTTGATAATTCTTTTACTCACAGAATTGTATTTGTTCATTCCAATTACTTAAACATGTAGATGAATTAAACAAATCAAAGCGGTTACTAGGAGATTAACACTCATTAGCTATTTGTAACATATAATTTTCACTTACTAGTTCTTTATTCACATTTTACAAATTTTGTAAGCCATCTAAACTAATTTTGTTTTGTCCCAAACTGACTCCTTCTTTATTACTTATGTACCAAATTTAACCTTAATAACTATAAATGAACTAAGACCCCCCACAATGTGTGTGCGTGTGTGTGTGTGCATTTATTTTTATAAAAATAAAAATTAAAAAATATATAACAACAATTTAAAGCAACACAATACCATGTATTGTTAAGTCCAATTTTTTTTATTACGATATGACAAAGGGTAGAGATATAAGTTCCTCCTTCTCTCCAAACCCCTCCCTCTTGATTTAACCTCCTTTCCTTCTTTCCATGGGTTAAAATCCTCTCATTTGTTTGGACTTTGATCCTAAGCCTTTCAATGATGTTCCTTGCACACCCACTTTTGAATCTTCTATGCATAAAAATCCCCCTATTGATGTTCCTTCATCTCCACCTAAATTTGTTCAAATTCTTCAAAATAACAATGTTATACAAGAATACAAACCCATGGAATCTCGTCTTTCCCCCATTTCTCCCCCATTTTTTGTAGTGACTCTGTTGCTGTTAGGCTTCTTGATGAAGCCAATCAAATAGTTCTAAATGATTGTCACTCATGTAAACTTATTGGGAGATTTATTCTTGCAAAAGGTGATAATCCATGGAAAATCCCTGCATTAAAAATGGAGCTCTAAAGTCTAGGTCAGATTAAGAACACATGGGATATTACACCAATTGGTAAGGGATATTTCAACCTTCATTTTTCATGCCCTTTAAAAATGAGTAGAACTTTGTCTTCTCGTCATTTCAAACTATTCACTGGAATCTTTAAATTATTTTCATGGGTCCCTGATTTTAAACCTAAATGCATGTTCTTTCACATGTTAGTATTTGGGTTGGATTTTTAGGGTTGTGTTAAGACTATTAAGACCCCTGTCTTTACCTCCAAATTACCAGGGGAGTTGGTACCCCATTATATGTTGACAAGGAAACAATGAATAGGTCTCATGGTAGCTATGATAGAGTCTTGGTTAAAGGGGATGTTTCAATTAATCCCTTGAATGTCTTTTGGTTAAAAGAGTCCTTTTTTGTGATTATCCAGTATGAGTCCCTTCCTATGTTTGTTCCTTTTGAAAAACTATTGGTCATACTATCAATGACTGTAGAAACCTCCAAAACAAAGTGTCAATACCATGTTCAAAGGCAATGAATAATAATCCTATCAATCCCACATATGCATGCCCCAAAATAGTTGATAAAAAAATACTTCTATGGGTCATAAGGCTCCAATCTAGTCCTAATCAGTGGATGAAAATCTTCTGTAAATATCACTATTGAGTATTCAACAAAATAATGGGAAAATCCCATTAAGAATCGTTGAAGCAGTCGATAAAAAATGATAAAAAACTACAAAATCTCAAAATGAATCTAAGGCAATATTGGCAGTAACTGATATTAGAGGTAATGATGGGTTAACTTTAAACCTTTTTAATGCAGATCAACTCATTTAATCCCATGTGGTGCAAGGAACGTCTGTATCTACTGTGATAAACGGGAAGGAAGTTATCGACGTGGATAATTCAAAAGGTACGTTATTGACCATGTGGGTTTTACTCAAGGTGCACACATTATATGTGGAAGTATTGAGGGTTTAAAAGCCTCATCTAAGTCTCAAAGACATGCTTCAGGAAGATGTCATTTTCTGGCCAAGAATGGTATCCTTATTCAAGAGGATTCTTCTAATGAGGATGAAATGCCTCCATGAGAAGATATACCAAATTTAAATGAGGTTCTATCATCTCAATCAATGCGGGAAGTAGAGGAATATTATAGTCATGGTCTAGATTTATATGTTGAAATTCCAAAAAATAATTTCAGCCAAAATCTCATTTTGTCGCTGAAGACGCGGTTGAAAAAAAAGCCATATGGTAAATGCTCATGTCAGTAATTCCTTTGAAGTTCTAGGAAACTTTGAAGATTCACCTACTTTCAGCCGGCCTAAAAATCCTCAAAGGGATTCTTTTCCATACTTAACAAAAATAAGGAGAAATCGACTCTTAAATATAATTTAAGGACTTTTTCTTCTCATTCAAGATTTCATAAATTTTATTAGGATTTGTTTATCTCTTGTAAGAGACCTAGGAGAGGCTTTTTCTCCTAATTATAAATAAAGTTTCTTTCGTTTAAAAAATTATAATAAATCTTACCAAATCAAAAAACACAATTCTATTATTATTATTATTATTATTATTATTATTATTATTATTATTATTATTATTATTATTATTATTATTATTATTATTATTATTATTATTATTATTATTATTATTATTATTATTATTATTATTATTATTATTATTATTAATATTATTATTATTATTATTATTATTATTATTATTATTATTATTATTATTATTATTATTATTATTATTATTATTATTATTTACCTTTGTTATTCATTAAGTCTTCTTGTGACTAAGAAACGAAATCCTATTATTAATTATTAAAATGGTTTCCTGTTATCTTAAATAATCAAAATCATAAATCATTCTGAATTAAACATATTTGATAATTTCGACCATCATCACACGATAATTTATATTAATTATATGATTTATAAAATTAATGGTTTGTGAAAACTACCCTTATTTTTATATGTATGTTTACGAGTGTATGCGTAAAGGAATGACCCAGCATCTAAAACATTGTACGCGATTAAGAATTTTCTGTTGCATATGTTTGTATAATAAATTCTTTCACATAAAAAATGTTAGTTGTTACCACAAGATACATCATGATAAGAAAAATCATTCATGCATGTGACTATATATTTTTTAGTTTTAAGTTAAACAATGATTTTCACAATAGAAATAAATTATAGATATTTTTTTATTTATTTTCAAATGAAGGTCTTAAAAGTTGAAAAAATAACTATTCAACAATTCAGGGTGCCAAAAAATATTTAATATATTAATTTTCAGGAAGAGAAGAGAATAAGAGAATTTATCTAAGAAGAAAGGGAAATACAAATATAAATTTTTACACGTTAAAAAACTGAAATGCCCAACTTTTCTATCATATGATAATTGCAAATTTTATATACAGTATCAATAGTTAAATAGAAAAATAAAGAGTCAATCACCAATCCCAACTAGTTTTAAATTGAGAAATCTAGTTTTCTATCAATAGATAAATAGAAAACTAGTTTTAAATTGAGAAATCGCATTCCAACAGTAAGACAATATGTTCCAAAACCACCAATCCCACTTCTAATGTAATTTTATTGCACAACTGTGTACTCATATAAATCCTTCAACCTAAACATATATTCCCACTTGAATCTTAATTCATAAACTTAATTCAACTCTTAGTTCCATCATATATATGTTTGGATGACTCCTGCAAAAACAAAGAGAAAGTGAAAAATAAAAAGGAACATGTTAGTATGAGAAAAGTCAAAAGATTTGTGAACTAAATTTAACTTTATGAGATTTTCACTTTGATAATGGTTGTCAATTTGAGAATCATGAAATGATAAATCACCTTTAAATTCACTGCAACGATGGCTATAACTAGAATCTTATGGACAAATTCGAAAGAGACATTAGTAATATTGATTGATTGTGTAATTAAATAAAAATTACTTTCCAATGAATATTATAAAAATTAAATTAGATAAATGAATATTGGACATGGATACATGAAAAATTACTTTCTATAAAATGTTAACAATTATAAAAATAAAATAAAAAATAAAATCATATAGATATGAGATAATAAAGAAGATTAATTATCTAAATTAATTCATTGAAGGCTTCAATTCTTGATTGATTGTGAATATGAAAAAAAGAGAAGTAAAAACTTGTTGACTTCAATTTTATCTCCATCCACAATCAGTATCCCCTTTAAAAAAACCAAGATCCATACATCAAGTTCTTATGAACAAACAAACGAAATGGTTTGCTTGAAATTAACTTTTTTTTGCTATCGTCTCATCAATTACATCTGAAGGGAATGGTTTGAGGAATTAAATATTAAGTTTTATACAAACTATATGTGAAGGGTTATGTAAAGAATTCAAACACGATTTTTAGCAGAGAATTCAAAGAGTTGCGGAGTAGGTACGAATCCATTTTATTGTCAAAGAGGGTGACCATCTATTTAGCTTCTACTAATTGGTGAAACACATCGCACATAACTATCAATAACTAACATTTTCATATTATACTATAAGATTACCTTTAACCTTTTGTTACTCTTATAAATCCGTGGGCATATTTATTTGGCCTTCTTAGTGATTTCGTGTAGTAGGAGTGTAAATGAATTGAATTAGGACCGACCGAAATGGGGTGGTTCAAATTTGATTTGTTAAGAGGTTAAAGGATTTAAATCTGATTTGATAATCCGATGATTCATATATCTTTTGTATCGATTCCAATCCGAATCCATTAAAGATCCAAATAATCCAATTATCTGATTTTTCAATATATATTTATGTATTTAAAAAAAACTTAATATGTATATACGTACGTACGTACATACGTATGTATGTACGTACGCACATATATATATATGTATGTATGTCTTCATATTAGCATTCAGTGAACACAAGCTAAATTAAAAGACATTTTTCGGGAGAAGGATAAAATGCAGACAACACAAGATATACGGGGTTTGGCAACGTGCCTATAGCCACGGGGATTAGTTTTTTTTATTAACTCTTGGAACTTTTCGGTAGAGTTGTAGTACTTATAAATTATACAATATCACATGATCCAATCATTAGGGAATTGATTTATGTTTATAGAGAAGCTTAGAAGAGTCTTTAGCTCCGTTAACAGTTATCCTTAGAAGTTTGGACCTATCTCTTATTAGTTTGAACCGTTCCAAGTGATGGATACGTGAGAGTCTTTCATAACTTGGACACTTTATTAACTTGTTATGTAAGAAATATGAAGGCTCATGTCGAGAACGTGTAGGGCATGTGTTATTGTAATTATGGTCCCCAAAATTTCCCCTAAAGTTTAGGGTCACTTTTGTTGGGATTTCATTCTTAAAATCATGTATGGTGGTTAGATTTATGTAAAAATGTGTCAATTCATTTTTAAATAAGAATCATGGTTATGATAATAACTTATATTTGGTTTAAATATATTATAGACATATCAGTCAATAGAACTTAATAGGAATTTTAGTGATGTGACTTTAGGTTGATCACAAGGAGATTAGAATTCCGGTTCCATAACTATTAAAATATATAGGGAGTTGACACCATATCAGAATGGTTGCAATGAAATCCTAGTAGTTCATCGCAATCTATGGGATACTTTTTGATGGTTCAATAAGTTTTTCAATAGCTGATAGAGTATTTTTATCGGTACATCCCGCGAATGTATTAAATAGGACCACCTGTAAGATTTGACTCTAAGGGACTGTCTTGATTGGACTGAGTCAATCTCAAACCATTTTCAAAGGACGCATAGATTCTTAATCCCGATAATTATGAGTATTGGAATTATTGCACAAATATCACTATAATTTATGTGGGTTCGATGTGATTTATATCAGGTTAAATGATCTCGGCATATTAGGTGAGAATTCTCTAAGTAGGTGTGAAACCACAATTCAGAGGAATTCATGTCTAGGGGATACATGAATTGTGATACCCTCTTGATAGACTTATGTGTTTTGTTTCCACCAAGTAAAACCCGACTAGTGGATTATTTGATAATCCCGGTGGAGTAACAAATAAGTCAAGTCCGAGAATCAAGAATTATCAGACGTTGATTAAAATTGATTAATGATAAACTGATTTGACTAAGCAGGTATCAGACTCTTAACGTGGAGAATCATATTGTATACCATAATCAACTTTACAAATACGACCTCATTATATCCGAGTAATTTATGAGATAATTAAATTGGAGTTCAGTCGTGATTATTTAGGGGAGTTAATTCATGATTAAATAAAGAATGGAAATAATTCTAGTAATGTAATTGGGATTTTTGAGTATTTATTTGGATCTAATTTAATTATTTATCTTGGGTCCCTAGTGTAGTCCATATACCCAAGCAATTTGGTCCAGACTCTCGAGAAACCTAGTTTGGACCAAGCCTACATTTTGTACCTATATATAACGGTGTGCGAAATAGTTTTATATTTATTATGGTTCATTAGGGTTTGAAAAGTTTGAGATAAAGTACTATTCATTTTTTTATGAAGAGGCCTAGAGGGAGAGGGTCATATTTTACTAAAAAAAGGGATTTTCTTCTCAAAAGGTGCCCACACACTTACCTTGATTTAGGAAGAATCATACAATTGAAGATGCAATATTTATAAAGGGTTAAACAAGGTTTTAGAGATTAAAAACAAGGCAACTTCATCATTAACAAATACTTTTCTCCACATCAGAACACAACTAGATATACAAAGGTTTTGTACTCTAAACCCTAGGATTGTTCTTCAAACCTAATTTTTGTTTTCTTTTCAATACATAATTATTCAAAGATCTATAGGGATGAGTTTTTTTTCAATTTAAAATTTCAATCTGAAGTTATTTTTCCCAATAATTGGTATAAGAGCCCCGTTTAAGATTGATTGTGTATTGAAAAGATCCATGTCATCTAACTAGAAATTCAAATTTAGTTTGTATGAATATGCATAGTTTTGTGTATAGATTTATACTAACTCTATTTTGTAGGGTTTTATTATGATCGTTCTTTCTATCACGATCACGTAAATAGTTATTTTTATTTATATGATAGGATTCTGCGGTGCGTTTATCCTAGTTAAATTTCTATCAATTTTGGTTTTGAATAAATAATGTTTTGGTGGAGATCATGAGGAGATGTAGTTATCTTTTGTAATGATGGATCATGATCATGAAAAAAGTTAGAGATGACTTCGGTACTTCTTGAAAAGAAATAAGAGTTCTTACTAAAGTTTCATGGAGATTTAAGAAGGGTTCTTAGACGGGCTATGGATATTCTTAAATGAAAAATTCTAAATCTTGTTTTATTTAGTAAAGATGATCAAACTATTGGAATTTACTAAAATTTTGATATGTTATAGCTAAAGGTGAGAGAAAGATGAGCTCCAAAACTCAGCTCGAACAGAGCATATTAAGTTAGTCTACATCATGTTCTTGCGATCGGACCGTCATATTTCCTTGATTTTTTTTATATGTTCTTGGAAAAGATGATACAAAACCATGTTCAAGTAATCAGCTCGACCGAGCATCATTAAGGTTGCCTGAACTACCTTTTAATGAAGTTTATGTCAAGTTGAACTCTTATCCAAAAGGAAATATTCTTCAGTAAAGACTCTTATGCATGAAGATTTTTACTTCATGTTGAAGTCTAGGCCATGATGGAAAGGACATAAAATGTTTTTTTAATTTTGTTACATTTAATTATTTTATTTCTTGCATATCTATTTATATTATGTTGCATAATTTCTGTGCTAATTAATTGGATATACGAATGCCCCTATGATTGGTTAGAAAGTGAGGGTCACAAATAAAAATCTATTTTTATATTTTTCAATTTAAAGATTAAAACTTTTAACAAATTTAAACTCAATAAAAACGTTGCACCAATTAAAATGTTTATTATGAAAAAGCGATTTACCCAATTTTATCTTTTTTACCTAAAAACGTATCTACGTAATAAGAAAATAAAATAAGTAAAAATCCACAACTCACTGATGTACGTGGAAAACCACTACGGGAAAAACTTTAGACGATCCAACCAAATTGATCACTATGATAAAGTTTTAAAAAACTAGATAGTAGACTTAATGACTCATGTCCCTCATAAGCCTTGACGTTCATCTTTCTTCAACCTCTCCTCCACATTGCAACCTAGGACTCCACCCACGTAAGGTGCCACAACAAACTAATCCACGCATGCCTCAGTATCCATCGAGAGGCTCAACAACCGTCTACGAAATTGGAACACAAGATCATTGCTTCGTCACCACAATAATGCAAACAACTAGTATAGAGTCCACCGAACTAAACAAGTTCTCTCAAGATGTAGAGAAACAAACTTTGGTCCCATACAAAAGATTCAAAGCATTTTAATATGTAAACTTGGATCCTTAAACTCAAAAGGTGAAAAAGGGTTTCAGATCTTTTGTAAATAAGTAGGGAATTGATTTTCGCCAAAAGTTCTTAAAAAATATGAGTTTAACATGCCTTAAATAGTGAAAACACGAATTTCAAGGCGGTGGCTTCATTCGAACAAAACATATGGTTTGTTTGAATGAAAAGCTAATTCGTTATAACAAAACCCAAGTTCATTCAAATGAGAAGGAATTCTCATTCAAATTGACTTCCAACGAGCTTCCAATGGGTGCCCATCTATTAGACAAAGAGTGCCCGTTTAACGTCCGTTACATGTACGTTCTAACAAGGTATTAAAGTTTGTTCGAACGAGATTCAACCTTCATTCAAATGAGTTTTATTTTTCATTATAACTAGGGATGGAAATTTAACCCGCCCTGCCTCTAATTGGGTGGGTTAAAAACCCATTTAAAACAAATGGGGCGGGTATGTGTTTTATTAAAAAAACAGTTAGTTAAATGGGCGGGTTTAGGTTTACTATATATATATGCATAACTCTGCTCGCCCCGTTTATTTCTTATACTTACATAAATACCCATTTTTTTAATATTATTTATGCTAAAACCTTATATATACAAGTTATGTATGCGGTATACGGGCTTAACATGCGAGTTATAACCCACCCGAGTCAATTTTGGACCCTCTTAATGTAAACAGGGCGAGATTGGGGTAGGTTTAGGGGGTTTACAGTTAATTGGGATTGGGGTGGGTTAAACAAAACCCTCAACGAGGTGGGGCGAGTTAAAAAAAAATATGCGGTGCGGGTTTGGGTTTTGACAAACCCACCCACCATCCCTAATTCTATTAAGATCCAGACTTCGTTCTAATCAAATACCAACTTCGTTTTAATCAAATACCAACTTCGTTCAAACGAGATTCAAACCCCAAAAAATAGTTTTTTAATTTTTTAAAAAAATAGTTCCATACTATTTTTTTTATAAAATAAAGACCCTTAAAAAATGTCAAAGGACCATATTTAAAGTGCATCCATACCTTATGAGATCCTCGATAAATGTGAAGATAAAATTGACACGAAGAACGTGGCACGATGTGTATTCAACTTTGAAAATTGACCTCTACATCCTCATCAAACACGTCATAGGCTTACGAGTTTGAAAATACAAAGCCAATCAATTATTTTGTCCGGAATTAATCCAATTACAAACAAATTGGATAGATTGGAAATTTGTCCTTACAAATCTTGCCCTTAGGCTATTCTAATACAAAATCAAAATTGAAATCCTATGTCCGCCAAGCTCTCTAAAAAGACTCAATACCCAATCCTCAAAAAAGAAAAAGAGTACGAACGCTCGATAGACACAAATAGTGAGTATCTTTGCATGCTTGAAAATAATACAGACGCTCGATAGACACAAATGTTGAGTAGCTTTGCACTCTTGAAAATTTTGCCGCATGTTGTAAACCTGCACACTTAAACACACTTTTATATGCAAAGAGAATATAACAAGTATAAAATCCATGAAAGAAACAAATTTTAAAAAATGTCTACAATAATGTCAACTTAGGTAAGACGTCTCCCCATAATATAAAATATCCTAATCGTGAAGGGAAATATACCATTTCTCCCCTTTTTGTTCATAAGTGGACAAAATAAGAATGCATAAAAATATTTCTCCTCCATAAACCAAATTTCCCCCTAAATGTGTGAACATACGATACAAGGAGAAATAGGGATGAAGGAATAAAATCATGCAATGGTGTAATATGTGACAAACGCTCAACAAGACAATACTAGCACAAATAATATAAACAATATTAAAACAATATCAATATCAATGCAAAAAGATACCAATATAGATAAGGAATGAAATATGATACCAATTTGAAATTATCAATTTGAGCTAAGAAATTCCAATGTAGTCAATGAGAGATACTAATATAATCATATAGCATGATAGATAAAATACAAAGATAAATCATATGGAAAACATGGACTAAATGCAAACAACAAAGACTTAAAAACAAGGCCTTATACATTAATATGAAGAATATACCAATGAAATACTGATACTCATATATAGGTATGAACAATCATAAAACTCGACACAAAACACATAAGCTTTACACACTAGCATAGTATCGACGTGTTTAAACATGTGGGATGGAATGAATGGGTGTGAATTAGATATAAAATAAATATGACCTAAACACTCAAATATTTCGAAGGAGTTCTATTTGACCTCAAAATTTTATCAAATTAAGATTTAACCTCAAGTGACAAGATAAAGTGAACTCTATGAACAAATAAATGCAATATACATATGCCTATAATATTGATGATTCTACAAATCAATAGCATCTTGATTAAATAATCATAACTAGGATTCATTGTGCAAACCCATTGATCTTTGAATATAATGCCCTCAAAAGAAAAACATACATCATATTTTGTTTTCACTCAATTGTTTTGAATCTATCACTTTGGAAAATCATATAAATTAAACATGTTGGACTTGAAAATGTTTCTATTTTACTACCTTTAATCTTTTCATTAGGCTCTTACCAACAGTGTCTTTCCTATAAAAAAGATTTGATCCTTTCGTAGCCCTTTTCATGTGCACCCTCATATTTTTTTTTATTAAACACACACATTATTATGGGCAACGGCTCTTACATGGACAAATTCTCCAAAGTCATGAAATATGTAAATGGCAAGATTGATGGAAGACTATATCACATAGCTCAAATATAAATTATGAATCAAAGATGAAACAACTCCATGCATGCATGATTAAAAAAAATCTAAGTATTAACAATCATAGCCAAATGTCCTAGTCACATGGACAGCACGGAATGAATTGGATTCAAACACACCAATATGCCACATACAATGTGTAAAACTAAAATACACAAAAATTAAAAATCTTTTTGTGTTTTTCTTAAATTTTTCAAAAAATACCAATTTTGAAAACAAAACTAACTCAAAATACAAACATTGTTTTTGTATTTTTCAGTATGACTCAATGAAAAATCAAAATATAAAAGATACACACATCATACAGCTAGCAAACATACATATCATGAAGCACAAAACCTAGTGTATATAAATATGCAAACACAATCAACCATTAGATATAGAATGAGAAGTATCATGTACAAGTAAATGAGAATTAACAAGTTTAATATGTAAAGCCTCCAAATCCTATTTCCTAACCGACATGGGTAACGTATGCTCTCGGGAACCTTGGAGAATTTATTCGTATACTTTCTAGGACCACTTTTAAGATCATCGCAAAACCTCCTAAGGTGAAATTTCCTTCCGTAATTAGTGTAAGTGTAAATAATCTCATTGGATTCACCGAACTAACCATCATCGAGAAGATGGCATAACTAGAGAATTGAGACCTTTGAAAGATTATAATGATTTTCCATTAAAGCGATATTAACTACAAGTACCAGTAGCAAAGGGTGTTACCTTAGGTTTACCATTAATAACTTTGCTAGCAATGATCGACTCTTTAAAATGCATGGTCTTGGCTTGGGTAGTGGAAGTCTTTTAAATATCGAAGCTAATTAAACCCTTGTCCTCTTTGATTAGAACAGTGCTTAAAATCTTATCCAACTTCCCCGACCTAGAATCCAAATCAAATTTGACCCTACTTGAATCTTTCAATCTCTCTTTAATCCTAAGTATTCGCGACTCGAATAAACAACTAGACTCCTCAAACTTAAGAATCTCTTTCTTTATAGCCTCCATTAAACCTCGAAGAATACCTCTCTCATTTTCTATATACTCTAGCTTATCTCGAAGATTCCTCTCACGTGCGTTAAGATCCTCAATTAAAACACTATCATTATTCTCTACGGCACATTATTTCAACTTAACTTCTAACTTCAATTTTGCTATCTTCACTTTAAGGGTTTTTGCATAGAATTTACGGAAGGCAATGTGGAGTTCACTCTCCTCCTTCTCCTCTTCTTTATGCTCATTCTTGTAACACCCCGCCCGCCCGGGGAGAGTGAACAGAGCGCTAATGTGATAAAATAAATCCAAACCCACAAATCACAAGGTATAGAGCATCTAAATCACACAACAACAAGAGAGGAAACCACTAATATCAAATCTCTTCAAATAAATACAACAAATCTCTCGAATTAAATACAACGTCTAACTCGAAATAAAATAAATCCCAATGCTCTATACATCAAAAGAATACAAATCTTTCCCAAATAATCCTCTCTAAAATCTATCTCCACAGTGCCCCAAAATCCGCGCTAACCTGCCACTAAAAGAAAATATGGGTAAGTACACAATACGATAAGAAAGATGCTCAACAAATATGTATTGGCGATGAATATAACGTAACAACACGAGTACAAATATTCAAATCAAATACAAATCTCATAGAATTTATCAATATAATTTCTCAACAACACATCAATGGGTAACCAGACCTCACCCCATTCGCATATGCTTTATCAAGTCATAGCCCGGGAATAGGTATTTTGGCGGGTACTCAACATCCGCGCAATATTAAAATCTCATGACAACGTGCTCAATAACAATATAAGGATACCACATCAATCAAAATAATTTCAACAACTATTTTCCAGATTTCAATGAATTTATCAATTCAAATATGAGTTATATTAACAAGAATTCAAAGAGAATGACACTCGCGAGATTTAAGGAGCATATTGTGTAAAACCCCATACCTCAAATAATGATGAGAAACCAATGATCAGATCCTCACCAAATATCTACAAAATCTCCTCCAAAAACCTCCTCAAACATAGCCCCAAGAACACCTCTAATCTAAGGTTGGAACTCACAAATCTCAAGGGCTAATGGGTATATAAAAAGAAGAGGAATATAAAATATATTTGCTGCCAAAATTTGTGCCAAAAGCATGTTAAAAGGCTTGCCCATGACTTCATTTTATAATGCAAAGAAATGAAGAGTTGGAAGCCAAAAGACTCATTTAAATAAGGCAAATAAATGAAGAGATGGAGGTCAAAACAACTCCAAGAGTTAAAAATATTTTAAAATCATTTTAAAATCCGTTTTAACTCCGTTTTCGAAACCGTTTGAAATTTTCGCCTTTAAAAATAATAACCAACATATTTGAGCAATAAAAATAATTTTATCAAAATTTTATTTTCCTCCATTTTCCAGAAATTAATTAAAATAGCCCAAAATTACGCGGGTTGTTACAATTCTCTTTTCCACTCTTTCTACCATCACTCACTTGTAGTTCACAAATAATGGCTCAAGAAGTGTCATTTATATTCTCATGATAAGTATGAATGCAGAGTAGTTGCACTCAATGGGTGAATTGGATCTTTTTTTTGAATCACTATCACTAAGGGTGACATTGTATACCTTCGATTTATTGCCCTCCTTCTTTAGTTTAGTGGGACACTCAGCTACTTAATGGACATATCCTTCACAACCATAATACTTATTTGGATCATCCCTCATAAATATCTCACTACAATTATTAGGAAAGTGACCGATCTTCTTATACATATTTTTCTCAAAATTTTTTGCATTTTCCGATTGCTTTTGAATTTGAATTTTTTTTTGATTTTTTTTGTTAACATGGACATATCCTTGGACTCGATTTCAGACTCATTATTTAAAACATGTGTTTGCTCCTTTTGAGATTTTAAGGTAATGCCCTTATCCTTCTTCTTCTCACTCTTGGAAGAAAATCTATCAAGTTCATAAATTTATAAGTCACCGGCAAGCTCTTTAAGTTTCGTAGAGTCTAAAATACATATAATTCAAAACCGTCACTTTGGAATTAAATCGTTCAGGTAACGACCTTAAGATATTATTGATTACTTGGCTTTAGGGTATCTTCTCTCCCAAGTTAAAAGACAAGTTAACTATATCGAACAGTCCTCGCCAACATCCTTATGGTTTCATACTCGGTGGTGAGGTTTTGGAGTTTGGAATCCTTAACAACACTAATTCCTTCATGGGTGAGTTGGAGTATGTGCCAATCCTCTTTAGACATCTCGAAAGTCATAATGATAACTCCTATGGGGTGATAGACCAAAATAAAACATCTAAACCATGAGAACTATAATTTCCTATCACACGATCAGACTCACTCCATGATTCTATGGGTTTGGGTATCCTATTCTCTCCCACTAGGGTATCCTATTCTCTCCCACTGGGGTTATAGGTAGGGACCAACTATTTAAAATATCTTAGCATACTCACTCATTTATAGCCTTAAGTGACGATTTCATACACATTTTCTAGTATGCGCAGTTCGACCCATCAAACATCTGGGGTTCTAATACCATTAAATCCACTAAAATTCATGCCTGAAAACAAGGCATCAAAACATAATAACTAAGTTTTCTAACTCTGATACCAATTTGAGAAGGTCCAATAAAATCTTAGGGAGTGATGGTCATAAACAAAAATATATTTTTATATTTTTCAATTTTAAAGATCGAAGCATTAAACAAATTTAAACCCAATGCAAACTTTGCACCAATTAAAATGTTTGTTGTGAAAAACATTTTTACCTAATTTTGATCTTTTTAAATTGAAATATGCATCTAAGTGATAAATAAATAAAATAAGTTTAATATCCACAATAACCTGATGTACGAGGAAAATCGTAAAAGGAAAAATATCGATAGACCTAACTAAACAGATCACTATGATAAGGTTTTACAAATACTAGACAGTAGACTTACTCAACAACTCGTCTCCCTCATAATCCTTAATGCTTTTTTATCTTCCACCTCTCTTCCACAGTGTAACGTAAGATTCCACCCATGAAAGTTTCCACAACGTACAAATCCATGCACGCCTTGATATCCACCGATGAGGTTTAACAACTATCTGTGAAATCAGAATATGAAATCACCGCTTCGTTACCGCATTACCGTAAATAACAAGAACAAAGTCCACCATACTAAGCAAGTTCTCTCAAGATGTAGAGAAAAACATTTGGTGTCGATACAAAAGGTCTCAAAGCATATGGATATGTAAACTTGGATCTTTAAACTCAAAGGGTAAAACAAGGGTTTCAAAACTTTTGTAAATAGAGAGGGAATTGATTTTCTACAAAATTTCTTAAATATCTGAGTCCAACATGCCTCAAATAATGTAAATAAGAATTTTGAGATGATGACTTTATTTGAAAAAAAATTCAATTTCGTTTGAATGAAACCCATGGTCGTTAAAACGAGAAGGGATGACTTTATTTGAACAAAAAATCAATTTTATTCGAATGAAACCCATGTTCGTTAAAACGAGAAGGCATTCTCGTTCAAACAGACTTCCAAGGAGCTTTTAACGGGTTCCCTTCTTTTAGACAAAAAATGACCACTTGATGTTCATTAGATGTATATTCTAAATATGTATTGAAGTTTGTTCGAATGAGATTCAACTTTAGTTCGAACATGTATTGTTTCTTGTTATTATGAGATCCAAACTTCTCTTTAACTAAGTGCCAACTTCGTTCTAATGAGCTTTAAACCAAAAATAATTATTTAATTAGAAAAATGATTTTAAAAATAGTTCTAAATGATTTTGTTAAAAAATAAACACCCTTAAAAAATATCCAAGGACCATATTCAAAATGCATTCATACCTTACGAGATCCTCGGTAAACATGAAGGCAAACATGACATGAAAAACACAACACAGTGTGTATCCAACTTTGAAGCTTGGACACTATGTCTTCATGAAACATGTCATAGGCATACGAGTTCGACAATGCAAAGCCATATCAATAACTCAAATGTTTTATTCGGAAGTAAGCCAATTACAAACATATTGACTCGACTAGAAATTTGCCCTTACAGGAAAATTTGGAACACCTATTTTATGAACAACACAGATTATTTATTTTGAGACTGTCCTAGATCAATAATTTTCTCTGAAAATTTGTGTTGTACTTTATTCTTTCCTAAATTGAATTAAATTGGGATAATAAAATTTAAAGGTATGAATTTAAATTGAGATTTTCGAATTTTTATTAGAAAATTTAGATTATATTTTTTATTTCAGGTAATTTAATTTATATAAGTAAATTGGAAATTACCAATGATTTAAATTCAGGCTTTTAGAATTGGATGGTTAGTTTTTTTAAAATTCTCAAGTTTTTAAATACTAAGTGGGAGAGGGGTGGCTTAACAAAAACTCCACGGCACCCCCCAAAGGAGGAGTTTATGTGTTATGGCATAATATAAAATTATTTTGTGGTATACACTTAGACATGACTTTTGATATCCTTTCAAAAGAGTCACTATAATTAGGAGTGGGACCAAAAGTCATTTGCTATTCACTATGTTGGGTAGAGGTGCCTAAACTGTCCAGGTAGCATAAGTGTAATGACATAATTTCCAATTGGGTTCATTGTATGTTTATTTGACTTATTCCTTGAATAAAACATGTTATAGTCATAGGTAGATTTTTTTATTATCATGATCCCACACATGCTATGACGTATTGTAGTTTATTAAAATCGTTTCGACAAAGCATCAAAGATTTATCATGCCGATTTTTTGGTGCATATTTCGTCTTCAATTAAATTTCATTCTGAGATCACTCAGGTATGAATGCATAATTTTAATGGGACTCAAAATTTATTTTAAAATTATTTAAGGATGTAATTTTACTAAAGAAATGTTTTTAAATGTTTTTAAAGAGTTTTCAAAGGATTACACTTCGTTTTATTTTGAGATAAATATGGATTAGAGTTGTATAAAACGCTAACTCTTCTGTTTTTGGTTCAAATGACATTTACTATCATTCAAGCGAGATCACTATGTCGTTCAAACTACATAATCATCTCGTTCAAGCGATAACTAAAGTCGTTCGAGCGAGCTTCCGCCTTAAGAAATCTAATTAAGGCATTATTTCCTTAGAATTTCTTATATGGGTTTGAAAAACATTTTACAAACCAGTACATACTACGCACATGATTTCTAAGGTTTTCTAAGTACAAAAACATCCTTAGAGTTTCAAAGATCCGAGTTTTCATTATCATATGCAATAATTATCTTTGTTTTGCACCTTGTTGAAGTTTGTTCTACACTTTGAACAACATCGTTGGGTTTTGCGAAGGAGAAGAAAAGGTGTCTTTGTTCAAATTTCATTGACTTTTCAAGCTACATCGGTGGACACTGAGGAATTCATAGAGGCGACTGCTATGGACTGGTATTGCGAAAAAATTCATGTGGTCATTGTAGAGGAGTCGTTGAAGATCAGAAGAGCATCAAGTCTCGTGGGGATCGAGTAATTGAGTAAGACTTGTGTCTGTTCCTTATAATTCCACATCATAGTGATTGTGTGGCTTGGGACGTCCTAGGTTTTTTCCCTTTGTAGTTTTCTAGTTCATCTGGCATTTTGAGCATTCTTTTCCTTACTGTACTTGCTTTAATCACTAGATGTTTGTTTAGGATTAATTAAGATTAAATTTGGTTCATAATTGGTGCACTTTAAAAATTGTAAAAACATTTTTCATAAAAAGAAAGTTAGTTTTGTCATCCATAAAACACATTCGAAAGAAAAAGGGGCCTAAAAATTGGTATCGGAGCTAGAAACATATTTTATTGATGAGCGTGTGTGTAAGGACATAATTTTATAAATGTTCGGGGTAGAATCTAGGAATTTTACTTTTTCCCTAGATCACAGTTTGTATGTATGATACCGCTACATTCGGCACGTCATCATGATTATCCACGATGGCTTTTATCTGAATCCATGCATCCATCATCTTCGCACGTGCATCATGCTACATGCGACGTTCTGCTCAACCGTTTCCCACTACTCCGCAATGCATTATTGGTAAGATGATTTATTGGATTTGTTTATATTTTCATAAATATTTCAAAATTTTTCAGAAAATGTTTTTTCGAAGTCTGATTTATTTTTATCAAAAGTAGAAAATTTTCTATGTGTAGAAGCGGAGTGTCTCGATCGACGAGCTCATTCGAATGAGTTCACACTGTCGTTCGAGCGAGATAAGTATCTCGCGCGATGTTGTTAGAATGACACATGTCCTTCGTTCGAGTGAGATGCCTATCTCGTTCGAGCGACGCTGCTGCCTCTATTTTTATATAAATATCTGGTCACTTTCTACACGTTTTCCAAGTTTTTTTCAAACAAGATTTCTGTGAAACCCCCCTCAGAAATCAGCCTTCACCTCTTAAGGTTTTATGCCTTTTTTATTCACATAAACACTCCCATCTATGTATGTGAATCGTTAAACCTTCATGACGATCATTTTTACTCATCTAGAGTAATTTGTGGAGAAGCTGTTCTCTTCTTCATTACTGCCCACCTGGAGTTCTTGTGGGAGATTCCAGCTGAGACATTGAAATTGACGCCTGGGGTTATTTCATATGTCGCTCTTATTTTCATTGTAATCCGTGTAACCATTTTTACAAATTATAGTGAAAATAAAAAGGTTTTGCCCATTTAGGGGATTTTTTCTCATTTGTGTGTTTCATTTGTGATTGACTGTTCTTTCATGTTCATATTGATTCCAATCACACCTAGATGCGTTTTTAGGATTTAATTGAAAATTGAGTTTAATTAAATAATTTCTTAATTTGAACAAAAGCACACTCTTCAAATTGGTATCAGAGCGGGTTACGCTAATTTATTGCGTGATCCTGATTTTTCAAGGATTTATTTATTTGTATACAATTTGACTTCTCACGTAATCAAATTGGTATCAGAGCAGGTTGCGCTAATTTATCGCGTATGCCTATTTTCTGTAAAATTGTTTGACTTTGATTTTTTTGAAAAATCACTTTTTTGAAAAATTATAATTTTTTGATGGAGCACTTATGTAATCAGATGCCCCCCTTTGATGACACGAGTGTGACACCCCGCCTACAAAAATAACCGGTGGCCAGCCATATACTAAATTAAATCAGGAATCTTAAGTGGACCATTCTCAGCATCTACTGACGGTACTAAAGTAAATGTAGCTAACTACCCAATTCTATAAAAAGCGAATGCCAAAATTTAAGAACATACCATACACATAAAGCCAACAATAAAATGACTACTAAACATGAATAAAAAGGTACACATGCAACCTGATAAAGGACATACTCAATTAAATATACCTGAATATGCCGTTGGGTCACAGACAATACAAAATTCATAGGGAAGAAATATAAAAGTGCTATATAAATAAACCTTGGGTATAGACCCGATACACAAAATGAATCCTATCTAGATTTACCAGGATGTAGGAAATGGATATAATACAAATCCCGCAATAGTCCGCATCTGCTATGGCTTCGAAAACATTGGATAGAAAAGCATCATCGGTATCCTTGCGGTGGGACTCCTGTAGTATAATACGATATATATAGAAAGAGAGAGATATAAATGGGTCAGAGCCCGAGGTGTGAAAACATGTGTTGTAAGTGTATTAACAATGCATAATAATTATGAATGCAATATTTCATAATATTATGGAGTCGCACTCCCGTGGAACTCAAACTCACCCCTCAACTAAAGCGCGCACCTAAACGTATGCACCTGACTCTTAATTTATTTACCCGGCGCCTTATTGGGATTTCTAAATCTTAATCCACCCATAGGTTACACCCGCGTAACCCACTATCTCCGGTATAACCCAAAAATTCTTTCATTCTAACCCCCTTACGAAATCACCCGAACTTCTCCATTAACATATGCACATATACTCACATGCATCTTATTAGAATTTATAGGTTCTGATTATTAACTTAAACCAGTTATTAGTCTCAGCAAGTCACAAATTATCTTTATTTTTCATAATAAGAATTTATTCCCCAAATTAACATATATCCACGTACTAAGGACTAAACTTCTCTCCACTCCCAACATTCCTCTATGTTTCGTGTGTGGGGCATCTTGCAAAGAGAAATCCAAACAAGGAACCCCCCATACCCTAATCCTTGACAATGTCTGTTGTTGAGATCCATTATGTCCTCAACCCACAACCTATAACTCCAGCTATTTACTATGAACAACTATCTCCAAGTATTTAAGCAAGATATCACCTAGAATCGTCAGGGTATATATAACATTATCTTAGTTATCTACGTACGATCTTTCGACCCTATCAAGAATGTACACCTAACACATAAAATGTACAACTTATAAAACCCATCTCATAAACTCCTATAGGACATATATATATAGTCACATAACACAATCATTCAATCATATTAACCATGTACACATAATACACATAAGGTGTACTTAAAAATACTCATACCATCTATGGTTATAGGATACAAATATACTATAAAATGTTATCATCTTCCAGGAATTACTCATACCATCTATGGGTGGCCAAATTTTGTAATTTTGATTCTTTAACCGCGTTCGTACCCTCATGTGTCAATTTCAAAACATCCTAAGCCTCTTTAGACGTGGTGCACGTCATAATTCGGCGAAACTCAGCAGGAGAGACAGCTCCAGAAATAGCACTCAGACCACGGGAATTAAAATTGGAAAATTTATAATCATCTTCAGTCCAGGCTGACATGGGTTTTAAAGTGGTGATGTTATTAACAGTGACCGTGGGAGGAGTCCAACCATTTTCGCAAAGCAACCAAACATGCTCGTCAATAGATTTTAAAATCAAGTTCATATGAGCTTTCCAGTAGGCATAATTAGACCCGTCAAAAATAGGCATCTGATTATATAAGTGCTCCATAGGAAAAATTGCAATTTTTCACAAAACTGATTTTTAAAAAAAATCAATATCACACGATTTTGCGGAAAATAAGAATACGCAATAAATTAGCGCAACCCGATCTAATACCAATTTGAGAACGTGAGAATTACGTGTGATAATTGATTAACTTTGCAACTTTTGAATATAGCACACTTATTTAATTAGAAACCCTAAACATGCATCTAAGGTGCGTGTGTCAACCCATAAATAAATAAAGCATGTGACACAAAAAATATGCTGAGACACAGAATTCAGGAAAAAAACCCTTTCGGGTAAAACCTTTATTTCACTATGAATATACAAGTCGTAACTTACAATTACATAGAGAAATCTGCAATGGATCAACACGAAGCCAACCCACAAAGACACGCAGTCTTGACCTCAGCAAGAGAATACACGCACCACCCTCCAAGGACTCGCAACCCAATACAACGAAGGAAGAACCGCAGCTCTCCTCAATGACACGCAGCCATAAAACATTGTAGAGACTCCCTCAGCAATGACACACAGCCCTCGGTTGCAAAGATCTCTCCACAAAGATGAACAGTAGTAAAGTTTGTGTTCTATGGTTCAAAAAGATTCAGAAAAGTAATTGGGATTTTTGTGTGTGAATCAAAAAGATGTTTGGCACATCAAAAATTAAAGTCTTGTTGTGTTTGTACTCTTAAAAACGTTTTCTCAAAGACTTGAAGAAATACATCATCAGAATAGTTATATATATAGGAAATATAAGATGGTGGTAAAAAAAGTTACGGAACTGCTCGAGTTTATCCCAGGCGGACCGGTCCGGCTTGGAGGCGGATCGGTCCGACCTTGGATCAGTTCTTTTAAAATATGGCTCCATCGGTTTGCATTCGATCCGGGGTCTACTGGACCTTGAGCAAGGCGGATCGGTCCGGGTATAGGGCAGACCGGTTCGGTTTTCCCAGAAAAATAAAAACAAATACTTCTTATTTTTATAAAAAATATTTTATAAGAATTTCCCAATACTAAATATGAACTTTAAGGAACGTAAAAACAAAATTTTACCAAGTTCATTCTCGCAGAGGCTATGATGTTGAAGACAATTTTGATATTCGGATCCGTTGATGTAGATGCGATCTTAAGTTTCTTCAACGGTGTAACGGCGTACGACATACAAATTGATAAGGGACAAAAATGTCCTTACAAATCTCACCCTATGTCTATGCTGGTACACACATAAAAAAAATCCGAATTATCAACTAATGACCTTTACAAATCTACCCTCCCATGAACCCTAAAGATGGAAAGATACAAATGTTTAAATCTTCATCGTTTGTTCTTCAATCTTCAACAATCATCAAATCTCAAAGCTTTTCTCATTAGGGTGTGCAACATATTGATCTTCAATCTTCATACCTACACACATGAGACAAAGCAAATACCACGTGACAAAAATGTCCTTACATCATGTTGTGTGATTACTCTTTGCTCACTGCGGATATAATATGCTTGATCATTATTAGATGGTTGTTTCATGTTTATCTAGATACACTTCATTGATTATCTCATGCTAGATATGTTTATCTTTTCACTGACTTTTTTATTCGAGACAAAAAAGGGGGAGAGATGTATGTGATGCAGGGGGAGATTTTTTTTGTTAAGCACATAGATTTATTTGCATTACACATTGATATCATATGTTTTCATGTTTATTTATTGGTATCTTAATGAGTTTTCACAAATTGGTATCCTGATTTATATGCTATATAGAAATTGGTATCCATGGTTTTTATATCATTTGTTCCTCCATATTTCACTGGGTATTTATCTTTTTCGTGTGTGTAGGTATGCTCTAGAGATTCAAAATATCAAGACTATGTCACTTTTAGACGTTTCATGCTTCCCGAACCGTCATTTACTAGTCTTGTCCTGTATATTTTGATTTTTGATTTATGGAATGGGATTTAGGTGTCATATGGCTTGACGACATGACTTAGACATTTCACTATTGGTTTTGTCCCAGAATAGTCAAAGGGGGAGATTTTTAAGGACATAATTTTCAATTGTGTCCGTTGTATGTTTATTCGACTTATTCCTGGAAGAAAACACGCTTGAGTCATAGGTAGATTTTTTACTATCACGATCCCACACAGACTATGATGTAATGAAGATGTTGTGAAAAAACTTCAAAGATTTATCACACCGATTTTATGGTGCATATTTCATCTTTAATCAAATTTCATTCCGAGATCACTAAGGTATGAATGCGTGATTTTAATGGGACTTGGAATTTCTTTCAAAATATTTAAGGATGTTATTTATTAAAGAAATATTTTTAAATGTTTTTAAAGAGTTTTAAAAGGATAACTCTTCATTTTATTCTGAGATAAAGATGGATTAGAGTTGTATAAAATGCTAACTCTTCTGTTTCTGATTCAAACAACTTTTATTTGTCGTTCAAGTGAGATTGCTATGTTGTTCGAACGACATAGTCATCTTGTTGAAGCGACAATTAAAGTCGTTCGAGCGAGCCACCCCCTCAAGAAATCTATTTAAGGCGTGGTTTCCTCATAATTTCACATGTGTACAATCTGGAAAATAATTTACAAAGCAATACGTATTCTGCACCTGTTTTCTAAGGTTTTCTAAGTATAAAAACATCCTTAAAGTTTCTAAGATACAATATTTCATTATCATAAGCAATAGTGATCTTTGTTTTGCACCTTATTGGAGTTTGTTCTACACTTTAAAGAAAATTGTTGGGTTTTGCGAAGAAGAAGCGAAGGAGTTCGTGTTTCGATTCCGTAGACTTTCCAAGTTAAATTGGTGGGTACCGAGGCATTTGTGGAGGCGACTCCTGTGGATAGGTATCGCAGAAGGATTCGCATGGGCAATGTGGAGGAGTGCTTGAAGATCAGAAGAGCGTCAAGTCTCATGGGGATCGAGTCATTAAGTAAGATTGGTGTCTATTCCTTGTAATTCCACATAGTAGTGATTGCCTGGCTTGGGTCGTGCGAGTTTTTTTCCTTTGTTGTTTCCTCACACATCCGGAGATGTGAGCATTATTTTCCTTACTTTACTTGATTTAATCACTATATGTTTGTTCAGGATTAATCAATATAAAATTTGGTTAAATTAAAATTTGTTCACACTTGATGCGGTTTAAAAATTGGAAAAAGGTTTTTCATAAAAAGAAAGTTGGTTTTGTCATCCCTAAAACACATTCGAAAGAAAAAGGTGCCTAAAGTAATGAAAGATGAAATTATGTCTTATTAAAGGTGTGGTGATTTAAGCTCGCAACAAGAAGTCTCACCTCATAAGAGAACTCGAATGTCCGAAAGATTTATTTTAAATTGGCAGTTAATTGAATCCACTTAAAATATAATTGAATTTTTTCTCGTGTTTATTTGTTTTTTTTTTAAATTTCATATTTATAAGTTTCAAGAATAAACTCAATATTTTTCAAATCCTTTTAGTCTTAAAGGATTAATTGGAATAAGTTTTAATGACTGAAAATTTAATTGGACATGGTAATGATTTTTTTGTTAAAAGTGAATGCATGATTTATGGTTTGATCAATGTTAACTTAGTATATAGACTCGAGAACCACGAATCAGGATTGAGAATGTTTGCAAAGGTTCCAGGTTACCAGATAATTACTTCAAAGAGAGATTCCTAGTTATGGGCTTTAAAAATTAGGAAACAATATAATCAGTAAGGATATCTTTTAGATGATGGTGAGAATAAAAAATTATTGTAAGAAAATTATTTAATGTACATGGTTTTACAAATTGATTTCAATTTTCTAAATTGGTTTTGAACAGATCTTCGATTGATTTTATGTAAATTATTTTATTAAAATTTGACATCTTTGATCTGTTATGGTACATCGAGAAATAATTTGTACATTAGAAGTTTTGTCTCGCCACTACTAAATACTAAAATTAATAAAATAGTTTATACATTATAAGTTTTGTCTCACCACGACTAAATACTGAAATAAATAACATTGGTTGACAATGATTAAAGAGAAAGAAAGAAGGCTTTGGCCTCTTTAAGACAAGATAAGTTCTATGGTATGTCATTGAGGATGGAAAATTTTTTTTATTGGGATTTTTATGCAATAAATAGGCATACACATTCTAGTTTAGTTTCTTCTTTATAAGTCTCTTCAACTCACATTGACCGTAGGAGTGTGCGTAAGATCTTTCTAGGGCATATTCGGATCTAGGGTGCTCGATGATCTTGATGTGGAACGAGTCATGGAAGTTGAAATTAAGAAAAGAGGTATGTCTCTTCATTGGTTATTATAAAGGTTACAAAGGTAGTTTATATCATGATCCTAAGTACAAGATGATCATTGATTGCACCAATTCCACGTACTTGTAAGAGGATTATGTAATAAACTATAGGCCCTAGTGTAAGTTGGACCTACATGGTATAATGGAACATCATGTTACCAATGTTGTTAGACCACCCGTATAAGATGAAATATGACCAAATATCGATAATACACTACCTTATCATAGTGGGAGAACTATCAATGAATAGGATACACTTGTCACTTATACTGGATTAGAAGTGGTTTCACGTCGTAGCAGGAGAATCACGAGTCATCCTTAATGGTTGGTGTCTAGGTAATCATTTTTATATGATCCCAGGAAAAAACGAACTGACTCTAAGAAACTTTAATGAGTCATTACGAGGCAAAGACTTTTTCTTTGACTTATGACTATGGATACAAAAATGGATTTGAATTAAATTATAGACACCTGATTCTGTTACCCCTTAACTCTCCTTAGGTCCCTAGAACCTCCCTTCATCACTATAAACCCAGGTCACGTCCCGAGTCCTGACCTGGAGGCCATCGGGCACCCCCCGGCTTAGTTTGACTGAAAAGTCAAACTACTTGTCTCAATTGAGACTCAATGAATCTTAGAAGGGCACTAAATACCCTTTCCAACGGTCCTCCCTGTGCGCGATTCGGACTTACCATGAAGACGAACGCGCCATTTGCGTTCGAAACCAGACCCAAAGGCCACCGGGCGCTCCCGGGCTCTATTTGACCTATGTCAACTCTTCAACTCAACCGAGGCTGAATGAATCTTCAAAGGTAACTGAATAACCTTTCCAACGGTCCATCCCGTGCATAATTACGACTTTCCATGCGAACGAATGATCCTTTTGACTCCGGGAAGCCACCGAGCACTTCTCGGACCCGGTTGACCAAAGTCAACTCTCCAAACTTGGTCAAACTCTTTGGAATGTCGAAGTACATCTCCTAACCTTTCCAACCGTATGCCTCGTGCGCGATTCGTACTTACCATGCGGACGAACGCGCCGTTTGCGTCCGCATGATTCCCCGTCCAATGGACCGATAAACGCTTCTGAGCCATATTTGACCCAAAGTCAACTCCCAAACTCGGGAGCGGTCCAAAGGACTTTCTAAGGCTTCTGAAATACCTTTCTAATGGTATGCCCCGTGCGCGATTCTGCCCAACGGTTTGCCCTCAGCGACTAATTTTCCGAAAAAACCTGAGGCGCACTGCCAAATGGCAGGTCCCAGATCCTGCCTATCGGCACCTGCCGATAGGCAATGACATGATAGGGCCAATCGACAGTCCCCTGGTGTTATAAAAGGAGGCATTGGCCTCATTTACAAAGGGAGCCCAAATCTAATAGAAATCTCTCTGAACGAATCCTAGAAACCTCTCTCGAAGGCACCGTGATTTTCAATTCCAAATCCTCTTTTTACTTCCACTTTCCATCATCCTCTTCATCAAAATTGGGGAATTAACCACTCTCCATCATCATCCAAGTGCAAGGGCTTCTCTCCAACATCCAAGATCAAGCTCAAAATCTTCAAGAAGGTCCAACTTTCTCTTGAATTCTCTTAAATTCCTAATAACTTGTTTTATTATTACTTAACACTTTTATCATCTCATCTCACACATCCTAATATACTTTTTATTTAGTATTATTGCATATCTCTTATTTTCATATAAATAAAAACCCAAAAAAAACAAGAAAAAGAGGGTTTGCTCATAAATTCCAAATAGGGATTCTCATACTTTTTTTACACCTTTCTCACAACAAAAACATCTTTTCTACACACACACACACACACACACACACACACACACATACACACACTCACAAATAAGAGATTTCTCCATTTGGATTTATGGGTTAAACCCCACCCCTCATTTTACATGCGAACTATGTGGACTTTGATGCCTTTATAGGCTACGTAGGCGTCTCGGTGTAAAACCCGAGACTCGAGTCCTTTCTCTCACTTTTTCTCTCATTTCTATCTTCTCTAAATCCATTTTTCTTATATTATACATATATTTGTTCTTAGTGACGCATTAACACATAGGCGTTATCGTTCCCTTATAACGATCAACGTAGGGGTAATCACGTAAATCTTATTTTTCTAATATTACTCTTACATTCTTCCTATGGATGACTCGCTTTATCGTTTCCATGATACAAGCCGAGGATTCCTACCTCCATTATATATATATACACATGCACACATCTCACGGGGGGAAACATAAAGGAAAATAGCAAATATCCATGAGAGACCGAAAGGGCGGAATGGGTGCCTAACACCTTCCCATTTCGTAACTAAGCCTCCGAACCCTTTTCGAATCATTTTGGTTTTGCACGCACCAGTATGTCTTTGGATGACATCCTTCGGGGTGGCTTCCTCTTTTTCTTTTGTCTGTTTTGAGTAAAATAGACTGGCGACTCTGAATCTCTCTACATTTTTCACACCTCACAAAATCGACGCCGACCGAAGCGCTCTCTCGAGAGGGGACGTGCGGGACCCGAAGGATTCCTCCTCCCTCCGCGGCGGGGATCGGCAGGGATGGCCACATAAATATTAAGGGTTTTATATTTGTAGATGGAGTAAAATCTAGGGAGCACAAGTGGACCTAAAAGATGTTAAAAATGATCGATGGGAAAGTGAAGACCTTCAAGGCAAGGCTTACAAATGGTTTACTCATAAAGAAAGGGATTAGTAATTAGTTAACCTTCTCGCGATATCTATGCTAAAATCTATCAAAACTCTTTTAACATTAAGGCTCCATTCTTGAACTATCATCTTGATAAGGACATAGTAAGAAATCGGGAAAATAAAAGTGAAGTAAGCTTGTGACATCCATTTATATATTTAAGCTAACACCATGGTTTTCGATCATTTGGTTTAGTTAGGTAATCTAGTTTTGATTTTGATCAAATTCCAATAAGTACTTGTTTATATAAGAAGCATGATGAAAATGTGGTTGTATTTTTTTCTACAACGTGTCGATAATACTTACCTAGTAGTGAATTATGTGAGATTATTGTTTCACATAGGATTGTGGTTTTTCGTATATTTTATATGAAGTACTTAAGACAAGAAACTCATATCTTTATAATATATTTACGCTAGATCGGTAGAAAAGGATGTTGAGATTATACCACGTCGATTATATAATCTTTTATACACAAGATTAGCATAAAGAATCCGTGAAAACAACTTATTTTCAAGTTTGGGATCATTTAGTCTCGCAATTAATGTCTAAAGACACTTGATTAGATAGAAGGAATGAGGGATATACCTAAAGGTTCAGCGGTGGGAAATATCATATATGTTGTGTACTAGAATAAAGTTTGACATGCCTTCGGCGTGGTCAAAAGTTTACAGTCTAATAGTCTTATACATATGATGTACAACGTCTAGGCTTATAATCACATAAGGATTCCAAGTTATTCCACCTCGAAATATGTGTTTATTAATATTAGTATGAACTATAAGTTGGAGCATTGTGAAGAAATCTTTGATTACTAACTCCACTAGGGAGGCCTAAGTGGTTGCCACTATGGAGGCAACTAAAGAAGCAATATGGATCGATTACTTCATAAGTAACCTTGGGAAGGTTTCTTCAAGTGAAATTAAGTATTACACTTTTCAGTGAATATAATAGTACTATGGAAAGTTCAAGAGAACCTATATCCCATACATTGACTTTAGGTTCCACCGAGTTTGAGAGATTGAATTTAATGTGTGATAAGTTTATCACAAGGATTTATTTGATAACATCCAATTAATCCTTTTATCATTAGGCAACAAATTGTCCTGTGGATGGGTTGGGAGTTAGATATATAGCTTTAAGACTAATTGGGAGAATGGTGGGGTTTTATTCCTAAAATCATGTATGATGTTTACTTATATGTAAAAGTGTATCAATTCAATAAGAATAATGGTTACGAGAATAACTTATACTTGGCTTAAATATATTATAGACATGTCGGTCAATAGAGCTTAGTAGGAACTCTAGTGATGTGACTTCGGGTTGATCACAAAGAGATTAAAATTTCGATTTTAGCACTGCTAAAATGTTCACAACCTAGATAGTGAGTTGACACTCTATCAGAATGATTGCGATGCAATCCTAGTAGTTCATCTTTAATTACATAACCTGTTTGATGGTTCGATAACTTGTTTAATAGTGAGAAAGAGGATTGTGATTAGTACATCCCATGAATAAAATTAAACATAGACATTCGAGATTGAGTCTAAGGGTTGTCTTGATTAGACTCAGGCAATCTCACACCATTTTCAAAAGGTGCATACATTCTTAATCATTAGATTCACGTAATCTCACAAGAATGATAAGGATTGAAATGGTTATGCAAATATCACTGTGATTGCTATGGGTGCCATTTGATTATATGTGGTCAAATGATATCCAAATATGGGGTGGTAGCCGTATAAGTAGGTATGAGATCATAATTCGGTGGAATCCACGTCCATGTGATACCGTGGATTGTGATACCCCCTTGATCGACTGATATGTTTTCTCTTCACCAAGTAAAACTTGACTAGTGGATTATTTGATAATCCTGATAGAGTAGAAAATAAGTTAAGTTTGAGAATAATGGAATTGGTAAGATATTGGTTAAAATTTATAACACTAAATTGATTTGACCAAGGGGGTATTAAACTCTTAACGCAGATAATCATAATGTGAACCATAATAAACTTTGCAAATAAGACCTCAATATCCGATTGATTTCTAAGATAATCAAATTGGAGTGTAATCTTGTAATTTAGTGGATTTAATTCACGATTAAATAAAGAAAGAAAATAATTACGTTAATTTAATTGGGATTTTTGAGTACTTATTTGGAGATAATTTAATTATTTATTTTGGGTCCTTAGTGTAGTTCATATACCCAAGTATTTAGGCGCAGACTCTCAAGAAACTTAGTTTTTCGGAAGCCTACATTTTTTACTTGTATATGAAGGTTTAGGAAAGATTTTTTATATTTATTATGGTTCATTAACAAAGGGGTGAGAGAAAACACTATTCATATGTTTGTGAAGAGGCCTAGAGGGAGAGGACTATATCTCACTCATAAGGAAGGGTTTTCTTCTTAAAAGATGCTCACAGACCTACCCAGCTTTAGGGACTATCAAACACTAGAATATTCAAGATTTATAGAAGGTTAAGTAAGATTTTGGAGATCCTAAATATCGAAAATACATAATTAATAAATACCTTTCTTTACATCGAATCACAACCGGATCTGCAAAGGATTGTATTCTAAATCCTATGTTTTCAATACATGAGTAATTAGAGATCCATACGGCTGAATTTTTCCGCATTTAAATGGCAATCCTAAGTTGTTTTCTCAATAACTTTGAGGTCGTTGCGCTTTATTGTATCTAGGTTGGCCGTTGATTCTTAAAAGTCTTCGTACTTAAGGGAGTGACGATATTTCTTCCCTGGGAGTATTAGTTTGTTGGTCGAGAGGAATATTTGTAAATATACCTAAAATTGGAGGAGTTTTTTCCCGATGAGTGCCCTAGGGGCATGCTGGTAAATATTAACCTTTTCCTTGGCGATGAATCGTTGCTTCGATAGTCGTCATACATGCATGTAATCATCATTGTTTGAGGAATCATGAGGAAATTTCTCACCACAATACAACGGTTCCCACTCTTTTCCTTACTTTCTAGTTCATTTTTAAAAAAAATATGCAATCTTTCAAATGAGAACTTTTCATTATCGTAATTCTACATGTAAGAAATTTTCTAAACTCTTTCTCCGTTTCAATCTTCTTCACTTTCTCTTTTCTAAATTTTTCATTAAGTTGTCATCTTTTACCATGTTGTATGTTATTGATAATAATACTGTGGAAAAATACAAACTTAACAGTCAAATCCTTCCATGGGTATCTATAGAATTAATTATGGGTCCTTATAACCTTTACGCCCTTTAGGTAGGCCATTAGTTGCCTTCAATATTTATTGTTGAGTGTGGGATCACTTTTCCACCAAATCATTTATTTTTGTAGTTTTACCAACACTTTGATGTGGTGCATCCCAAGTTCCCCCAAATACATAAAGGCTCATTAATGCGGTGAATTGTGTTAACGACCTATATAGGACCCATCTTGGCAATACTTTAATTATGTATTGTTACCATTAGAAGACAACTACTGAGAGAGGGATTTCTAATTAAGACCTAGTTGTGAACCTCTCTTATTCCAATAAAGATTATTGGGATAATGGGATGATTGTGAAGAGTTGGCAACATTTTCCCTTTCCTAAGGGTGTGCCGCATGAACAACAAAGATTCCCTCAAGGAAGGCAAGGAATAGATAAGAAATCTATTTTTTTAGATTTGTGATCTTCACCGGATTGAGGCTAACGTTTTCTTCTTCTATTTTTTGCAGTAAAAAGTGCGAAGAATATTCCTCGCAAAAGTGACGTTAACTTTGTTGATCTTCGAGCAATTTGGTCTATCCTAAAGAGAGTTGGAACTATTGGTGATATTTTTGCTCGGCTCGGCTATTAGTGTTTGGCTCGACTACTATATTTCTAGAACTGATTTTTTTACAAGGCTAATAGAATGAACACCGATCATACCTATTACCTTAGACGACCCAAAATCTTCCACCTCTCAGGACACAGAAGGGGAAGGATCAAACGAATCAACTGAGAAAGGCACAGCATCTTTTGTTGAATCGTTTTTCATTTCTTTAGTTCCTCCAATTATTTCCCCTATCTCCATGGTCAAAAGTAAGGTTATGAACTTTATCTCCACAAATGTTGGTAGCAAGTCCCCCTTCTCGTATATCAATTAAAGATAAAGATCTTGCTCGAATGACGAGTAAGAAAATAGAAGCTGGGGGTTCCACTAACTCCATGAACATTGATGATTATCTTTCCAAGGTGACGCGACTAAGAATTTGTCTCAAAAGTGCGTTTACTCTAGGCTCAAGTGCAAGCCTGTCGCTCAAGTAATAAACCCGGTAAGTCGGGATCGTATCCACAGGGATAAAAAATTGGCAACTATTAATAGGGAAAGTTATTAAATCTTGAAATGATTTCTCAAAAGAAATGTAAAAAGATGATTAATGATTGGGAAATTTCTAGAAATTTTACTTAAGGAAACCAAACTAAAAATTGTGAAAAACTTAGATTTGACAAATGAGAGAAAATAGGGTAGGGTATAATCCATCAAACATTAACAAATTACCGTATAGAATGCTAGAGTTGAAAATTAAAATTCTTGACTAAATCCAGTCTTTATAAATCCTAAGCATTACATATATGAAGGATCTAGCCCTCATCATATGAAATCAAAGGTAAATATAAAGCGGTGAATGGACAATTATACTCGCAAAGCGTTCTTAAACATCTCAAGTACCTAGGGCAAGAGAGATTAAAAGATTGACAATGTTTGTATAATTTTCATTTACGATTCAATCAGTATTTTAATTTTTCCTCTATTTTCTACATAAATAATTTTCCTCAGATTGAGTTCATGTACCCCAACCCTTGGGAATTTAGCTAGACATGATTTAATTAAAGAACAAATTCATACACATAATTATAGATCTACAAGACATTGGAAATAATTTGCAAATAATCAAACAAGAGAATGAAATTGGTTTACTTGAATTCAGCAACAGGAAAGGAATTGGAATCCAGAAATTCTTACAAACTAGGGTTCATGAAAAACTCCTAAAGAAATTGAAAATTTTCTAACTTTACTCTCTCAAAAACCAACCCTAGAATTCGACCCCCTAGAATGATGTAGGGCATGGGATTTTATAGCACAAATTAACATGAGTTTGATAGCCACAATCGCTTGTTGCACAATTTTCACCAGCTATGCACGTCAAAATCTTCATAATAAATGCCAGGATTTCGCATGACCGGACCGGTCCGGATTGCCCTCGAATTGGTCCGGTTTTAGCCACCGGATCGGTTCTTCTTTTATTCTACCGGACCGGTCCGGTATCCACCGGATCGGTTCTACTGCCATCGGTTTGTCATCCATCCGGGGTCTACTGGACTTGGGACATTTCGGATCGGTCCGGTTCCCACCGGATCGGTCCGATTTTCTTCCATGTTGACTTTTTCCTTTCATCTTTGACTGGCAATAACTTTTGATCTCGAACTCCGATTTGAGTGTCAATTCTTCCGATGCTCTTGTGAAGTCATGTTCTTCAACTTCCCTTTTGGTGTCGAATTCGAATTCTGAGTAAAACTTTACGCTTTTGCCCTTTGACTTTTCTTCCTTTCATCTTCTCCTTTCTTCTGGTTTCCTTCTATCCTTTCTTGCATTCCATTCCTGAAAACTTCATCAGAAATACACGAAAACTTGGGAAAATTGTTAGAAACAGTCAATGGAACGACATGGAATAAAAATGATTCAATTACCTTGTTCGAGATACTAAAATCACTAACTTAAGGGGAAAAATTTAGAAGAATTTACACTTGGTCACAAGGACCATGAGACTCTTTTAAAGAGGCACAAGAAAGATAAAATTATTCCTCCCCCGTTAGATATTATTGGGGAAAATACTACTGATAAGGGTATTTCCCAATTTGTTATCTCTCACCCCAACTTGGCTCGAGACTTGATTCGATTTAGGGTTTTATCTAAAGATAGAGAAATCACCCCCGCATTATCCAATTTTAACTTATTGGAGTGTAATAATTGTTATCTATCTCTTATAATTCGATCATCCTTATATATCTCTTCTTTGTTAGTTTCTTATGTTTTTTCTCATATTTTTCCGCCCGTTATTTTGCAATCCTTGATCGATTACGATCAATTGCTGAAGAGAAATTATTGGCTAAAGGAGTCCTATATTGATGTAAATGCCATCTATGAAAAGTTATGTAAATGTTTGGTGGATGATCGATCATCGATTGTTACCCAGGTGATTGAGAAGCAAAATCTCGATGAGAATGTTAAGAGCCTGAAGGCTGAAAAGGTCAATCTTTAGAAGAAGATTGATGATTCTATTGTGCTGGTGGCTGCTGCTGAACAAAAAAAATATGACAAGGATTCTAAGGCTGAAGCTAAACTTGCCAATACACAAGCTATTGAGGATAAGTCCAAATTCGTAGAGGCCTTAACTAGTTTGGCCAATACCTAGGATGATGCCTTTACTCGCGACTGGGATAAAGGATTCGCCAATGCTGAGATATAGATTATGTGGCCATCCTGAGATCTTCCCCCTCCCCGTGCGCTTTTGGGGGGAAAGTGGGAGAGATAACGGTCCCGCTCCCTCGCTAATTCGTGGGGTGTTTTGGCTGTCATCGCTTCGGGGTGATGTAAAGAGATAGAGTTGCCAGAATATTTTGCATATAGTAGGCAAAAGAACATGTTTTCGCCTTGAGAGAGCGGTATCAAAGACAAACTAATTCTTGCGAAACCAATACTTCAGAGGTTCGGGGTTAAGTTACAGAATGAGAAGGTGTTAGGCACCGATCCCTCCCTTTCAATCTCTCATGGGTTATGTTACTATTTTCCTTAATTTCTCCGTGAAACATTTGCGTGTATATATAAGAGGAGATTAGAATCGCTCAAATTACATTATGGAAAAGATGGAGTCAGGTCATCCATAAGAATGTTCCTAAAATAATTAGAAAATATGATGTGCGCACTTATCATGATATTGATCGTTATGATGAGACGATAATATATGTTAGATAAGACACAAGTATGAATAACAAGTATGATATATATGAATAATATACAGATAAAATAGGAAAAATGATGAAAATATGAAAATAAGACTCGAGTATCAGGTTTTAGCTCGAGACGCTTACATACTCTATAAAAGAATTAAAGTCCCCGTAGTTCGCATGCAACACAAGTGTGAATAACAAGTATGATATATATGATTATCACTCTTGTAAAATTATTGGGAGATTTATTCTTGCAACAGGTGATAATCCATGGAAAATCCCTGCATTAAAAATGGAGCTCTAAAGTCTAGGTCAGATTAAGAACACAAGGGATATTACACCAATTGGTAAGGGATATTTCAACCTTCATTTTTCATGCCCTTTAAAAATGAGTAGAACTTTGTCTTCTCGTCATTTCAAACTATCCACTGGAATCTTTAAATTATTTTGATGGGTCCCTAATTTTAAACCTAAATGCATGTTCTTTCACATGTTAGTATTTGGGTTGGATTTTTAGGGTTGTGTTAAGACTATTAAGACCCCCGTCTTTACCTCCAAATTACCAGGGGAGTTGGTACCCCACTATGTGTTGACAAGGAAACAATGGATAGGTCCTATGGTAGCTATGCTAGAGTCTTGGTTAAAATGGATGTTTCAGTTAATCCCTTGAATGTCTTTTGGTTAAAAGAAGTGATGGGTCCTTTTTTGTGATTATCCAGTATGAGTCACTTCCTATGTTTGGTCCTTTTGTAAAACTATTGGTCATATTATCAATGACTGTAGAAACCTCCAAAACAAAGTGTCAATACCATGTTCAAAGGCAATGAACAATATTCCTATCAATCCCACATATGCATGCCCCAAAATAGTTGATAAACAAAGACTTCTGTGGGTCATAAGGCTCAAATCTAGTCCTAATCAATGGACGAAAATCCTCTGTAAATATCACTATTGAGTATTCAACAAAATAATGGGAAAATCCCATTAAGAATCATTGAAGCAGTCGATAAAAAATGATAAAAACTACAAAATCTCAAAATGAATCCAAGGTAATATTGGCAATAGCTGATATTAGAGGTAATGATGGGTTAACTTTAAACTTTTTTAATGCTGATCAACTCATTTAATCCCATGTGGTGCAAGGAACGTCTGTATCTGCTGTGATAAACGAGAAGGAACTTATCAACGTGGATAATTCAAAAGGTACGTTATTGACCATGTGGGTTTTACTCAGGTGCACACATTATATGTGGAAGTATTGAGGGTTTAAAAGCCTCATCCAAGTCTCAAAGCCATGCTTCTGGAAGATGTCATTTTCTGGCCAAGAATGGTATCCTTATTCAAGAGGATTCTTCTAATGAGGATGAAATGCCTCCATTAGAAGATATACCAAATTTAAATGAGGTTATATCATCTCAATCAATGCGGGAAGTAGAGGAAGATTATAGTCATGGTCTAGATTTATATGTTGAAATTCCAAAAAATAATTTCAGCCAAAATCTCATTCCGTCGCTGAAGATGCGATTGAAAAAAAAGCCATATGGTAAATGCTCATGTCAGTAATTCCTTTGAAGTTCTAGGAAACTTTGAAGATTCACCTACTTTCAGTCGGACTAAAAATCCTCAAAGGGATTATTTTCCATACTTAACAAAAAAAGGAGAAATCGACTCTTAAATATAATTTAAGGACTTTTTCTTCTCGTTCAAGATTTCATAAATTTTATTAGGATTTGTTTATCTCTTGTAAGAGACCTAGGAGAGGCTTTTTCTCCTAATTATAAATGAAAGTTTCTTTCCTTTAAAAAATAATAATAAATCTTACCAAATCAAAAAACACAAAACTATTATTATTATTATTATTATTATTATTATTATTATTATTATTATTATTATTATTATTATTATTATTATTATTATTATTATTATTATTATTATTATTATTATTATTATTATTATTATTATTATTATTATTATTTTTATTATTATTATTATTATTATTATTATTTTTGATATTCTTCTTCTTCTTCTTCTTCTTCTTCTTCTTCTTCTTCTTCTTCTTCTTATTATTATTATTATTATTATTATTATTATTATTATTATTATTATTATTATTATTATTATTATTATTATTATTATTTACCTTTGTTATTCATTAAGTCTTCTTGTGACTAAGAAACGGAATCCTATTATTAATTATTAAAATGGTTTCCTGTTATCATAAATAATCAAAATCATAAATCATTCTGAATTAAACATATTTGATAATTTTGACCATCATCACACGATAATTTATATTAATTATATGATTTATAAAATTAATGGTTTGTGAAAACTACCCTCATTTTTTATATGTATGTTTACGAGTGTATGCATAAAGGAATGACCCAGCATCTAAAACATTGTACGCGATTAAGAATTTTCTGTTGCATATGTTTCTATAATAAATTCTTTCATATAAAAAATGTTAGTTGTTACCCCAAGATACATCATGATAAGAAAAATCATTCATGCATGTGACTATATATTTTTTAGTTTTAAGTGAAACATTGATTTTCATAATAGAAATAAATTACAAATATTTTTTATTTATTTTCAAATGAAGGTCTTAAAAGTTGAAAAAAGAACTATTCAACAATTCAGGTTGCCAAACAATATTTAATATATTAATTTTTAGGAAGAGAAGAGAATAAGAGAATTTATCTAAGAAAAAAGGGAAATACAAATCTAAATTTTAACACGTTAAAAAACTGAAATGCCCAACTTTTCTATCATATGATAATTGCAAATTTTATATACAGTATCACTAGATAAATAGAAAAATAAATTGTCAATCACCAAACAAATGAAGATAAAATTTAAAATAGAAAACTAGTTTTAAATTGAGAAATCTCATTCCAAGAGTAAGACAACATGTTCCAAAACCACCAATCCCACTTCTAATGTAATTTTATTACACAGCTGTGTACTCATATAAGTTCTTCAACCTAAACATATTTTCCCACTTGAATCTTAATTCATAAACTTAATTCAACTCTTAGTTCCATCATATATATGTTTGGATGACTCTTGCAAAATCAAAGAGAAAGTGAAAAATAAAAAGGAACATGTTAGTATGAGAAAAGTCAAAAGATTTGTGAACTAAATTTAACTTTATGAGATTTTCACTTTGATAATGGTTGTCAATTTGAGAATCGTGAAATGATAAATCACCTTTAAATTCACTGCAACAATGGCTATAACTCGAATCTTATGGACAAAATTCGAAAGAGACATTAGTAATATTGATTGATTGTGTAATTAAATAAAAATTACTTTCCAATGAAAATTATAAAAATTAAATTAGATAAATGAATATTGGACATGGATACATGACAAATTACTTTCTATAAAATGTTAACAATTATAAAAATTAAATAAAAAATAAAATCATATAGATATGAGATAATAAAGAAGAATAATTATCTAAATTAATTCATTGAAGGTTTCAATTCTTGATTGATTATGAATCTGAAAAAAAAGATAAGTAAAAACTTGTTCACTTTAATTTTATATCCACCCACAATCAGTATCCCCTTTAAACAAACCAAGATCCATACATCAAGTGCTTACGAACAAACAAACGAAATGGTTTGTTTGAAATTAACTTTTTTTTTTGCTATCGTCTCATCAAATACATCTGAATGGAATGGTTTACGAAATTAAATATTAAGTTTTATAAAAACTATATGTGAACGGTTATGTAAAAAATTCAAACACGATTGTTGATGTAAAAAACTAGATTGCTCTAATTATTCAATCACAGATAAATAAATAAGACAAAGATTTTTAAAGTGGTTCGGCTAGGAATAAAGCCTACGTCCACTGTTATGTTATTACTGAGTGTTTGCAGAATTCTTGATTACAAATTCTCTCAAGAAATTCCGGTCCCCTTGAATGGGTTTGATACAAGGTATTTATAGCCTTGAGGCTGTACATGAAAGGTTCGATACATTAAATGATATACATGTGAAAGGGTAATACATTTAATGTAGCGTGCGCGTGAAGAATATAAGCATTCAATGAATATCTGAACTGTTGATTATCTGGCAATTAATGATACGACCGAGGTGCAGCTCGGACCGCCATAGCTGCTCACTGATCAGGAGTTTCTCGGAGAACTAGAGTACCTTGGTGCGCTAGAGTACCTCGGTTCGCTAGAGTTCCTCGGTGTGCTAGAGTTCCTCGGTGCGCTAGAGTTCCTCGGTATATCCTCGTTGCTCGGAAAGAAGCATGGTTGGTCAGGAAATGAACTTCCTCGCTGCTATCGTGCCACGTAGATTGACACGTGTCTTCGTATTATTCGTCCACATCAGCATATTAATTTTGGTATCAACAGAAGCCCCCAATGTTTCATATTTCGAACTTTGAGGAGTATGGAACATTTTTTCTCGGTATATGGAAATATTAAATGACTTTTCCTGGGTTTCAGGAACATTGTGTTCAAATTTCCTTCTCATTTCGCAGCTTCCGCCCTTTTTTTGAATTTTTTATAAGCGCTTCGATCTCCGTGCAGTTTTTGTCCTTTTAGCCGCCGGAAGTTCAGTAGTTTCTTTTTGGTAATCATTTCTTTCGCCGCTTCCCAATGCAAAGTATTTAAACTTCTTGGGTAACCATACCGTCCTCTACATTTTCCAATTTTCTTCCTTCAAGCTTTCTATTCTCTCCTTATCTCTTGTGCGTCCATCTTTTCCTTCGTTAGTTGTCAGTAGACCTCCTTCCTTCCTGTAAGATTTTCTTCCTTCTTCTTTTATTCATCATGGTTTACATTATTGAATCTCTTGAAAAGTTTCGCTCTGACTTTTCCATCCCGTCTTGGGTAATCTTGGAGGAACTTTCTGAACCTCAAACTTATTTTCGTCTGGCTGAGGGACATTGGTTCCCCAGTCTTTTTATTGCTGAATGCGATTTTTCCTTTCCACCAAATCCATTGTGTCTTGAGTTTTGTCAATATTTTGATCTTGTCCCTGCAAAAATAGCCCCCAATTCATGGAGAATAATTAATGGGGTACACAAATTAAATCTAACTCATGGGACTCGTATTGGGATCCCTGAGATTATGTATTGCTATAAGTGGGCCACTCTAGATAATATTTATTACTTAAAAACTAGGTTTCTGAATAGGGCTCTTGTAGTTAACCTCCCTGACTCAAATAGAGATTATTTTGAACATGGGTTGGTTATAAAAAATTGGCAATATGCCCCTTTAACTGGAGATGAAGTATACAACGGTCCCATATGCCCCCCATATGGCAATGGGATAGGTTTATTTTTCATTTTATTTTATTTATGAAATTATGCTTTCATCTTGTTTGACAAAATGTATGATTGATATCTCGTTATGTATTTATTCGCAGTTGATAGCAAAAGAAGAACTCCAAAAGAATCAGAGGTTAATATCAAGCATCTGAAACTTATCTGGGGATTGCACAAGAACATTGCAGACGAACACATCAGGTCTGCCTCATATCTGCTACAGTATAAGAGTTACACAACCTCTTATACTGCTCGCCCTGTTGAACCATTTTCAACTCCAGAAGGTTCATCTTCAGATTCTCATCTTCCTTTAAGTCAAAGGATGGGTAAGAAAAGAGCTCCTTCTGCTCTCTTTGATGATGTTACTTCTGTTGTTGGGGCCAAGAAAAGTAAAACTGATGCCCCAAAGGGGACTAAAAAAGTGGATGCTGGGTCTTCTAAAGCTGCCGAGAAGCCCCCAATGGTTCCGAGCAAGAAAAATGCTCCTGTAAATGTAATTACAATCTCTCCGACCAAGACCTCTTTGGTTGAAGGTTCTGACCGCCCGTTGTAGAGATTGAGGAAATCATCCTTAGTTACTCCGGCTGAAACTGCCTCCTCCCTACCTGCTGGTGGTACTGATGTTCCAAACATCATTCTTCCAAGTTCTGCAATGAGCTCAGTCGTACCCGAGGTCCATGGTATTGATGAAAGAATTCCTTGGGATATGCTGGCATCCTTAGCTGCTCGTCACCTTGCTTCAGTAAATTTCTTATACTTCTGGTTTTTCTTTCTTTCTCTGAAAGCTTGCATTTTGTATTGACTTTGCTATTTTTCTCATCTTTCAGTTGGTGAACTGTTTTAATAATATTGTGAAGAAGGATGAAGCTATTAAAGCTTCAAGCTCCTCGTCAGGTGTAGAGGATGCTCTGTTGGGTTTGACCCAGTCTTTAAAGGAATCTCGTCAACAGTATGTTGACGAAAAAGCTGTTTGGGAGAAGAAATTAGCTGTGGCTGAAGCTGAGAAGGTGAAAATGGCCGAAACCTCCAAGAATTTGGAGGAGAAAGTAAAAGGTTTAGAGGTTAAACATCAGGAATATGATGGCCAGCTAAAAAAGGCAGAGGAAGAGTTATCTACCCTGTGAGATATCAAGGTCAAAAAAGAGGAATTGGATGTGAAGCTCTCCTCGGAGAAGTTGAGGAGAAAGGTCGCAATCAAGAAACATTTCAGTGCTGGTTGGGAGAAAGGATGGGATAAAGGGATTGCTGCAATGACATCCCAAGTCCAATATGGGAAGTTGAAATACTTCCACGATGGCTGGGTAGCTGCTCTGCAAGAGTTGAAGGTCCAAGACGATTCTGAGCTATTCCAACAACACCTCCCTGGTCCTCCTCCAGCAATTATGGAAGAAGAAGAAGAAGAAGAGCCTGTCTCAGATGAATCTTATATGGCTACGGGTGACCCAGTCTCTGCTTCTCAACCCTCTGTCAACGAGGACATTTCTTCCATGCCTCCTCCTGTCGAGAAGATTCCTGCTGATCAAACCGTTGTTACCACCGAGCAACCGAGCTCCTCGTCCCAGCCTCCATAGAAAGTCTTGGGGGACAAGGAAAAGGTGTGAAGTTGTTCGGTATCATTTCTATATTTCATTACTTGTAATCGAACAATGTAACTTTTTGATGATCTAATAAAATACATCTTCGTTTCTCTTCTTTATTGATACTCTGTCTGCTTTTATTTATTAACTCCTGCTTCCTCTTCTTTATTAGTTTTTGGCCAGAATGGAATTGATATCTGCTCCTGATACTGAATTAATGCAACAATGCAATGGCTATTATAAAGCTGGTCATACAGACCTAAGTGTATCAGAGATTGTTGACATCCTTGGTCACGATGCCTCAGAACAAGCAGTTGAGGCTTACCGGTATCTGAAGGATTTACTTGATAGATCTGTGGCCAATAATGTGGCATACTACGAATTGATAGAGGAACTTCATGGTTCCATAGAGGATCTTCAAAATCAACACAATGCATCATTGGCTTCATTGCACAAGGATTATGAAAATAGATACCAGCAGCTCTCTTCTGAAATAGGCTATAAGAAGATCATTGCTGGATATGATATTAGGGAAAGGACCCTAAAAGGTGAAGTTGAAGCTTGCAGGCAGATTGCCGAGATCTTAGAACAAGAAAATAATAATTTACAGAAAAAGTTGGCTCAATATGAATCTGCAGCGTCATCTTCCAATGCTCTAGTGCCCGTTACTGATGAGGGTTTCTCTTTCTTAGAGGTCGAAAATGCCAAATTAAGGCAAGAGCTGGATGATTTAAGAAGATCTGTTGTTTCTGGGACTGCTCGTGGACGAGGAAGAGGTTCTCGGGGACTAGGAAGAATTGGCGAGGAGCAAAGTTCTCCAGTTGCTTCTCGGAGCCGATCAAGAGTTCTTAGTCGCAACGTTGAAGAGGCTCGCACACAATCTACTCTGGAAACTCAAGCGTTCCAACTGAAGGCTAAGGATCGTGCTCTGTCTGAATTGTCCAAGAAAAACTTATCTTTAGAAGATCAACTGGCTGCGACAAAGTCTGCTCTTCATACTAAGGATCTTTTTGCCAAAAACCTTCTCGAGCAATTGGATAGATTAACCTTTCAATTTCATAAACAACCCAGGGAATTCTGGATGGCAGGATATAATGAAGCTCTTGTTCATCTGGATGCTCGTATTGAACATGCCAACAATGAAGGTTACAAGCAAGGATGGTTGAACGCACTGGGTGTGTTAAAATTGGAGCAAGGGCATTATTTATGGGATTATCATGCTCCATCATGATTAGACTTGCCTGTACCACCTTTCAAATTGGACATGGCATGGATACCAGCTCGTTCCATTCCTCGTAGCTTGATTTCAAAGTACCTTGGTGATTATAGCCTTCATTCCCAGGTTGAATTGTCTCGTCCTGAGCATCTCTTGGATACACCTTCTGTGATGAACGTCAGAATGCTCAGGGATGTTAATTTCATTAATTCTCCTCTTTGCCTAGAGGATCCTCCTGCTGGCGAGGAGCCTGTTTCAAAAAATAAAGGAAAGAAACCAATAGAATCGGTTTTCAATGTAACAGTTAGTACATTCATGTAACTTGTAATTTATTCTGGATTTTTAATAAAAAAACTTTCATTTTCTGTTTGCCAATTTTGCTATTGTCTTGTGTTTATCAAACACCTTTATATTTGTGCATATGTATCTATGTATCTGTTAAAAAGATAACAATATTGTGCTGTCCATAAAAAATTACAAGCATCAAGGTTGTTCAATCACTTAATAATAAAGTAATGAGTATAAATTGTTCAAACTGTTTCCAACCAACCAAGGTGGATAAATAATGTTTGTCGACCAACTAGAGTTGATGGATTTTCATCCCCGACCAGCCATACTTGGTTCAATTTCAAATATAAAAATGTGTCCGACCAACTAAGGTCAATAATTTGTCCTCGTCGACCAACTACAGTTAGTGGGTCTTTATCCCCGACCAACTATACTTGGTGTATTTTGGAATATTTTGTTTTTCCTAACCAAAGGAGTATTTTTTGGCTCCTTAGAGCGCCTCCTAACCAAAGGAGTATTTTTTGGCTCCTTAGAGCGCTTTTTGGCTCCTTAGAGCTTTTGGCTCCTTAGAGCACTTTTTGGCTCCTTAGAGCACTTTTTGGCTCCTTAGAGCTTTTGGCTCCTTAGAGCACTTTTTGGCTCCTTAGAGCTTTTGGCTCCTTAAAGCGCCTCCTAACCAAAGGAGTATTTTTTGGCTCCTTAGAGCTTTTGGCTCCTTAGAGCGCTTTTTGGCTCCTTAGAGCTTTTGGCTCCTTAGAGCACTTTTTGGCTCCTTAGAGCACTTTTTGGCTCCTTAGAGCTTTTGGCTCCTTAGAGCACTTTTTGTGTGCATAGTGTATTACACTAGTATTCCACGAAAAACTTTCAACCAGAAAGAAAATGGTGAAACATCCTCGCTTTATTCATAATGAAGGGAATGCTTTACATTTTACATTACTGATAATACTTGCGTAGGTGTTCAGCATTCCACGCATTCTTAAATTCTTCTCCTTCTAGAGTTGCTATTCTGTAAGTTCCTGGACGAACAACCTCTGTAACTCGGTAAGGTCCATGCCAGTTTGCTTCCAACTTATTTTGCTTCTGAATGACTTTCTTTAGCACATAATCCCCTTCTTTTAAGTCACATTTCTTCACCCTTTTGTTGTAAAACAGAGCTGTACGTTGTTGGTAAGCAGCATTCCTAATGGCTGCCTCTTCTCTAACCTCCTCGAGCATATCCAAATCCAATCTTCTCATCAAATCGCTGACCGGGGAATTAAAATTCAGTACTCTATGCGTTGGGATACCCAACTCGGCAGGTATCACAACCTCACTTCCAAATGCTAGCATATATGGTGATTCTCCAGTTGCTACTCGGGGAGTTGTTCGGTAAGCCCATAGTACTGATTGGAGCTCATTGATCCAATTTGCTTTAGCTTCACTTAACCTCTTCTTCAGACCATTTAGTAATGTTCTGTTTGTCACCTCAATCTGTCCATTGCTTTGGGGATGGCCTGGTGCTGAATGATACTTCAAAATGTTCGATTGATGATAATAGGCAGCAAATTCTTCATTATCGAATTGTGTTCCATGGTCTGTGATGAATGCATGGGGGAGACCATATCGACAAATGATGTTCTTCCAAATGAACTGATATACCTTCTCGTACGTCATATCAATTAGTGGTTCAGCTTCCACCCACTTAGTAAAATAATCCACTGCCACGACGAGATACTTGAACCTTCCTCGGGTCGTCGGCAATGGTCCAACCAGATCAACCCCCCACATGGCAAATGGCCAAGGTGAAGTTATGGGTGTCAACAATTCTTGTGGAGTTCTTCGGATGGAGGAAAAACGTTGGCACTTGTCACACTTCTTGGCATAGGCTATACAATCAGCCTTCATCGTCGGCCAGTAATATCCCTGTGTCATTACCCTCTGCAAAAGTGTCCGACCTGTTACATGAGCTCCACAAGATCCTTCATGGATTTCTTCAATCAATTCTTTGACTTCGGATGGATGCACACATCTCTGTAAACCTGCCATAATTCCTTGTCTATACAAAACACCATTAGTTAACACATATCGAGCAACTTTATACTTCAATTTCTTGGCAGCTAGTTTGTCCTATGGTAATTCTCCTTCTTCAATGTATGCCCTGATAGGATCCATCCAAGATGGTCCTAAATCAAGGGTTATTATATTCACCATCAGGTCTTCTTCTATGCTCTGACTTTCTAATACTTCAATTGGTATCGTTCTTCGCAGCTCGGTGCGCGTAGATGACGCTAATCGGGCTAATGCGTCTGCTCTAGCATTCTCCATCCTCGGTATTCTTACAAATTGAATAGCATCAAATTCTGCCAATAATTCCATCACCTTCGCATGGTACTTCACCATTAATTCTCCTTTAACTGCATATATTCCCATCATTTGATTCACAATTAATTGAGAATCGCTGAAAACAATTATTTGCCGTGCCTCCATAACTTTCGCCAAATGAAAACCTGCTATCATAGCCTCATACTCAGCCTCATTATTGGAGGCTTTGAATTGGAATCTCAAGGCATACTCCATGTCAATATCATCTGGGGTGTTTAAAACAATTCCTGCTCCACAACCAGCTGTGCACGATGATCCATCTACATATAATTTCCATGTAGGTACCTCGTCTTCAAATTTCTTGTCCGTCAGAGTTCCTCGGTAAAATATCTGCTGTTTTGTTTCATCATTCCCTGGTATCTTTCGTTCCTCACCGGTCATCTGTTCGCGCCCTTTTACTAACCTTAGTTGGTCTGGGTTTGAATATGATGATTTTTCTACATCCACAAGTCCTTTTACCAACCTTGGTTGGTCTGGATTTGTGTCTGTTGATCCTGTATCGTCCACAGGTAGGTCAGCAAGTACCTTTTGTTCCTCGGGGGTATCAGGGTATGTGAATTCTGCTATAAAATCTGCTACAGCTTGCCCCTTTAATGATGATCTGGGTTCATACACAATATCATATTCACCGAGTTCTATTGCCCAATACATCAATCTTCCTGACTTTTCTGGCTTGTGAAGGGCTTGTCTTAATGGCATGTCGGTATACACTATGATTGTATGGGCCTGGAAGTATGGCCTCATTCTTCTACTTGCTTCAATTAATGCCAATGCCAATTTTTCTAGCTTTGGGTACCTGATTTCTGTACCTCGGAAGGCCTTACTTGTGTAATAAATTGGCTTCTGGACTCCATTCTCCAATCTGATCAACGTCGAGCTAACGGCATTCTCTGATACTGCCAAATACAAGTACAGCTTCTCTCCAGTTATTGGCCTAGACAACAATGGTGGGGCTCCCAAATACTTCTTCAAATCTTGAAAGGCCTTCTCACATTCATCAGTCCACTCAAAACTTTTTCGCAGTGTTTTGAAGAATGGGAGGCATTTATCAGTTGCTTGGGATACAAATCTGTTGAGCTCTGCAACTCGTCCGGTAAGACTCTGTACTTCTTTCCTCGTCGTTGGGGATCGCAGCCCTAAAAGAGCTTTGATCTTTTCTGGATTTGCCTCAATACCTCGTTGATTGACAATGTATCCGAGGAACATTCCTTCTCGTACTCCAAAGGTACACTTCGTCGGGTTGAGCTTCATTTGGTATTTGTCCAGTTGATCAAAGGTCTGGCCTAAGTCAACTAGATGATTAGTAGCTCTCTTACTTTTGGTGAGCATGTCGTCGACATAGACTTCCATATTGCAACTGATTTGTTTGGCAAAAACCTTGTTCATCAGCCGCTGATATGTCGCACCTGCATTTTTTAAACCAAAAGGCATAACATTATAACAATAAGTTCCCCTTGGGGTGATAAAAGAAGTACTTTCCCTGTCTTCCGGCTTCATTTTGATCTGATTGTAGCCAGAATAAGCATCCATAAAGCTGAGTAGCTCATGTCCCGAGGTAGCATCCACTAGTTGATCAATTCTGGGCAATGGAAAATGATCTTTTGGGCATGCCTTGTTGAGATCAGTGAAATCAACACACATTCTCCATTTGTTGTTCTTCTTCTTTACCATCACCACATTTGCCAACCAATCTGGATATTTCACATCTTCAATGAATTGGGCTTTCTGAAGTTTCTCGACGTCCTCTTGTATGGCCTGGTTCTTCTCGGGACTAAACACTCTTCTTCTTTGCTTCACAGGCTTGATCTCCTTATTCACATTGAGCTCGTGACATAAGAAGTTTGGATCTATACCTGGCATGTCTTCATGACTCCAAGAAAAAGTATTCTTCCTGTTTCTCAAAAAAGTTATCAACTCCTGTTTTATTGAAACATCCAGCGACCATCCTATCTGGGTTACTCGTTCAGGATGCTCCTCGTCCAGAATAACAGTTTCTGTAGACTCCACCACCCGTCCTTTTACAAGTTGAGATTCATCCCTAGGGTCAAGAGTTTCAATTTCTGTACCCTCCTCCACTTGATAAGTAGTAGTCTTTTTCCTTGATTCTTCAAGTTCTTCTTGCTCGGCAGACGAATAATAGCATTCCCGAGCTACTTTTTGATCACCTTTCATGATTCCGACTCCAAAATTCGTTGGCAATTTCAAACACTGATGTACTGTAGATGGAACTGCTTCGAACTTCTTCAATCCAACTCTTCCCATGATGATGTTGTAGGCTGACTGCACATTCTTATCCATCACAAAGAAGCGTATTCTTTCTGTTCGACAAGCAGGCCAAGTTCCAATGAGTATATCCAACTTGATCGTCCCAAGTGGAAAAACTTTCTCGCCAGCAAAACCCAGAAGGGGTCTGTGATAAGGTTCCAATTGAGATAATTTTAAATTCAAGCTATCAAAGCATGAATAGTACATGATGTCTGCCGAACTACCATTGTCTACTAACACCCTTGAAATGACCACATCCTTCATCCTCATTTTGATCACCAAAGGATCATCATGAGGGTAAAGAACACCTGCCAGGTCATTTTTTGAAAAACCAATCACTAGCTTCTCTTTGTTTACCTTCCTCGAACGATCATCCTCGGCCAGATTTATTCGCTGAATATATGAACAAGCTTGAGCCTCTCCGAGGTAAGCTTTTCTTTCTGCAGTAAGGTCTCCTCCTCCTGCATCTCCTCCTGTAATAACATTACAATCAAATGACCCAAAACGAATGGAAAATACCTCTCGTTCAGGCTGCCTTGGCTTCTTGGGAAGATCAGGGTCATCATCTGGATCATCTTCATGATCCCTCTTCTTTTTCTCCTCTGCACGACGAGGAGATCTAGATCTCTCTCTAGTTCTGTCATCATTCTTCCTTTCACCTCTACGATCTACATACTTTGACAACTTTCCTCTTCGGATGAGTGTTTCAATCTCGTTCTGAAGGGCTATGCAATTTTTAGTCATATCGCCATGATCTTTGTGAAACTCGCAATATTTGGCCTTATTCCTCAGATCGGGATTTGTCTTCAGTTTCTCTGGCCACTTGATTTCCTCGCTATTCTTGATTTCTTCCAAAACATGATTAATACCCATTTTCAATGGGGTATAATTATCGTACTTCTTTAGGACTTCCAACATTGTCCTATTATTCCTGTAATGCTTGTCACCACCATTACCTTTCTGATCTTTCTTCTTAGACTTGTCGACCTCCACTTTTACTTCTTTATCCATATTCTTCTTCGCAGCCATAGCCTCCTCGGCATTCATAATTTTGGCTACTTTTGCCATCAACTCGGACATAGTTTTAGGTGGATCTTTGGCTAAGGTGTAGTACAGCTTATTAGGCAGCAAACCACTCATCAAAGCAGTGATTGCTGTCTTTTCTTCGTAATCTACGACTTCCAACTTCTCGTTATTAAAACGAGTTATGTAGTCTCTAGTACTTTCACCTGATTTTTGTCTAACACTTAACAAATGTGCTACTCGCTTTATCGGCTTCGCCCCAAAACAAAAATTCCCAATGAACAACTCGGCTAATTGAATAAAAGTTGAAATCTTACCCCGAGGAAGATTGTTATACCATATCTGTGCAGATCCGGTAAGAGTTCCCGAGAATGCTCTACACCTCATCTCGTCGGGGACGGCATATATGTCGGCGGCAGCTTGGTATTGTTCTATATGAAGTACAGGATCTATCTTTCCATCATATTTGGGGGTCACCACAGGTGCTTTGAATTTCGATGGTGTAGGAAAATCCACAATGGCTTGCACAAAAGGTGTCCCTTGAACAAAAGTTCTCTGTAAGGGGTTTCTTGCCTTAGCCATTTCGCCCAGTCTATCCTCCAACCGCTGAATGGAACCTTTCCATGCTTCATTTCGTTCCTCAGGCCGCTTAGTCCGAGCAACTGATTGTTCTGACATAGCTTCCTGAGATTTATCTCGACGAGTAGCTGGTCGTGATTGTGCTGATCCTTCTCTCAAACCTGATGGTGGCCGAAAACTTCTCGATGGAGCTCTAGGTGGACTCATATTCCTCCTTGGTCCTAATCGACTGAAAGGAGATGCCCTGCTTAATCTTTCCAAAGCGCTGGTTCTCTCCGAAGAGAGAGATATAGGTTGATTTGTATCCGTAGCCCGTATCGATGAAGTTCGCCCAGGTTGATAAGAAGAATCATTAGACTCCCCATTGCGATATGACGCAGTACGACTGGATCGTGATTGCCCACGATCACTCCGTTGTCCTGAATAGGTAGGTGCACCGCCTTGAAGAGTTTGAATGAGTTGCCTCATAGATTCTTGCATGGCGGTTTGTCCTTGAGCCAGATTTGTCATAATTCCAGTCAGATCTGGAGTTGCAGATGGATTTGGAGGATTTTCAGCATTTCCAGCATTTCGATTACTGGATTCTGGATTATCTGCCATTGATAACAAATGATTTTTGCGAAAAACGATAGTAACAGTCGTTTCCCACAGACGGCGCCAATCTGTTGATGTAAAAAACTAGATTGCTCTAATTATTCAATCACAGATAAATAAATAAGACAAAGATTTTTAAAGTGGTTCGGCTTGGAATAAAGCCTACGTCCACTGTTATGTTATTACTGAGTGTTTGCAGAATTCTTGATTACAAATTCTCTCAAGAAATTCCGGTCCCCTTGGATGGGTTTGATACAAGGTATTTATAGCCTTGAGGCTATACATGAAAGGTTCGATACATTAAATGATATACATGTGAAAGGGTAATACATTTAATGCAACGTGCGCATCAAGAATATAAGCATTCAATGAATATCTGAACTGTTGATTATCTGGAAATTAATGATACGACCGAGGTGCAGCTCGGACCGCCATAGCTGCTCGCTGATCAGGAGTTCCTCGGAGAACTAGAGTACCTCGGTGCGCTAGAGTACCTCGGTTCGCTAGAGTTCCTCGGTGTGCTAGAGTTCCTCGGTGCGCTAGAGTTCCTCGGTATATCCTCGTTGCTCGGAAAGAAGCATGGTTGGTCGGGAAATGAACTTCCTCGCTGCTATCGTGCCACGTAGATTGACACGTGTCTTCGTATTATTCGTCCACATCAGCATATTAATTTTGGTATCAACAACGATTTTTAGAAGAGAATTCAAAGAGTTGCGGAGTAGGTACGAATCCGTTCTATTATCAAAGAGGGTCACCATCTATTTAACTTCTACTAATTGGTGAAACACATCGCACATAACTATCAATAACTAACATTTTTTATTATACTATAAGATTACCTTTAACCTTTTGTTACTCTTATAAATCCGTGGGCATATTTATTTGGCCTTCTTAGTGATTTCGTGTAGTAGGAGTGTAAATGAATTGAATTAGGACCGACTGAAATGGGGTGGTTCAAATTTTATTTGTTAAGATGTTAAAGGATTTAAATCTGATTTGATAATCCGACGATTCATATATCTTTTGTATCGATTCCAATCCGAATCCATTAATGATCCAAATAATCCGATTATCTGATTTTTCAATATATATTTATGTATTTAAAAATAAACTTAATATGTATGTATGTATGTATGTATGTATGTATGTATGTATGTACGTATGTATGTATGTATGTATGTATGTATGTATGTATGTACGTATGTATGTATGTACGTATATACGTACGTACGTACATATGTATGTATGCATATTATAGGTGGTAATTTTCTACAATGTTAGCATTAAGTGCACACAAGCTAAATTAACAGACATTTTCCGGGAGAAGGATAAAATGCAGACAACACAAGATATACGGGGTTTGGCAACGTGCCTATAGCCACGGGGTTTAGTTTTTTTTATTAACTCTTGGAACTTTTCGGTAGAGTTGTAGTACTTCTCAATGATACAATATCACATGATCCAATCATTAGGGAATTGATTTATGTTTATAGAGAAGCTTAGAAGAGTCTTTAGCTCCGTTAACAGCTATCCTTAGAAGTTTGGACCTATCTCTTATTAGTTTGAACCATTCCAAGCGATGGATACGTGAGAGTCTTTCATAACTTGGACACTTTATTAACTTGTTATGTAAGAAATATGGAGGCTCATGCCGAGAACGTGTAGGGCATGTGTTATCGTAATTATGGTCCCCAAAATTGCCCCTAAAGTTTAGGGTCACTTTTGTTGGGATTTCATTCTTAAAATCATGTATGGTGGTTACATTTATGTAAAAATGTGTCAATTCATTTTTAAATAAGAATCATGTGTAACAACCCGCCTAATAAGATACCGGACGATCACTCCAATATTAAATTAAAACAGGAGTCACAAATGGATCATCCTTAACATCACTGTCGAAAATCCATTTAATTACTAATATCCTATTAGGTGGCCGTTAAAAACTTTTACTTAACTACTCTTTTTAGCGCACAAATTAAAACATTCACAATTAAATGCGTAATGAACTGAAATAGAAAAGAAAGGAACTAAAATAACCGAACACTCGGTCCAAATAATACAACCATATCGAATGCTGTACTGAAGGAATAAATAAATGCAATTGAGCCATTGGCTCGAGTGTTTATACAATATCTCCTATCTAGAGTACAAGGAAAGAAACGTCTACCGATAACCTGCAAGCATCCACAACTGCTGCAGCAGACGTCTGACTCGAAAGAGTTTCCATCCAGGCGTCCCTGTGTCTGGACACCTATATATATACAGTATAGAGAAAGAAAGGAGAGTAGACAAACGGGTCAGAGCCCGAATGTTTAGAAAATATTTTGCAAGTGCATAAATGCTTTATTTTTAGAAAAATAGTTTTATCTCATATTTTAAGTTGGTATCGCACTCTCATGAGATACCCCTCACCTCTCCTCTAATTGTGCACACCTAGCGCATCCCTAAAAACATCCTAGTCAAGCTACCCTGCTAAACTAGTCTAATACCCAACCACTATCTAACCTAGATAGTCAAACAGATGTACTAAGGGCTAGACTTCACTTTAATCTCGAAGATATGCCATGTTCGTGCGTGGGGTGTCTCGCGAAGCGAAATCCAAAAAAGGAACCCCCCCGATACACTACTATGCAGCAAGGTCAATCTTTGAGATCCGCCAGTCCCTCAGTACAGAAAGATATATAATATATATACCATAAACATTTAATAATAATAGAGCACTAAGGATTAAACTTCTCCCCAGTCTCAACACAGTGCCATATTCGTGCGTGGGGTGTCTCGCGAAGCGAAATCCAAACAAGGAACCCCCCCGATACACTACTATGCGACACGGTCGATCGTCGGGATTCATTAGACCCTCGGCACCCAATTTATACATAAACATACATCTATAATATACTTCCGGATAATATAAATATCTCCCGGACTGAGGATTTCCTGATATATAAAGTATTTATAAATACTTATCCTTTTCATTTCAAAAACTTCCATTTCCCTTCTCATTTCCAGGAAATGTATTTATAAAAGCCAATTCATTATCACGAATTGCTTTAACAAACCATATACTTTTTGAAAGCCAATTTTATTAACATAAAAAGCTTTTCCTTTATCAATTATCCCATTTCCCTTTTTATACTCAGGAAATGTATTCAAAGACATTTTCATTATCATAAAAATGCTTTGATCAAAACATATGCTTCCACATCCCTTCTTCCGTCCGGGAAGTGTTACCGAAGCCAATTTATATATAACCCATTTCCCTTCCTATATCCAGGAAATGTAATTAAAGCAAATCCATTATTACGAACTGCTTTAATTTAAACGCGTTCTAAGACCGCCCGTCCGGATTTCTCCACTGTGCGCGCCCCTAAATGGCTATCATCTTCCAGGGCCTCCAAGACAACCTGGGATCCTATATCGAAAGACGTCGGGAAGCGACCATGTGCCTGCGGGATAGTCAAGACCACACCCAGAATCTCCTAACCAGCGCAGAAAATAATACAACAAACGCTCACATGGCCTATAGGACTATATCCACCCTGCATCATTAGCCAGGGGGCTTCACCATACGAACGCAACTTCCCTTATGATAGCGATTTAGAGAGGTGTGTAATCCATATTTTATTAATTATGAAAAACATTTATTTTTCTCATTTTGAAAATATTCATTTTTATATTTTCAAAATCATTTACATCATATCATATATACTTTAATCACATAGTATATACATATACCATATATTCATCCTCGAATGTACACAAATGGCCATATTTGCCAACTATATATAGCGATGACCATTAATCCCAAAGATTCCCTCGAGGAATCAGAACCATGCTTTCATATAAGCATGATACTAAACCCAAAGTATTTCCTTACTTTGTTCAATACTAATTACCTCAATCATCTCTTAAAGGTTCATTTATCCTCAAAACCCTTATTTAGGAATCCCCATAAGAATCCCAAATGGTAATTCAACTCCCCATACTCTTAAGGGGAGAAAACTAGAAATTCTGGCCTAAGCGAATCGATTCGCCCCTTTAGCGAATCGATTCGGGTGGGCGAATCGATTCGGTTCCCAATCCGAATCGATTCGGAAAGTATTCTGCAAACAGGTCTGTAAATGGTGAATCGATTCGGTCTGTACCCGAATCGATTTGGCCCATTCAGAAACCCAATTCCCCTTAGGCGAATCGATTCGGCCTGTACCCGAATCGAGTCGGCCTGTTCGAGGGTCACAGTTTGGGCGATTTCTCAAACTCCAAAATACCCAAAAATCAATCAAAATTCATTTAAATCCTAACTTGGTTTTATTACTACAAACCCAAAGCTCTTATATCTCCTCAAATTCTTTAGAGGTCCTAACAATCCTTTTGAGAACCCCTAATATCTATCTCCAATAAGTTTTAACTAATGATTTTGATCTCGGACAGCTTTCCGTAGAAAAATCACTATAAATCCAAAAAAAATCAGAAAAATACGCGGTCGGCGCCCACGTGACCGCGTCGAAAAGATCTACAATTTTTATTTTGACCAAGAGCCGAATCGATTCGGATCAGGGCCGAATCGATTCGGAAAGCCCGCTGCTCACTATTCATCATCATCTCCAACGATCCCAAACTTCCATTAATACCCCTCCAAGCTTTTTATCGCCTCAGCCAATGTCCTACAACCTCAACCAACTATAGATACACATATATTAAGGGCTCTAAACATCCTAGAACCCAAAATCACCAATTAATTTTAGGTTAAAATCTAAGTTCCACAAATTGAAACATTATTGGGGTTTTAATTGTTTTAACTCCCAAAAACCCGTTTTATCCACGAAAACCCAACCCAAAACATATGCGGTTTGTTTATACCAAACTACGATATGAGATTTATGCTCAAAAGTAAATAAAGCAAGTAAACACTTGCCTCGTGGATATAATCCGACGACCTTGAGCCGAATCCCGCGGAGTTTGGCCGGAACCTCCCCTTTCTCCTCTTTTTCTTCCTCCTCTCTCTCTTCTCTCTCTTTTCTTTCTTTTCTTTCTCTTTTCTCCCTCTCCTTCTCTTTATAAAGAAAGAAAAAGGGGTTATACCCTTTAAAACCCAAAAACGACTCGTTTACCCATTTACGAGTTACTTTTACCTCTAAAATTACCCGAAACTCAATTTTGACAATCGGACACTCTTTTCCGACTATCTCGGCCATTCCGAGAATCATGGCGCAGTCGAAATTCCCATCCGAGGTACTTGACCGCAAATCACTATTCTAACCCAAAATAATTAAATGCGGTGTTCTACTCAAAATCTTACCTCTTTTGTCGCTAAACTCCACGACGACATATAAATAAAATATTTCGACCTATTGGTCCCAAAATAATTGATAACACCCTTAAAAAATCATTAAATCCTCGAAAATCCCAAAAATCACTATTTCGAGAAATTCTCCAAATTCCAATTTATATCCAATTATGGAATTTAATCGTCTCCAAAAGGGCGGGTTATTACATACTCCCCCCCTTACAACAAAATTTCGTCCTCGAAATTCAGATGTAACCTACACCCTCTAACTAGGATTACTACAAATCCTAAAACCTCAAGGAAAAAGATACTAACCTAATGGTTCCTAACCATACACTATGCGGCTACCGCAATCATAAAGTAACTTTTATACGTCACTCAATACCCATCCTCTAAAATGCCTCTTGGCATGGATTTCAATCTCGTATACTACTCCTATCTTAACTAGGCGGTACATCAAACCACCCTACCAAGGTGCCCATACACCTTTCTAACTTGTGTATATCAGCACAAACATTACGAACGTCTGACACGCATCACTCTCTCCCAATAAGGGTCTCCTTTTCTCGGTGTAATACTCACCTATGGGTCCTCCGAACCCGCGCATTTCAAAACTCCTAACCTCGGCGCTGCTAATACTAGCGAACCTATATCCTAAAAATGCTACGATCTATGCGTTACCCTACCTATTCGAAACTAATATAGTCCTAAGTATGTCCCTAGTGCCCAAGGCCTCTCTCAACTCCCGACAAGTGCTTGGTTTCATGCGTGGGACGTCTCGCTAAGGCGAAATCCAAACAAGGAACCCTCCCGTTACACTACTCCCTCGCGTAGTCGGTCATCGAGATATAACGACCCAAGGCACAGAAGCGGGACGTCCTAAATCCTACTAGGCTAGCCTATGAACGCATTCCTACTATCTTATCCTTCCGCCCATACAGAAGGAAACCTAACTAATCAAGTGCCCACTTTCTGTAGAAAGTGTCACGAACATAATACCCAAAATTGTATCTCCTCAAAATTTGCCTTTTCATTAAGGCTGGTTATATTCCTCAACCCAATTTCTTCAAATTTGCCTTCTTATTAAGGCAGGGATATCATCCTCAAATCAAATTCTCTAAGTCCCACTCCACCCAACTACTTGTGGTGAGAGGACCAATTTAGTGCTTTTCCATAGCACAATATCTCCATAAGTATATCAACATCATGTGGCTCATAGCCTATAGTGGTTCATCCACACTATAAGACCTTTCCACAAAATCAACCTCCTTGCATCCCATAACAGCTCCCCACTCCCGACGCCGTTAAGAGTCATGTGTGGAGTGTCTCGCAAAGCGAAATCCAAACAAGGAACCCCTCCACACATTAACCCTTGACTTCGTTGGTTGTGGAGTTCCGTTATTTCAACATGCAACCGGGATAACCCAATCCCCTAATCCAACAAAAAGGTGATCTGAACTCCTATCTCTAACTAAGAGTCATACCACCCTGCGCTCGCACTCATTTAGTCCTTGCGCAAACAATAATGAGCTAAATCTTACCGCTCAACAACGATTCTGTGGGCCTTAAATTATATCTATAAGGTTTCCACATATACCATCCAAAATAAGGAAGCCTCTGCTCATCGAGGTTCCATAAATCCATAATAACAAAGGTGTACTCAACCTGTATCAAGGTGAGACACCACAATAACAACCTGTTCCCTCCAGGAACTGCGGACACGATAGACTTGCCATCGTTAGCCTGCTATCTCTCCGTTACACCATATACCGTATACGTATATGTATACAAAATATAATCAACTGCCTCTATGGCAAATGAAGGGAAATAAAATTCCGCTATTGCGGAAAACACATAGTCATACATTAAAATGTTATCGAGACCACCACAACTCAAAATACACACACGAGTCTAGGGCTAACTAATACCGCGACTTTATCTAGTCACGCCAAATACTCACACCATATACCTCTGCTGAACCTTAGGCGAATAATTCCCAAAGTTGCATTCTTCTCATCCTGCTGATTCATGGGGACTCACGGTTAGAACTATCCGTAAGATCCCTTTCTAATCCTTATCTCCACGGTGAAATCCAACTTTAGTACCACACTCTATTACGGCGGCACTATGGTACTCGTAACTACTATGCTTTAGTAGTCATTGAGATAATTCTTAACAATTACCATAGAGAGAGTGACCTCTATTAAGGTACTCATCCCAACCTTCTACCAGCTGCACCAGCTAAGCCTCACCTCCTGCTGCCATCCAATCTCCGCACACGATTCTCAAACGAGCGCGTAAAATATTTCTATAATCTTCTAATATGGCAGGAGAACGAAATCTCACAATAGAAATCAACAATCCTAGTCCTGAGGCTCTATAACAAATGAGAGCAACGCTGAAAGCGTAGTACGTCCGCACAGATTCCTAAGGACACTAGAACCTGATGCTCTGATACCATATGTAACAACCCGCCTAATAAGATACCGGGCGATCACTCCAATATTAAATTAAAACAGGAGTCACAAATGGATCATCCTTAACATCACTGTCGAAAATCCATTTAATTACTAATATCCTATTAGGTGGCCGTTAAAAACTTTTACTTAACTACTCTTTTTAGCGCACAAATTAAAACATTCACAATTAAATGCGTAATGAACTGAAATAGAAAAGAAAGGAACTAAAATAACCGAACACTCGGTCCAAATAATACAACCATATCGAATGCTGTACTGAAGGAATAAATAAATGCAATTGAGCCATTGGCTCGAGTGTTTATACAATATCTCCTATCTAGAGTACAAGGAAAGAAACGTCTACCGATAACCTGCAAGCATCCACAGCTGCTGCAGCAGACGTCTGACTCGAAAGAGTTTCCATCCAGGCGTCCCTGTGTCCGGACACCTATATATATACAGTATAGAGAAAGAAAGGAGAGTAGACAAATGGGTCAGAGCCCGAATGTTTAGAAAATATTTTTCAAGTGCATAAATGCTTTATTTTTAGAAAAATAGTTTTATCTCATATTTTAAGTTGGTATCGCACTCTCATGAGATACCCCTCACCTCTCCTCTAACAGTGCACACCTAGCGCATCCCTAAAAACATCCTAGTCAAGCTACCCTGCTAAACTAGTCTAATACCCAACCACTATCTAACCTAGATAGTCAAACAGATGTACTAAGGGCTAGACTTCACTTTAATCTCGACGATATGCCATGTTCGTGCGTGGGGTGTCTCGCGAAGCGAAATCCAAACAAGGAACCCCCCCGATACACTACTATGCAGTAAGGTCGATCTTTGAGATCCGCCAGTCCCTCAGTACAGAAAGATATATAATATATATACCATAGACATTTAATAATAATAGAGCACTAAGGATTAAACTTCTCCCCAGTCTCAACACAGTGCCATATTCGTGCGTGGGGTGTCTCGCGAAGCGAAATCCAAACAAGGAACCCCCCCAATACACTACTATGCGGCACGGTCGATCGTCGGGATATATTAGACCCTCGGCACCCAATTTATACATATACATACATCTACAATATACTTCCGGATAATATAAATATCTCCCGGACTGAGGATTTCTTGATATATAAAGTATTTATAAATACTTATCCTTTTCATTTCAAAAACTTCAATTTCCCTTCTCATATCCAGGAAATGTATTTATAAAAGCCAATTCATTATCATGAATTGCTTTAACAAACCATATACTTTTTGAAAGCCAATTTTATTAACATAAAAAGCTTTTCCTTTATCAATTATCCCATTTCCCTTTTTATACTCAGGAAATGTATTCAAAGACATTTTCATTATCATAAAAATGCTTTGATCAAAACATATGCTTCCACATCCCTTCTTCCATCCGGGAAGTGTTACCGAAGCCAATTTATATATAACCCATTTCCCTTCCTATATCCAAGAAATGTAATTAAAGCAAATCCATTATTATGAACTGCTTTAATTTAAACGGGTTCTAAGACCGCCCGTCCGGATTTCTCCACTGTGCGCGCCCCTAAATGGCTATCATCTTCCAGGGCCTCCAAGACAACCTGGGATCCTATATCGAAAGACGTCGGGAAGCGACCATGTGCCTGCGGGATAGTCAAGACCACACCCGGAATCTCCTAACCAGCGCAGAAAATAATACAACAAACGCTCACATGGCCTATAGGACTATATCCACCCTACATCATTAGCCAGGGGGCTTCACCATACGAACGCAACTTCCCTTATGATAGCGATTTAGAGAGGTGTGTAATCCATATTTTATTAATTATGAAAAACATTTATTTTTCTCATTTTGAAAATATTCATTTTTATATTTTCAAAATCATTTACATCATATCATATATACTTTAATCACATAGTATATACATATACCATATATTCATCCTCGAATGTACACAAATGGCCATATTTGCCAACTATATATAGCGATGACCATTAATCCCAAAGATTCCCTCGAGGAATCATAACCATACTTTCATATAAGCATGATACTAAACCCAAAGTATTTCCTTACTTTGTTCAATACTAATTACCTCAATCATCTCTTAAAGGTTCATTTATCCTCAAAACCCTTATTTAGGAATCCCCATAAGAATCCCAAATGGTAATTCAACTCCCCATACTCTTAAGGGGAGAAAACTAGAAATTTTGGCCTAAGCGAATCGATTCGGTTCCCAATCCGAATCGATTCGGAAAGTATTCTGCAAACATGTATGTAAATGGCGAATCAATTCGGTCTGTACCCGAATCGATTCGGCCCATTGCAGAAACCCAATTCCCGTTAGGCGAATCGATTCGGCCTGTACCCGAATCGATTCAGCCTGTTCGAGGGTCACAGTTTGGGCGATTTCTCAAACTCCAAAATACCCAAAAATCAATCCAAATTCATTTAAATCCTAACTTGGTTTTATTACTACAAACCCAAAGCTCTTATATCTCCTCAAATTCTTTAGAGGTCCTAACAATCCTTTTGAGAACCCCTAATATCTATCTCCAATAAGTTTTAACTAATGATTTTGATCTCGGACAGCTTTTCGTAGAAAAATCACTATAAATCCAAAAAAAATCATAAAAATACGCGGTCGGCGCCCACGCGACCACGTCGAAAAGATCTACAATTTTTATTTTTTGACCAAGAGCCGAATCGATTCGGAAATCCCGTTGCTCACTATTCATCATCATCTCCAACGATCCCAAACCTCCATTAATACCCCTCCAAGCTTTTTATCGCCTCAGCCAATGTCCTACAACCTCAACCAACTATAGATACACATATATTAAGGGATATAAACATCCTAGAACCCTAAATCACCAATTAATTTTAGGTTAAAATCTAAGTTCCACAAATTGAAACATTATTGGGGTTTTAATTATTTTAACTCCCAAAAACCCGTTTTATCCACGAAAACCCAACCCAAAACATATGCGGTTTGTTTATACCAAACTAAGATATGAGATTTATGCTCAAAAGTAAATAAAGCAAGTAAACACTTGCCTCGTGGATATAATCCGACGACCTCGAGCCGAATCCCGCGGAGTTTGGCCGGAACCTCCCCTTTCTCCTCTTTTTCTTCCTCCTCTCTCTCTTCTCTCTCTTTTCTTTCTTTTCTTTCTCTTTTCTCCCTCTCCTTCTCTTTATAAAGAAAGAAAAAGGGGTTATACCCTTTAAAACCCAAAAACGACTCGTTTACCCATTTACGAGTTACTTTTACCTCTAAAATTACTCGAAACTCAATTTTGACAATCGGACACTCTTTTTCGACTATCTCGGCCATTCCGAGAATCATGGCGCAGTCGAAATTCCCATCCGAGGTACTTGACCGCAAATCACTATTCTAACCCAAAATAATTAAATGCGGTGTTCTACTCAAAATCTTACCTCTTTTGTCGCTAAACTCCACGGCGACATATAAATAAAATATTTCGACCTATTGGTCCCAAAATAATTGATAACACCCTTCAAAAATCATTAAATCCTCGAAAATCCCAAAAATCACTATTTCAAGAAATTCTCCAAATTCCAATTTATATCCAATTATGGAATTTAATCGTCTCCAAAGGGCGGGTTATTACATCATGGTTGTGATAATAACTTATATTTGGTTTAAATATATTATAGACATATCGGTCAATAGAACTTAATAGGAATTTTAGTGATGTGACTTTAGGTTGATCACAAGGAGATTAGAATTCCGGTTCCATCACTATTAAAATATACAGGGAGTTGACACCATATCAGAATGGCTGCGATGAAATCCTAGTAGTTCATCGCAATCTATGGGATACTTTTTGATGGTTCAATAAGTTTTTCAATAGTTGATAGAGTATTTTTATCGTTACGTCCCACGAATCTATTAAATAGGACCACCTGTAAGATTTGACTCTAAGGGACTGTCTTGATTGGACTGAGTCAATCTCAAGCCATTTTCAAAGGGTGCATAGATTCTTAATCCCGATAATTATGAGTATTGGAATTATTGCACAAATGTCACTATAATATATGTGGGTTCGATCTGATTTATATCAGGTTAAATGATCTCGGCATATTAGGTGACAATTCTATAAGTAGGCGTGAGACCATAATTCAGAGGAATTCATGTCTAGGGGATACATGAATTGTGATACCCTCTTGATAGACTTATGTGTTTTGTTTCCACCAAGTAAAACCCGACTAGTGGATTATTTGATAATACTGGTGGAGTAACAAATAGGTCAAGTCCAAGAATCAAGAATTCAGGCGTTGATTAAAATTGATTAATGATAAACTGATTTGACTAAGAAGGTATCAGACTCTTAACGTGGAGAATCATATTGTATACCATAATCAACTTTGCAAATACGACCTCATTATATTCGAATAATTTATGAGATAATTAAATTGGAGTTCAGTCGTGATTATTTAGTGGAGTTAATTCATGATTAAATTAAGAAAGGAAATAATTCTAATAATGTAATTGGGATTTTTGAGTATTTATATGGATCTAATTGAATTATTTATCTTAGGTCCCTAGTGTAGTCCATATACCCAAGCAATTTGGTCCAGACTCTCGAGAAACCTAGTTTGGACCAAGCCTACATTTTATACCTATATATAACGGTGTGCATAAGAGTTTTATATATATTATGGTTCATTAGGGTTTGAAAAGTTTGAGATAAATTACTATTCATATTTTTATGAAGAGGCTGGAGGGAGAGGGTCATATTTTACTATAAAAAGGAATTTTCTTCTCAAAAGGTGCCCACACACTTACCTAGATTTAGGAAGAATCATACAATTGAATATGCAATATTTATAAAGGGTTAAACAAGGTTTTAGAGATTAAAAACAAGGCAACTTTATCATTAACAAATACTTTTCTCCACATCAGAGCACAACTAGATATATAAAGGTTTTGTACTCTAAACCGTAGGATTGTTCTTCAAACCTAATTTTTGTTTTCTTTTCAATACATAATTATTCAAAGATCCATAGGGATCAATTTAAAATATCAATCCGAAGTTATTTTTCCCAATAATTGGTATCAGAGCCCCGTTTAAGATTGATTGTGTATTGAAAAGATCCATGTCATCCAACTAGAAATTCAAATTTAGTTTGTATAAATATGCATAGTTTTGTGTATAGATTTATACTAACTCTGTTTTGTAGGGTTTTATTATGATCGTTCCTTCTATCATGATCATGTAAATAGTTATTTTTATTTATGTGATAGGATTCTGCGGTGCGTTTATCCTAGTTAAATTTCTATCAATTTTGGTTTTGAATAAATAATGTTTTGGTGGAGATCATGAGGAGATGTAGTTATCTTTTGTAATGATGGATCATGATCATGAAAAAAGTTAGAGATGACTTAGGGACTTCTTGAAAAGAAATAAGGGTTCTTACTAAAGTTTCATGGAGATTTAAGAAGGGTTCTTAGACGGGCTATGGATATTCTTAAATGAAAAATTCTAGATCTTATTTTATTTAGTAAAAATCATCAAACTATTGGAATTTACTAAAATTTTGATATGTTATAGCTGAAGGTGAGAGAAAGGTGCGCTCCAAAACTCAGCTCGATCAGAGCATATTAAGTTAGTCTACATCATGTTCTGGCGATCGGACCGTCATATTTCCTTGATTTTTTTATATGTTCTGGAAAAGATGAGACAAAACCATGTTCAAGTAATCAGCTTGACCGGGCATCATTAAGGTTGCCTGAACCAACTTTTAATGAAGTTTACGTCAAGTTGAACTCTTATCCAAAAGGAAATATTCTTCATAAAGACTCTTATGCATGAAGATTTTTACTTCATGTTGAAGTCTATGCCATGATGGAAAGGACATAAAATGTTTTTTTAATTTTGTTGCATTTAATTATTTTATTTCTTGCATATCTATTTATATTATGTTGCATAATTTCTGTGCTAGTTAATTGGATATACGAATGCCCCTATGATTGGTTAGAAAGTGAGGGTCACAAATAAAAATCTATTTTTATATTTTTCAATTTAAAGATTAAAACTTTTAACAAATTTAACCTCAATAAAAACGTTGCACCAATTAAAATGTTTATTATGAAAAACCGATTTACCCAATTTTATCTTTTTTCCTAAAAACCTATCTACGTGATAAGAAAATAAAATAAGTAAAAATCCACAACTCGCTGATGTACGTGGAAAACCACTACGGGAAAAACTTTAGAAGATCCAACCAAATTGATCACTATGGTAAAGTTTTAAAAAACTAGATAGTGGACTTAATGACTCATATCCCTCATAAGCCTTGACGTTCATCTTTCGTCAACCTCTCCTCCACACCTAGGACTCCACCCACGTAAGGTGCCACAACAAATGACTCCACGCATGCCTCAGTATCCATCGAGAGGCTCAACAACCGTCTACAAAATTGGAACACAAGATCATTGCTTCATCACCACAATAATGCAAACAACTAGTATAGAGTCCATCGAACTAAACAAGTTCTCTCAAGATGTAGATTAACAAACTTTGGTCCCATACAAAAGATTCAAAGCATTTTAATATGTAAACTTGGATCCTTAAACTCAAAGGGTGAAAAAGGGTTTCGGATTTTTTGTAAACAAGTAGGGAATTGATTTTTGCCAAAAGTTCTTAAAAAATATGAGTTTAACATGCCTTAAATAGTGAAAACACGAATTTCAAGGCGGTGGCTTCATTCGAACAAAACATATGGTTTGTTCGAATGAAAAGCTAATTCGTTATAACAAAACCAAGTTCATTCAAATGAGAAGGAATTCTCATTCAAATTGACTTCCAACGAGCTTCCAATGGGTGCCCATCTATTAGACAAAGAGTTCCCGTTTAACGTTCGTTAGATGTACGTTCTAACAAGTTATTAAAGTTTGTTCGAACGAGATTTAACCTTCATTTAAATGAGTTTAATTTTTCATTATAACTAGGGATTGAAATTTAACCCGCCCTGCCTCTAATGGGTGGGTTAAAAACCCATTTAAAAGAAATGGGGCTGGTATGGGCTTTATTAGAAAAATGGTTAGTTAAATGGGTGGGTTCAGGTTTACTATATATATATGCATAACTCTGCCCGCCCCGTTTATTTCTTATACTTACATAAATACCCATTTTTTTAATATTATTTATGCTAAAACCTTATATATACAAGTTATGTATGCAGTATACGGGCTTAACATGCGAGTTTTAACCCACCCAAGCCGATTTTTGACCCTCTTAATGTAAACAGGGCGAGATTGGGGTAGGTTTAGGGGGGTTTACAGTTAATTGGGATCGGGGCGGGTTAAACAAAACACTCCACGAGGTGGGGCGAGTTTAAAAAAAATCTCGGGGCGGGTTTGGGTTTTGACAAACCCACCCACCATCCCTAATTCTAATAAGATCCAGACTTCGTTCTAATCAAATACCAACTTCGTTCAAACGAGCTTCAAACCCCAAAAAATATTTTTTCAATTTAAAAAAAAAATAGTTCCATACAATTTTTTTTTAAAATAAACACCCTTAAAAAATGTCAAAGGACCATATTTAAAATGCATCCATACCTTATGAGATCCTCGATAAATGTGAAGATAAAATTGACACGAAGAACATGGCACGATGTGTATTCAACTTTGAAGATTGTCCTCTACATCCTCATCAAACATGTCATAGGATTACGAGTTTGAAAATACAAATCCAATCAAATATTTTGTCCGGAATTAATCCAATTACAAACAAATTGGCTAGATTGGAAATTTGTCCTTACAAATCTTGCCCTTAGGCTATTCTAAGACAAAATCAAAATTGAAATCTTATGTTCGTCAAGCTCTCTAAAAAGACTCAATCCCCAATCCTCAAAAAAGAAAAGGAGTACGAACGCTTGATAGACACAAATAGTGAGTATCTTTGCATGCTTTAAAATAATACAGACGCTCGACAGACACAAACGTTGAGTAGCTTTGCACTCTTGAAAATTTTGCCGCATGTTGTAAACCTGCACACTTAAACACACCTTTATATGCAAAGAGAATATAACAAGTATAAAATCCACGAAAGAAACAAATTTTAAAAAATGTCTACAATAATCTCATCTTAGGTAAGACGTCTCCCCATAATATAAAATATCCTAATCATGAAGGGAAATATACCATTTCTCCCCTTTTTGTTCATAAGTAGACAAAATAAGAATGCATAAAAATATTTCTCCACCATAAACCAAATTTCCCCCTAAATGTGTGAACATACAATACAAGGATAAATAGGGATGAAGTAATAAAATCATGCAATGGTGTAATATGTGACAAATGCTCAACAAGACAATACTAGCACAAATAATATAAACAATGTTAAAACAATATCAATATCAATGCAAAAAGATACCAATATAGATAAGCAATGAAATATGATACCAATTTGAAATTATCAATTTGAGCTATGAAATTCCAATGCAGTCAATGAGAGATACTAATATAATCATATAGCATGATAGATAAAATACAAAGATAAAGCATATGGAAAACATGGACTAAATGCAAACAACAAAGACTTAAAAACAAGGCCTTATACATTAATATGAAGAATATAGCAATTAAATACTTATACTCATATATAGGTATGAACAATCATAAAACTCGACACAAAACACATAAGCTTTACACACTAGCATAGTCTCGACGTGTTTAAACATGTGGGATGGAATGAATCGGTGTGAATTAGATATAAAAGAAATATGACCTAAACACTCAAATATTTCGAAGGAGTTCTATTTGACTGCAAAATTTTATCAAATTAAGATTTAACCTCAAGTGACAAGATAAAGTGAACTCTATGAACAAATAAATGCAATACACATATGCCTATAATATTGATGATTCTACAAATCAATAGCATCTTGATTAAATAAGCATAACTAGGATTCATTGTGCAAACCCATTGATCTTTGACTATAATGCCCTCAAAAGAAAAACATATATCATATTTTCTTTTCACTCAATTGTTTCGAATCTATCACTTTGGAAAATCATATAAATTAAACATGTTGGACTTGTCAATGTTTCTATTTTACTACCTTTAATCTTTTCATTAGGCTCTTACCAACAATGTCTTTCCTATAAAAAAGATTTGATCCTTTCATAGCCCTTTTCATGTGCACCCTCATATTTTTTTCATTAAACACACACATTATTATGGGCAACGGTTCTTACATGGACAAATTGTCCAAAGTCATGAAATATGTAAATGGCAAGATTGATGGGAGACTATCTCACATAGCTCAAATATAAATTATGAATCAAAGATGAAACAACTCCATGCAAGCATGATTAAGAACAATCTAAGTATTAACAACCATAGCCAAATGTCCTAGTCACATGGAAAGCACTGAATGAATTGGATTCAAACACACCAATATGCCACATACAATGTGTAAAACTAAAATACACAAAAACTAAAAATCTTTTTGGGTTTTTCTTAAATTTTTCAAAAAATACCAATTTTGAAAACAAAACTAACTCAAAATACAAACATTGTTTTTGTATTTTTCAATATGACTCAATTAAAAATCAAAATATAAAAGATACACACATCATACAACTAGCAAACATACATATCATGAAGCACAAAACCTAGTGTATATAAATATGCAAACACAATCAACCATTAGATATAGAATGAGAAGTATCATGTACAAGTAAATGAGAATTAACAAGTTTAATATGTAAAGCCTCCAAATCCTATTTCCTAACCGACATAGGTAACGTATGCTCTCGGTAACCTTGGAGAATTTATTCGTATACTTTCTAGGACCGCTCTTAAGATCATAGCAAAACCTCCTAAGGTGAAATTTCCTTCCGTAATTAGTGTAAGTGTAAATAATCTCATTGGCTTCACCGAACTAACCATCATCGAGAAGATGGCATAACTAGAGAATTGAGACCTTTGAAAGATTATAATGATTTTCCATTAAAGCGATATTAGCTACAACTACCAGTAGCAAAGGGTGTTACCTTAGGTTTACCATTAATAACTTTCCTAGCAATGATCGACTCTTTGAAATGCATGGTCTTGGCTTGGGTAGTGGAAGTCTTTTAAATATCGAAGCCTATTAAACCCTTGTCCTCTATGATTAGAACAGTGCTAAAAATCTTATCCAACTTCCCCGACCTAGAATCCAAATCAAATTTGACCCTACTTGAATCTTTCAATCTCTCTTCAATCTTAAGTATTCGCGACTCGAATAAACAACTAGACTCCTCAAACTTAAGAATCTCTTTCTTTATAGCCTCCATTAAACCTCAAAGACTATCTCTCTCATTTTCTATATACGCTAGCTTATCTCGAAGATTCCTCTCACGTGCGTTAAGATCCTCAATTAAAACACTGTCATTATTCTCTACGGAACATTCTTTCAACTTAACTTCTAACTTCAGGTTTGCTATCTTCACTTTAAGTATTTTTGCATAGAATTTACGGAAGGCAATGTGGAGTTCATTCTCCTCCTCCTCCTCGTCCTCTTATTTATGCTCATTCTTGTAACACCCCGCCCGCCCGGGGAGATCGAACAGAGCGCTAATGCGATAAAATAAATCCAAATCCACAAATCACAAGGTATAGAGCATCTAAATCCCACAACAACAAGATAGGAAACCACTAATCTCAAATCTCTTCAAGTAAATACAACAAATCTCTCGAATAAAATACAACATCTGACTCGAAATAAAATAAATCCCAATGCTCTATACATCAAAATAATACAAATCTTTCCCAAATAATCCTCGCTAAAATCAATCTCCATAGCGCCCCAAAATCCGCGCTAACCTGCCACTAAAAGAAAATATGGGAAAGTACACAATACGACAAGAAAGATGCTCAACAAATATATAATGGCGATGAATAAAATGTAACAACACGAGTACAAATATTCAAATCAAATGAAAATCTCATAGCATTTATCAATATAATTTCTCAACAACACATCAATGGGTAACCAGGCCTCACCCCATTCGCATATGCTTTATCAAGTCATAGACCGGGAATAGGTATTTTGGCGGGTACTCAACATTCGTGCCGTATTAAAATCTCATGACAATGTGCTCAATAAAAATATAAGGATACCACATCAATCAAAATAATTTCAACAATTATTTTCCAGATTTCAATGAATTTATCAATTCAAATATGAGTTCAATTAGCAAGAATTTAAAGAGAATGGCACTTGCGAGATTTAAGGAGCATATTGTGTAAAACCCCATACCTCAAACCATGATGAGAAACCAAGGATCACATCCTCACAAAAGATCTACAAAAGCTCCTCCAAAAACCTCCTCAAACATAGCCCCAAGAACACCTCTAATCTAAGGTTGGAACTCATAAATCTCAAGGGCCAATGAGTATATAAAAAGAAGAGGAATATAAAATATATTTGCTCCCAAAATTTGTGCCAAAAGTATGTTAAAAGGTTTGCCCACGACTTCCTTTTATAATGAAAAGAAATAAAGAGTTGGAAGCCAAACGACTACTTTAAATAAGGCAAATAAATAAAGAGTTGGAAGTCAAAATAACTCCAAGAGTTAAAAACATTTAAAAATTATTTTAAAATCTGTTTTAACTCCGTTTTCGAAACCGTTTGAAATTCTCACCTTTAAAAATAATAACCAACATATTTGAGCAATAAAAATGATTTTATCAAAAACTTTATTTTCCTCCATTTTCCAGAAATTAATTAAAATAGCCCAAAATTACGCGGGTTGTTACAATTCTCTTTTCCACTCTTTCTACCATCACTCACTTGGAGTTCACAAATAATGGCTCAAGAAGTGTCATTTGTATTCTCATGATAAGTATGAATGCAGAGTAGTTGAACTCAATGGGTTAATTGGATCTTTTTTTTGAATCACTATCACTAAGGGTGACATTGTATACCTTCGATTTCTTGCCCTCCTTATTTAGTTTAGTGGGACACTCAACTAGTTAATGGACATATCCATCACAACCATAATACTTATTTGGATCATCCCTCATAAATCTCTCACTACAATTATTAGGAAAGTGACCGATCTTCTTATACATATTTTTCTCAAATTTTTTTGCATTATTCGATTGCTTTTGAATTTGAATTTTTTTTTGAATTTGTTTGTTAACATGGCCATAACCTTGGACTCGATTTCAGACTCATTATTCAAAACAGGTGTTTCCTCCTTTCGAGATTTTAAGGTAATGCCCTTATCCACCTTCTTCTCACTCTTGGAAGAAAATCTATCAAGTTCATAAATTTATAAGTCACCGGCAAGCTCTTTAAGTTTCTTAGAGTCTAAAATACACATAATTCAAAACCGTCACTTTGGAATTAAATCATTCAGGTAACGACCTTAAGATATTATTGATTACTTGGCTTTAGGGTATCTTCTCTCCCAAGTTAAAAGACAAGTTAACCATATCGAACAGTCCTCGCCAGCATCCTTATGGTTTCATACTCGGTGGTGAGGTTTTGGAGTTTGGAATCCTTAATAATACTGAAAGACCAAAAGTAATTTCCTTTTTATTTAAAAACACAATGAATGATGCGGAAGCGTTGTAAAACAGGTGATGGTTCAACTTTCAAAAATAACAACAAGTTTTAATTTCACAAAACAAATTAAAACATAATTCAAGTCCTAGGATTTGCCTAAGTCATAATTAACAATAATCCAAAGTTAGGCGAAACCAATTTTAGCAAATAACTTGAATAAACCAATTTTACCCAATATTTAATTTAAGTCCCAAATTAAATGAGTGTGATTAATTAAACCAAATTTTATCTTGAAATTATCCTACGCATGGTTTCTAAATTAATGAGCAAGATAAAATAAACAATGTCACACTACGCCGAGATGTACGAGGAAAAACCCAAGACGGGAAACAACCTCGGACGGCCCTAGCCACAAGTCCACTAGATATGGAATTACAATTACAAGACAGATAGACTTACAACGACTGACTCGATCCCTCTCAAGCCTCGACGCTCCTTCTCGTAGAAACCTCTTCATAGAGGACAACCTCGGAACACCACCGCGGTCTCGGAATCCACCGATGGGACTTTATATGGTCACCGTCACCCAAGCATGGAGCCTTTCTCCGTGTGGGTAGAATCTCAACAAAAGTCTTCTTTGTGATGGGGTGTAGAAGCAAACCCGAAACGTCTCTTGAATTCGGTAGAGAAAACCGGTGCCAAAAACTCCAAGTAAAGATATGTATATATAGAACTTGGAATAAACAACAATGGGTGTAAACTAAGTGTTTAAAGATTTTTCTTTAAGTTGAAGAACACTCAAACATGAACATTTTCCTTTTTAAAATGATCTCTCAAACTCTCTCTAGGAGATGTATTAGGATGGAAAAGTTATCTTGGAAAATGTGTTTCCCGCACATAATAATGTATGAAAAAGTTGGTTGAAAACCAAGTGGAGAAGTGGGGAAAAAACTGCCAAAAACTGCTCAAAACTGTTCCCGCCCTGGCGTCTCGTTCGAACGAACTTGACTCTCGTTCGAACGAGACTTCTAACGAGCGACCAGCCTGGGCTCGTTAGAATCTCGTTAGATACCTCGTTAGAACAAAAAACTCGTTCGAACGACATATCGAACGACTGACCAGTTTAGGGTCGTTGGCAAACTCGTTCGAACGAAACTGGTTCGAATGACAAAACTCGTTCGAACGAAATCTGGTTCGAACGAAAAAACTCGTTCGAACGACATTTCTAACGAACGACCAAAAAGTTTGTAAAATTCGATTTTGGCCCAGAAACTTTTATATAATTATTTTAAAGTTCTATTTGATTCTTTCTAAAAATAAAATGCAGTTTTTATTATACCTAACACCCAATACAAATTGTTCCAAGCTCCTTTATAAATATAATTACATTCATACCTTGGGAGCATGGAACCTTAATTGATGACGTAGAAACGAGGCACACAAATCGGCATTTTGATGAAGCTTTAAATTCTTTGCCGCTACGTCTTCAACACACACTTCATAGGCTTGAGAATATTACAAATAAATACTATCCTATGAATAAATGTTTTTGTCCGGAATTGAGCCAAAACTATATATGGACTCAATTGGAAATTTGTGTCCTTACAAATCTCCCCCTTTGGCTATTCCGGGACAAAAACCAAACAAAAATCCTAAAGGGCCGTCAAGCTCACTAGACTCAAAAACATAACCCGCCCAAACTTGACTTAACCCAAGGATCAAACGCTTTGCCATAGAAAGATGCCGCTTTAGAATAATTCCTGCACACTTAAGCAAACTCATCAAATGCATAGGGAATATCAAAATATTAAATGTGCAATACTCATCAAATGCATAGGGAATATCAAAATATTAAATGTGCAATTAATTAATTACTCCCCCTAAATTAATTCTCCCTTTAAACACATGACCTACTTAGAAAGACGTCTCCCCCTAAGATAAATCTCCCCCAAACAAAGATACGATAATAATAGGATTTGATACCATTTCTCCCCCTATCATCATTCTCCCCCTTTTTGTTCGGGAATAGGCAAAGGATAAAGAACTAATAAACAGCATGTGAAAGCTTAAAGTGATAAGACATGAAAGCATATGGGCAATTAAAGCAAGGCAAAGACAAACAGATATCATATATATATATACTTTAAATATACCAATAAGTACATGCATATATAGATAGATATAAACACACACATGACACAAAATACAATAAGTTTGCACACTCGTATGGCAAAAATGTGTCATATGGAAACGGAAGTGTAGGGGTGTGTACTAGTAACAATTAAATTTAGACCCAAACACTTAATAAACGTTCACGGAGTTCTCATTTGATTGCAAACTTCATCACATTGAAATATAACCTCATGTGACAATATAGATTGAACTCAATGAACAAACATACACAATGCATACAAGCCTAGCATGATGATGATTCTACAAACCAAATAGAGTCATGACATTAAAGACAACTAGGATAAACGGACATTGTGCAAACCGTTGATATACCATCCAATTCTCCCCCAATGAGCATATATATTCTTTTGTTTTTTGAATGAATATATCAAACAAACATAGGCCTTGGCAATTGCTTTCTTTTAAATGCCAAATATTCTGTTTTTAGGCCTTTGGATCACGTATTTCTTTTAGCTCCAATCAACAGTGGCTTACTATCGCAAAGGATTTAATTCATCCTTTCGGAGCCCTTCCCCGTGCATATATTAATTTATCATGTTTTCATTTTTCACACAAATCTCACATGCAACGGATTTTGACATGCACTAGTCCTCCTCGGTCATAGATATGTAGATGACTAGATTGATAGGAGAACACCTCAAAAAGCTCAAATATAACATGTGACATTAAGATTTCAAAAGAGCTCGTGCATGTGTGAATAGAGGCATATAGAAATAGAATCCATTTAAACAACACAAAATCCAACTATTCCATATAAAGCATGGTAAAGAACATTTTAAGGATTGAAAATCTAAACCAAAAGTTCTAGCCACATGGGAGCGTAAATGATGGGATTCAAACACAAATATATGCCACATAAAGTGTGTCAAACTAAAATACACACATAAAAAATCTTTTTGAGTTTTTAACATTTTTTAATCAAAAAGAAAGATATATACTCAAAGGACTAAACAAAAAATCATTTGTATTTTTCATTAAGCATAAATGAAATAAATAAAACACAAATGATAAACAAAAATCTTTTTATATTTTGCAGTTAAATCAAACACAAAAAATAATACAAAAAGATAAACAAGTCATAATTTCTAGCATGTGATATGAAATAAGGCAATGACTAGAAAATGACTAAACAAGCATACATTTAGCATGTGAATATAGCATGAAGTACAAAAACTAAAGTATGCAAACACTAACACATTCAACCTTTAAATTTAGCAAGGGAGGAAGGATGTGAAAGTAAATGAGAATCAAAATCCCTATTTTGTAAGGCAACCAAGTCGGATTTTCTAACCCAAATTAATGAAGCATGACTTTCTTGGGGTGTAGGAACGTTAGCTATCGAGGTTACTTTACTATGGGATTCTCTAGGAATTCGTTTAAGATCTAAACAAAATTTCCTAAGATGACCTTTTCGACCACAATGTGTACAAGTAAGAACATGTCGAAAAGTTTTTCTTAAGGAGTGATCATTAAATGTATTCCTAGTAGATTCTCCTAAAATGTTGGTTTTGACTTTAGGGTTGTATTCATTACAAGAATTGAAGCCTAAACCACAAGTGTCATTTTTAATTTGGACCGTTCCTAACATTTTATCTAGTTTTTCTGAACGACATTCCAAATCAAATTTGACATTGCTAGAATCTTTTAATTTATTTTCCAAATCTAAAATGGTAGATTCTAGTAAAAAAATTCGCTCTTCAAAAGTAAGAACTCCTTTTTCAAGGATTCCATTAAACCCCTAAGGCTATCTCTCTCACCTTCTACGTATTCTAGCTTCTCTTGAAGAGTCCTCTCACGTGTCCTAAGGTCTTCTATTGAGGCACTATCATCAATGACCTTGACACTCTTTCTTAAAAAAGCTTCTAACTTCAAATTAGCTCTTTTCAATTTAATAGATTCTTTATATAATTCATGAAAAGCATTTTGAAGTTCACTCTCATCAACCTCTTCTTCATTTTCACTCTCTTTTTCTTCTTCACTCTCACTATCATTAAAAACAAGGGAATCATGAACAATGACCTTGGAAGTGGCATGTGCTATCGTGTCATCAATCGATGAGTTCTCATTATCACTCACATGACTAGCCATAAAAGCCACAAAATTTTTCTTAGTGGGGGAATCGGGCTTTTCTTCCTTATCACTATCACTAAGGGTTGCATTATATGAAATAGGTCGCTTACCATCTTTCCTTAGTTTAGTGGGGCACTCATAAGCCCTATGGCCATAACCTTCACAACCAAAACACTTATTAGACTCGTCCCTATCTAAATGTTCATTACTAGGTTTAGGGATTTTCTCGGCTTTAGAAATCTTCTCGCTTTTATCATGTTTAGAAGTATCAAATTTCTTAAAATCATTTTTAACTTTATCTTTGTTAAATTTAAGAAATTTTCTAAATTTACGAGCAAACAAAGCCATGTCTTCCGAGTCACTATCACTATCGCTCTCTACTACTTGTTTGACCTCTTTTCGGGCTTTTAAAGCAACACCCTTTTCAATTTTCTTTTTAGTTTTAGAGGGAAACATATCTAGTTCATAGGTTTGTAAATCTCCTACAAGCTCTTCTAATTTCGTAGAGGCTAAAGTGGGTAAAGAATTTAAAACGGTCACTTTAGGAATAAATCTATCGGGTAGGGACCTCAAAATTTTCTTTACAACACGGTCGTCAGGTATTTTCTCTCCCAAGTTAAAGGATGAATTAACAATATCAGAAAGTCTAGCATAAAATTTATCAAAAGTTTCTTTTTCATCCATTTTGATAGTTTCAAATTGAGTGGTGAGGTTTTAGAGTTTTGAAGCTTTAACGACACTAGTTCCTTCATGAGTTAATTGTAAAATATCCCAAGCTTCTTTAGCGGTTTCACACGTCATAATACGTCGGAATTCATCCGGTGTGACAGCGCTAAATAAAGCATTTAAACCACGGGAATTAAAGTTAGCAAGTTTAAACTCATTTTCAGTCCATCTATCGGCGGGTTTGATAACACGTTCATTTTCAACTAAATAAGTTGGTGGGGAATACCCGGTAACAACAGACATCCAAACTCTCTCGTCGATAGATTTTAGTGCCGATCTTATTCGCGCTTTCCAATACGCGTAGTTTGAACCATCGAAAATAGGAAATTTTGAAAATGGGGAAAAATCCATATTTAGCCAAAAAATTAAAGGATCTTAACGAAATAATTTATCGTTTTTGGCTCTGATACCAATCTGAAAGACCAAAAGTAATTTCCTTTTTATTTAAAAACACAATGAATGATGCGGAAGCGTTGTAAAACAGGTGATGGTTCAACTTTCAAAAATAACAACAAGTTTTACTTTCTCAAAACAAATTAAAACATAATTCAAGTCCTAGAATTTGCCTAAGTCATAATTAACAATAATCCAAAGTTAGGCGAAACCAATTTTAGCAAATAACTTGAATAAACCAATTTTACCCAATATTTAATTTAAGTCCCAAATTAAATGAGTGTGATTAATTAAACCAAATTTTATCTTGAAATTATCCTAAGCATGGATTCTAAATTAATGAGCAAGATAAAATAAACAATGTCACACTACGCCGAGATGTACGAGGAAAAACCCAAGACGGGAAACAACCTCGGACGGCCCTAGCCACAAGTCCACTAGATATGGAATTACAATTACAAGACAGATAGACTTACAACGACTGACTCGGTCCCTCTCAAGCCTCGACGCTCCTTCTCGTAGAAACCTCTTCCTAGCGGACAACCTCGGAACACCACCGCGGTCTCGGAATCCACCGATGGGACTTTATATGGTCAGCGTCACCCAAGCATGGAGCCTTTCTCCGTGTGGGTAGAATCTCAACAAAAGTCTTCTTTGTGATGGGGTGTAGAAGCAAACCCGAAACGTCTCTTGAATTCGGTAGAGAAAACCGGTGCCAAAAACTCCAAGTAAAGATATGTATATATAGAACTTGGAATAAACAACAATGGGTGTAAACTAAGTGTTTAAAGATTTTTCTTTAAGTTGAAGAACACTCAAACATGAACATTTTCCTTTTTAAAATGATCTCTCAAACTCTCTCTAGGAGATGTATTAGGATGGAAAAGTTATCTTGGAAAATGTGTTTCCCGCACATAATAATGTATGAAAAAGTTGGTTGAAAACCAAGTGGAGAAGTGGGGAAAAAACTGTCAAAAACTGCTCAAAACTGTTCCCGCCCTGGCGTCTCGTTCGAACGAACTTGACTCTCGTTCGAACGAGACTTCTAACGAGCGACCAGCCTGGGCTCGTTAGATACCTCGTTAGAACGAAAAACTCGTTCGAACGACATATCGAACGACTGACCAGTTTAGGGTCGTTGGCAAACTCGTTCGAACGAAACTGGTTCGAACGACAAAACTCGTTCGAACGAAATCTGGTTCGAACGAAAAAACTCGTTCGAACGACATTTCTAACGAATGACCAGAAAGTTTGTAAAATTTGATTTTGGCCCAGAAACTTTTATATACTTATTTTAAAGTTCTATTTGATTCTTTCTGAAAATAAAATGCAGTTTTTATTATACCTAACACCCAATACAAATTGTTCCAAGCTCCTATATAAATATAATTACATTCATACCTTGGGAGCATGGAACCTTAATTGATGACGTAGAAACGAGGCACACAAACCGGCATTTTGATGAAGCTTTAAATTCTTTGCCGCTACGTCTTCAACACACACTTCATAGGCTTGAGAATATTACAAATAAATACTATCCTATGAATAAATGTTTTTGTCCGGAATTGAGCCAAAACTATATATGGACTCAATTGGAAATTTGTGTCCTTACAAATACTAATTCCTTCATGGGTGAGTTGGAGTATGTGCCAATCCCCTTTAGACATCTCGCAAGTCATAATGATAACTCCTCTGGGGTGATAGAACAAAATAAAACATCTAAACCATGAGAATTATAATTTCCTATCACACGATCAGACTCACTCCATGATTATATGGGTTTGGGTATCCTATTCTCTCCCACTGGGGTTATAGGTAGGGACCAACTATTTAAAATCTCTTAGCATACTCACTCATTTATAGCCTTAAGTGACGATTTCATACACATTTTCTAGTATGCGCAGTTCGACCCATCAAACATCTGGGGTTCTAATACCATTAAATCCACTAAAATTCATGCCTGAAAACAGGGCATCAAAACATAATAACTAAGTGTTCTAACTCTGATACCAATTTGAGAAGGTCCAATAAAATCTTAGGGAGTGATGGTCATAAACAAAAATCTATTTTTATATTTTTCAATTTTAAAGATCGAAGCATTAAACAAATTTAAACCCAATGAAAACTTTGCAGCAATTAAAATGTTTGTTGTGAAAAGTTTTTTTACCTAATTTTGATCTTTTTAAATTAAAATATGCATCTAAGTGATAAATAGATAAAGTAAGTTTAATATCCACAATAAACTGATGTACGAGGAAAACCATAAAATGAAAAATATCGATAGACCCAACCAAACAAATCACTATGATAAGGTTTTACAAATACTAGACAGTAGACTTACTCAACAACTTGTCTCCCTCATAATCCTTAATGCTTTTTTATCTTCCACCTCTCCTCCACAGTGTAACGTAAGATTCCAGCCATGCAAGTTGCCACAACGTACAAATCCATGCACGCCTTGATATCCACCAACGAGGTTTAACAACTGTCTGTGAAATCGGAATATGAAATCACCGCTTCGTTGCCGCATCACCGTAAATAACAAGAAAAAAGTCCACCATACTAAGCAAGTTCTCTCAAGATGTAGAGAAAAACATTTGGTGTCGATACAAAAGGTCTCAAAGCATATGGATAAGTAAACTTGGATCTTTAAACTCAAAGGGTAGAACAAGGGTTTCAAAACTTTTGTAAATAGAGAGGGAATTGATTTTCTACAAAATTTCTTAAATATATGAGTCCAACATGCCTCGAATAACGTAAATAAGAATTTTGAGATGATGACTTTATTTGAAAAAAAATTCAATTTCGTTTGAATGAAACCCATGTTCGTTAAAACGAGAAGGCATTCTCATTCAAACAGACTTCCAACGAGCTTTTAACGGGTTCCCTTCTTTTAGACAAAAAATGACGATTTGATGTTCATTAGATGTATATTCTAAAGATGTATTGAAGTTTGTTCGAATGAGATTCAACCTTAGTTCGAACGAGTATTGTTTCTCGTTATTATGAGATCCAAACTTCTCTTTAACTAAGTGCCAACTTCGTTCTAATGAGCTTTAAACCAAAAATAATTATTTACTTGATAAATAATTTTAAAAATAGTTCTAAATGATTTTGTTAAAAAATAAACACCCTTAAAAAATATCCAAGGACCATATTCAAAATGCATTCATACCTTACGAGATCCTCGGTAAACGTGAAGGCAAACATGACATGAAAAACACTACACAGTGTGTATCCAACTTTGAAGCTTGGACACTATGTCTTCATGAAACATGTCATAGGCATACGAGTTCGACAATTCAAAGCCATATCAATAACTCAAATGTTTTGGTCGGAAGTAAGCCAATTACAAACATATTGACTCGACTAGAAATTTGCCCTTACAGGAAAATTAGGAACACCTATTTTATGAACAACATAGATTATTTATTTTCAGACTGTCCTATATCAATAATTTTCTCTGAAAATTTGTGGTGTACTTTATTCTTTCCTAAATTGAATTAAATTGGGATAACAAAATTTAAAGGTATGAATTTAAATTGAGATTTCCGAATTTTTATTAGAAAATTTAGATTATATTTTTTATTTCAGGTAATTTAATTTATATAAGTAAATTGGAAATTACCAATGATTTAAATTCAGGCTTTTAGAATTGGATGGTTGTTTTTTTAAAATTCTCAAGTTTTTAAATACTAAGTGGGAGAGGGGAGGTTTAACAAAAACTCCATGGCCTCAATCTATTATTTGTAGACTTTCAATATTATATAGGTCCTCCAAAGAGGAATAGTAATTATTTTGATATTCGGTACAAGTTTCCTAACGTTAAATATTGGATTCATTATTCATGTAGGCACCCCCCAAAGGAGGAGTCTATGTGTTATGGGATAATATAAAATTATTTTATGGTATACACTTAGACACGACTTTTGATATCCTTTCAAAAGAGTCACTATAATTAGGAGTGGGACCAAAAGTCATTTGCTATTCACTATGTTGGGTAGAGGTGCCTGAACTGTCCAGGTAGCATAAGTGTAAGGTCATAATTTCCAATTGGGTCCATTGTATGTTTATTTGACTTATTCCTTGAATAAAACATGTTATAGTCATAGGTAGATTTTTTTATTATCATGATCCCACACAGGCTATGACGTATTGTAGTTTATTAAAAACGTTCCGACAAAGCATCAAAGATTTATCATGCTGATTTTTTGGTGCATATTTCGTCTTCAATTAAATTTCATTCCGAGATCACTCAGGTATGAATGCGTAATTTTAATGGGAATCAAAATTTATTTTAAAATTATTTAAGGATGTAATTTTATTAAAGAAATGTTTTTAAATGTTTTTAAAGAGTTTTCAAAGGATTACACTTCGTTTTATTTTGAGATAAATATGGATCAGAGTTGTATAAAATGCTAACTCATCTGTTTTTAGTTCAAATGACATTTACTATCATTCAAGAGAGATCACTATGTCGTTCGAACTACATAATCATCTCGTTTAAGCGACAACTAAAGTCGTTCGAGCGAGCTTCCGCCTCAAGAAATCTAATTAAGGCGTTATTTCCTTAGAATTTCGTATATGGATTTGAAAAACATTTTACAAACCAGTACATATTACGCACATGATTTCTAAGGTTTTCTAAGTACAAAAACATCCTTAGAGTTTCAAAGATCCGAGTTTTCATTATCATATGCAATAGTGATCTTTGTTTTGCACCTTGTTGAAGTTTGTTCTACACTTTGAACAACATCGCTGGGTTTTGCGAAGGAGAAGAAAAGGTGTCTTTGTTCAAATTTCGTTGAATTTTCAAGCTACATCGGTGGAAACTGAGGAATTCATAGAGGCGACTGCTATGGATAGGTATTGCGAAAGAATTCATGTGGTCACTGTAGAGGAGTGGTTGAAGATCAGAAGAGCATCAAGTCTCGTGGGGATCGAGTAATTGAGTAAGACTTGTGTTTGTTCCTTATAATTCCACATCATAGTGATTGTGTGGCTTGGGGCGTCCTAGGTTTTTTCCCTTTGTAGTTTTCTAGTACATCTGGCATTTTGAGCATTCTTTTCCTTACTTCACTTGCTTTAATCACTAGATGTTTGTCTAGGATTAATTAAGATTAAATTTGGTTCACAATTGGTGCACTTTAAAAATTGTAAAAACATTTTTCATAAAAAGAAAGTTAGTTTTGTCATCCATAAAACACATTCGAAAGAAAAAGGGGCCAATAAATTGGTATCGGAGCTAGAAACATATTTTATTGATTAGCGTGTGTGTAAGGACATAATTTTATAAATGTCTGGGGTAAAATCTAGGAATTTTACTTTTTCCCTAGATCACAGTTTGTATGTATGATACCGCTACATTCGGCACGTCATCATGATTATCCACGATGGCTTTTATCTGAATCCATGCATCCATCATCTTCGCACGTGCATCATGCTACATGCGACGTTCTGCTCAACCGTTTCCCACTACTCCACGATGCATTATTGGTAAGATGATTTATTGGAGTTGTTTATATTTGCATAAATATTTCAAAATTTTTCAGAAAATGTTTTTTCGAAGTCTGATTTATTTTTATCAAAAGAAGAAAATTTTCTAAGTGTAGAAGCGGAGTGTCTCGGTCGACGAGCTCTTTCGAACGAGTTCACACTATCGTTTGAGTGAGATAAGCATCTCGCACGATGTTGTTCGAACGACACATGTCCTTAGTTCGAGTGAGATGCCTATCTCGTTCGAGCGACGCTGCTGCCTCTATTTTCGTATAAATATCTGTTCACTTTCTACATGTTTTCCAAGTCTTTTTCAAACAAGATTTCTGCGAAAACCCCCCAGAAATCAGCCTTCACCTTTTAAGGTTTTATGCCTTGTTTATTCACATAAACACTCCCATCTATGTATGTGAATCGTTAAACCTTCATGAGGATCATTTTTACTCATCTGGAGTAATTTATGGAGAAGCCGTTCTCTTCTTCATTACTGCCCACCTGGAGTTCTTGTGGGAGATTCCAGCTGAGACATCGAAATTGACGCCTGGGGTTATTTCGTATGTCGCTCTTATTTTCATTGTAATCCGTATAACCGTTTTTACAAATTATAGTGAAAATAAAAAGGTTTTGCCCCTTTAGGGGATTTTTTCTCATTTGTGTGTTTCATTTGTGATTGACTGTTCTTTCATGTTCATATTGATTCCAATCACACCTAGATGCGTGTTTTAGGATTTTCTTGAAAATTGAATTTAACTAAATAATTTCTTAATTTGAACAAAAGCACACTCTTCAAATTGGTATCAGAGCGGGTTACGCTAATTTATCGCGTGATCCTGATTTTTCAAGGATTTATTTATTTTTATACAATTTGACTTCTCACGTCGTCAAATTGGTATCAGAGCAGGTTGCGTTAATTTATCGCGTATGCCTATTTTCTGTAAAATTGCGTGACTTTGATTTTTTTTAAAAATCACTTTTGTGAAAAATTATAATTTTTTGATGGAGAACTTATGTAATCAGATGCCCCCCTTTGATGACACGAGTGTGACACCCCGCCTAAAAAAATAATGGGTGGCCAGCCATATACTAAATTAAATCAGGAATCTTAAGTGGACCATTCTCAGCATCTACTGACGGTACTAAAATAAATGTAGCTAACTAACCAATACTATAAAAAGCGAATGCCAAAATTTAAGAACATACCATACACATAAAGCCAACAACAAAATGACTACTAAACATGAATAAAAAGGTACACATGCAACCTGATGAAAGGACATACTCAATTAAATATACTCGAATATGCCGTTGGGTCACAGACAATAAAAAATTCATAGGGAAGAAATATAAAAATGCTATATAAATAAAGCTTGGGTATAGACCCGATACAAAAAATGAATCCTATCTAGATTTACCAGGAAGTAGGAAATGGATATAATACAAAGCCCGCAATAGTCCGCATCTGCTACGGCTCCGAAAACATTGGATATAAAAGCATCATCGATATCTTTGCGGTGGGACTCCTGTAGTATAATACGATATATATAGAAAGAGAGAGATATAAATGGGTTAGAGACCGAGGTGTGAAAACATGTGTAGTAAGTGTATTAACAATGCATAATAATTATGAATGCAACATTTCATAATATTGTGGAGTCGAACTCCCGTGGAACTCAAACTCACCCCTCAACTAAAGCGCGCACCTAAACGTATGCACCTGACTCTTAATTTATTTACCTGACGCCTTATTGGGATTTCTAAATCTTAATCCACCCATAGGTTACACCCGCGTAACCCACTATCTCCGGTATAACCCAAAAATTATTTCATTCTAACCCCCTTACGAAATCACCCGAACTTCTCCATTAACATATGCACATATACTCACATGTAGCTTACTAGAATTTATAGGTTCTAATTGTTAACTTAAACCATTTATTAGTCTCAGCAAGTCACAAATTATCTTTATTTTTCATAATAAGCATTTATTCCCCAAATTAACATATATCCATGTACTAAGGACTAAACTTCTCTCCACTCCCAACATTCCTCTACGTTTCATGCGTGGGGCGTCTCGCAAAGCGAAATCCAAACAAGGAACACCCCATACACTACTCCTTGACAATGTCGATTGTTGAGATCCATTATGTCCTCAACCCACAACCTATTGACCAAGAATAAATTCTTCTGAATTTAGCCCCTTAATTTAGTGATTTTAATATCTCGAACAAGGTAATTGAATCATTTTTAGTCCATATCACTCTATTGTCTGTTTCTAACAATATTCCCTAGTTTTAGTGTAAATGTGATGAAGTTTTCAGGAATGGAATGCAATCAAGGAAAAGAAGAAATCAGAAGAAACGTAAAAGGGCAAAAGAGTAAAATTCCACTCAAATGTCGAAGGTGACACCAAAAGGGAAGTTGAAGAGCATGAGTTCACAAGAGCATAGGAAGAAACGACACCCAAATCGGATACTAGATCAAAAGTTATGGCCAGTCAAAGTTGCAAGGAGAAAGTCAACAAGGAAGATAATCAGACCGATCCGAGGTAAACCGGACCGATCCGAAATGATCCAAGTCCAGTAGACCCCGGATGGATAGCAAACTGATGGAGAGGAAATCCGGACCAATCCGACTAGGACCGGATCGATCCGGTAAAAATAAAAGAACCGAGCCGGTGGATACCGGACCGATCCGAGGGAAAGCTGGACCGGTCCGGGCATGCGAAATCCTAGCATTAATTATGCGGTTAAAGCAATGCAACTCTTGGGGAAACTTGCGCATCAAGCACATTGGCTGCCAATCTCGATACTTTGTGCTATAAAAGCCCATGCCTTACATCATTTTAGAGAGCTAGCTAGAGAGAGTTGTTAGGGTTTACTAATTTGAGAGTTCTAGAGAGAATCAGAGCCTGAATTTTAGGGTTAAATTTACTATTCTTTCAAGAATTTTCAGGAGCACCAGTTTGTAAGAAATTCTGAATTCCAATTACTTTCTTGTTGTTGAATACAAGTAAACTCATTCCATTCTCTAGTTTTATTATTTGCAATTTACTTACAATGTTTTGTGGATCCATAATTTTATATATGAATTTGTTCTTTAATCAAATCATGAGTAGCTAAATTCCTAAGGGTTGGGGTACATGAACTCAATCCAATGAAAATTATCTAGGTAGAAAACTGAGGTTGAATTAAAATATTGATTTAATCGTGAAAGAAAATCATACAAACTTTGTCAATCTTTTAATCTCTCCTGCCCTAGTTACTTGACATGTTTAAGAGCGCTTTGCGAGTATGATTTATCATTCACCGCTTTATATTGACCTTTGATTCCGTATGGTGCGGGCTTGAACCTCATATACGTAATGCTTAGAATCTATAAAGACTGGATCTAGTCAATAGTTTTAATTTACAATTCTAGTATTCTATAAGATAATTTGTTAAGGATTGAGGGATTGTACCCTACCCTATTTTCTCCCATTTGTCAGACCTAAATCTGTTTGTAATTTTCAGTTTGTGTTTCTAAATTAAAGTGTTAGTAGTTCACTATAAATTTTCCCAATCCTTAATCATCTTTTTGTTTCTTTTGAGAAATCATTTCCAGATTTAATAATTTTTCTGGTTATTACTTGGCAATTTCGATCCCTGTGGATACGATCCCGATTTACCGGGTTACTACTTGATCGACAGGCTTGCACTTGAGCCTAGAGTGAACGCACTTTTGAGACAAATTTTAAGTCGCTTCAAGTTTTTGGCGTCGTTGCCGGGGATCAAAATTGTTAAATTTTCCAGAAAGTTATTTTTATCTACAAGTGATTTCATTTTCTAAAAAAAAAAAAAAAAATTTTTTTGTGTTCTTATATGCAAAATTCATCTCCCACCCAAATTCACGAAAATCCTATTGCCGAAACAAGTTCTGAAAATTTTGAGTCTTTGCCTTTTTGGGTTCCACCTCCTTCGCCTAATAATTCCATCACAAGTAGTTCATCGAGTCAAACCCGGAGTGAGTATTCTGAACCTTTCGGTAGCGATATGTCGGATCATGGTAGTGTCGGTGTTGGTGCTGAAGAGGATGAGATACCATATCTTCCAATGAAAGATTTGTTATTTCCGGAGAGAACTGTTACCCCTGGTTGCATTTTACTCCCGTATAATGCCGGTCAGTTCCACTTTCGGAATGGTATGATCCAAATTCTTCCTACATTTCATGGGATGGATTCTGAAAAACCATATCTCCATCTTAGAGAATTTGAAGATACGTGTGAAACATTTGGTGACCAAGCTTGTCCACAGGATGTGATCCGGTTGAAGCTCTTTCCTTTTTCCTTAAAGGATAAAGCTAAAACTTGGTTATGGTCCCTACCCCCAAATTCTGTGTTATCATGGAAAGATATGCAAACCAAGTTTATATCAAAAAAATTTCCACAACACAAAACCAATTCTGTTAAAGCCCAAATTCAAGCTTTTCGTCAAAATGAGAATGAGGCTTTTGATAAGTGTTGGGAGAGATATCAGGAGTTAGTTAATGCGTGCCCACATCATGGTTTTGAAAAACATCATCTGATTTCATTTTTTCATCAAGGCCTTACTGTAGCGTCTAACAACTTGTTCAAACCATGTGTGAGAGACCTTTTTGGGAGTTAAGTTCGAGCGATGCTGAGGCTCATTTGAAATATGTGGCATAAACTACCCAAGCATGGGATACTTCTGATCCCAATAGTCAAAATAGAAATCGACAAGTGTCCAACTTGCCTGCTGCGTCCGGTATTTATCACTTGGACAAGGACACTTTGTTGGATAAAAAATTTGACCAATTGGAGAAGAATTTCAGAGATATGCTTGAAGTGCGATTGAGAGATGTGTTTGGACCCGTACAAGCCGGAAAGGAGAAGGTATGTGCCATTTGTAATGCAGGCCATTCTACCGAAGGATGTCCTACCATTCCTGCATACAAGGCAATGTACACTGAACAGGTTGATGCAATAGGGGGTTTTCGAGGAAATTATAATGCACAGCAAGGTAATGCATATAATCAATCTTGGAGGAATACTGGGTTCAATTATGGACAACCCCAAGGTGGGATGGTTCCTAACCCACATATGACTTTACCACCACCTCCACAATTTTAGCAAGTGGCTCCTCCAATGCCAAATCATATGCAGGTGCCGCCCCCTGGTCCGTATGTAGCTCCACCTAGGAGATCTCTTGAAGATAATTTCAATCAATTCATCCAATCCCAAAAAGAGAGAGATGTTAAATATGATCGAATGTTCGCTGAAATGCATACTAACATCTCTAGGTTGCAATCTGCGGTGAACACTCAAGAGAAGGGTAAACTTCCAGCCCAAAGCCAAAGACCTCCTCTTCAAGGTCAATCCACAGTTGGTTCCACATCATCGGATTTGCAAGAACAATGTCAAGCTGTTACTACTCTTCGTAGTGGCCGCGTGATTGATCTATCACCAAAGCTTCCAAAGGTGAATGATGATGGAGTTGAACCCAAAATTTCTAAGAAATCTTAAACTCCCGAGTATGTAGAACCTTCCTTAGAAAAGGTATTGAAAGATGAGGAAGTTGAACCTGAAATTGAAGTCAAGTTGCCAACCGTTGCTCCATTTCCTCAACGCTTAGAGCCACCCACAAAAGGGGCTTCGCGTACCGAGATGTTGGATGTGTTGAAGCAAGTAAAATTGAACTTTCCGTTCCTTGATGCTATTCAACAAATTCCAGCATATGCTAAGGTTATCAAAGATCTTTTGACTGTCAAACTACGGCTTAAGGTAAAGAAGAATGTTTTCTTGGCACAAAATGTGAGCTCGGTGCTTCTCAATGATCTTCCACCAAAATTCAAGGATCCAGGCGCACCTACAATTTCATTCATCATAGGAGAAAAAAGAGTGGAAAAAGCATTGCTTGATTTAGGTGCGAGTGTAAACATCCTTCCATACTCCATCTATAAGCAGCTTGATTTAGGTGATTTAAAACCTACCCGAATCACTCTACAGTTAGCGGATAGAACAATGAAAGTGCCTCATGGGGTTGTAGAAGACGTGATAGTTCAAGTGGACACGTTCTACTTTCCTGTTGATTTTGTCATTTGGGACACTGAGCCTGTTCCCCATACGAGAAATCATGTTCCCATAATCTTGGGCCGTCCATTCTTAGCTACTGCTAATGCTTTGATTAATACATGGAATGGCCAAATGCAACTCACTTTTGGAAACATGACTATCGAGACCAATATATTCATTGTCGCTAACCAAATGGGTGATGAGGATGAGATTCTTGAGGTTGATCTTATTGAAGAAGTGGTGGATGAAAACATTGAGAACATTATAGGAGGAGATGCATTGGAAGTGTGTTTAGTGCAAAGTGGTGAGAAAATGAGGTCTTATACTGAGTTTGAGTGTGAGGTGGAGGAGTTTGAAACTTGGTTACAAGAGGAAGAGAGTTTAAGAGAAGTTGACTGGATTTCTAGGTATGAAGAATTGCCTCCGAGGGAGACAACCATGGTTCCCTCTGAAAATAGATTTCCTAGTCTTGAGTTGAAGAAACTACCCTCCCATGTCAAATATGCTTTTCTAGGAGAGAATGATACATTTCCTGTTGTGGTGTCTTCCCATCTAGAAAAAGGGCAAGAGGGTATGTTGTTGGATGTGTTGAGAAAGCATAGAAGTGCTTTTGGTTGGACTATAGCAGATTTGAAAGGTATAAGTCCATTGATTTGTACCCATAAAATCCATCTTGAGGAAGAAGTGAAGCCTTCGCGTGAGATGCAAAGGCTGTTAAACCCAACCATGAAAGATGTAGTAAGAGCGGAAATAATCAAATTGCTAGATGCTGGGATTATCTATCCCATTTCGGATAGTAAATGGGTGAGCCCAATTCAAGTCGTTCCAAAAAAATTAGGAATGACCGTGGTTGAACATGCTAAGGGATAATTAATACCTCAACGCACCACCACTAGGTGGAGTGTTTGCATTAACTACCGAAAGCTCAATGCCGGAACTCGAAAAGATCATTTTCCCTTACCATTTATCGATCAAGTGATTGAACGAGTGGCGGGCCATCCTTACTATTGTTTCCTAGATGGGTATTTCGGATATAATCAGATTGAAGTGGATGTACTTGATCAAGAAAAGACGACTTTTACATGTCCGTTTGGTACGTTTGCCTATAAACGTATGCCATTTGGGTTATGTAATGCACCAGCAACTTTTCAAAGGTGCATGTTAAGTCTCTTTAGCGACATGATTGAAAAGGTCTTGAGGTGTTCATGGACGATTTCAGCATTTTCGGTCCATCTTTTGACCAATGTTTAGCTAATCTTGAAAGAGTTCTATTCCGATGTGTGGAAAAAGACTTAGTCCTCAATTGGGAAAAATGCCATTTTATGGTTAACGAGGGCGTAGTTTTAGGTCACATAGTCTCATCTAGAGGAATTGAAGTTGATCCAGAAAAAATTGATGTAATAGCTGAGTTACCCCCGCCAAAATCACTTAAAGATGTGAGGTTCTTTCTAGGCCATGCTGGATTTTATAGAAGATTTATCAAAGACTTTAGCGCCATCGCTAGACCTTTGAGTAATCTTCTTATGAAAGACACTCCATTTGAGTGGAATAAAGCATGTCAAGAAGCTTTTGATAGACTTAAAAGCATGCTTATTTCTGCTCCTATCATGCAAGCTCCGGATGGGTCACTTCCCTTTGAGCTTATGTGTGATGCAAGTGATTATGCGATTGGGGCTGTTCTTGGATAGAGGAAAGATAAGAAAGCTCATGTTATTTACTATGCTAGCAGAACATTATCTGGCCCTCAGCTTAATTACTCTACCATAGAGAAAGAGTTACTAGCAGTCGTTTTTGCTCTCGACAAATTTCGCTCTTACATTGTTGGGTCGCCTATTGTTTGCTTCACTGATCATTCGGCACTGAAATATCTCTTGAGTAAAAAAGATGCCAAACCCCATTTAATCAGGTGGATCCTACTCTTACAAGAGTTTAATCTCTCGATTAAAGATAATAAAGGAGTAAAAAACGTCGTCGCTGACCATTTGTCACGCCTCTCGTCCGACGTGCCTATTGATCCCATTCCCATAGACGAGTATTTTCCGGATGAAAATTTATTTGCTACTTCTTCTCTCCCTTGGTTTGCGGATTTAGTCAATTACCTTGTCACTAGAGTTCTTCCATCCAATTGGAATCCGCAAGAGAGAAGAAAGTTCATTACATGGTCATGCATGTTCTTTTATGATGATCCATATTTGTTTAAGTATTGTGCTGATCAAATCATCCGGAGATGTGTACCCGATGAAGAAATCCAAGGGGTAATTTGATTCTGTCATTCAGAAGCATGTGGAGGTCATTTTTCTAAAAATAAAACTGCTGCGAAAATCCTTCAAAGTGGTCTTTATTGGCCCACAATCTTCCGGGATGTGAATGCTTTTTGTAAATCATGCGATAGATACCAAAGAATTGGTGCTATTACTCGCCGTGACATGATGCCATTAACCCCAATTCTAGTATTGGAATTGTTTGATTGTTGGGGTATTGATTTCATGGGCCCATTTGCACCTTCTTTTGGTTTTCTATACATCCTCGTTGCTGTAGATTACGTCTCCAAATGGGTTGAGGCGATAGCTACAAGGATGAATGATATCAAAGTGGTTATAAAATTCATTCAAGAAAATATACTTTCTCGTTTTGGTATGCCTAAGGCCATAATCAGTGATAATGGATCTCATTTTTGCAATAGGCCTATGGAGAAACTAATGAGGAAGTATGGCATTGTCCATAAAGTTGGAACAACTTATCACCCTCAATCGAATGGCCAAGACGAGCTTGCTAATCGGGAAATCAAAAATATCTTGGAAAAGACGGTCGATCCTAATAGGAAAGATTGGTCTATCAGATTAAATGATGCGCTTTGGGCATATAGAACCGCATATAAGAATCCCCTTGGGATGTCCCCATTTCGATTTGTGTATGGAAAATCTTGTCATCTTCCGGTTGAGATCGAACACAAAGCATATTGGGCTATCAAAAGGGTGAACTTCAATATGGATAAAGCCGGTGAAACTAGGAAACTTCAGTTGAATGAGTTGGAAGAAATCCGCAATGATGCGTATGAAAGTGCTAAAATATCTAAGGACCGAATGAAATGAGCTCATGACAGAATCATTCGTAAGAAAGAGTTTCATTCGGGATAAAAAGTACTTCTCTACAACTCGAGGTTGCACTTGTTTCCCGGAAAATTACGGTCAAGGTGGTCAGGTCCATTCATTGTGAAAGAAGTATTTCCCCATGGAGCTATTGAACTCATAGATGAAAAAGGGGGAAATACATTTAAAGTTAATGGGCATAGTCTCAAGCCCTATTTGGAAGCAATTGTCAAAGAAGCCGACACAATCTGGCTGTCGGACCCCATTTATGGGGATTGACTGAACAAAGAGAGGTGAGGTCGTCGCACCCCCGACATGTATGGGGTGATTGTAGTACATAGGAGTCTTAGGAAATAGGAGTCTTAGGATTGAGTCAGTCCCGGGGTTGAGAATCCGAAGGGTGAGGGGTGTTTGGTTTTCGATGAGCATTGAGGATAGTCGGAAGTGTGAGTAGTGGAAAACTCATGTTTGGAAGAGAGAATAGAAGCATTTTTGGAGAAAAGAAGAGAGAGGAAGAATTCAGAAAATCAGCAGACCGGATCGGTCCGGTCTGATATTAAAAGAACCGATCCGGTCAGGCGGATCGGTCCGGGTGAATTAAGAGAACCGATCCGGTAAGGCGGATCGGTCCGATCCCAAAACCGGATCGGTCCGGTTGTCAGCAGAATTTCATTTCCCAAGGGACACCTCTTCGATCCACACCTCTTCACTTCCCCCAATCCATTCACTTCCTTCAAAAATTCGTCCCAATTCATCCACGCTTTCATTCCCTCCAAATTCACACTCACCCACTATTAATACACCCATCACCCTACCCATTTTCTTTACACCTACACCTACACTTACCTTCTCTTCTCCATTACTGTTTCCATCCTCCATATCCATGGCTTCTCCTCAGAAGTATACCTCCATTGAAGTCCATCCCGACGGACATGGAGAGTATCATTCCCGCCGCGCAGCAAATTGGTGCTGTAGGTTTTTCAGCCCTACCCGAAAAATTCGTATCGAACGTCAAGTGTTGTGGGACCAAATGCCCAATTATGTCACAACCCTTTTCCTGTCACGGGGCTGGTGTCGTTTCTTCAACGAACCTTATGAGACATTTTGGGAGAATGAAGTGCGTCAGTTCTACGGACCTCTTGTCCGTACCGCTGACTTTGAATCCCAAGCTTATGTGGATTCCATCCCTATCCCATTCTCACTTGACCTTGTGGCACGGAAGCTAGAGTCTTTTGGTGTGATTACTCCGGCCCAGTTTGATTATCCGGGTCCCGATCCCGTTCTCACCAAAGAAGTTTGTATCTCGAGGATCCATCCCGGTGCGGTTTGGAATACCGAGATATTTCCCGTCGGTCGCTTATCCGACAAGGCACGATTTTCTTTTCATATCGTTTGTGCCAATATTCTGCAAACCTCAAATGATTCAGCGATGAGGCCGCGCCAAGCTACTATGATGTATCATTTGTTCGACCCTGCGACAGTGATCAACTTAGCCTGGACCTTTTACACCGATATCCTTTTTGTGGCCTATGACAAAAAGGGTCGCGCCCTTCTTCCTTATGGTCCCCTCATTACATCCATGCTTCGGGATGCCGGGATAGCACCACCACAAGATCTTATCAACTTGCCCAAGCCATTAGGGAAAGAATCCCGCACTCGTAGTGAAAGACAAATTCAGCTCATCCGTGCAAGATGCGATGGCGATTCGAGTGACGAGGAGTCCGATGAGGAGGAGGACGTCGCTGATGAGGACGTTGCGATGGAGGAAGGTGAGGAGGAAGAATATGACGAGACTGCTGATCCGAATTATGTTTCGGTCGGTACGGGAATGACTGAGCGCGTTCTCTCCCTTGAAATGCGTTTTGACGCGTATGTGTCCTCCTACGAGAGGGACATGAGTTTGGTCCTGCGTATGCAGGCCGACTTGTATCGTCTTCAGTTGGGACCCGAGGCCCCTCTTCCTCCTTACTATTATAATCCCTATGATCCTGCTGCTCCCAGTCCTTCCCATCCCCCACCCGCCCTTTAGGATGCCCCTATCCCCTTTAGGATTTTTTATAGCTATTTTTTTTCTTTTTGCTTACACAGTTGTGTCAAAGTTTGCTTGTAATCTACAGTTTTAGTATGTTATTTGCTTGTTTTATTTATCGCACTCTTTATGTTGTCTTCTTTATCTCTCTCGTCCATTTGATTGCGGACAATGCAAATCACTAAGTTAGGGGGGATGACAGGTGCGTATTCATAAAACTTCGCATATATATAAAAAATAAAAAATAAAAAAATTGAAAATTGTTGAAAAGCCAAAAATATTTTTGTTCAAAATAAATAAAAATTGGAATTTAAATTTTTCAAAAATATCACCTTTATTCTGTTTGAAGTCTCAAATTGTAAAATTCAATAATGCACTAAGCCAAAATTGACCGAAGATGAAAATTGAAAGAAAATTGACGACTTTACGAATAAGTGTGGAGATTGATCAAACCCGGTGAGATTTTGAGCCTTTCAATTTTTTATGAGTTTGTAAATCAATCCGAGTTTATGATTAACTCAAAGTTCTTTTCAGCGTTTTAATAAGTCGTTGATGATCTCAATCCTTTGTTTTGATCGGTTATGGGAAATGTGTGAAATGTTGTCTCGAAATTCGTGCTAAATATATCTCTAAACTTAATTAATCTCGAGATGCATATGGTAATGTGATTAGCAATTTGGACAATGAAGTAGGCCCTTGTTTGTTACCCAAAAATATTGGCCATAAAAAAGTTGTGAAAAAATTATCCCTTTGCAACCCAATTTGAGCCTAATAAAATATTTCCCTTTCGTTTGATAACCCGAAAAACCCAAATAGCCCGGAATTGTGAAAATTGAGAAAATTCATCATGTAAGTCCAAATTGTGCAATAAAAAGGGGCAAGAAAAAAAAATAGTAAGAAAAAAAGAAGAAAAAAAAATGAAAATAGAAAAAGAAAGAGAAAAATGAGCAAATGCCCGAAAAAGCACTAATGGATGTCATAAGGACATTTTCCAATTCCGAACATTCCATCCATTCCCAATTTTACCCCTAACACCTTAAACCCGAAAAGTCCTAACTGAGTCCGAATTGCGAAATTAATTACTGCATGGAGAGCTAAGATACAAAAAGATAATAAAAGAGATTAAAATGGTGTGAATTAGAGGTGATGTTCCCGTTCCCTATAACTGTACTCCGATGATGAGATCTGTTCACCATAAATTTCCTTCTTTTTAATTTTGTACGCGTGAGTTTGTGTCCATTATATTTACTCTTTATATCATGCATACCGAGAGAAAATAACCACAATCCAAGTGATTCGTTTGTGAGTGCATCCGTAAGAATTTGAATCAAAACGAATTTTCAGAAAGTAACGTAACGCTCAATCGGTGGAAATTGGAGGTTTAATTTTTGTCTTTGCACACACACACACTATGGTTTGAGACATTTGAATATGAATTTATGGTGAGTATTTTTCGAAAAGTTTAAATTGTACAATTTTTAGGTATTTTGATATTTATTTGAGTCAATAAAGAATTTTGTGGGTATATTCACTGCAAACCCTCACGAGACAAGACTCGTCCTACTAGGGTAACCTAGAGGTTTAAAGGCTTGTTGCATATGCTAAATGCAATCGCATGCCTGCGAAAGTGGAATTTTATTTTAATAAAGGGAATTTGCAAGAGTTGAATTTTGGTTAGATTCAGTTACATTGCCCGGGACGTGCAAAGTCCTAAGTTAAGGGGATTTGACCAAGCGTAAATTCTTCTGAATTTAGCCCCTTAATTTAGTGATTTTAATATCTCGAACAAGGTAATTGAATCATTTTTAGTCCATATCACTCTATTTTCTGTTTCTAACAATATTCCCTAGTTTTTGTGTAAATGTGATGAAGTTTTCAGGAATGGAATGCAAGAAAGGAAAAGAAGAAATCAGAAGAAACGTAAAAGGGCAAAAGAGTAAAATTCCACTCAAATGTCGAAGGCGACACCAAAAGTGAAGTTGAAGAGCATGAGTTCACAAGAGCATAGGAAGAAACGACACCCAAATCAGAGTTCTAGATCAAAAGTTATGGCCAGTCAAAGTTGCAAAGAGAAAGTCAACAAGGAAGAAAATCGGACCGATCCGAGGTAAACCGGACCGATCCGAAATGATCCAAGTCCAGTAGACCCCGGATGGATAGCAAACCGATGGAGAGGAAATCCGAACCAATCCGACTTGGACCGGATCGATCCGGTAAAAATAAAATAATCGATCCGGTGGATACCGGACCGATCCGAGGGAAAGCCGGACCGGTCCGGGCATGCGAAATCCTGGCATTAATTATGCAGTTAAAGCAATGCAACTCTTGGGGAAACTTGGGCGTCAAGAACATTGGCTTCCAATCTCGATACTTTGTGCTATAAAAGCCCATGCCTTACATCATTTTAGAGAGCTAGCTAGAGAGAGTTGTTAGGGTTTACTAATTTGAGAGTTCTAGAGAGAATCAGAGTCTGAATTTTAGGGTTAAATTTACTATTCTTTCAAGAATTTTCAGGAGCACCAGTTTGTAAGAAATTCTGAATTCCAATTACTTTCTTGTTGCTGAATACAAGTAAACTCATTCCATTCTCTAGTTTTATTATTTGCAATTTACTTACAATGTTTTGTGGATCCATAATTTTATATATGAATTTATTCTTTAATCAAATCATGAGTAGCTAAATTCCCAAGGGTTGGGGTACATGAACTCAATCCAATGCCAATTATCTAGGTAGAAAACAAAGGTTAAATTAAAATATTGATTGAATCGTGAAAGAAAATCATACAAACTTTGTAAATCTTTTAATCTCTCTTGCCCTAGGTACTTGAGATGTTTAAGAATGCTTTGCGAGTATGATTTATCATTCACCGCTTTATATTGACCTTTGATTCCGTATGGTGCGGGCTTGAACCTCATATACGTAATGCTTAGAATCTATAAAGACTGGATCTAGTTAATAGTTTTAATTTACAATTCTGGTATTCTATAAGATAATTTGTTAAGGATTGAGGGATTGTACCCTACCCTATTTTCTCCCATTTGTCAGGCCTAAATCTGTTTGTAATTTTTAGTTTGTGTTTCTAAATTAAAGTGTTAGTAGTTCACTATAAATTTTCCCAATCCTTAATCATCTTTTTGTTTCTTTTGAGAAATCATTTCCAGATTTAATAATTTTTCTGGTTATTACTTGGCAATTTCGATCCCTGTGGATACGATCCCGATTTACCGGGTTACTACTTGATCAACAGGCTTGCACTTGAGCCTAGAGTGAACGCACTTTTGAGACAAATTTTAAGTCGCTTCACCTATAACTCCATCTATTTACTATGAAAAACTATCTCCAAGTATTTAAGCAAGATATCACCTAGAATCCTCAAGGTCTATATAACATTATCTTAGTTATCTACGTACGATCTTTCGACCCTATCAAGAATGTACACCTAACACATAAAATGTACAACTTATAAAACCCATCTCATAAACTCCTATAGGACATATATATATATATATATATATATATATATATATATATATATATATATATATATAGATAGATAGTCACATAACACAATCATTCAATCCTATTAACCATGTACACATAATACACATAAGGTGCACTTTAAAATACTCATACCATCTATGGTTATAGGATACAAATATACTACACAATGTTATCATCTTCCAGGAATTACTCATTTTATCCTGGGTTACCATATATCGGATTATTATCACACCGCCATGGTAATAAAATAAAACACGACGTATGGGAAGCGATCATAGTTCCGATCCGTAAGTGAGAACGAATCATACCCCAGACTTCTCACCCCTAAATTGAATTACACAATAAATAATGGACGATTATGACCTGGGGACTATACGCACCCTGCTCCTCAAGTCAGGGGCCTCACCCACATCGCGTAACCTCCCATGATAGCATGTGCTGGGTATGCCCACACAATAAGTATATATATATATATATATATATATATATATATATATATATATATATATATATATATATATATATATATGTGTGTGTGTGTGTGTGTGTGTGTGTGTGTGTGATCACATCATATATACAAACCATCATGCATGGTATATACATTCACGCCATATATACACATATATAGATATATCTATATATATATATACATACTATCTCCAATCCGTATGTATAAGAGAAATGAATTTGGCTATATGTATATGCACACATGTATAGGTGCATACTATCCCTCAATCGTATGTCTAAACGTACTAAATTTGGCTATAGGTATATATGTAACTCTCATTATATAATACTATCCCTCACTTGAAACATATTCATCCATTTCACTTATGATGTGAATAGTCTCCCAACATTAAGGATTCTATCTCCAAATCGAACGTATGTATCATTCCCTATACACACACCATCTATATCCGGATGCACACCGATATATAGTAATTATCCTGACTATAAATACACCTAACTATAAATCGGTAATCTATTTAATCCTTCCGAACTAAGATTTCGGTTTAGTTACTCATGTGAATCCAAATATATCGCATTTTCGATTAAATCCCTAAGCTCATCGTTATTAAGGATATTCGACCTCTCTCTCAATGGCCTACCCGTCATATCTAAATAAAATTCCATCGCTAGAAGGATTCGACACAAAAATCGGCATAAAAAAAATCTCACGTCAAACCTTCACAACTTCCTCGAAGAGTCCTCAACCTTACATCATATATTGACTCACTTCTAATTTCCAAATAGGACTCCCATCCCTTATGGGATTCCCTACTCCATCGACACGACAAACTCCAATACATAAGTATGTATGTTCCCAAACTAGCTCTATATGTCCCCATGATCACCTCATATAAGAAACCCCCAATAAATATTAAAACGTATCTCTCACATCATATAAGAATATTCCAAATCGAGAAACCCAATCCAAATGGAGTAAAACTCTCCCTAGAAAAAACTAGCAAAACAACCCTGTTTTCGAATTGATTTGGTCTCGAGGGAGAATCGATTCGCCCCTTAAGTGAATCGATTCGGTCCTAGAGGACCTGTAAGTCTGGTTTAGTTCGAATTGATTCGGTTTGAGTCCGAATCAATTTGGCTACCCAGATCTATAAGTCTGCAACATTCTGAATTGATTCGGAGGGGGAGGTGCAAATCGATTCGGCCTGTTCAGCAGAGCACAAAATGGCCATTTCTTCTCAAAACCTAAATTTCCAAAAACCCAATTTTAATAACTTTCAACCATTAATCTTTAAACCAATTATGTTTTCGAAATCAAAACTCATCCTATATCTATTCTCATCAAGTTAAACACCCTTAAACCTATGTGTAAACCTCAAATGCAAGATTTAAACCACAAAATCTAGGTTTTGATATATATACTCAGAATCCAAATCTTTTGTCCAGAAATTATGAAATAAATGATAAACATAAATTATTTAGCAAGATTAATCACTTGACTTGAAATTGTAGAGGTTGAATCTTCCTCGAGACCGTGTATTGGCCGGAATCTCCAATCTTTCTCTTCTCTCTTCTTCCTTTCCTCTTCTCTTTCTCTCTCTAAGGCTTTCTCTCCCTCTCTCTCAATCTCAAGAATGAGATTTTAATCTCCCAAAGGCTTTACAAGCCTAATCTCCCAAAGTACCCAACTTTAAATGAGAGTACATACTTTAAATGACTCGTTTACTCCAATTCCAGTCAAACTAACTTAATATACTTCAGAACCGAAATAAAACCCAAGGACAATCATTTTGACTATCTCGACCCATTCGGGATCAACAGCGCACTCAGAATCATCATCCGAAATACTTTATAGCATCCTCAAATTTTGACTCAATTGCCAAATTTTAAAATTCTCCCATTTAAATAAAATTTATTTCTCCCAAATAAATTAAATTCTCAGTCGCAAAATCACGGGGTATTACAACGAGTTAGAGTTTTGATGATATAAATAATTTGAATTTGGTGTTTGCTAAAAGAATTGATTTTTTGGAAAAATAAAATTCTCATTTTAAATCCGCGATGGATCTTTTGCAAACGGTTCAAAATCAAAGAGATTTTTATCGTGAGAAACTTGTTTCTTTGGACCAAGACTTTAATGATTTAAAATTTTCCAAAACGGAGAGTGATGATAGAGTCCTATTTTTAGAAATAGAATTGGAGGACTTAAAAAATTCCAGGGGCCCCATTTGTGCCGTCGAGGATAAAAAATTAATCGATGATTTTACGGCACGTGAAAAGACTCTTAGGGAAAAGTTTTCTTTAATTGAGGAAGAGAGAAATACCCTTTTAGTAATTGTTGAAAATTTGAAAAAAAAAATCTCTATCTTTGGAAGAGTTTAATTCTTTGCTTGAGTTAAAAATTTTGAAGTTAAAAAATGATTTGACAGACTTGAGTAGGTTTGATAGTGATGGTAATGGCTCATCTTGTTCTCATGCTTCTAGTGCTAAAGCCAAAACCATTATTTGTTTTAGAGGGTCAATAAATTTCAAGGTTGTTAGAAAAGGTCAACCCAAAGGTGTCCTTACACCCATTTACACATGTTCATATTGTGGTAGGAAAGGTCACCTTAGGCATTTTTGTTTTGATCTTAGAAAAAGTCATAGGAAGTTTATGTCTAGTGTTCCCTTGGTTCCTAAATCCCCCACACGACGTTTCACATCTATTTGGGTTAGGAAATCACTTTTAGAGGCACTTGATTTTAGACAAGCTGATTAGCGTTTGCTTGCACATGATTCTTCTCTTGCCATATCATATATATGATTGTTTTTTCATTTTTTGTCATACACTAGTTGTGGTTTCATGATATATATTTGCTAGTGAAATGACATGTACTTTTTGTGTAAATTTCTGCTTTTGAAATTTTTTGAAAAATACAAAAAGATTTTATTTTGATAAATTTTTTGAAAAATCCAAAAAGGTTTTTGTATTTTATTTGCACCATTTATGGATAGACACTTAGGATGACGGATTCACAACATCATTCCATTTTTTATGTGACTATTTGATAGTGTTTTGAGACAATATGTCAATTCATCCGTGTGCTTTATAATGTTTGGAGTCATTAAGATGTAATTAAGTGTTACTTCCTACATGTTTGACTCATAATTTCCTTTATTGCACACATGCACGGATTTGTTTGATTATTGTGCTTGTCTTATCACATGTTGGTTGGGTGTTTTCACTTCAATCATGTCCTTAAAACGAACCAAGCGTGATAAAACTTGATAAGAAAGTTGTGCATGTAAGAGCCGTTTGTAAGATTGTGTGTTTTGTTTGAAAACAATGAAGGGCTAAGAAAGATTATCATTTATCCTTTGTGATTAAGCCACTGTTTAAATTGGATATAAAAAATAGAGGAATTTTATTATCCGGAGTCCAAAGAGGTTTAAAAGAGCCCAAAAAAATTTAAAGGCAATAAAAAGAAATTCGTGCCAATTATGGGCCAGTTAGGTTTTTCCATCAATTCTCCAAAGTTTGAGAATTTAGATTACCTCTATTCAAAATATAAATCTGAGGGAGTTTGGTCGGAGAATTTAAACGGGTTTGCACTTCATTGAAAGTCATGAAAAAGCATTAAATCGTTTTGGACATTATTGGTGTGGAAATCATTTTAAGCTTTGATTTGTTGATTTGATTGAGTCAATGTCTCATATTTCCATATTTTTACACCTAAGGAAAATGTTGAGTTCATTCATTAGGAGTATCCGATATTCATCATAAACATATGACATTTTTGTATGCATTGATTTTCGTATCGAATTTAATCACACCCCTATATTTACGCAATCATCGACTGGGTTATTTTTGTGTTTCTTTCATGGTGTGAATCTTTGTCGTATATTTTGTGTAAAAAATTTTGAAAAATTCAAAAATAGAAAGTTTATTACCATGTGACATTTTCCATATTTATGCTTCTCATATCTATCTATTTGCGTAAGCTTAATTGATATTTGATTTTGCATATCATTATATTTCAAACTGTTGCGTGTCACGGGTATCTGCTTTATCTCATGTGTGTATGTACAAAGTTGATTTATTGGATTGCACACCCTGATGAGAAATGCTTTGGGAGTTTCTGAAGAGTTGAAAATTTGAAGATGTTGAAGTTTGATTGCAGACATGTCATTTAGTATTCTCAGTTTGAGTGTTTAATGGGGATATTATCCTGTATGTCTTTTGATTGCATAATTCGAATTTTTTATATATGTACCGGCATAGACATAGGGGATATTTGTAAGGACATAATTTTATAAATGTCCGGGGTAGAATCTAGGAATTTTATGTTTTCCCTAGATCACAGTTTGTATGTCTGATACCGCTACGTTCGACACGTCATCATGATCATCCACTATGGCTTTTATCCGAATCCATGCATCCATCATCTTAAAATGTGCATCATGTTACATGCGACGTGCTGCTCAACCGTTTCCCACTACTCCACGATGCATTATTGGTAAAATGAATTATTGCAGTTGTTTATATTTGCATAGATAGTTAGGAATTTTTCAGAAAATGTTTTTTCGAAGTCTGATTTATTTTTATCAAAAGAAGAAAATTTTCTAAGTGTAGAAGCGGAGTGCCTCAGTCAACGAGCTCGTTCAAATGAGTTCACAATGTCGTTCGAGAGAGATAAGCATCTTACGCGATGTTGTTCGAATGACACGTGCCCTTCGTTCGAGCGACGCTGTCGCCTCAATTTTTGTATAAATATCTGGTCACTTTCTACACGTTTTCAAAGACTTTTTCAAACACGATTTCTACGAAAAATAACCCAGAAAAGAAACTTCACCTTTTAAGGTTTTATGCCTTGTTTATTCACATAAACACTCGCATCCATGTAAGTGAATCATTGAACCTTCATGAGGATCATTTTTACTCACCTGGATTAATTTTTGGAGAAGACGTTCTCTTCTTCATTGCTGCCCACCTGGAGTTCTCGTGGGAGATTCCAGTCGAGACATGGAAATCGATGCCTGAGGGTATTTTGTATATCGCTCTTATTTTCATTGTAATTCTTGTAATCGTTTTTACAAATTATAGTGAAAATAAAAAGGTTTTTCCCCTTTGGGGGATTTTTCCTCATTTGTGGTTTCGTTTGTGAGTGAATGTACTTTCATGTTCATATTGATTCCAATCACACCTAAATGCATGTTTTAGGATTTAATTGAAAAACTGAGTTTAATTAAATAATTTCTTAATTTGAATAAAGTGCACTCTTTAGTGTGTGGTTAGCGGTTTGGACTCCACCGGTTACACAAGAGAGTGAGGCCACTAAACTAATACTTGCTATGTTATATACTAAAGCCGAGTATAGTCTTTCACTTTACATCTCTAAAGGTCTACACGTAATTTCATCACATGTCTCAATGTAAGAGTATAATAGAAACATGACTTGTGAAACTTTAAGATAGGCTTGGGATACACTTGCACTTACTTATGAGGGCACTAACACGGTTAGGGCGTCTAAGATACAAAAACTCATTATATAGTTTGAGATGATTAAGATGTTAGAGAGTGAGTCATTTGATTAATTTTTATGCTAGGTTGTCCAACATTGTCAATTCGTCGTTTAACTTAGGGGAGAAGACTCCCGACAATTGCGTGATAAAGAAAATTTTGAGTTCTTTTTCGAGTAGGTCTGTTTTGAAAGTGATTGTTTTAAACTCCTTAGGTATGCGTGATTCGACAAAAATTGAAGAGATTTTAGATGACTTACAAACCTATGAACTCGATATGTTTACCTCCAAGCAAGTGACAAAAAGAGAAATGGGCATTGCTTTGAAAGCTCGGAATTAGGAGATTAAAGTTTCAAATGAAGATTTCGATTCCGATTTTGAGGATGTTGCCTTGTTGGCAAAGAGGTTCAAAAAGTTTCTTAAATTTCAAAAGCAATCGAAAGATGCCAAAAGGTTAGAGAAATTTAAGAACAACAAGGTAGATTCCACCCCTAAGGTTAAGAATGGGAAATTTAATAGGGTTGAGTCGGATAGGTGTTTTGAGTGTGAGGGGTATGGTCACAAGGTTTTAGAGTGTCCCACTAGACTTAAGAAAGATGACGATAAATCGATAGCTTATAGTGACTCCTTAAGTGATAGTGATGCGAAAGAGGGAGAGAGTTCCCCCAATGAGAGCAAGTTTCTTACTCACTTGGCATGTAATGTGAGCGACGACGATAAATCTTCCCATGAAGATTCTCAAGTGCATGGTTCTTTCGAGGCCGTTGAATCCCAAGTGACTGAGGGTGAAAGCGAGTGAGGAATAGGAGGTTGACGTGAAAGAGTTGCAAGTTGCCTTTAATGAGTTGTATGCCGAGGCGGTAAAGGTGAAAAAATCAAATTCTAGATTGCAATCTAGGTTAATTGAGTGTGCCATAGAAAATAATGATGTTTTTATTGAGGATCTTAGGGCACAGGAGAAGATGATTAGGAAGAATCCAGAATACGTTGAGAAAGAGAGAGATAGCCTTCGTGGTTTAATAGAGGTGTTGAAAAAGGAGGTGTTAAATCTTGACGAGTCTAGGCATGTGCTCGAGTCTAGGATTTATAAGTTAGTAGAGAAGTTGAAAGACTTGAGTAAGGTGAAGTTTCACTTGGAATATAGGTTGAAAAAGTTGGATAGGATGTTAGGAACCGTCCAAGTCAAAGGTGAATGGGTTGGTATATGCTACAATGATAAAGTTGTTCCCATACCCAAAGCCAATACCAAACTTGTGAGAGAGGCAACTTGGAAAGTGAGGAGAGGTCTACATTTTGGTAATCATACTTGTCGTCTTTACAATTGCACACATTGCGGTAGGATAGGTCACCTTTGACGTTTTTTCTACGACCTTAGGATTTCTCCTAAGACGTTAAGGAATAAAGTTATTTTGGTTCCCAAAACCACCATGTATAATTTCACAGCTACTTGGGTTAGGAAATCTGACTTAGAGGCTTTAGGACTTAAACTTCACGGTTCTCAATTGGTTGCACTTGCTTCTTCTCATGATAGATCTAAAGGATGATTGTGTTTCCATGTTTGTCATACGCTAATCTTTGCATCATGCTTTATATCTTGTTTTGTTATGACATGTGTATCTTTTGTATCACATTGTTTTATTTAATTAAGTCTTATTTGTAAAAATACTAAGAGATTTTGTTTTAATTTTTTTTTAAAAAATACAAAAAGATTTTGTATTTGTTTGATTCAAAATATGTTGAAAAACCAAAAATATTTTTGGTTTGTTTTTATTTTTGAGTTTACATGTTTGATGTGGCATATTGGTGTGCTTGAACCCCCATCCTTTCATTATCCATGTGGCTAGGACATTTGGTCATAATTATTGACGCTTAAAATGATCTTAACCATTGTATTATGGGGTTGTTTCGAAGTTGATATGCTTCTTGATTCGACTTTGTATATATGTCATCTTTGCACACATGCAAGATTTACATGAATGCTTAACATGCATATTTGAGTTTGGTGAGGCGTTCTTGTCTCAATCTTGTCATCTATGCATAAGTAGACTTAGAAGGAGGTGTTCATGTAAGAACAATTTACCATGAGGATTATATTGAAAAAATTAACGAGTGTTCATTGGAAAGGGATGTGAGAGTGCGAAATTGACTCATCGTGAAAGCCACCGTTTAAAAGAGCCCAAAAACAATCAAGGCAATAAATAGAAACAAACACCACACATAGGGACACTAGTATTTTCTCCAAGTTGAGAATGTTGGACGTCAAAAGAGCTTAAAAAGTAAATTTATTTTAGGGAGTTTGGATGGAAAAATTTGAAAGGTTTTGCACCACGAATCCTAATGTTGAATAATTTATCACGACGCTATTATTTGTAGAATCATTAATATTCTGGATTTGTGTGCGTGTTTGATTATTTAGTTCATTTAGCTCACTCTTTAATTGTCAAGTATGGCTAAAATAAGGTTTGATGATATTTAGCTATCAATTAGAGCTTCTTTATCATTTCTATGTGTTGAAATTGTGATTCAGTTGTGTAGTTCACGCCCATACATTCCATGTTAATGTTTGAGCACATCGGCACTATGGTAGCATGTAGGTCACATTTTTTTATTTGTTAGTTTTCTATTTTTCTACTATTTTGTGGTTTTTACTCTTTCCATTTAACCTTTTCAAGAATTTTTTCACTTGATGAAATAACATGTTTTCAACACTGGAACTTTGTTATTGGTTTTGCTCTTTCGAGCGACTTATCGATGTCGCGTGAAGCCTTCAAGAGACAAGCCGATGTCCTTTCAACGATAAGGCTGTCTCATTCAAGCGACCTTATGGTATTTGTTGGTTTCCTTCTGTTTCAGTACCCCGGTTCATATTGACATATTTTGGTCCTACTGGGTTGCTTCTGGATAGTTTGTTGTATGTAGATTCTCATTGATCACATCTATTACTGAATTTTATTCATTTAGTCACACCTGATTAGATGGTTGATTCATGTTGTGTGATTACTCTTTGCTCACTGCGGATTTAATATGCTTGATCATTATTAGATGGTTGTTTCATATTTATCTAGATACACTTCATTGATTATCTCATGCTAGATATGTTTATCTTTTCATCGAATTGTTTACTCGAGACAAAAAAGGGGGAGAGATGTATGTGATGCAGGGGGAGATTTTTTTTTGTTGAGCACATAGATTTATTTGCATTACACATTGATATCATATGTTTCATGTTTATTTATTGGTATCTTAATGAGTTTTCACAAATTGGTATCCTGATTTATATGCTATTTACAAATTGGTATCTATGTGTTTTATATCATTTGTTCCTCCATATTTCACTGGGTATTTATCTTTTTCATGTGTGCAGGTATGCTCTAGAGATTCAAAATATCAAGACTACGTCACTTTTAGACGTTTCATGCTTGCCGGACCGTCATTTACTAGTCTTCTCCTGTATATTTTGATTTTGGATTTATGGAATGGGATTTAGATGTCATATGGCTTGACGACCTGACTTAGACATTTCACTGTTGGTTTTGTCCCAGAATAGTCAAAGGGGGATATTTTTAAGGACATAATTTTCAATTGTGTCCGTTGTATGTTTATTCGACTTATTCCTGGAAGAAAACACGCTTGAGTCATAGGTAGAATTTTTATTATCACGATCCCACACAGACTATGATGTAATGAAGATGTTGTGAAAAAACTTCAAAGATTTATCACACCGATTTTATGGTGCATATTTCATCTTTAATCAAATTTCATTCCGAGATCACTCAGGTATGAATGCATGATTTTAATGGGACTTGGAATTTATTTTAAATTATTTAAGGATGTTATTTATTAAAGAAATGTTTTAAAATGTTTTTAAAGTGTTTTAAAAGGATAACTCTTCATTTTATTCTGAGATAAAGATGGATTAGAGTTGTATAAAATGCTAACTCTTCTGTTTCTTGTTCAAACAACTTTTATTGTTGTTCAAGTGAGATTGCTATGTTGTTCGAATGGCATAGTCACCAGATCTGGGAGACATTACCAAATTCCAAACTCACTACCAACAAATGACAAGGGGAAGGGCGTTGAAAACCTTCCTATGCCAGAAATGACCCTCGAGGAGAGCAAGATCCTTGATCAATTAAAGAAAACTCAAGCTTACATCACTCTATGGGGGCTTTTCATGTCTTCCCAGCTACACAGAAATGCTTTGATAAAATTTCTCACTGGACCCATAGTTCCTCCCTCTACCACACCAGAAGAAGCGGTGAACCTGGTCGGATCCTTGACCTCTACCCGAATACTGTCCTTTTCTGAAGAAGAAATCCCCAAAATTGGGCCAAATCACAATCATGCACTCAATATCTCCGTCGAAATTATGGGGAAGGTGGTATCACTTTCTCTCATTGATAATGGATTCGATTTAAATGTCTGCCCACTGAGAACCTTCTAATGTTTAGGTCTGAAAGAAAGTGACCTCGCTCCAACATCCACTGCCGTGCATCCCTACGATAATACCCACCGTGAGGTGATGGGATCCATAAAACTTGTAATAGGGGTTGGACCTATAAACCATGTCGTTGAATTCTAAGTCATCGATATCCCGACCTGTTTTAACCTGTTGCTCGGACGACCCTGGCTCCACAGTATAAAGGGTGTCTCTTCCTCGTTCCATCAGAAACTGAAATTCTTCGCCGATGGGCGAGTCATCACCATCTTGGGTGACTGGTCAAATGATATGCTCCTATCAGGTTTCCGAATTGAACCATCCCTACTCCCGATAGGGGATGATTACAAAGAAAGGGTTCGTCCAAAATATGACCCTCATGGCAATGTCAATGTGATTCAGATGTTCAGAAACATGCACTTCATGCCCGAACTTGGTCTAGGACAAAGGAAGCAGGGGATACTTGAGCCCATCGAACTGAGAAAGCGTTCCCTCCTTGCGGCTTGGGATATCAACCATCAGAACCATAACTTAGAATGATCCGCTAGACTCGATCAAAGAGAGGGTTAGACTTCGTCCGAACTATCTCGGGAGATTCTTTAAATGGAAGATTCATCAAAGAGGGCGAGGATTTCCCCTTTTGCGATTTTTTAGAACCGTGGTATGACCATACAGATAAGAAGATAAAGCCTGGAATGGAGATCTTCTTCAAAGATAGCTACCCATGGGCCAAAATTTACCAATACCAGGTGCCACTACTTATCAAAGATACTGAAGAAAGTGAGGAAAGTGACTCCAAAGATTCCTTCAACCTGCAGACACTGGGTCTGACACTCTGCATGGTTCATTCAGGCACTACATCAAGGAACCGATCCCGTCTGATTAAAGCTGCTGATACACCTCTCCTCAACTGGCATGCTGCGCCAGTTCTACCTATTGAAATCTCCCTCAACCCCAATGTTTACCCTGTTTTATCTACTGTTGTCCATCCTTGCTCAAATGTAATCGAGACCTCTTTTGATGGGGTTCTCAATGCTATTTTTCCTATCAATGAAATAAACGAAGATTTTGAGTATCTTGCTTTGCCTTACATTAATTGTGTGGATTTTAATCAAACTTTTGATGATGATGATTTTGTAAATGAACAATTCTTAACTGCTCTAAATAAGGTTAATAATAAACAGCATAACTGCGTTCAAGTTAATGATGAAGCGACTGTTGCTATTAATCTCGGCTCTAGTAGCCAACTGCGCGAGATTAGGATAGGGGCCACCCTTGACGAGCATGAGCGCGCATAACTCAAAGAATTGCTAAAGGAGTTCGTGGTTGTCTTTGTATGGTCCTACGACGAAATGCCCGATATTGATCCCGAAATAGCTCAGCATGAGATCCCCATTCTCCCAGATGCCATGCCAGTTAAACAAAAGTTGAGAAAGCTCCGCACCGAATGGTCACTTAAGGTCAAAGAAGAGGTGATCAAACAGTTGAACGTGGGTTTCATTCGAGTAATCGAATATCCCACGTGGCTGGCCAACATTGTACCTGTACCAAAATCAGGAGGAAAGGTTCGAATGTGTGTGGATTATCGAGATTTAAACAAAGCCTCTCCGAAGGATGATTATCAGCTACCCAACATCGACATGATCGTGGATAACACAGCCAGTCATGCTCTCAAGTCATTTGTCGACGGATTTTCCGGATACAACCAAATTAAGATGCATCCCGACCACCAAGAGAAAACCGCATTCATCACCCCATGGGGAACGTTTTCCTACACCGTTATGCCATTCGGTCTCAAGAATGCTGGGGCTACCTACCGAAGGGCTGCCACAACCATCCTCCATGATCTGATCCACAAAGAGGTTGAGGTTTACGTGGATGATATGATTATCAAGTGTAAAACTAGAGAAGGTCATGTTCCCTCTCTCCGAAAGTTCTTCGAACGACTGCGGCAGTATCAGATGAGACTTATTCCACAGAAGTGCATCTTCGGCATTACGAAGGGAAAACTCTTAGGATTCATGATCAGTGAGAAGGGGATATAAGAAGATCCTGCCAAGCTGAAGGCCATACTTGAGATGCCACCTCCCCAAACAGAGAAGGAAGTCCGAGGTTTCCTGGGGAAATTACAATATATCAGCCGGTTCATCATCCAGCTAACCTCCATCTGTGAACCAATCTTTAAGCTCCTCCGAAAGGGTTCAACCAAGGTTTGCAACGAGGACTGCCCAGAAGCTTTTGATCGAATCAAACAATACCTAACCCAGCCTCCAGTTCTCATGCCACCACAGCCTAGTCTCCCTTGGCTCTTATACCTAACCATAACAGACACTGCAGCCGGGGATTTTCTAGCCCAGTACCTTGAGGACTCCCACAAAGAAAGAGCCATCTATTACGCCAGTCGCAAGTTGGCCAGATACGAGGTCAACTACACTTCTTTGGAAAAATCATGTGTCACACTTGTTTGGGTCACCCAAAAGTTGCGACATTACATGCTCGCCTTCTCCATTAAACTAGTATCCCGAATGGATCCCATCAAATACCTGCTTGAGAAACCCGCCTTATCTAGTCAAATGGCCCGATGGTTGATGCTCGTAACCGAGTTTGATATCATATACGTCACACAGAAAGCCGTTAAAGGAAGAGCCATCTCTTACTACCTCGCTGACTACCCTATAGAAGAAGCATATGTCTGGATCTCCAAATTCCCAGATGAAAACATCCTCTGCACCACTCAAGACCGCCTTTGATGGAAAATGTTCTTCGACGGAGCTGCCAACAAAAAGGGATATGGCATCGGGATACTTCTGGTCGCCCCAGATGACTCCCATACTCCCATCACTATTAAATTGGATTTCCCTTGCACCAAAAACATGACAAAATACAAAGCATGCACAGTGGGCCTCCAATTCTGCCCTTATCATCGGTCAAGTGCTCAGAAAGTGGAAGGTCAAAGATGAAAAGCTTCAACCCTTTCATGCCCAATTAGAAGAGTTGGCCTCCCAATTCTGAGATATCACCTTCCATTACCTACCTCGAGTAAAGAACAACCCAGCCGATGCTCTCGCTACTTTGGCTTCCATGGTCGACATGCCCTAGGGAATAACAATGACCCCTTCCTAGTTCAAAAATAAGACAAACCGTCCTATTGCTACCATATTGAGCTTGTCTCCACTGAAGATCCCGAACTAGCCGATTGCTGGTACTATGATATTTGTTGCCTCCTCAAACACAGAAGGTATCCCGATGGTTCCAACAAGAGGGATCGAGCTACCCTCCGAAGGTTGGCCGCTCAGTACATCATCTGCCATAAAGCACTACTCAAGAGGAATTTTGATGAAACTCATTTGCACTGCATTGCAGGGGCTGACATTGAAAAGATAATGTAGAAAATCCACAACGAGGAACGCGGACCTCACATGAATGGTCACATGCTTGCCAAAAAGATCATCCGACAAGTCTCCTACTGGACCACCATGGCCCAGGATTGCACCGCCTATGTTCGGAGGTTCCCTAAATGCCAATAGTTCTCCAATCTCCAACATCTACCTCGGTGGGAATTATACAACATGACTTCTCCCTGGCCGTTCTCCACCTGGGGTATCGACATCATAGGGAACGTTACACCAAAAGCGTCAAACGGGCATGAGTTCATCCTGGTTCCCATTGATTACTTCACCAAATGGGTCGAAACTGAGTCATACGCAGTATTAAATGCCAAGAAGGTGGCCAAATTCATCAAGAAGAATATCATCTGCCAATATGGGGTCCCACACGAGCTAGTGTCGGATAATGGTTTGCACTTTGAGGAAGAAGTCACAAAACTAGTCAACGAATACGGGATTCAGAGACATAAATCTTCTCCCTACCGACCTCCGACCAATGGTGCATTTGAGGCTGCAAACAAAAACCACAAATCCATCATCAGCAAGATGATCGAAAGTTATAGGGATTGGACCGACCGGATCCCCTACGCCCTCTGGGGCTATCGAACCTTAATTCGAACCTCTACTGGGGCTACCCCTTAATCCTTGGTTTACGGCATAGAGGCAGTCCTACCTTTGGAGCTGGAAATACCCTCGTTATGTGTCATGCTCGAAAGCAAGGTTAGTGAAGAAGACTGGTGCCAAGGCCGTCTTGATGAGCTGACCCTCTTAGATGAACGGAGATTAAAAGCTCTTTACCACATACAAGGATACCATCACCGAATAGCGCGATCATTCAACAAGAGAGTCAAGTACCGCGGTATTCGAGAGGGGGATTTAGCCCTCAAACTGATAATCGAACCCATCTGGGACCCCAGAGGAAAGTTCAAACCCAATTGGAGCGGCCCTTACATTGTGAGGAAGATCTTATCCGGCGGTGTCGCCATGCTCACTGACCTAGATGGGGAAGAGATGGCTCGTCCAGTCAATCTGGACTGTCTCAAGAAATTCTACCTCTAGTCCAAAATCTCGGCACGCTACGACTCTTCTCATCCCCCTTCTATTCCAAAAAAAAAAAACTCTCTCCATTTCCCTTTACCCAGAACTACGTGGGCCTGATCCTCTGCAAAAAATATTTTCAAACGGACAAGAACTTTTTTCAAAAACCCCAGAGGTACGTAAGCAGCTCATACTCCTCACATGAGCATATCCCCTTCTTTTTCACAAAATACCATTCTTTTCTTACCCCCGAGAACGACAGTTCATTCTAAACATCTACTTGAACAAAAGGATTATGTATGCCTTAGCGATTGGTATAGATAATTCAAAATACAAAATTCATCGAAAGGCATAGCTGGATGATCAGAAACTTGTTTATTTCATTAAATAAGAAACTACAGAACATATTGCATAAGAAAACGGAACGGATAACTCCCTTCCCCCCTTACTACCATAAAAACCAGACAAAATCCCCCACATCTGTTACATAAATAAACTCCTCAGGAGTCCTACCCACAGCTACCCGAAGAGCCTACACCCTCATCATCCACGTCCTGAGGACCCCAAGTTTCTCCTGCCCGAATGGAGTGCCGCAAACACTCCATGGACTGATGAGCCTTAACCATCTTTGAAAAGACCACAACACCCCCTTCCATGGAGTCAGATAAAACAAACCACCTCCGACCGGTCTCTACTGCCAACATCTTGCTGACTACTTCCCTCCACAATCACTTCATATAATCTTTGGGAACATGGAAAACCTTCCCAACAGACTGAGAGGGATGGGTCAACGGACGCCGATTTTCCCATAGAGATCCTAGCAACAGACGCAAGCGCCCAGTCAAATCTTCTACAGGAAAGAAATTTGAGGTCCGAGGGGACACGACCTGCGCCCAGCCAAATTGGCACAAAAGTCGCCAAGGGAAATAAAAAGAGGTCCGCCTGAGACCTACCAGCGGCACATATGAATATTCTCCTAGCTCGAGAACAGGATGCAACTGTCCCCACCAAGGCACGAACCAATATAACCCACGAGCCCCGTACTCCATAAGCCAATTCTCCCAGTTCTCAACAAACAGGCCCATGCGGATGAAGTAGCATGAAAAGAAGTTGGGCACAACTGACAAAGTATATTCGTGAGGAGTCGACAAGTGAAATCTTTCAGACAACCACATGAACAGCATCACAGGGCTACCCCTCAAAAAGTCTGAACGACCTTCTCTCTAAGAATCCAGGCCATTCAGAGTCTCTGCCAATATCATCGCCACAGGATTGCGACGGTATAACATCCATGAGGTAATGGCTGCAAGTTGTGGGTCCACCTGCAATTCACCTGTCACGAACAATAATTTTGAAACCAGGCCCAGAACGACGGCTCCAGCATAGCTAGCATCACTTACTTCCCGCGAATGCACGGACTGCAACACCGCCAGGAGGGAGATCATCCCTCTAGCAACCAGTGACCTGGCCGCCGAAGGCGAGATATGAAGAAGCCCGACCAATAGATCCTTAGGAGAACGGGAGAATTCGGGTAAAGCCATGACAACACTGGGATTCACGTCCAGTATGGAAGAAAACTCCTCGTAGGTAGGACAAACTTCTTCCAACCCAAAGCGGAATACAAGGTCTTCGGGGTACCAAAATTATACTGCCACCATCAGCATATTCCACTCAAAAGGTCGATTACACCACAAGGAGACTCGACGCATATTGAAGGCATCATAGTCGACATTATAAGAGCACATAAGTTCCAAGGCTTCGAGGTAATTGGCAAACTCGATGCTACCAGGGAGAGCCATCTTGCAAGACTAAAAGATGATGGGTGGGTATGAAGAATGCAAAAGGTGTGAGGAAAACACTCCACCCTTCTCCCTTTTTTTACTTAAAAATCCTCACAAGGGACATATTCCCTGTAGAAATTGAAAGGAACCCTATTCCACAAGGTACTAAAGGCTGAAGAGGGTACCAATCAAAGCTTTCAATTGATGGGACTGGACTGAACTGCCGATAGGCATGCCAGGTTGCTTGCCGATCGGCAACTCCCCATTTTCGGAAATCTCCCTTTTTCCTCTCTTGTTAAAATCAGAAAAATAAAAAATTGGTATTCTCAACAGAATTTCAAAATCCCTTTTCCTCCTTATATAATTCCCTTTTTTAAATTTCATCCATTCCTTTTTTGTCAAATCAGAAAACTCCATAAAAATAAATTGATATTCTCAAAAGAATTTCAAGAATCCTGTTCCGTCCTTATGGGATTCCCCGTTTTGAATAAAATAACTTTCCTTTGAAAAATTTCTAAAAATATTTCTTTTTTTACAGTCTTAGTAGCAAATTAAAAAGCGCATGTGCATGCATTCATTCATTCATCATTCAGATAAAAGATAGTCAAAAAACTGCATTGCATTGCATATATATGTTTTCTCTGTTACATAATTTTTGCTGGAAATAAAGAAAAGCCAAAAACAACGGGACTCAGCCCGAACCCACATTTCACTCCCTCTCTCTCTCAAGAATTTCGATCCCGGCAACGCGCTCTCTTTCCCCTATGGCGAGACGACACTGTCTCCTCACCTTCCCGAGGCAGCCCAAAAGTCCGTGCCACTTCCGAATGGCACCTCTCAGTCTATGTCGACCGGCACCCCCCTTAAAATTTCGTACAAAAATTCTCAGAAAATACCAGAAAGCCTCGAAAAATCCCCGAAAAATTCCTAAAAATCCCAGGAAGGATTTAGAACATTTCATCAAGAAAATTTTGTACTCCTTCAGGCGACACACCATTTTCCCCAACAGATCCCTCAAAATCTAAGCGATTGACCTCTCGGGCAAGGCGCTCGGACCACCTAATCACGTCCTCATCAGACTTTACAACCATCGGCTATCCGGTGTGGTACAATATCACAGGGTATTTTTCCCAGCAGAAATCCGAAGAACCACTCGCCCCGAGCGATCTCTCCCAAAGGACAATCCAAATTTTCCCCAGTCCATTCATCATTCCCCAACGGAATATCAGATCCAAATTCTTATTCCCAGTGGAACCTCTCTTCCCCAGCGGAATCCTCAAAAACTAAGTGAAATCTCCTCCCAGTAAAACTCCGGAGGATCTCTAAGGATCATATGATCACTTCCCCAACTGAATTCTCTTACAACACCCAAAATAGGTTGTTCCCTGTGAGGCCTCCTACAAAGCTTCCCCCATCCAGCAACTCCCCAGCTCAAATCGGAATCATAAAGCTTTTTCTCCAGTAAAATCAAAATACAATCTTTATCTACTCATGGGTCAGCATAGGCCCCGGTCTTGGATCGTCACCTTAGTTAGGTCAGAATTAACCTCGGTCCTCGGTCGTCACCACTCTTGAGTCAGAATTGGCCCCGGTCTTGGATCATCACCTTAGTTAGGTCAGAATTGACCTCGGTCCTCGATCGTCACCACCCTTGGGTCAGTATTAGCCCCGGTCTTGGATCGTCACCTTAGTTAGGTCAAAATTGACCTCGGTCCTCGGTGTCACCACTCTTGGGTCAAAATTAGCCCCGGTCTTGGATCGTCACCTTAGTTAGGTCAGAATTGACCTCGGTCCTCGGTCCTCGGTCGTCACCACTCTTGGGTCAGAATTGGCCCCAATCTTGGATCGTCACCTTAGTTAGGTTAGAATTGACCTCGATCCACGATCATCACCACTCTTGGGTCAAAATTTACCCCGGCCTTAGATCGTCACCTTAGTTAGGTCAGAATTGACCTCGGTCTTCGGTCCTCACCACTCTTGGGTCAGAATTGTCCCCAGTCTTGGATCATCACCTTAGTTAGGTCAGAATTGACCTCGGTCCTCGATCGTCAACACTCTTAGGTCAGAACTGACCTCGAACCTCTGAATTGGTCACCCTCACTTCCTTAGGTCCTCAGAGCTGACCTCAACCCTCTAAATCGATCACCCTCGCTTCATTAAGCCCGCAGATTTGGCCTTGATCCGCATAATTGATCATCCCCAGCATACTTGTTAGGTCCTCAGAATCGACCTCGACCCTCTGAATCGGTCATACTCCCTCAAAAGGCATCTTCCGGTGTCTAATTGACGACTATCATTTGTTCCAAACACACCCGTCCAGGGGCTCTATAGACACCCCATTCTGTTACCCCTTAACTCTCCTTAGGTCCCTAGAACCTCCATTCATCACTATAAACCCAGGTCACGTCCCGAGTACTGACCTAGAGGCCATTAGGCATCCCCCGGCTTAGTTTGACCCAAAAGTCAAACTCCTTGTCTTGATCGAGACTCAATGAATCTTAAAAGGGAACTGAATACCCTCTCCAATGATCCTCCCCGCGCGCGATTCGGACTCACCATGAGGACGAATGCGCCATTTGCATCCGAAACTTGACCCAAAGGCCACCGGGCGCTCCCAGGCTCTATTTGACCTATGTCAACTCTTCAGCTCGACCGAGGCTGAATGAATCTTTGAAGTTCACTGAATACCCTTTCCAAAGGTCCGTCCCGTATGAAATTTTGACTTTCCATGCGGACGAACGATCCGTTTGCTTTCGGGAATCCACCGAGCGCTTCCTGAGCCCGATTAACCAAAGTCAACTCTCCAAACTGGGTCAAACTCTTTGGAATGTCTAAGTACATCTCCTAATCTTTCCAACGGTATTCCTCATGCGCGATTCGGACTTACCATGCGGATGAACGCATCGTTTGCATCCGCACGATTCCCCGTCCAATGGACCGACAAACGCTTTCGAGCCACATTTGACCTAAAGTCAACTCCCAAACTCGGGAGTGGTCCAAAGGAATTTCAAAGGTCTCTGAAATATCTTTCTAATAGTATGCCCCGTGCGCGATTCTGACCAACAATTTGCCCTCGGCGACCAATTTTCCGAAAAAGCCCGAGGCGCACTGCCAAATGGCAGGTCCCAGATCCTGCCTATCGGCACCTGCCAATAGGCAGTGCTATGATAGGGCCAATCAGAAGTCCCCTAGGGTTATAAATGGAGACCTTGGCCTCATTTGCAAAGGGATCCCAGATCTGATAGAAATCTCTCTGAATGAATCCCAGAAACCTCTCTCGAAGGCAGCGTGATTTCCACTTCCAAATCCTCTTTTTACTTCCACTTTCCATCATCCTCTTCATCAAACTTGGGGAATTAACCACTCTTCATCATCATCCAAGTGCAAGGGCTGCTCTCCAACATCCAAGATCAAGATCAAAATCTTCAAGAAGGTCCAACTTTCTTGACTTTCTCTTGAATTCTCTTAAATTCTCAATAACTTGTTTTTTTATTACTTAGAACTTTTATCATCTCATCTCACACATCCTAATATACTTTTTATTTAGTATTATTGCACATCTCTTATTTTCATATAAATAAAAACCCAAAAAAAATAAGAAAAAGAGGGTTTGCTCATAAATTCCAAATAGGGATTATCATACTTTTTCTACACCTTTCTCAAAACTATAACATCTTTTCTACACACACACACACACACACACACACACACACACACACACACTAAAAAATAAGATATTTCTCCATTTGGATTTATGGGTTAAACCCCACCCCTCATTTTACATGCGAACTACGTGGACTTTGATGCCTTTATAGGCTACGTAGGCGTCTCGGTGTAAAACCCGAGACTCGAGTCCTTTCTCTCACTTTTTCTCTCATTTCTATCTTCTCTAAATCCATTTTTCTTATATTATACATATATTTGTTCTTAGAGACGCATTACCCCATATGCGTTATCGTTCCCTTATCATGATCAACGTAGGGGTAATCGCCTAAATCTTATTTTTCTAATATTACTCTTACATTTTTCCTATGGATGACTCGCTTTATCTTTTCCATGATACAAGCCGAGGATTCCTACCGCCATTCTATATATATACACATGCACACATCTCACGGGGGGAAACATTAAGGAACATAGCAAATATCCATGAGAGACCGAAAGGGTGCAATGGGTTCCTAACACCTTCCCATTTCATAACTAAGCCTCCGAACTTTTTTCGAATCATTTTGGTTTCGCACGCACCAGTATGTCTTTGGATGACATCCTTCGGGGTGGCTTTTTCTTTTTCTTTTGTCTGTTTTTAGTAAAATAGACAGGCGACTCTGAATCTCTCTACATTTTTCACACCTCACAAAATCGACGCCGGCCGAAGCGCTCTCCTGAGAGGGGACGCACGGGACTCGAAGGATTTCTCCTCCCTCCGCGGCGGGTATCGGAGGGGATGGTCACATAAATACTAAGGGTTATAGATTTGTAGATGGAGTAAAATCTAGGGAGCACAAGTGGACCTAAAAGATGTTAAAAATGATCGATGGGAAAGTGAAGACCTTCAAGGCAAGGCTTACGAAAGGGTTTACTCAAAAAGAAAGGGATTAGTAATTAGTAAACCTTCTCGCGATATCTATGCTAAAATCTATCAAAACTCTTTTAACATTAAGGCTCCATTCTTGAACTATCATCTTGATAAGCACATAGTAAGAAATCGGGAAAAAAAAAGTGAAGTAAGCTTGTGACATCCATTTATATATTTAAGCTAACACCATGGTTTTCCATCATTTGGTTTAATTAGGTAATCTACTTTTGATTTTGATCAAAGTCCAATAAGTACTTGTTTGTATAAGAAGCATGATGAAAATGTGGTTGTATTTTTTTCTACAACGTGTCGATAATACTTACCTAGTCGAGAATTATGTGAGATTATTGTTTCATATAGGATTGTGGTTTTCCGTATATTTTATATGAAGTACTTAAGACAAGAAACTCACACTTTATAATATATTTTACGCTAGATCGGTAGAAAAGGATGTTCAGATTATACCAAGTCGATTATATAATCTTTTATACACAAGATTAGCATAAAGAACTCATGGAAATAGCTTATTTTCAAGTTTGGGATCATTTTTTCTCGCAATTAATGTCTAAAGACACTTGATTAGATAAAAGGAATGAGGGATATACCTAAATGTTTAGCGGTGGGAAATATCATATATGTTGTGTACTAGAATAAAATTTGACCTGCCTTCGGCGTGGTCAAAAGATTTCAGTCTAATAGTCTTATACATATGATGTAAAACGTCTAGGCTTATAATCACATAAGGATTCCAAGCTATTCCACCTCGAAATATGTGTTTATTAATATTAGTTTGAACTATACGTTGGAGCATTGTGAAGAAATATTTGATTACTAACTCCACTAGGTAGGCCTAAGTTGTTGCCACTATGGAGGCAACTAAAGAAGCAATATGGATCGGTTACTTCCTAAGTAACCTTAGGAAGGTTTCTTCAAGTAAAATTAAGTATTACACTTTTTAGTGAATATAATAGTACTATGGCAAGTTCAAGAGCCTGTATCCCATACATTGAGTTTAGGTTCCACCGAGTTTGAGAGATTGAATGTAATGTGTGATAAGTTTATCAGAAGGTTTTATTGGATAACACCCGATTAATCCTTTTATCATTAGGCAACAAATTGTCCTGTGGATGGGTTGGGAGTTAGATATATAACTTTAGGAGTAATTGGAAGAATGGTGGGGTTTTATTCTTAAAATCATGTATGATGTTTACTTATATGTAAAAGTGTATCAATTCAATAAAAATAATGGTTATGAGAATAACTTATACTTGGCTTAAATATATTATAGACATGTCGGTCAATAAAGCTTAGTAGGAACTCTAGTGATGTGACTTCGGGTTGATCACAAAGAGATTAGAATTTCGATTTTAGCACTTCTAAAATGTTCACAACCTAGATAGGGAGTTGACACTCTATCAGAATGATCCTAGTAGTTCATCTTTAATTACATAACCTGTTTGATGGTTTGATAAGTTGTTTAATAGTGCGACAAGGGATTGTGATTAGTACATCCCATGAATAAAATTAAACATGGACATTCGAGATTGAGTCTAAGGGTTGTCTTGATTAGACTCAGGCAATCTCACACCATTTTCAAAAGGTGCATACATTCTTAATCATTAGATTCAGGCAATCTCACAAGAATGATAAGGATTGAAATGGTTATGCAAATATCACTGTGATTACTATGGGTGCCATTTGATTATATCGGGTCAAATGATATCCAAATAGGGGGTGGTAGCCGTATAAGTAGGTATGAGATCATAATTCGGTGGAATCCACGTCCATGTGATACCGTGGATTGTGATACCCCCTTGATCGACTGATATGTTTTCTCTTCACCAAGTAAAACTTGACTAGTGGATTATTTGATAATCCTGATAGAGTAGAAAATAAGTTAAGTTTGAGAATAAAGGAATTGGTAAGATATTGGTAAAAATTTATTAACACTAAATTGATTGGACCAAGGGGGTATTAAACTCTTAACGCAGATAATCAATATGTGAACCATAATAAACTTTGCAAATAAGACCTCAATAACCGATTGATTTCTAAGATAATCAGATTGTAGTGTAATCTTGTTATTTAGTGGATTTAATTCACGATTAAATAAAGAAAGAAAATAATTATGTTAATGTAATTGGGATTTTTGAGTACTTATTTGGAGATAATTTAATTATTTATTTTGGGTCCTTAATATAGTCCATATACCCAAGTATTTAGGCGCAGACTTTCAAGAAACTTAGTTTGTCGGAAGCCTACATTTTTTACTTGTATATAAAGGTGTAGGAAAGATTTTTTATATTTATTATGGTTCATTAACAAAGGGGTGAGAGAAAACACAATTCATATGTTTGTGAAGAGGCCTAGAGGGAGAGGACTATATCTCACTCATAAGGAAGGGTTTTCTTCTTAAAAGATGGTCACAGACCTACCCAACTTTAGGGACTATCAAACACTAGAATATTCAAGATTTATAGAAGGTTAAGTACGATTTTGGAGATCCTAAATATGGAAAATACATAATTAATAAATACCTTTCTCTACATCGAATCACAACCGGATCTGCAAAGGAATGTATTCTAAATCCTATGTTTTCAATACATGAGTAATTAGAGATCCATCGGGCTGAATTTTTCCGCATTTAAATGTCAATCCTAAGTTGTTTTCTCAACAACTTTGAGGTCGTTGCGCTTTATTGTATCGAGGTTGGCCATTGATTCTGAAAAGTCTTTGTACTTAAGGGAGTGATGATATTTCTTCCCTGGGAGTATTAGTTTGTTGGTCGAGAGGAATATTTGTAAATATACCTAAAATTGGAGGAGTTTTTTCTCGATGAGTGCCCTAGGGGCATGCTGGTAAATATTAACCTTTTCCTTGGCGATGAATCTTTGCTTCGATAGTCGTCATACATGCATGTAATCATCATTCTTTGAGGAATCATGAGGAAATTTCTCACCACAATACAACGGTTCCCACTCTTTTCCTCCTTTTCTAGTTCATTTTAAAAAAAATATGCAATCCTTCAAATGAGAGCTTTTCATTGTTGTAATTCTACATGTAAGAAATTTTCTAAACTCTTTCTCCGTTTCAATCTTCTTCACTTTCTCTTTTCTAAATTTTTCATTAAGCTGTCATCTTTAACTATGTTGTATGTTATTGATAAAAATACTGTGGAAAAATACAAACTTAACAGTCAAATCCTTCCATGGGTATCGATAGAATTAATTATGGGTCCTTATAACCTTTACGCCCTTTATGTAGGACATTAGTTGCCTTCAATATTTATTGCTGAGTGCGGGATCACTTTTCCACCAAATCAATTATTTTTGTAATTTTACCAACACTTTCATGTGGTCCATCCCAAGTTTCCCCAAATACATAAAGGATCATTAATGCGGTGAATTATGTTAACGACCTATATTGGACCCATCTTGGGATTACTGTAATTATGTATGGTTACCATTAGGAGACAACTACTGAGAGAGGGATTTCTAATTAAGACCTAGTTGTGAACCTCTCTGATTCCAATAAAGATCATTGGGATAATGGGATGATTGTGAAGAATTGGCAACATTTTCCCATTCCTAAGGGTGTGCCGCATGTACAACAGAGATTCCCTCAAGGAAGGCAAGGAATAGATAAGAAATCTATTTTTTTAGATTTGTGATCTTCACCGGATTGAGGCTAATGTTTTCTTCTTCTATTTTTTGCAGTAAAAAGTAAGAAGAATATTCCTCACAAAAGTGACGTTAACGTTGTTGATCTTCGAGCAATTTGGTCTATCCTAAAAAGAGTTAGAACTATTGGTGATATTTTTGCTCGGCTCGGCTATTAGAGTTTGTCTCGACTACTATATTTCTAGAACTGATTTTATTACAAGGCAAATAGAATGAAAATCGATCATACCTATTACCTTGGACGACCCAAAATCTTCCACCTCTCAGAACACAGAAGGGGAAGGATCAAACGAATCAACTGAGAAAGGCACACCATCTTTCGTTGAACCGTTTTTCATTTCATTAGTTCCTCCAATTATTTCCCCTATCTCCATGGTCAAAAGTAAGGTTATGAACTTTATCTCCACAAATGTTGGTAGCAAGTCCCCCTGCTCGTATATCAATTAAAGATAAAGATCTTGCTCGAATGACGAGTAAGAAAATAGAAGCTGGGGGTTCCACTAACTCCATGAACATTGATGATTATCTTTCCAAGGACCATGAGACTCTTTTAAAGAGGCACAAGAAAGATAAAAAATTTCCTCCCCTGTTAGATATTATTGGGGAAAATACTACTGATAAGGGTATTTCCCAATTTGTTATCTCTCACCCCAACTTGGTTCGAGACTTGATTTGATTTACGGTTTTATCTGAAGATAGAGAAATCACCCCAGCATTATCCAATTTTAACTTATTGGAGTGTACTAATTGTTATCTATCTCTTATAATTTGATCATCCTTATATATCTCTTCTTTGTTCATTTGTTATTTTATTTTTCTCATATTTTTCTGCCCGTTATTTTGCAATTCTTGATCGATTACGATTAATTGCTGGAGAGAAATTATTGGCTAAAGGAGTCCTATATTGATGTAAATGCCATCTATGAAAAGTTATGTAAATGTTTGGTGGATAATCGGTCATCGATTGTTACCCAGGTGATTGAGAAGAAAAATCTCGATGAGAATGTTAAGAGCCTGAAGGCTGAAAAGTTCAATCTTTAGAAGAAGATTGATGATTCTGTTGTACTGGTGGCTGATGCTGAACAAAAAAAATATGACAAGGATTCTAAGGCTGAGGCTAACCTTGCCAATACACAAGCTATTGAGGATAAGTCCAAATTCGTAGAGGCCTTAACTATTTTGGAAAATACCTAGGATGATGCCTTTACTCGCGACTGGGATAAAGCATTCGCCAATGCTGAGATATAGACTATGTGGCTATCCTGAGATCTTCCCCCTCCCCGTGCACTTTTGGGGGGAAAGTGGGAGAGATAACGGTCCAGCTCCCTCGCTAATTCCTGGGGTGTTTTGGCTGTCATCGCTTTGGAGTGATGTAAATAGATAGATTCGCCAGCATATTTTGCATATAGTAGGCAAAAGAACATGTTTTCGCCTTAAGAGAGCGGTATCAAAGACAAAATAATTCTTGTGAAACCAATACTTTAGAGGTTCGGGGCTAAGTTACAGAATGAGAAGGTGTTAGGCACCCATCCCTCCCTTTCAATCTCTCATGGGTTATGTTACTATTTTCCTTAATTTCTCCGTGAAACATGTGCGTGTATATATAAGAGGAGATTAGAATCGCTCAAATTACATTATGGAAAAGATGGAGTCAGGTCATCCATAAGATGTTCCTAAAATAATTTGAAAATATGATGTGCGCACTTATCGAGATATTGATCATTATGATGAGATGATAATATATGTTAGATAAGACACAAGTATGAATAACAAGTATGATATATATGAATAATATATAGATAAAATAGGAAAAATGATGAAAATATTAAAATAAGACTCGAGTCTCAGGTTTTATCTCGATACGCTTACATAGTCTATAAAAGAATTAAAGTCCCCGTAGTTCGCATGCAGAACAAGGGTGGGGTGTATCACTTAGATTCGAACGGGAGTTTATTATATGCCTATGTGTAGAAAGTATATTTTTAGTTTTGAAAAAATGTGATGAAGAATCTCGTCAGAATTTATAGGTGTAATCCACTTTCTCTTTGTTTTAATTTTTTTATAGAAAATAAATTATGTGCAATATAAATAATAAAGGATGAGATGCTAATGTGTATGATTTAAAATAAAATCTAAATTGAGAATTTATAAAACTAATGCAAAAATAAAGAAGTTTTAAGAGAAAAGGATGTTTGGATCTTATTTGGAGACTTGAAGCTTGCCCTTGATCCGTGTTGAGCTCATTTTCGAGTTTGGATGAATGTTGGATGAGAGAGAAGGATATTTTTACTAAATTAGGTATGACAATGATGGGAGTGAAAGGTGGAAAGGAATTTTACACAAGAAAACCTCAATGATTGAAGAAGAAGGTTGCTGAGATTAGATGGAGGCGTAACCCCTTTTCGAATACAATAATGATAAGTTAACTAGCAAAACTATGGATTAGCTACAAAACACGCAAACACAATTTAGTGAAGATAAACTCAGTTAATACTCTCAAATCTCTCGTGTATAACTCAATAAGAAAACAAAAAACTTAGAAGTAACTTATTTGGAGGTAAAGAGAAGTAAGCACCCTAGATACACCTTGGCAGGCAGCCAAACACACCAACCACTCCCGAGAGTCTCTATCAAGTATTAAAGCTCTGTAATAAATGACAATGGTGGATGAGTGAACTCTCTCGTTTGTAATAAATCTTTCTCTGTTGGATATTCGCTCTAGTAATAACTTCTAAACTCTCAAAAAGAACATAATTTCCCCAGAGGTGGTTGGGGTCCTTAAATAGCCCTCCACACCACCCCTGAGGCAACTGAGTCATTAATGCATGTGAAAGATATCCCTCATACTTTATGTCACAACATTAAATACTTGATGCACTAGTTAGCTCCACATCATAAACATTAAATTCCTAAGACATGCCTTTTGCCTAACCACTGTGTGTCAGGTGATTATCGTTACAGAGGTGACTTTCCAACTGTTTGATAGCCCTAAATACCACGGTGGTTTACTCAAGTGAAGATTTGACATTGTCTAGCTGGCTAGTGACATCACCTACAGTATATGTGATACTAAGTAGAGGGCTATTTGGTTCACAACTCAACGCTCGATGGAAGTCAAAGTTGCTCCGCCCGAGGTTCCACGGTCAGGGTGCTTCGATGTTTTACCTGCTGTATCTAAGATGTTCAGGACAAGCCCCAATGGTGCCTCACTTCTCAATCCTTCAAACTAAGTCCCTCTAAAGTTCTCGCAACGAGGTCGTTCGATAGAGCATGAAATCTCTCCCAATCCCTGTCAAGCCTGGTCTCTCGTGAGTACTGTTCGTCCTCACTGAAAATCATTATTCTCGTTACATCATTACAATCATTATAACTCATAGTAAATAAAAACAAGAGATACAATATGGCTAAGTAACACAACACGCCAAAATATGAGTTTCCACGCTGAGATGCCTCACTCAGATGCTGCGCTGAGATGCCATGCTTGAGTTGCCTCGCTGAGTTGCCATGCTTGAGCTGCCTTGCTGAGTTGCCACGCTGTCTTAACCCCACTGTTCTAAATAGGGGGATTATTCATAATATCAGGATTAACTTCAATCCCCCTCTACATAAAGGGTAGTCAGTGCCCTGTGATGATTCATTTAGTCTCGTTCGAGATGAAGAGTTGACCTTAGTCAAATGGAGCCTAGGGGCATTCAATTGATTTCAAATTTGTTTTTAGGGTAAAGTGGATCATTCATCCGAATGGTTATTCCATTTTGAGAAAGAGGTGTAATTTTGGATAGGGTTTAAGTTCCCTTCAAATATCCATTGAGCTTTCATCCTGATGGTGAAGTTAATTGAGGTCAAATCGGGGCTCGAGAGCGCCCGATGGCCTCTAGATCAATTTTTTATAGTAAAATAATCCATTCATCCGGGTCGTTAATCCATTTCATGCCTGGGGTGGATCGTTGTAAGGGGGATTTAGATCCCTTCGAAGATTTAATGATCTTTCACTCTAATGATTAAGTTGACCAAAGTCAAATGGGGCTCAAGAGAGCCCGATGGCCTCCAGATCAGTTTCAGAGTACGACCTAGGGTTTATAGTGAATTGGGGAGGTTATAAGGAACTAAGGAGAGACTTAATATGGCGTCTACAGATCAATCGATGGGTGAGCTTGGAAAAAGTGAAAGTCATCAAATAAATACCACATTATGTGTTGGAAAAGAGGTCAATTCTGCAAACTTAAAGGCACAGGGATGACATGATTCGGAGGGTTGAGATAAATTTTGAGGACCTCATGTAATGATGGGGATGGATGATTCTGAGGGCTAAGGTCAATTCTGATGACCTAAGATGGGAGAAATCAATTCTGAGGGTCAAGGTTAATTATGAGGACATTAAGTTGGAAGCGACCAATTCTGAGGGTCGAGGTCAATTCTGAGGACTTAAGATGGTGCGACCAACTCTTAGGGTCTAGATTAATTCTGAGGACCTTAAGTTGGGGGTGACCAATTCTGAGGGTCGAGGTCGATTCTGAGGACCTTAAGTTAGAGCGACCGATTCTGAGGCTCGAGGTTAATTATGAGGACCTTAAGTAGGTAACAACCGATTCTAAGGATCGAGGTTAATTCTAAAGACCTAAGGTAATGCTGGGGATGGCCGATTTTGAGGCTCAAGGTCAATTCTAAGGACCTATAATGGGATCTACCAATTCTGTCAATTCTGAGGACCTTAAGTAGGGGCGACCAATTCTGAGGGTCGAGGCCAATTTTGAGGACCCTAAGTAAGGAGCGACTAATTTTGAGGGTCGAGGTCAATTATGAAGACCTTAAGTAGGGAGAGACCGATTCTAAGAGTCAAGCTCAATTCTAAGGACCTTAAGTGGGGGGTGACCAGTCGTGGTCAATTTTGAGGACCTTTAGTGAAGGTGACCAATTCTGAGGGCTAAGGTCAATTATGAGGACCTTAAATTGGAGCGACCAATTTTGAGGGTCGAGGTTAATTTTGAGGGCCTTAAGTTGAGGCGACTTATTCTAAGGACCGAGGTCAATTTTGAGGACCTTATGTTGTATGCGACCAATTCTGAGGGACGAGGTCAATTTTGAGGACCTTAAGTAGGATGCGACTAGTTCTGAGTGTGGAGGACCTTTGTAATGTCGGGGTTTACATTATGGGGATTCTTTATTGTACCTTTTTTTAGACTCAACCGGGGAAGAGACATTTGTCTGGAATTATGTCTTTTGAAACGAGCTGAAATTCTTAGTCTAGAAATTACACTTGGGGAAATAATTGATGACTTGAGGTGCTGGGGAATGCATTTCTGGGGAGAGGTGTCCAGTTAGGGCTTATATCTCTCATTGGGGAAATTGAAATCATTTGGTAAAGAGTTTAATTCGGGAATTCTTGCTGGAAAAATGGGTAGACCTACTGAGGAAGCATTTAATTAATACTGAGTATGAGTTTTTTGAGATTCAGCTGGGGAGTTGTATTGTGATTTTGGGCACACTGATTTTTATGATTTAAGCAAGGGATAAAATGTGGTATTGATCGGGATAGGGACTTGGGAGCTTAAAAAATGGTTTTCTTGGTGAATAAATGTTTCAATATTTATTTGGCAATTTTAAGATTTTTCTGGAATTTGTTTTGAATGTTTTTGGCATTTTCTAGGATTTTTTGTACAAAATTTCAGAGGGTTGCTGAACGACATGTTTTAGGGGTTGCCAACCAGTAGTGGCACGATCTTTTGGGATCCTTGGGAAGGGGAAGGGACAATGTCGATCGGTGGATGTCTGGGGACTGCCAATCGGCATACCCCTTAGCCTTCTATAAAAATGGGAGAAATCTCTTCATTTTTCACAGCTTTTAGCTTTTCTATATTCAGATTCTTTCTTATGCAATTTTTTCTCACATTCTTTTCTCATTCAAGACTAGAAAATGGCAGATTTCTTAAGTAGTGAGACCCATATGACGTGGCTGGGTGTTGACGATTAGACGAATCTATAGTGGCGGGCTATTGTACCCTTAGTGTTGGGCAATGAGAATGTTTTTGACTTATTCGAGCCTATTGCCGATGATCGAACTATTCTGCATGAGCCTTAGCACCACCATTCATCTAGGGTGGAATTCTGTTCTAGTTTCTTTGAAATTTGACAAAAGTATTTTTTTTTTCTATTTTTTTCCTTTTTTTATAGACTGACATTACTACTACGAGCTTCCAATCCCATAGACGATGGATTTTAGGGACTTGTGGTTCTTATGGTGGTGCAGTGGGTAGTCTCTTTCGGGGGTTTTGGTCATTTGGCATCTACACTAGATGAGACGTCATGATTTACAACAGTTTTATGCACTATAGGGGAGAGGTGGAGGGATACTACCCACATTGTACACTTGAGATCTGGGGAGATGACGGTGACCCCATTGATGTCCAAAATCTCCTATGGATAGACTGTGAGGGGACTCAGATAAATGTGGATCGGTCCTTGAGGATGCAACAGTGGGCGATGTGGGGAGGATAGTCTCGAGGGACTTAGTCCGTATTTCTCTTCTCTGGGAGGTTTCACCGAGTCGGCAGATCGATGAGACTGACGGGCTGCAAGTGCGGCATATGTCCTGTTTGTTTATTCTTCCACTGTTGGGAGGGTTTTTGGTGGCGTCGAGCGACAACGTCATCCACTTGTGGTTTTTTTGACATTTGAGGGTATTTTCATATATTTTATTGTTCTTTTGATGCTTTCAGCTGGTGCTGCCAGTAGACTTTTACTAGAGCCTATCTTTTGGAGGTATTTTTCTTTTTTCATTTTTCCTTTATGCATTTCCTTTCCTTTTTTTATTTCTTTTGATTGCTCACTCTTATCCTTTTGCAGATGTTGTTTTATGAGGTGATCGGGTTCAATGACCATTAGATTGGTTTGTGTGATTATTCGGTGGGGAACTTTTATCGGATGTACAGATGGAAGAAGTCCGACTGATAGTCAAAGCAGTCTCTCTCTTTGGCGGCGGTACGTCAGGTGTGAATATCCTAACAAGTGACCTGGTTATTTCTTCATTTCTCTTTTGATTCCTTATATTTGGCATTTTCTTTCCTTGTGCAAGTATTGACTTATCTTGAAAAAATATAGGTGAGCTTCTACCCTTAGGGGATTGCCATCCAGCACATAGGGGTGACAGAAATGCATGTCTAAATGCACCGACTGCTTGCGCATGAGTTTGGTTGCTCTTGGTATCTGGGAGAGAAAGTAGTTCAATTGATCATGGAGGATGAGGTAGTGGTCCCATCGAGGATGCCCCTACATATATGAGGCAGGTCCGAGAGATATCGGATGAGGTTAGGGCGGCGATGATGGTTGGTGAGACCTACTTGTTGTATATGAACACAATGATGACTTACGATTACCTTGACTTCGTGACAAGCTGGCTAATGCCATCATGCATCTACGAAGTGGTAAAATGCCTCCGCCTCCTACAAATTCAGGGAGGGGTACGAGTCGACCGGTGGGGTCTTTCCACAACACTAGTGGTGCATCGACATCAGTAGCGGCACTGGTGTCAGATGTTCCATTTCTCCATTTTTCTCCTCCTTCCTACAATATCTAACTCGCTAAATGGGGATCATTGAGTATGTAGCATCGCTCTAATATGATGGACCCGATGGTGTTGTGGTTGACAAAGGATGTCATTTAGCAAGGGGTATATCCTTTCATCTCTTTGTCCTTTCCAATTTTTCTTTTTTCTTCAGACTGATTGATTTCTTTTTTTATTTCTCTTCCATCATGTCTGGGTCTCGACTACCTGACCGAGGGATATCTTAGACTGGGTGGCTTCTCCGACGGCTCATATTCAGGATTCGATCTCGGTTCCTTCCTGTCTTGTGCCATCTGCTTCTTCTGAGGAGGGATTTGGATCGAATTGTGGATTCTCCTCAGCTCGTCACAAGGGGAAGCTTGCGAATCGTAAGGACGGGGGATCCTAGGGGGGAGAGAGAGAAAGAGAAAGTTTAGGGTTTTGACCAGAGTCCGATTATTTTTCTTCTTCTTTTTTGTAAACAAATGTAATGATGGTATATATATATATATATATATATATATATATGAAATGACTGGGATTTTTATTTATTCGTCTTTGATTTAAATGACTTAATCCACATGCACTTTTTACTTTCCTTGCTGAGATCGTAAAAAGGATTAGAATTACTCAAGAGAAAATTTATTTTGAGACTGGATGAGTAAAAGTATAGGAAGAAAGATCTTGAATTCATTGAAATAAAGATTATTTTTTTGAGTTTTTGATTTTGACAAAGAAGGTAAGATGGAATTTACGAAAATTAGGGGGATGCTGATCGACGTGCCCCTTGTCCTTCCTATCGGCAGGTCAGTCCAATCAAATCACGCTGAAGCTTTGATTGCACTTTCTTGATATACTAGTACTTAATGGGGTAATCTTTCATTCGGATTTTGCAGGCTCCTTATTTTTAGCCAAAATTTTCAAGTATTAAAGGGGGTAAGGTGGGGAGGTTTCTTTATCCATTCACATTTTCTTTCTCTTGCTTATTTATTGTCTTGTGTCTTATAATTTCCAAAATGACCCTTCCCATAAGTGCGGAATTTACCTCTTATCTTGAGAATTTAGAAGCTATGTATTCGTACTATGTAAACTATGACGCCTTTAACCTGCATCGTGTCCCTTTGTGGAGCAACCGACCCATTGAATGGAACATGCTGATGGCGGTAACACAATTTTAGTATCCCTAGGATCACATTTTTTGCTTTAATTTAGACGAGGTCTCTCGGACTTATGAGGAGTTTTTTTGCTGTTTTGTGGGTAAATTCCAGTGTGGTAGCGACCATGCTTAAATTTTCTTGGTCTCCTCGGGAACTATTAGTGGGAAATCTCCACATCTCTCCTTCAGAGGCTTAACCATTGGAGGTATGATCTCTCTACCAGTTCAACTGTACTCCATGTGTTTGAAGTATGTTAATGATGCGGGCAATGTCGGGGCCATTGACTTTAGCTTAACTTCAAAGCTATTGTTGGTGCTCAGGGACCTCGCGGTGGACTCTCAACTTGATTCCATTACTACGTGGATGTTATATCGTCGTAATCCTATAACGGTAATTCTAGTAGAGACCCTAAACGGTCTAGATACTTGGCAAGAAGGACGTTCTGATTTCCTAAGAGGTAGCCCAATTATGCTGGTCATGTGGATGGCTGACAAATTTCGTTTGGCGATCCCTCCTGAATACCCATTAGCAGTTGTGTTAAAATTATTCACCTATTATTTCATCAGCTTTGGCCCAACTATCTAGAACTAGGTAAACTAATTTTTGGAGCACAGAGCTCGATGTCTGCATTGGTCGATGCCCTGGTGGGGGGATTTGCAGTCCATTCTGGAACAATGGGAGTTTTGGTATGTTCGGTTAGTTGGCCGATTCGTCCCGAATATTGCACATATATACCCTATATACTTATGCATTTTTGCCCCCTCAGGTACGTTAATTACTATAATTATGCTCGATAACTAGACAACCTCATGTTATTTGAGGTATTATTGAGCATTTGTAGGTATTACGGAGCCTAATGTGAAGTTTGGTTGAATTCAGGTAAAGTTTCATAGAAAATCGTACGTTTAGGGACAAATTAGTCATTTCACACTTTGGGATTTTTTCCTAAAGTATTTACAAAAATTGGAGCTCTCTGAGTAAGCTTCACGTGTGAACAATGTGCGAATATGAGTCTAACGAAGATGATACGGGCCTTTAAGCTGGGGAAGAAATGTAAGGAAGCTTTTAAAGTATAACAAATAAAGAAATGACATATGGGTCCTGGCCCCAAATATAAATAGGTCACTCGCATTTTGCCATTCCCGATCTACCATCCATCGCCTCTAATCGACCAGTGCTCCTTGGTTTTGCATTGTACCGAAGCATTAGGCCTCATCTCTTACCACCGGTCGACTGCCCGCCGCCATCGATCGATCGATCCTATGTAATTTTTGGCGCTGCTTCCTGTGACATATCTGTTTTCTTTTTCTTTTCTTTTTTCTTTTCTTTTCATTTATTTATTTTCCAACTTTATATAAATACCAAGACATTATTTTATTTTAGGAGATATCATTATTATGTCTTTTTTAGTTTAGAATTTAAGGTTAGAAATATTTGGGGGTTTTGTTTGGAGTTTCCCCTCGCCTCCATTTTCTTGTTAGGTTTTCACCCATTAATGTAAGTGGTTATTATTCACCTTCTTCCCTCTTGTATTTAAGCTTTATCCTTTTTTTTCTTACTTCATTATTTATTTCCATGCCTAGATAATTTGTTGTAGCTAATTTAATTCTTGTTTGCTTTTGTTAATTAGTTATTTTAGCTTAGTTTCATTAAGTTAAGTAGCTAATTTAAATTAGGTTGTGATTAATGGAACTTACCTTGGTTTCAATGTTTTTTCTTGCTATGGTGATGGGTTTTATATATTTAATTCGATTGGGTTGGTCTTATTATTACGCCTAGGATATTTAACAGGGTATATTATGTATGCTCCATATTTACGACCTTGCGTGTGTAATTTTTGGGGTATTTATTGATGCCAAAATTATATTAGGCTTTTATAAGAATTTAGGGGGTGACAACTCTAGATTTAATTGATTGTTAAAATGAGATTCAATCTTACAAAATTCATAGTCCTATGTAACCATTTATACACATTACACCGTAGTGAGGGATATTAGTCGCAACCTATAGTTTTTATTCTCTTTGTTAATCTTAGTTTAAATTCAATGCCTAGTTATCTTTTCTTTTTGTTATCCAATATCTTTTGAACTTTTATCGATAAGTATTAAATCAATATAATTCTAGCAACTAGTCTTTGTGAATTTTCAATACCCGAATTGGCCGCTATAGTCTAGGTTTTTGTATAGTAGTAGGAGTCGAGCATAACAACCGACATATATCTTTATACACTTGCTCCGCGATTTTCCCCTGCTGTCAAAATGGCACCATTTCCGGGGACTTGTTCATTTTAGAATTTAATTGATTTAGTATTTCGTAGTATTTTCTTTCTATTTGTATTCTTTGTTACCTAAGAAATGCTTGGATTTTTCACCCCCACATGTCTTTGTGGAATTTTCCATCTTGAGCTTTCTTTGGGGGTAAGCATGTCATATTCTAATTTTTCGATAATCGTAATGACAGTTCTAAAAATCCCCCTTCCACCTATGACTTTTGGTCAGTACTTACAAGCCCCCCAAATTGAAACATCTAAAATGACTTTAGGTGAGTATTACGAAAGTTAAGTTATGGATTTTAGGAATTTTAAGAATGATCATTCCGATGTTGGGCCATAAAATACTTATAATAAGAATGGTGAAAATAAATGCATTAGCTTTCAAAATTCTTATAATAATGATGTTGATTGTAGTTTCTAGGATAGTTTTCAAAGTTCTCATTTGCAAGAATCTGCACCTCCGCCTATGACTTTCGGTGAGGGCTTGTGGATTCTTGAAAATGAAAATTTTGAAAATCGTTATTGAGAAGAAAATCGTTGTTAGGAGCAAGAGTTGGATGCATTATTGGAATCCAAGGACGATTTCTCTTCCGAGTTTTGAACCAAATGATGAATTTTTGCCTACTTTAGAACAAACCATTCTTCACTTGGCCCATGATATAATAGATAATGAACATGATGAATAAATGGACATAGTATCCATTTGTAATGAAATAATTTCATCTTTGGCCCCTAAAGAAGAATATTTCATTGAAATGATCTTATATCTTTCGAAACACAATCTCCAAGCATTGATGAGTCATTTATTGAGTTTGAATTTCTTTCCTCCCCATCTTTATTCTATATTGTCAAAACGATACAGGTATCTAATGAGTTGGTTCCAAACTTAAAAATGTTTAACCCTTTCACCGATGAGGAGTACTTGCTAGAGTTGCTTTCCATGAAAGGAATTTTGCGTCCATGTGCGCCACCACCCATTCATATTGAAAAACCGTTGGGAGGAAATTCTAATTTTTTTGGATTTTACGTGTCTTTGTCACCCGTTTTATCCAAACCCCCCATCATCCCTCCAAATTTTTTAATTGGTGATGGTTCATTTCTTTCGCCTTACACATGCCTTCCATTGTTTGAACGAAATTCCTATTTTCCAGAAGGTATGCATGAAAGAGAGGGTCCCTCGTTGATAATCCAAAGTCAAATCGTATTTTGGGTGGACCCTCAAAAATTTTAACTTCTGTGTATAATTAGTTAGAAGTTAAAATTGTACGTTGTAAATAGTTAGTTTTGCTTTATTTTTCTTTTTCTTGATTATTCTTACTTATTGTCTAGTGTAGTTAGTTAAGTTTTTGTTATTTTTTTTTTGCTATACTTGGTACTAACATTTTTTACAAAATCATTGGACTTTTACCTTCACCAGATCGCTCCATTATAGGTAATATCACTCTTTTCCTCTCTTTATCTTGGTTCTTAATGCACTTTGAGGACACTGTCAAGTTTTAGTTTGGGGGTGTGGGATATTATATCCATTCATTAGTAGTTTCTTTGATTCAATTATATGTTTTTCCCAAGAATGCTTTTCTTTTAAAAAAATAAAAAATTTCAAAAAGATTTTTTTTCTTTTTTTCTCCTTTGTTGGGCATTTTGCCTTTTGTTTTCGATGATAAATTTTAATAATTTTCCGATCCAATAGACAATTCAATGATGCATGTTCTCGATTTTATAAGTTAATAGATTTTAGTCCTCAATTATTGATATTATGAATAACTCCATGAATTTAACTTTAATCCCATGAGCACATGCGTTTTTCTTGTTTAAATAATTTGGTTTAAGATTTTTATAACCCAATAATCTTTTGTTGCATTGTATATACTTGCATCTTGTGAGCTTTGGGATTTTCTTTGTTTGTGAGTGTTATACCCTTCTCTTTCCTCTTTGAAAACATTACAGTCTTTGGTAATCTCACTACTCTTTCATTAACAATTCATTAATTGAGTTCATATATGAAATGTGTTACTTGAGCATGATTTTTAAAGTTTGTTTTTATCCAAGAATTTCATAAACTGTAGGAAATGATCTTAGGTCGTCTTTGTTATATCACCCATATTGAGCTTGACCTCGCCTTAAATGTTTTCCTTCATCAACCCCTTTGAGCCTCAATATAGCCTTTTGTTTCATAACCTCAAATCCCATAACCAACTCCACATTGGAGTTATAAACCGTATATATCACCTTTCGTACCTTTGTTTGGCATGATACTTGGGACTGAATGATGTTCATGTTATGTGGTTGCAGTTAAGCATGTGATAGTGAGAAAAGTAAAGAAAAGAAATAAGTTAAAAAAAGAATAAAAAGAGAAGACATAAAACAAAAGAAAGAGAAATTTGTATATGTTGTGTATAGTTTTTAATAAGCTTTGTTTACTCTCTCCAAATTCCTATTTAATGCTCATTATGGAATCATATTCCTATTTTGTATTTTTCCACATTTTCTATTATCCCGAGTTTTCATCTCCGAACAATTTGAATCCGTACATAATGCTTTTATTTCATAACCTCAAACGTAAACCTATATTACCACCCTAAAGTGCAATATGATCCTAGGGTGATTTCAATTCAAAAGTTTAAATAGTTGCAATAATCTGCAAAAATACATCTCATATCCTTTAATGACGGTATCTTTCACTGAGATTACATGTTTTTCATTTTATATATAACGTTCTTCTTTAATGACATGTGCGCGGCTTAGTTTCCATTTATATTTACTCTTTATGCCCGCATGTCCTATGTATTAGCTACCATTCATAGTGGTTTCATTTGTTGAGCGTAATGACCGATGATGATTGACTTATATGCATGCTTTAATGGCTATCCGATTTATTTATGTTTTTGCCAAATCATAATTTGAATGTTCTCTCTCCCCTCCCGCATTTTAAGGTTTACATCCTACGAGGTTCATTCTATAATGTTAATAATACGAACTTTTATGTGAATTTATTCGCTTTGCTAACAACATGTTTGAAATATTTCTCGTTATTGTTGGGATTGTCGCATGTTGGTTGGGCATACTTTTTTAGGAAACTTTGATGTTTGTGGGTTTCATCCATGAAAATCCTCAGGAGACAACACTCATCCACTAGGGTAACCTAGGCGCTTAACGGCTTATTGCATATGCTAAATGCAATCGTTCGCCTACGAAAGTTACTTTTATCTATATTTTATATATCTCATGTCTAGTGGTTTTCTTGAAGTTCTTCTTCCTTTGAGTTTCGTTACTAGGGACTAGAAATGTGTAAGTTAGGGGGTGTGATTCATCATGAACATTGTATATATATACGCTCTATACTTATGTGTTTTATCCCCCTTGAGTACTTTAATTCCTATAATTATGATCGATAACCAGACAACCTACGTTTTATATGTTAACGTGTTATATGAGGTATTATTGAGCTTTTGTAGGTATTATGGTGTGAAGTTTGGCTACATTTCGGTAAATTTTTGTAAAATATCGCTCGTTTAGGGGAAAATCAGTCGTTTCAGACTTTGGGATTTTCGTCCAAAGTCTTCACGGAAGTTAGAGCTCTCTGAATAAGCTCCGCGTAACCGTAAACGGTGAACTGATCTGAGTCCTAACAAAGATTATATGGGACGTTAAGTGGGGGAGGAAATATAAGGAAACTTTCAAAATATAACAAATAAAGAAATGACATATGGGTCCTGGCCCCAAACATAAACAGGTCTGATCCTCTTCTACAAACAAGTCACGCGCATTTTTCCATTCCCAATCAACTAGACATCTCCCCATGGTCGATCGTTCCTCCTTAGTTTTGCCTTGAACCAAAGCAGTAAGCCTCATCTCTTACCATCGATCGACCGTCCCCTGGCCACTAGTCGACCGATCCTGTGTAATTTTAGTCGCTGATTCCCGTAACATATCCATTTTATTTTTATTTTTTTTCTAAGGATAAAATTTTCAATTCAGTCCGTTGTATTTTTTTGACTTATTCCCCAAAAAACACATTTGAGTCATATGTCGTATTTTTATTGTCACAATCCCCCACAGACTATGATGTGTTAAAGTTTATTGAAGATGTTGCGGCAAAACTTCAAGGAATTATTTATACCAAAGGTTTAACTGGTGCAAGTTTATTCATCTTCAAATCAAATGACATTCCAAGATCACTCTGGTATGAATGAATAGTTTTAGTGGGACTCAAAATTTATTTTAAAAAGGTTTTAAGATGATATTTAATTAAGAAAATGTTTATAAAGTGTTTGAAATAGTTTACACTTCATTTTATTCTGATAAGGATGGATTGTAGTAGTGTTTGGTTTGGACTCTAATTCGATGCGTCGCTCAAACGACCTGACCAGTCATTCGAGACGATGTGTTGTTCGAACGACATGTGCATCTCGTTCGAGCGACAAGTCAAATTAGCTTGAACGAGTATTCGCCTCAAGAAAATTATATAAGGCATGTTTTCCATCAGAATTTCAAACGTGTGCAATCCAGAAAGTAGCTTACGAGCCAGTACGTTTCGGCACATAGTTTTTCAAGGTTTTCCAAAACTAAACACATCCTTAGAGTTTATAAGAACCAAGATTTCATTAGTATATGCAATAGTGATCTTGTTTGCACCAAGAAGAAGAGTTGTTCTACACTTGAACAATTATAGGTTTTGCACTGAAGAAGCAAAATATCCGTGTTAAACATCGTAGACGTTACAAGCCATATCGGTGGACACCGAGACATACGTGGACGCATATATTGTGGAAAGGTATCGTGGAAGTAGGACTTTCTACATGGGAACTTTGAGAGGAGTAGTTGAAGATTAGAAGAGGATCAAGTCTCATGGGTATCTAGTCGTTGAGTAAGATTTGTGTCTGTTCGTTGTAAATCGACATTCACAGTAATTACCATCCGTGGTTTTTTCCCGTTCTGGTTTCCTCGTACATCCAACATTGTGAGCATTTCTTTTCCTTACTTTACTTGCTTTAATCACTAGATGTATGTTTAGGATTAATCAAGATAAAATTTGGTTAAGTAAAAATTGTTTCACAATTTGGTGCACATAAGAAATTGGAAAAAGGTTTTTTATAAAAAGAGAAAATTGTTTTGTCATCCTTAAAACACTTTCCGTTTCCACATAAAAATAAAAAAGTGGACCCACAAATTGGTCTCAGAGCAGGTTGCATTAAGTTTTTGTGTAGATCCTTATTTTGTTCCTTTTGGGTGATTATTTATTTATCGCTCTTGGTTTGTTTATTTTTCTCTCGATGGAGTCTCTTAGTTTTGACGAATCACGTCTTTTGAATTTGAAGTTTGCAAAAATGTATTGAAATTTTGGAAAAAGAAAATTCGCATTTTAAAAATGTGATTGAATATTTTAAAACTTTTCAAACTCAAAGAGATATCATTCGTGAGAAGTTTGGAGCTTTACATAGCATGTATGAATCTTTAAAAGTTTCTAAAAAGGAGAGTGATGATAGAGTCCTTGTTTTAGAGAAAGAGTTAGAGGACTTGAAAAATTCTAGGGTTTATGTCATTGATAAAATATTTTGAGAAATGATTTTGTTGCACGAGAGAAGACTTTAAGGGATAAGTTTTCTCACTTTGAGGAGGAGAGAGATAACCTTATAGGGGTAATTGAAAATCTAAAGAAGGAATCCCAAAAGTTTGAAGAGTCTAATCGTTTTCCTGAGTCAAAAGTTTTGAAGTTGAAATATGATTTAATGGACTCGAGTAGTGATGATAGTAGCTTATCTTTTTCTAGTGCTTCGAATGTTGAACCCAAAACAATAGTTTGTTTTAGAGCATCAACCACATCTAAGGTTGTTAGAAACGGTCAACCTAATGGTCCCGTTCCTCATCGTTTTTTCACATGTTCGCAATGTGGTAGGAAAGTTCACCTTAGGTGTTTTTTCTTTGATCTTATAAAAGACCCTAGGAATTTTAAACGTTATGTCGCGTCGGTTCCTCAAACCCATTTTGTCTGGTATTTATAGGTTTCGGTTAGGAAATCTGTTTTGGAGATACTACATGCTTTGTTGGTTAATTCTCAGATGCATGCACATGGTTCTTCACTTGTTATTTCTTAGGGATGATTGCATGTCCATGATTATCATACGCTAGTTTTTGTCTCATGATTTATATCTTGCCGGTGTCATGGAATGTGTATCATTTTGTATTATATTTTGTTTCATTTATTGAGTCTTATTTGAGAAATACAAAAACATTTTGTTTTTGAGATTTTTTTTCAAACAATACAAAAAGTTTTTTTGTTTAAATATTTTTGAGAAAAATACAAAAATAATTTTCTTTTATTTGAGTTAAAATATGTTGAAAAACCAAAAATCTATTCGATTTATTTCTGTTTTTGAGTTTACATGTTTGATGTGGCATATTGGTGTGCTTGGACCCCCTTCCTTTCATTATCCATGCGGCTAGGGCATTTGGTCATAATTATTGATGCTTAGAATGATCTTATCCATTGTATTATGGGTTTTTTTTGAAGTTGATATGCTTTTTGATTCGACTTTGTTTATATTCTATAATTGTGCACATGCACTTTTTTATATAGATGTTTAACTTCTCTTGCATATTTGAGTTTAGTGAGACGTTCTTATCTCAATTTTTTCATCTATGCCTAAGTAGACATAAGAAGGAGTTGTGCATGAAAGAACCATTTACCGTGAGGACAGTAATTGAAAAAAATGATGAGTGTCCACATGAAAGGGCTGTGAGAGTGTAAAAATGTCTCATCGTGAAAGCCATCGTTTAAAAGAGCCCGAAAAAATTAAAGGGCAATAAAAATAATCATATGCCAAAAATTGGCCAAATTAGTTTATGTTCATTCAAAATAAAATTATGATATATTTGAGGGAGTTTGGATGGATAAAAATTAAATGGGTTTGCACCACGAATCCTAACGTAGAAAAATTGTATTATGATGCTATTGTTTGTAGAATCGTCAATATTCCAGATTTGTGTGCATGTTTGATTGTTTAGTTCATTAAACTCACACTTTAATGGTCACATATGGCTACAATAAAGTTTAATGATTTATATCTATCAATTAGAGCTTCTTGATTGTTTCAATGAGTTGGAATTATGATTCAATTGTTGTTGTTCACGCCCATACATTTCATATTCATGTTTGAGCACATCGATACTATGATAACATGTAACTCATATTGTTTGTGTTGTTTTAGCTAATATTTTATAGTGTTCTTCCCCTTCCAGTCTGGTATTTTACGAAATTTCTTCACTGGCTAAAACTGTATGATTTTTTGCGTTAACTGTGAGAATTCCATGTTCTCATTTGTGCGACAAACCTGTGTCACGTGAAGCCTTCAAGCGCGAATCTCCTATTGTTTTAACGACAAGGGTATCTCGTTTGAGCGACCCCTGGATTTCTATTTTCCTGCTATTTAAGTACCCTGCTTCATATGGTTACATATTTTGTTACTGCTGGGTTGTTTCTGGTTTCTGTTTATGCATTTTACTTTGATAGATTTGATATTTTTTTGCATTCGATCATTTAGTCACATCTGCGTAGATTTCTTATTCATTTGTATGATTAATATTTGCTAGCTACGAATTTGATTTGCTTGATCGTTATTAGATGGTTGTTTGCGTGGTTATCTATATATATTTCATTGATTATGCTTATGCTATATATATCTCTAAACTAGTATCTTTTCATCGGATTGTCTATTAGAGGCAAAAATGGGGAGAGATGTAGGTGATGTAGGGGGAGATTTTATGTGATGAGCTTGGTACCCTGATTTAGATGTTGTTTACATATTGATATCATGTTTTTCTCACATAACAAATGATTTGAAATTTATTTTTACATAACAATTTTATATCATTTGTTCCTCCATACTTCATTGGGGATTTGTCTGTTTCATATGTGTAGGTTTGCTTAAATTGATTCGAGATTTCAAGACAACATCACATTCAAACATTCAGAGACAATTCATGCTTATTGGACTATCTTTTACTAGTCTTGTCCTATAATTTTTGATTTTAGGTTTATGGGATGGGATTTAGGCATTATACGGCTTGACGGCCAGGCTTAGGCATTTCACTATTGGTTTTGTCCTGAATAGTCAAGGGGGAAGATTTGTAAGGACAAAATTTCCATTTGAGTCCGTTGTATAGTATTGAATTATTCCCAGAATAAAACACGTTTGAGTCATAGGTCGTATTTTTATTGTCACGATCCCACACAGACTATGATGTGTTAAAGTTTATTGAAGACGTTACGACAAAGCTTGAAGGAATTATTTATGCAGAAGGTTTTATTGGTGCATGTTTATTCGTCTTCAAAAAAAATTGCATTCCGAGATCACTCAAGTATGAGTGCGTAATTTTAATGGGACTTGAAATTTATTTTTAAAATGTTATTTTATTAAAAAAATATATTTAAAGTGTTTGAAAAAGTTTACACTTCATTTTATTCTTATAAAGACGGTTTAGAGTAGTGCTTAGTTTGGACTCTAATTCGATGCATCGCTCAAACGACCCGACCAATCGTTCGAGCAAGATGACGTGTCATTCAAATGACATGTGCATCTCGTTCGAGCAATCAACCAAATTCAGTTGAAGGAGCATCCAGCTTAAGAAAATTATATAAGGCGTGTTTTCCATCAGAATTTCGTAGGTGTGCAGCCCAGAAAACAATTTACGAATCAATTCTTTTCTGCACATAGTTTTCTGAAGTTTTCCAAAGCTAAACATATCCTTAGAGTTTACAAGATCCGAGCTTTCATTAATGTATGCAATAGTGATCTTTTTTGCACTAAGAAGAAGAGTTGTTCTACATTTGAACATTTCTGGGTTTTGCGGTGAAGAAGCGAAAGATCCATGTTCAACATCGTAGAGGTTACAAGCCATGTCGGTGGACTCCGAGACATACGTGGACGCGTGTGTTATGGACAGGTATCATGGAAGAAGAATTTTCTATGTGGGCAATGTGAGAGGAGTGATTGAAGATCAAAAGAGCGTCAAGTCTCATGGTGATTGAGTCATTGAGTAAGACTTTTGTTTATTCGTTGTAAATCCACATTCATTGTGATTGTCTGGCTTGGGCCATCAAAAGTTTTTCCCCGTTGTGGTCTCCTCGTACATTTGGTGTTGTGAGAATTTCTTTTCCTTACTTTACTTTCTTTAATCACCACATGCATGTTTAGGATTAATCAAGATAAAATTTGGTTAAGTTAAAATTGTTTCACAATTTGGTGCACTAAAATATTGGAAAAAGTTTTTTTTAATAAATAGAGAAAATTATTTTGTCGTCCTTAAAACACTTTTTGTTTCTGCATAGAAATAAAAAAAGGGTACCCACATTTTTCTTTTCTTTTCTTTTATTTATTTTCCAACTTTGTGTAAATAGCATGACTTTGTTTTATTTTAGGAGATATCTTTATTATCTCTTTTTTAGTTTAGAAGCCAGGGTTAAAAACATTTTGGGATTTTTTGTGGAGTTTTTCCTCTCCTCTATTTTCTTGTTGGGTTTTCACCCATAAATGTAAGTGGTTACTATTCACCATCTTCCTTCTTGTATTTAAGCTTTTTTGCTTTATTTTCTTGCTTCATTATTTATTTCCATGCCTAGATAATTTGTTGTAGTTAATTTAATTCTTGTTTGCTTTTGTTAATTAGTTGTTTAACTTAGTTTCATTATGTTCAGTAGCTAACTTAAATTAGGTTATGATTAATGGAACTCACCTTGGTTTCAATGGGTTGATTTTCTATGGTAATGGGTTTTATGTATTTAACTTGATTGGGTTGGTCTTGTTGTTACACCTAGGAGATTTATTGGGGGTATATAATGTATGCTCCATATTTACGACCTTGTGTGTATAATTTTTAAGGTATTTGTTGATGCCTAAATCATATTAGGCCTTTATACGAATTTAGGGGATGACAAATCTAGATTTAATTGATTGTTAAAATGAGGTTCAATCTTACTAAATTCGTACTCCCATGTAACAATTTATACACATTAAATCTTGATGAGGGATATTAGTCGCAACTTACAATTTTTATTCCCTTTGTTAATCTTAGTTTAACTTCTATGACTTGTTATCTTTTCTTTCTATTATTCGATTTCTTTTACACTTTTATCAAGAAATATTAAATCAATATAATTCTAACAAGTAGCCTCTATGGATTTTCGATACCCGAACTGGCCGCTTTACTCCCTTAAAATAGTGTAGTCAATTGTTTATAATGACTGACATATATCTTTAAACACATGTGCCGTTTTTTTCCCCTGCTTTATTTGGCCTTAGATAAAATTCCTTCTTTTTTCCTTGGCATCTCCTGCGTCGATTCAGATGGGAGTATATTGTGCCCTCCCATAACCTAGACTTCTATCCTATAGAGAATTTTATGGAAGCTATGCGAATGCGATTGGGATCTTTATGGGAGAGTCTTCGACTGTCAACCTCTCCTTCCCAATCTTTTGGCAGGGTTTGGCATATTTTTGGAGACTACATGAAATGGCTATGCAAGAGGGTAGTGGCTAAGATTTTGGCTAAGAAGACTATGCAGAGATTGTTTGTCATGTTTGACACTATAGAGGGGACGTAGTGGTATTCCCTAAGCTGGTCCAAGCTTATCGTTCAATGGAGTGCTTTCGGCATACTATCCAAGAAAGGAAAGTTTTGGGGCCTCAAGATGCAGATGATGATGGGGTTGGATCTTCTGGTAGCTAAGGGTAAGTTCTTTTTTGAAGCTAGTGATATTTATGAAGATTTTATGTGCTGGGTTATGTATTTGGTTTTGGGGATAAATTTGGGAAGGTCGTTTAGGAGTAGTTTTGGTTTGGTTTATTTTTAGGATAGTTTAGTTGGTGGGAGTAGTTATTTGACTCCCTACACTGATCTTTTGAGTAATTGTATCAAATTTTCCCATGATGGAATATAAAGGATCTTAATTATATTATTGTGCCTACTGATGAGTTTTACATTTGAATTATCTATACCAATCGCCAAGGCATACATAATCATTTTGTTCATGTAATTGATAAAATAGCCTCTCGTTCTCCGAGGTAAAAAAAGAATAGTATTTTATGTAAAAAAGAAGGGGATCGTGCCCTTGTAAAGCGTATGATATACTTACTTGCCTCTGGGGTTTTTGAAAAATTTTCGAGTTTCATCTTTGAAAGTAAAAGGTTTTTTAGAAAATCAGGCCCCACGTAGTTCTCAGTAGAGGAAAATGAAGATTTTTTTTAGAATAAAAGGGGATGAGAGGAGTCGTAGCATGTCAAGATTTTAGACTAGCGGTAGAAATTCTTGAGTTGACCCAGGTTGATTAGATGAGCCATCTCTTCTCTATCAAGGTTAGTGAGCATCGCAGCATTACTAGATAAGATCTTCTTCATGGTGTAAGGGCCAATCCAGTTTGGCTCGAATTTCTCTCGGGGGTCCCAAATGGGTTCCATGACTTCTTTGAGGGATTAATATCCTTCTCGAACACCACTATCCTTGATTATCCTATTGAATGATTTCACTATCCGACGATGGTTTTCTTGTATATGATATAGATCCTTTAGCCTCCTTTCATCCAAGAGCGATAACTTGTCATGTAGGCTCTGATGCCAGTCTTCTTCCTTGACTTTGATTTCAATCATGATGCGTAGTGAAGGTATTTCTAGTTCAACAGTTAGGACTGCTTTGATGTCGTATACCAGAGAGTAAGGGGTAGCCCCAGTAGATGCCCAGACTGAAGTGAGGTAGCCCTAGAGGTCATAAGGGATTCGATCAGCCAAATCTTGATAACTCTTTGTCATCTTTCTAATGATTACTTCGAGGTTCTTATTGGAGGCTTTAACTACACCGTTGGTTTGCTATCGGAAGGGAGAAGATTTGTGTCTATGAATCCCATACTCGTTGACCAATTCTATGACTTTTGCTTCGAAATATAACCATTTTCCAACTCCAGCTCATGCGGGACCCCTTATCGACAAATAATATTCTTCTGGATGAACTTGGATACCTTTTTAGCGTTTAATACTGCGTATGACTCAGTTTTAACCCATTTTGTGAAGTGATCAATGGCAACCAGAATGAAATCGTGCCCACTAGAGGCCTTGGGTGTGACTTTACTTATGAAATCGATGCCCCGTGGGAGAATGGCTAGGGAGAGGTCATGATATATAATTCTTGTGGAGGCAAGTGTTGAAGATTGGAAATTTGTTGGCATTTAAGGCATCTCCAGACATAGGTAGTTTAATCATGAACCATAGTAGTCAAATAGTAACCCTTTCGGATAATCTTCTTGGAGGGAATATGACCATTCATGTGGGGTCCACATTCCCCACTGTGGATTTTCTGCATTATTTCTTCAATGTAAGCCCCTGTGATTCCGTGTAAGTGGATTCCAACAAAGTTTCTCTTGAATAGTTCTTTATCGCAAATAATGTACCGGGCAACCAGTTTACGAAATGTCGCTCGGTCTCTCTTGTTCGCATTTTTGGGGTACCTACCATGCTTGAGGAGGCGCCAAATGTCAAAATAACAGCACTCGGACATATCAGGATCTTTTTCTGTGATGAGCTTGATGTGGCAGTAGTGGTTCGATTTAGCTTATTTTTAAACTAGTAAGGGGGTCATCATTATTCCTTTGGGCATGTCGACTATGTTGCCTAAGGTAGCAAAGGCATCGACTAAGCTATTCCTTGATCGGGGTAAGTAGTGGAAGGTGATATCTCAAAACTAGGAGGCCAATTCTTCTAGCTGGGCGTGGAAGGGTGAAAGTTTTTCATCTTTAACTTTCAATATTTTAAGGACCTGGCCAATGATGAGGACATAATCTCTGCAGATATGTAGGTATTGTATTCTTTTCTTGAGAGTGAATTTGATGCCTACAATGCATGCCTCATATTTGATCACGTTGTTAGTGTGAGGAAAATCTAGCTTGATGGCAATGGGAGTTTGAGAGTCATCATGGGCGATCAAGAGTATCCCAATATTGTATCCTTTTTTGTTGGCAGTGCTGTCAAAGAATATTTTCCATCGGAGGTCTTCTTGAGAGGTTTAAAGGATATCTTCATTCGAGAATTCAGAGATCCAAATGTCAAATTCTTCCATGGGATAATCGACAAGGTAGTAGGGGATGTATCTTCTGTTAATGGCTTTCTGCGTGACAAACACAATATCGAACTGGGCTAGCAGCATTAACCATCTGGCCATTCGGCTAAATAGGGCTGGTTTTTCCAGCAGGCATTTGATAGGATCCATTTGAGACACAACTGAGATGAGAAAAGCAGGCATGTAGTGCCGTAATTTTTGAGTGACTAAGATAAAGGTGACATATGCTTTCTCTAAGGAAGTGTAGTTGACTCTATACACGGCTAGTTTGTGACTAGAGTAGTAGATTACCCTCTCTTTGCTGTATTTTTCAATGCATTGGGCTAGCAAATCCCCAGATGCAGTGTGTGTTATCGTCAAGTATATAAGTAGAGGGAGAACAGGCTATGGTGGCATAAGTATTGAAGGTTAGGTTAGATACTTCTTGATTCGGTCAAAAGCTTATGACCAGCTTCATTCAAGATTTTGTTAGAATCCTTTTGGAGGAGTTTAAAATGGGTTCACAAATAGAAGTCAATTGGTTGATGAACCGACTGATATACTGTAATTTTACCAAGAATCCATGGACTTCCTTCTTCATTCAGGGTGGTGCCATTTCGAGTATGACTTTCAGTTTGGTAGGATTTGCTTCTATCTCCTTCTCGCTAACCATGAATCCCTAAAGTTTTCCTTTGGTAATGCCAAAAACACATTTATGTTGATTAAGTTGCATCTAATATCACCGTAATCATTCGATGAACTTTCAAAGAGCGGGAACATGACCTACCCGAGTCTTAGACTTAATGATCATATTATGTATGTAGACCCCAACCTCTTTGTGTATAAGATCCTATAAGATAGTTATGTCAGCCCTTTGGAAGGTAGCCCCTGCATTTTTTAGAGTGATTGCCATAACTGTGTAATAGAAAATTCCCCACGGGGTGATGAACATGGTTTTTTTCTTGATGATCAGGGTGCATCTTTACCTAATTATATCCTATAAACCCATAAACGAATGACTTGATAGCATGACTAGTCGTGTTGTCCACAATCATGTCGATATTGGGCAACGAGTAAATCATTGTTTGGAGAGGCTTGATTCAAACCTCGGTAATTAATGGACATACAAAATTTTCTTCCTAATTTTGGTACGGGTATAATACTGGCCATCCATTTAGGATATTAGATCACCCAGATGAAGCCTACCTTTAACTATTTGACCACCTCCTCTTGAAACTTGAGTGACCATTCCGTGCGGAGCTTTCACAGTTTTTGTTTGACCGACTTACATGCCGGGAGAGTTGGAATCTCGTGTTGGGAAATCTTGGGATCGATGCTGGGCATGTCATCGTAGGGCCATGAGAACACGTCCGCAAATTATTTTAGCAATTCCTCATGTTATGCGCGCTCATTCTTGTCAAGCGTGGACCCTATCCTAATCTCGTGTAATTGGATACTAGAATAGAGATTGATAACAATAGTTTCATCACGATTAATTCAAACACAATTATGTTATTTGTTATTAACCATCTTAAGATTAGTTAGAAATTGTTCAATAACAAACTCATCATTGTCTAGAGTTTGATTAGAATAAAGACAATTAATGTAAGGCACAACAAGATACTCAAAATCTTCATTTATTTCATTCCTGGGAAATACAACGTTGAGAACCTCATCGAAGGAGGTCTTGATTACATTGTTATCAGAACATGGAGGAACAACAAAAGTGGAACAAATAGGATACACATCTGGGTTAGGTTGTATCTCAACGGGTGGAACAGGTATAGCATTCGAGTTAGGGGAGGGGTGCATCATTAGTCTTGATCCAGGTGGATGTATCCAATGATGATGAATCTAGGTGGGTCATGAAAAGTGTCTGCTGCAGTGTCTATAGATTGAATGAATCCTTAGGGTCACTTCCCTTAAAATTCTTGACAACAACTGTAGTGTTCTCAGTGAGTGGTTGTACATGATGTTGGGAACTTTCGTCCCATGGGTAGCTGTCTTGGAAGAAAATCTCCATTTATGGGTTCATATTCTTATCCACATGATCTTACAATGGTTTGGAAAAGCCACAAAAGGGAAATCTTCACCCTCTTTGACGATTCTTCCGTTTGAGGAGTCCCTTGAAACAGTCTTGGTGCTTTCTAACCTTCGCTTCAATCAGGGTTGGCAGAGCATTCTGAGTTCCTTTAATTATGGATGATAACCCTAGCCACATGGAGAAAAGGCCTTCTTCAACACTATGGGTTCCAGTATCCCCCGTTGTCGTCGTCCCAGCCCCAGTTTGGGAATGAAGTGCATATTCTTGAACATCTGTATCACATTGAAAATGCCATGAGGGATGTCCTCTAGACAGACTCTATCTTTGAAATTATTCTCTACTGGGAGTGGAAGTGGTTCAACTCGAAAACCAGATAAAAGCATATCACTCACCCCATGCTGTATCTTCAGTACTAGGTTACTAGTGGCATTCTCGATATTATCATCGTCTCTTAAGATGGTGATGACTTCCCCCTTAGTGAAGAACTTCAATTTTTTATGGAGAGAGGAAAATACCCCCTTGATGTTGTTAAGCCATAGTCAACCAAGAAATAGGTTGAAACAAGTCGGTATGTCGATAACCTGGAACTCAGTAATAGGATTTATGTGTCCAGCCCCTATAGTAAGCTTTATGGATCCCATCATCTCTCAACGAATGTTATCATAAGCACGCACCGGAGTGAATGTTAAAGAAAGGTCACTTACCAAACCTAAGCAGTTGAGGGTTCTTAATGGGAAAACATTAAGTGCTTATCCTTCGTTGACGAGTGAAAGTAGGATTGTTTTCCCCATTGCCTTAACAAAGATTTCGAGAGCATAGTTATGATTTAGACCGAATTTATGGATTTCTTCCTCAAAGAAGAAGAGCATTCTAGTAGAGGTTTAGGATTCGACTAGGTTCACTTCTTATTCTGGAGTCGTGGAAGGAGGGACTGTGGGTTAGGTAAGAAATTTGATCAAGGCATTTCTATGTAGTTGGGAAGACATGAGAGTCCCTATAAATTAATGTTAGCCTCAGTTTTCTTCAACCGATTAAGGATCTTGATCTCCTCGATGGTCATTTTTGGTATAGGGAATTTCTCGACAACACCCTTTCCTTTATTCGTTATTGCTGATTGAGGGTTTGAACTCTGGTAGTGCCTCCTAGATCTTGTCATATGGTTCACAGATGTGGTGAAGAACAAAAACCCTATTTCTTCATCTATCTCGGGCTGGTCGATCACTTTGTTGATCTCTCTTAGCATATCTTCAAAAAATATCATCCTACATATATTAATCTATGGGATAACCTTTTCCCGGCTTGGCTCTTCTTCTTAACTATCAAACATGTTCTCGAAATCTTTGTTTTCCCATTAAGAAATCCCTCCACGAGAAGTTAATTCATTCTACAATCTCAATGGCTTCTTTATATATATCCTCCCATTTGACGGGGAGATGCAGAAGTGAAGTAACTGACCATCCTTATAGTTTAAAAGCATCATGTAACTTAGATATACTAAAAATCCCATTGGTCTATTGGAATAAGCTTTTCATGATCTGAACTTCATCATCCAAAGTTACTTCATCAATAAGCACTATGCAATTATTGGAATCGCGAGACCACTTTTGGTATTTCATGAACGAGGTGCTAAACTTCTGGCAGTCAATGGTCATTTCAGAGGGCAATTTTAGCCCAAAATCTAGGATTTAGATCAGTACTATTGGAAATTCAATATCCTTCCCTTCGGATCGAGTAATAATGATAATACATGCTCTGATAAGAAGTGATAGGGCCTGATCGACAAAATTGGTAGGGTGTAGGAGAAAATATGGGTAAACTTTAAGGGGTTTAAGTGAATATATGGGTATAATGGTTGATTTACTAGGTACAATCCGGGTAGATGAGTTGAATTCTGGATTATTTTCTAAGAAGATAGCATTTGCATGATTTCATAGTGGATTGTGAGTAGTGTTTGGTTTAGGATTGGCTGGTGGGGCGATAGCACGCCGATCAATCAGACTTTAGATTACATTCCAAAATTGGAAGCACTAATCAGTGATATGGTTGACATTTTTATGGAAATCACAATGGGCATCGAGTTTGAAATTTTTGGAAAGTGGGTTTGGTAATGGATGTGGGTCCGGTGTCTTGATAATATTTTGTCTCAGTAGGGATCAGTACACTTTGGAGAGGGGAGCATGAAGCTCAGTGTACTATTTTCTGACTAGGTTGGAACAAGTTTCTAGTGTCTAATAAATTTCAATCTAGGAGATGTTGATGGTCGAGACTGTAGCGGGTTCTCATATTTTATTGGAGTGAACTGTCTAGATACTTTCTTTGGATAAGCTTCTGTCTTGGAAAGACTTTCTTCAATCTCCACTCCTGCTTCTCAGAGAGATAAAAAATGAGGGTAATACTATCCTCCCATCGTCGCTCATACATGGGGTAAGAAGTTTTTCTTCATAATACTAACTTGGTCCTCTTCTGAAGGACGGTTTGTCAAGGTGTCTCCTTTCTCCCTCCACATTTCCATGAAATTACTGACAGTTTCTCTGGGGTTCTTCTTGAGAAGTTCTAAATCATGATGTGTAACCCCCAACTCCTCGTTGTATTTGTACTGCAACATGAATTAATGGACAACATCCTCCTAGCTACGAATTCCGGATTCCTCAAGGGATAGGAACTAGTAAAGAGCGTTGTCCTTCAAAGTCCGTTGGACCATCTGGGCCATTATTTCCTTAAAGGAAGCTAGGAGAGTCATTGCTCGGTGGTAACTTTAAAGACTAACAATTTGGGGACCTCTACACCTGAACTTCTGAATATTGGGCTTCTTGAATTTTTTTGGTACCCCTTTTTAGGGTAGGGAGGCATATGGGTGTAATCCATGTAGTTCCGGGAGATTCGGACCTGGTCAATAACTTAAAGTCCTCCCTAACCTTCTTCAACTGTTCTTCCTTCAGATCAGCATGCACTGGCAGGTTAGCCCCTGACTGGGCAAGGTTTGTCATACGGAGTTAAGTCGGTGGTGGCCCAATTGCAAGAGGGGCACGTGGAGTGAGCTAATATTTTTATGGGACCCAAATAGGCTCAGGTGAGGGAGGACCCAAAGCATGAGGAAACAAGACCTCGGGTTGCTCGAGAATAGGGACCTGGCTTCGCTACATCTCATGAATTTCGATTTGAAGTTTGTCAATCTTGGCGGTAAGTTGGACTAGGACCGTCATCAAATCGGGATACACATTCGGTACTTGATCGACATTCGGCATGGAAAGTTCGTGAAGTTTTATTCCGAACTCAAAGGACATAGAGAGACAACTGATAGAGCTTCGGGGAAATTTGATGAAAGATCGAAGACAAAAGGGAGCTAGGCCAAGGGGTGGGTATACGATTGTCCAGAGACAAAAAAAAGATTCAAATTTATTTTTGAAAGAAAAAGGAAGAATCTTTTTAGAACAAAGAGGAAAATGTTTTTCATATTTTTTTGGAAAGAGGAAGAAAAAATGTTTTCGGTATCTTGATAAAAGGTGGGGAAAAAATATTTTTAACACTTTCGGTAAGTAAGAAGGGAAAATGAGAGGAAAGTATTATTATTATTATTATTATTATTATTATTATTATTATTATTATTATTATTATTATTATTATTATTATTATTATTATTATTACTATTATTATTATTATTATTATCATTATTATTATTATTATCATTATTATTATTATTATTATTATTATTATTATTATCATGTTTTCATTTGTATTAGGTTTACTTAAATGCAAAAGAAATGCTCAACAGGACCCGAGCGTGGGAAAATTAGGTTTGAAAAATATGTAAAACACGGTTCGACTTGTTGCCAGGCTCAAGGATAGGGTCCTTTTTTGAAAAAAAGATGAAATCGCGTAAAAATTTAAGCGGCATGCCTACCTGGAATTTTGGCAGAGTTTTGGGTAGTAACCGAAAAACTAAATATGAGTGCCCTAGGTTTGACGCCTATATAAGGGTATCCAGTTATTGGGTTAGTGGAAAGCTTCCTCTCTTTGGCATGACTTCCATGATATTCGTCTTTCTTTTGAGGGTAATTGGTATGTGTGGATAAGCCATTTGATATACCTGAGTGTACGAAAACTGACTCACTTTCTACCTCGTGGGGACAGTACGTGTGAGAGCGAATTCGATATACTCGACGTATATGAACGAGTTCCTTGCTATATACCTCCCGTCTTGACTTTGGTCAAGCGGTACAATGAGTTGGTAATCGTTCGATATACATCAAAGGTACTTGGGCAATGGAAGGTTAGAATCATATTGCTTAGGATAACAGTGACCTGTCGGACTAACGCCCATCACAAATTGACCCCTCAGTACAGATAAAATTTTGGTCAATAGCCATGCTGTTGGTTATGTAGTGTACAAAATTAATGATTCTTGATTAGTATAATATGGAAGGATTATTTTTATTTGGCATGAGTATGATACTAAATATAAGGACGAATATACAAGTATCATGAAAAGTAAATATATCATATAGATTATACTAAGACTGGATATGTGAGTGAGTGATGTGTGAATATCTATAAGTGAGTGTGTGGTAGTGAACCTAAGCATGGATAAAATGCAAGTGGAATGGGGTAAGTGTGAGTGAGCATGGATATATACAAGTGTGATAAGTGGAGGTGTGTGCTAATGACACCTAAGCATGGCTATAGACCAAAATTATGTCCTGTAATGAGGGGTCACTTTGTGATGGGGGCTAGTTCGACAGGTCGCAGTTAGCCTAAGCCATATGACTCTCACCTTCCATTGCATAAGTACCTTCGATGTATATCGAAGGGTTCCCTACGCATTGTACCGCTTGACCAATTTAAATTAAGTTCGATTTTAAGTTGTTTAATAATAAACATGTATTTAGGTGATTAAAGCAAGTAAAATAAAGTAAAGTTCCCAACGTCGGATGTACGAGGAAACAACAAAGGGAAAAAACCTCAAACGGACCAAGCCAGAAAATCACTATGATGCAGAGTTTACAAAGGAAGACATATAGACTTACAAAACGATTTGATCCCTACAAGCCTAGACGCTCTTATTCACTTTAATTACTCCTTCACAGTGCCCACACAAAAACCCTTCCACGTTACTCATCCACAACACACGCGTCCATGAGTGCCTCGGTGTCCACATATGTAGATTTATCAACCGTCTAAGATTCGAAACACGGACTCCTCCTCTTATTCCCCGCAAAACCCCACGAACAACTATTTCAATATGGATGAACAAACACCAGATGATGCAAATAAGATCTCTATAAAAATTATATAAGAAAGATCGTATATTTAAAATCTAAGGATGGTTTGTCTTTAAAATCCTTATAAAACTTATATAGAAAACGAAACTGTTCTAAACTGTATTTTTGTTCTGCACACACATCGAAATTCTGAGCAAACACTACTTTAAACATAAACTAAAGTCGGCAGGTCATTCTAACGAGATGCACATGTTGTTTTAACGACTGTGACATGTCATTCGTATGACATCACATGTCGTTTGAACCACTTAAACCAACGTCAGTGCTTCATATGACTTTATACATTAGATCAGCTCAGAATAAATGATTTAAAACATTTTAAAATCATTTTTAATAAAGTTTCTATCCTTTAAAACTCTTTTCAAACTCAATAAACATAATGCGTTCATACCTAAGAGATAATCATAGTGCAATCAGAATGAAGACGTGAAACGTGCACTAATAAAACATGGCATGATATTCCTTTGAAGATTTGCCATTACGTCTTCTATACAAACACCTCATAGACTATGTGGACATAGTGATAATATAAAAATCTATGTATGAATCAAACAAGTTTTGTTTGAGGAAAAAGTAAATTACTTACAAATGGACTCCATTGAAAATTGTATCCTTACAAATCTCCCCCTTTGACTATTCCGATACTAAACCCAGACATTGAAATGCCTAAGCCGAGACCTCAAGCCGCATGACATCTAAATTCCATCCCATAAAATCCAAAATAAAAAATTACAGGACAAGGATGCATGAGCTGTCAAAATATAATGTAGTCTTGAAATCTCGACTCGCTGAAGAATACCTCTACGCACATAAAATAGACAAATACCTAGTGAAGTATGGAGGAACAAATGATATAAAAATACTAATTTAAAAAACAAATTATTTATTTAACATTTGGGAAATACCAATATGTTCTATACAACATGATACCAATTTGTAAAGCCAAAAAAAATATTTGCTCAATAAATAGATTCTAAATTTTTTTCTCGAATAGATGATAAGTGAAAAAGATAAACAAATAATTAAATATCTAGAATGAAATAATAAATGAAGCATATATAAATAAACATGGAAGGCCAACTAATAATAATCAGAAGATACCAACTAGTAGCTAACAAACAGTCACAAAGAATGAATCATCAATCTACGCAAAGATGTGACTAAATTAATATTTTGAGTATAAGAATCTAAGCATAAACAATAAAAATCCAATACATGCAAACTTTCCAAATGAACCTACAAAGACAAAAACACAATGAAATCATCTCATATACGAAACAGGTACAAAACATAATAAGTGCTAAAAAATTTAGGCAGGTCATTCGAATGACTATGCCATGTCATTCGAATGACATAGGCATGTTGTTTCAATAAGGTAAAAAATTACCCAACAGAATAAGGTCTAATTTGAATCAACCATCTAACGACCTTAAAAATGACCCTTGTAATGACCATATTACTGCCTCAAAACACATGCCATTAGATGAAAACTTTGAACGACTTTGAAAGATTGGACATCCCATTCGAACAAAATATTGAAGTCGTTTGAACGACTTCAACAAACTCGTTATTCCAGTTCCAAAAAAGTGGAAGTTTTTTCGAGTGAAATTTTTTCATGAAAAGTGGTACTGGATATACGAAATAGCAGCAAAACAGAAAAATAAAATAAGTAAAACAATGTGAGTTTCATGCTCACATATTATCAATGTGCTTAAACATGGATATGGAATGAATGGATGTGAACTACAACAAATGAGTCACAATATGAACACATTGAAACGATCAAAAATCTCTAATTGATAGCTAAATGTTATCAAAAATAGTTTTAGCCATATGTGATAATTAATATATTGAGCTTAATGAACTAAATGAACAACATGCACACAAATCCAGAATTTTGATGATTCAACAAGCAATAGCGTCATGACACGATTTTTCAACATTAGGATTCGTGGTGCAAACCCGTTGTTATTTTGCATCCAAACACCCTCATATATTGATTTTGTTTCTCAAGCTCTTCTTGATGTTTCTATTTTTCTCAACATGGAGAAATCTTATTGTGCCCATATTTGTCATATGATTCTTTTTATTGCCTTAATTTTTTCTTGGGCTCTTTTAAACGGTCACTTTCATGACGAGAATATTATTCTCTCGTAACCCTTTCTAGTGAACACTCATCATTTTTTTAATTTAAACATTCTAAATCCACACGGCAAATGGTTCTTATGTGCACAGCACCTCCAAAGTCTTATTACACATATTTGACCAATTAAGAGGAGAATATCTCACCAAACTCAAATACGCATGAGAAGTCAAACATTCATATAAACTCGTGCATGTGTGCAATGATGGCATATATACAAAGTCGAATCCAAATGAAAATCAACTTTGAAACAACCCCATTAATCAATGGTTAAGATCATTCTAAGAATCAATAAGTATGACTAAATGTCCTAGCCACGTGGATAATGAAATGATGGGGGGTCCAAGCACACCAATATGCCACATCAAACGTGAAAACTCATGACACAAAAATAAACCAAAAATCTTTTTGTATTTAAAAAAAAGACTCAAAGAAATAAAAAAAGTATAATACAAAGAGACACACATGTCATATCACTAGAAAGATATATATCATGATGCAATGACTAGCGTATGACAAACTTTGAAACACAATCATCCTTTAGATTTAGCATGGGAAGAATCAAGTGCAACTAGATAAGAACCATGAAGTTTAATTCCTAAAGTCTCTAAGTCCGATTTCCTAACCCAATAGGTGCGTAACGACGCATGGGGGTTTTGGGAGCTAAAACAACTTTATTCTCAAACTTCCTAGGAGCATTTTTAAGGTTATAACAATAACTCATAAGGTGACCCTTCCTACCGTAATGAGTGCAAGTTTAAACACGACGAGGAATGTGACCTAAATGTGGACCTCTCCTAACATTCCTAGTCGGATCTCTCACACAATTGGTATTTTCTTTGGTAATGGGTGCAATGCGATCATTAAAGCCTATACCTCACTTATCATCCTTGATTTGGATAGTACCTAAAATCCTATCAAACATTTCTGACCTTGCCTCCAAATCAAACTTTGCCTTACTCGAGTCTTTCAATCTCTCCCCAAGTTCACTAATCCTAGACTTAAATGCTTAGAATCCTCAAACTTTAGAATATCTTTCTTCAATGCCTCTATAAAATCACAAAAACTATCTCTCTGACCCTCAACTTATTCTAGTTTCTCTCGAAGATTATTTTACCGTTCCCTAAGATCCTCAATCAAAGCATTATTATTTTCTACGTCATGCTCATTCAACTTAGATTTGTAATTTCAAGTTTGCTTTTTTCACCTTTATCGCTTCCACATACAAATCATTAACGGAAACTTGAAACTCTCCCAAATCAATCTCCTCTTCCTCACTAACTTCACACTCACTCACTTGGGATACACACTCAATGGCCTCATAAGTGTCATTCACATGAGAATTTTGATGGGAATATTTATCATCATCACTCACATGACATGCCATGAATGCTACAAAGTTGTGCTCAATGGAGAACTCTCTCCCTCTTTCGGTTCACTATCACTTAAGGTGGCATTATATGCTATCAGTTTCTTACCCTCCTTCTAAAGTCTAGTGTGACACTCTGATACCTTGTTACCATAACCCTCCTAACTAAAACACCTATCCTACTCATCCCTCTTAGCATTCTTACTCTTATTCTTAGGAGCGTGATCGAACTTGTTGTTCTATAATTTCTCAAGTCTTTTGGCATCTTTCAATTGCTTTTGGAACTTAAGAAACTTTTTGAAATTCTTTGCCAACAAGGATACATCCTCAAAATTGAAATCAAAATCATCATCCAAAACTTCAGTCTCCTCCTTTCAGGCTTTCGAAGCAATGCCCTTTTCTTTGTTTGGCACTTGCTTAGAGGTAAACATATCAAGCTCATAAGTTTATAAGTCACCTACAACATCTTCTATCAAAATGGTCACGTTGGGATCAAATATACTAGGCAACAACCTTAAGATTTTTTTTATGACTCAATTGTTGGGTATTTTTCAATAAGCTTAAGTTGTGTCATCAAAAATAGGAGTTCTAAAACTATAAAAAATTTTGAAATTCATATTTAAAAGAATAAGGGATTAATAAACACAAAAATTGTTTCTAGTTTTGATACCAATTTGTAGGCCCCTTTTTCAAGATGTGCTTTAAGGTGACAAAATAATTTTTCTTTCAAAACCCTTTTTCCAATTTCAACACGCACCAAGTTTATGAACCAATTTCAATTAAGTCCAATTTTATCTTATTTAGTTATAAAAATGCATCTAGGTGATTAAAGCAAGTAAAATAAAGTAAAGTTCACAACATTGGATGTAAGAGGAAACCACAAAGGGAAAAAACTGAGGATGAGCCAGATAATCACTATGATGCGAAGTTTATAAAGGAAGACATTCAGAATTACACAATGACTCGATATCCATAATCCTTAACACTCTTCTTCACTATAACTAATCCTCCATAGTTCCCATGCAGAAAACCTTCCATGATATTCGTCTACAGCACCCGCATCCGCGAGTGCCTCGGTGTCCAACGATGTAGCTTTGGCAGTTGTCTACGATTCAAAACATAAACTCCTCCGCTTTTCACCACAAAACCTAATGAACAACTTGTTCAATATGGATGAACATACTCCATATGGTGAAAACAAGATCTCTATAGAAATTTTATATGAAATATCAGATCTTTAAAATATAAGGATGGTTTTAGTCTTTAAAAACCTTAGAAAGCTTATGCAGAAAACGAAACAGTTCTAAACTATATTTTGGTTCTGCACACACATCAAAATTCTGAGCAGACATTAACTTAAGTAATAAACTAAAGTTGGTAGGTCATTCTAATGAGATACACATGTCGTTTGAATAACATCACATGTCATTTGAACCGCTTAAACAAAAGTCAGTGCTTCATACCACTCTAAACATCAGATAAGCTCAAAATAAACAATTTAAAACATATTAAAATCATTTTTAATAAAGTTTTCATCCTTTAAAACTCTTCTCGAACTCCATAAACATAATTCATTCATACCTAAAAGTTATTAAGAATGTAATCTAAATGAAGACATGAAACGTGCACCAATAAAACACATCATGATATTTTTTTGAAGCTTGGACGCTACGTCTTCTATATAAACACGGTATAGAGTATGTGGAGATCGTGACAATATAAAAATATATCTATGACTCAAATAATTTTTATTTTGGGAATAAGTCAATTACTTACAAATGGATTCAATTGGAAATTTTGTCCTTACACATTGATAAATACAGGTGTGATAAGTGGAGGTGTGTGATAGTGACATCTAAGCATGGATATTCTAAGTGGTATGTGCAATATGTGGATATAGGTGAACCCATATACAAGTGTAGGTAGTGTCTAGTGTACATCGAGATAATTTACGAGTGTGTGAAGTGAAAAGTGAGTGAGAGGTGATATAAACATGAGGTAGGTATATACAAAAAGAAATAAAGTAGATAAAAGGGAACATAAAGGTAGGTGCATACGCACACAAGCAGAAAATGATAGCACCCATGCAAATAGAGTCCAGACCTATTAAGTAGGTCCCCAACTGAGTTGCCAATGTGGCCATCCCGAGATCTTCCCCCTCCCTACCCGCTTTTGGTGGAAAAGAGGGAGAGATAAAGGTCTCACTCCCCTCCCTACATCGTGGGGTGATTCGGTCGTCGTTAGTTTTGGGGTGATGTAAAGAGATATATTCTCTAGTCTATTTTGCAAAAAAATTCAAAAGAACATGTCGCCACCTAGAGAGAGCGGCATTAAATACAAACTGATGCTTGTGAAACCAATAGTTCAGGGGTTCGGGGGCTAAGTTACGGAATGTGAAGGTGTTAGGCTCCCATCCCCCTCTTTCAATCTCTTATGGGCTTATGTTACTATTTTCCTTCATTTCTCCATAAGGTATGTGTTCTTGTATATATAAGAGGAGATTGGAATCGGTCAACTCGCATCGTGGAAAAGATGGAGTGAGGTCATCCATAGGAATGTTCCCAAAATAATAATTAAAAAATATGATGTGTGCGCTTATCGAGATATTGATCGTTATGAAGAAATGATAATATATGTTAGACAAGATGGAATTATGAATCAAAGTATGATATATATGAATAGTAAACGAATAAAATAGGAAAAATGAATAAAATAGGATTTGAGTCTCAAGTTTTAGCCTGAGATGCCTACGTAGCCTATAAAGGCATCAAAGTCCACGTAGTTCGCATGCGGCACAAGGGTCGGGTTTATCCTATTGATTCAAACGGGATTTTATTATATGTGTGTATAGAAAATATATTTTTAGTTTAAAAAAATATGATGAATAATCCTATCGAAATTTATAGATGTACACCTTTTTTTTTCTTTTTTTTGGTTTTTTCAATAGGAAATAAATTATGTGAATTGTAACTAATAGAGAATGAGATGTTAATGATTATGATTCAAAAAAAAATATAAATTGAGAATTTATATGACTAATGCAATAATAAATAAGTTTAAAGAGAGAAGGATGTTTGGACCTTCTTTGGAGACTTGAAGCCTGCCCTTGTTCCTTGATGAGATTCTTTGGATGTTGGGATGCACGTTGGATCAGAGAGAAAGAGATTTTTGCTAAATTGGTAATGAGAATGATGGGAATGAAAGGTGGAAATGAATTTTACATAAAGAAATTTCGTTGATTATTGAAGAATGTTGTTGAGATCACTGATATTGATGGATCTAGGGTGCCTTGGAAGTGAGCTCATGCTCTCCTTATATAGGGTAGGGGTACCACCGATCATTATAGTCCTTGTCCTACCTATCTGTAGGTAACCCAAGACGCACTACCGATAGGCAGGGAAATGGGTCTGCCAAGTGGCAGTCTCATGCAGATTTCTTGAAAAAATGATCGTAAAATGCAATTCGCAAATCCAAATTGCATATGGGGCATATCATTAGAAAGGAAATTTAGGGAACTTTAAGAATCATTAGGGACTCTCCCACGTCTAAGAGTTGACTTTGTGTCAATGGACCTCGAAAGCACCAATCGATCCTTTAAATGAAAGATCGTCGAAAGACGATGGATCGTTTGTCCAAACTGTAAGTTCGAATCGCGCACCGAACGGATCATTGAAAAGGTTATGAGAGGTAATTAGACGTTCCAAAGCATTTTCATTGGTTAAAAGAGTTCACTTTGGTCAAATGGGGCCGCATGAAGGCATCCGATGACCTTTTGTAGTAGAACGGATTGCATGTCCATACTGTAAGGCTGATTTGGGCATTGAGTAGACCGTTAGAAAGGGTATTTAGTTCCCTTTGAATATTCATTCAACCCTATTCTAACTGAACAGTTGACCATGGTCAAATGGATCCCGGTAGTGCCCGATAGCCTCCGAATTAATTTTTTTAGGGAAAACGGATCATTTATCCTAACGGTTATGCCATTTTGTGCACTGGGCAGACCATTCAAAAGGGTTTTAGTGCACTTCAAAAATCCATTAAGATTTTTACCTTACGATGAATTTTATTGGGGTGATGGCCTCCAGATCAATTTTTTAATAGAAAAATGGTCAGTTCATCAGAATCGTTATTCTATTTCATGCATGGGGTGGACTGCTGGAAATGAGATGCAGAGCCCTTCGAAGATTCATTAGGATTTCACTCTGATGATGAAGTTGAACGGATTTAAATGGGGCTCAGGAGTACCCAGTGACCTCTATATCGATTTTTAGAGTATGATCTAAGGTTTGTAGTGAATTGGGGAGGTGTTAGTGACCTAATGAGAGACTTAGAGGGGTCCTAGAATGTGGTGTCTACAAATTTCATGCCTTAAAAGGTATTTTTTAAGAATGTCTGGGCCGAGGATTTTATTAAGGTCCGCACAAGTTAGGGATCAGACCTCTTTCACAAGAACTATCTAAGTTCCCCTTCTCAATTTGTGGAAGAGGTTGAGGATGACAATAATATAATTGTTGGCGATGAGGATGAGATTTTCGATTAGAATGAGGATAAGGTTTTTGATATGGTACATGTCGCCACTGATCATATTGGTGATATGGCTTCCAAGTAGGTTAATGGGAAGGAGAAAGTTAGCAATACAGTCCCCTAGGGATTTCATTAGGAAATGTTATATTTCTTTTCTATTCCCAAATGATATTAGGGTATTCCCCATATGTAATACTTCTTAATAAAATTCATGGTTTGATTAAAAAATTTTCATTTTATCTAATATTTGCAATTATTTTTTGGTTTGAGAACCTTATATATCCGACCACTTTCTTCTAAAGTTCAACATAAGACTTGCAGCGTTGGTCGCTGCTTATAACGATTTTTTGGAAAGACTTTGTAATACCGGTGCCTAATATTTTTTTATTTTTTCTGTGTATATTGTAATTATATGAAACCTTTGTGATTTGATCATTACAATTGAGTTTATATTTGCATTACACTATTTTAAAGTCTTGATGATAATTATTGGAAGTTTTTGGGTAAAATTGGAAAAATTGGAATATTTATGGTTCGAATGAGTTGGCGGTTGTTTGAACGAAATCCTTATTTCGAACGAAGATGAGTGGTTTGAACGAGAGTCCAGTGCCATTCAAAGTTAGGTTCTAATGAGCATCTAATGAGATGCCACTATATAGGTTTTCCTCCCTTGTTAGAAGGTGGTTCAATAGGGGGATGGAAGGAGATTGAGATTTGATTCAAACGAGGTCATATTCTCCTTCGACCAACCTGCCAAGAAATTTCAAAATCGGGTGCCCAAGTGTGATGGCAAGTTTTGGGCCATTGGATCGATGACATGTCGACTCCTGGTGAGTTTAGATGACCCAAAAAATAGATTTTAGAGGTGGTATGGGTTTTATAAGGGTTTGTTTGAGTTATATGTGGATTTATTTGTGTGGGAAGAAGACAGAGAGTGGGGGTGGGTCTCCTTATTATTTTCAACATTTCTTCCTCTCTGTTTAGATCTTGGGAGCTTTTACCCTTCTCCTACCACCACAAACCACCTTAAACGACCATTTATACACCTTAGTCGAAAATATTCTACAAGCATGTTACATAAATAAGCTTTATGCCCCCATTTCATCCATTGTTGGGTAAGAATACAAATTTAGGAGTTGTTGTTAGGGGGTTTTGGAGAAGAAGAAGAGTATGAATGTATGATGTCTTGAAAGGGGTTTGGCTTAGAGCGTGCTTGTGGAGATAGGAAACCAACTTAAGGCCGTCTGAGAGGTGGGGGGTTTCCATCATCTTCTTTTTCATCCACCATTTTTATAGCTCCATTTGATTAACAAAAGATGTACTATAAGTTAAAGACTGTATTTTGCACATTAATACTCTTGTATCTAGCATTGCTAGAGTAAAATGCATACATGAGTTAATAAGATGATTTTTAAAGGTCTGTGTAAATGGTTTATAAATGATTTAAAAGTTTTTTAGAAAAATACTATGATTCAAGAATGTTGAATAAATGATGTATTTTAAGAAACTTTGTATTCGATGAACTATATGCAAAAACAGAGGTTGAAATGGAAATCCAATGAAAAACTTGTAAGAGGGAAAAAAAGAGAGATAACTGAAAGTCTTTAATCCTTAGGAAATCACCGAGAATGCAAAAGAAAGTCTAGGGGAAGCTTTAGTCGTGGGGAGAAAGAACGTCGATGCTTACAAAGAAAGAATGGAAACAAGCGCGAACAAGAAGAAAAGGTTAAAGATGTTTTCAAATGGGATTAAATACCAAGGCAATGATTGAGGTGCGATTCCCCATGGGACATCATCAGGGTTCAGTAACCTAAGCATGTTACAATCTCCCCTTGGTTACCACGCTAACTCATGACCTAAGTGGTAAGTGTCACTTATCTAAGATCGTTCAACAAACTGAGTTCATCACACCCATGTCAATCGGCATTTTTAGACTCGAATGTTCAACCCTCAGCCTCCTCATCACTTCAGAGACTGAGGGATGGGGGTGATTGATATACCACAAGTGTACCCTCGGCCCAACTAAGATCTGCTCGGCCTGGGCTAATCCAGTGAACCCAAATTGCAAGGAGGTCGTCCATCATATCATGTAGTCTCGTCCAGGACTTGGTCGATATGGTAACATGTCATCCTAGATGTCTATATCATCTCATCTGGTGCAAGGAAGAGTACACGATACCAGGCGTAACATCATCTCAATATATTCATATCAGTCGAAACTCCAGTCATTCTCTATCATCATGTTAGACATAGGCCTTTATGTCTCGTACTTGTCCCAACCGAGTCCTTTCTAGAAGACACTCTCAGCATTTCCAGCTTAGGATGCACGCCTACTTGGTCCACATGGACAATTTAGTTACAATGAGATTATTCCTTCACGTGAGGAAATATTTGATCATCATTAGTTACATGTCTTTGTGACATATGTCATCATCCTACTGGAGACCTTTAGGACCATGCACTTATTGCATGCTTAGCGGGTGCATTACACCCCCTAAACACTATATATACACTTCATCTTATCCATGAAATGGTATCGCTTATTAAAAACCCTAGATAAACTCTATGAAATTATAGAGAGTGAAAGTTTATATATGTGTGTTGTATTTGTAGACCACTAGAGTCTTATTAGTGGATTCATACTCACACCCCCCACAGTGGATGTAGGCCAAATCTGGTTGAACCAATTATACATCTTTATGTTCATCCTCTTCTCCTCATCTCTTCTAATTATTCACTATTATATTGTTGTTATAACATTGTTATACTGGTTGAAGCTCATATACATTATATTGACTTGGTGGGGCTATTTATAGCATCATCATTAAACATTTTATGAAATAAAATATTTGAAAATGATATTTATCTTGCTAAAAATATTTTAGGTGAACTATTTCTTAAAGTTTATTAAAAAATGAAGATTTTAATAAAATTGGACATTTGTTGAAGTTTTGAAGATTAAAATCTTATTTAGCCTTGAAAAATGTATTTTTGCTAGTGTTTTAAATTTTTTAGAGTAAATCACATGCTAGACCCAATTAATAGTATTTGTGTACTTAAGATCCATCTTCTCATGCATATAAACATGTACTATTTTGAGGTTGGAGATATAAAAAAGTTTAATGAGGGTTTTATTAGCTTTAAACATGTAATAAAGAAATTAAAAATTTCAGCCCTTAAAGTGAGTGAAAAAGTTTTTTAAATGGGTATAAGTGTTTGGTTTTAAGACTAAATGAATTAATAGAGAACATGGTATTTTTACTATAAAGTAGTCTTAGATGTTCAATGATTTATTAGAAAAGAAAATAATGAAATAAAGATGTTTCCAACTTGAGAATAATGTTAACACAAAACTGTTAAATTAGTGTTAAGTTAGTGTGGGTAACTTAATGGTGTTTTGAGAAATAACAAGAGGGAAAATGGAGTAAAAGACGAGTTTGGAAACAAATGTGTATAATGGTAATTTTATTGTTAAGTGGAATATTTTTATGAAATAAAAATGTTGAAAAAAAGTGTTACACAAAATGGTCCTAAATGAACATGATTTTGGAATAAAATCAATGTTAGAGTAAAAAGGATAAGAAACGATGATTTTAAAGTGAAACACAAGTGGGGGTGAAACCCTGGGTTTTTTACTTTGGTCGGGAAAAGGAAAAGTGGAATAATGTTAATACTTGCAAAATGTTAAAACACATTAATAAGGACTTGGATGACACCAGGATAATTAAGGATGGCCCAGATCCCTGGGGTGTTAAAGTATGCGGATATTGAAAGATTTCGAGAAAAAAGATAATGAAAAGTGGAACATGTCAAGAAATGGGTTGTGTCGTGATTATGATAAAAGAAAACCTAACTTGAATGAATTATTAAGTGTTCTAGTAAAGGATAAAGGGGATAGGTAATGTGAAATCAATTAATGTCCATAAAGTAAAGGAAAGGTAAAGTGAAGGGGTTAAATGGGTAGATAAGAAACTTAAGGGGGGTTTAAACCACAATTAACACAAGGGTGTGCTTATTAAAGGTTTTCATAGAAAAAATAAGTATTTTCTAACACGACATTTGCATATGTTGAAAGGGTAATTTTCAATGAAAACACTAACATGGATTGGTATGAATAAAGGGGCAGTTTCAGGGAAAGAAATGATTTTTCCTTAAATAAAGTGTTTTTGTTTTAAGTTTTTAATGGGGTGTATTAAATCAATGAACGAATGTCAAGTTAAATAAAAGGGAGTTCTTTATAATATTAAGGTGACTTAATCGAGAAAAGTAACATTTTTGGAATAAAATGGTGTCATGAATTAAGGTGTATGTGTGTGTGTGTGTGTATATATATAGTTATAACGTGTTAGAGTCTCCTTTCAATCGTTCGATTATATATTGCATTGTCCGAATTTTCCACTAGGTAATCGGGCCATTTCCTCATCTTTGTTATGGCATGTTGGTTGCGATTCCAAATTTTGAGAGCGTTGTACATGTAAGCATTTTTCTCTAATGTTACGTTAGTAGCTCTGTATGCTTAGATTTTGGGGATGCTTCCCGTGGGTCCCTCATGTAGTTTGATTTAAAGGAAATCCAGTGCTAAATAAGTGAAATGTTAATTAAACAAAATGGAATAGTAACATTATGTAGATTGTTTCATTGCATTTTAGACCTAATGCTCCGGTCTGACTGGGTTGCCATGGGTAACCCATAAATTCGGGCTGGGGATTTACAAATGGTATCAGATCTATAGGTTCAAGGTTCCTTTCAGGAATGACGTGGTGAGTTTGGTATTTTATTTTTCGACGTTGGTGTTGGTTTTGGTCCGGTTACGCTACATTAGTGACGATTTTAGCTCGTGTTCTTGAAGATGGAGTCAAAGAGATTAGCACAATGGGTAATTTATTGTCAAGTTTCATACGACAAATTTTGTTGTCATTAATCACTTCCGCACTTCTAATTTAGATATGTTAGTGATTTACGAGTAAATGTGTGAGCCAATAGTGGTGACACAACAGTTTTTAGTGTGAGGTACTTGTATGTCAGCCTTTGATGATATGAGAGGTCTGTTAAGATGTTGATAGATTATATTGACATCCATTGAATTAGAGACATAATTTGTATAAATTCAACCATGGAGATTAGGTGACTAGAGCATGTTGGTTGTGATAAAATTTATTAAGTTCTAGGGTGTGTTACTTTCTGATAGTTGATAATGATGATGTAATTAGGCAAATTGATCCTTTAAGTAGTATCACGTCGTAAGATAATTGGTGATTAGGTAGACGTGAGAAATCGTGTTGGTCAACACTTGGGGATGTGTACTTAGTCGGAGTCGGTAAGATACTATGATTATTGATTGAAAGTTTTACCTCACAAAGTATGATTAGAGTTAAGGGCAAATTTTCGTAAGTATGTTTTGTATGCAAGAATGTTGGTTGAGTAGAATTGGGGGTGGACTCTAGATAGTCTTCCATGTCACGGTAAATTTTATGCAACTTTGATTGATATGATCTTTAGTGATGTTGGCAATCCATACCTGGATGTTATAGGTTGTAGGCAACATCTTGTATCCTACCAGAATCCTTATTAGTGTTAGTTTATGATTTTATGTGTGGCTTATGGCCACAACGATTTGGAAGGGTGATAAGATTATTATCTAAGTGTCAAGTCCCGTTATGGTGGTTTAAGCAATGTCTAGATGCGAGGTAATCCCATTGTGAGTGTGGTTGAAGGGAGCCTGGGAGTGTCTGTAGGATAGATTGTGTGTGGCATCATTGGGAATAGAAATCGAATTGTTATGATGTCTTAATGTGTTCATTGGTTAAGGTGTGTTATATATAGAGGCTCATTGACCAATGTCTTTACGAGAAACTAATAGTCGTGATATGGATATTGAGAAATTTGTATAGCGCACCTACGATGAGAAAGTCATAGACGATGAAATTTTATCGGGTTTGAGGAATTTTACATAGAGCATGTTTAGTGTCCTTAGGGAACCACTTAAGTTCGGTATTAAGAAGTTCTAGTGTCCTAGTTTTGATAGTTTTATAGGTCAGATAATGATCTCAGGTCATTGGTCAAGGTGTAAAAGAGTCGAATAGTGTGCGTGTCAGGTGATGTCATCCGAATTGGCATAGATGAGTGATGTAGCCTTCTAAGAGATGACTAGTGTAAGAAGCGTAACACTTGATTTTGAGGAGTACTAAGAAATGCAATTGGAACTTAGATTGATGATTTCATAATAAAGACTTAAAAATGGCAAACATCATCAGTTAGTATCACCCTATCAAGGTAGGGACTAGTTTCTTGTCATGTCTTACCAAGCCGGTATGGATTAAAAAATGTAGCCCTGTGTGATACTTACTATTGCGATAATTATAGAGGAATCAAATGATGAGTCACGCTATGAAAATATGGGAAAAGGTTACAGAACAAGGATTAAGAAATGAGTCAACTATTTCGAACAATCAATTTGGATTTATGCCAGGGAGATTAAACACAAAATTTGTTTACTTATTAAGACAGTTAATGGAGAAATATAGAAGTAAGAATAAAAATTTATATATGGTCTTTATAGATCTAGAAAAGTCTTATGATAGAGTACCTTGGGATATAAGTTGGTGGGCTTTAAGGAGGAAAATAATCCATATGAGTTATATATAAAGTTATTGAAGATATGTATGATAACATAAAGACTAGAGTAAGGACTATATGTGGAGAAACTAATGACTTTACGATTAAAGTGGGTTTACATCAAGGATCGACCTTAAGTCCTTATTTATTTTCCGTAGTCTTGGATGAGATCACTAGGGACATACAAGAATATATTCTATGGTGTATGTTGTTTGCGAATATACAGTTTTTGTAGAAACTTCAAAGGAAAGCTTAGCGATGAGAGTAGATACTTGGAGAAAAGCATTAGAATATAAGGGTCTAAGAATCAGTAAAAATAAAACAGAATTTATGGAATGTAAATTTAATAACAAGGCGTCGAGTAATGTAATGTTAAAGATTGAAGAAAAGAGTTGAGCCAAACCAATAAATTTTGTTATCTAGGTTCAATTTACAAAGTAATGGGTATATTGATGAGGATGTTACGAGTAGAATATCAACTGGTTGGATGAAATGAAAAAAAGGAGTGGGGTGCTATGCGATAAGAGGATAACTAATAAATTAACAGGAAAATTTTATAAAATAGTTGTTAGTCCAACGATCCTGTATGGAGCGGAGTGTTGGGCGTTAGAGAAAAACATGAACAAAGTCTCCATGTTAGTGAGCTGAGGATGCTCTGGTGGATGATATGAATCACTAAAAAGAACAAAATTAAAAACCAATACGTGAGAGAAAAGTTAGGAGTAGTTCCCATTAGCACTAAATTAAAAGAAAGTAGACTTAGTGGTACGATCATGTGTTGCGTAGACCAGTAGATGCTCTTAGAATAAGAGGAAGATTGTTGGAAATAGAGGGAAAAAGAAAAATGGTCGCCCTAAGCTATCGTGGGAGGAAATTATTAAGAGAGACTTTAAGGAATTAAACTTGAATGATACTAATGCATATAATAGATTAGAATGGAAAAAGAGAATCGATTTGGCTGAACCTATTTGATGGGATTAAGGCAATGATGATGATGATGATGACAGTAGGTTGGTGATGTCATAACTAGTAAGATCGACAAGGTCAGTGTTGAGAAAGACGGTTGCATTCGTCGATAAGGATGACTCGTGTTAATCGAGGATGTATTGAGGAAACCTTATTATTAAGGAGGGAAGTCCAGTGTTTGACTTCTAAGAGGATAATAAGTTCCTATGTGGTCATCTTGCAAGGATGAACAATTAGTGATTCTATCTGTCATGGTCGGTGACTTGAGACAGGGTGCGTGTCTAGGTTAATGCCCAGTGAGAATGTCTTGGAGGAGTCTTGGGATTTAAAGTGTGTGACATGGATTCATTTTTCATAAACCATAGTTCGACTCGTACGGATGGATTTTTTTGGAACAGTCTTTTGTTCCTTTAATTCTTGTGTGTCCTTTTCAGTTTTGGTAATCGAGGATTGGTATTCCCATGGCTGTGGTAACTCAGATTTGTACCATGTTATGGTATGATGTGGTTTTGCCTAGTAGAGTGCAAGTGGACCAGATATGGTCAATACAACTCAGTAGCTAGGTGCGCCCCTAGCCAAGGTATCCTTGCTATTGCATAAAGTTTAATGTATGTGTGGCTGGACTTTTGGCTTCACGATTTACTCATAGTGTTCTCTTTCCTTAGGATTAATGACCATAGGATTGGCTGACATAACAGTCAGTGGCTCGGGTTGTAAAGAGTAGGATGGTGACTTAATGACATTATATAGTGTTAAAACTTGTAAAAACTTAGCAATCAGTGTTATTTGTCCATGTTGAGTAGATTGGTGTAATACTCAGGTGTGAATTCCATCATTGATGCCTAGAGTGATCCTAGGTTCATGGAATGATATTATGGGGAGAATTAGTCGGGGGCCCAAATTGTGACTGGGTTTGTGTGTCACTCGAAGTAGTGAGTGACTTATGATATGAGTCTAACATCAAGCTTAAATGAGGCTATGTGGTCATGATGACTCGTGGATTTTAGAAAACTTGTTACATGTAGTCCTTAGATTTAAGACGGTCCTTGATGAGGAATTAGATGATTGGTTGTATTACGGTTCACTCTTAGGTTAGTATCGATCACTAGATAAGGTTGCTTGGAATAGGCATCTTCATGCTTTGGGTATTAGCCAAGGTAGTCCATGGATTTGTTTGCATGTGATCATCAAGTGAGGACACACTCGAGATGGTTGCATAACATTAATGGTTAGCATGGAAGTGAGTGTTAGAGCATACCGAATGTTGAGCTACTGGTGACAACCCCCGTATAAGATTTTGTCATGTGATCTTAGCTATTGAGGCCTTCGATGATTTTGTCATAGAGGATGTTTATGATTTAGAATAAGAGTTGATGAATCCCATAAACTTGAAAAATTGGTGGATCGATAACTTTAGGGACAAAATTTCCTAAGGAGGGGACAATGTAATACCCATGCTCGATATTTTATTATTTTCCCCTGTAGATTGTAATAATATGAAACCCTTGGGATTGGGTCATTATAATTGGGTTCATATATGCATTTGACTATTTTAGCGTCTTCATGATAATTATTTGTAGTTTTTGGGTAAAATCGGAGAAATTGGGAAATTTGTGGTTTGAACGAGTCAAATGTCGTTGGAATGAATATGGGTGGTTCAAATGAGAGTTCAATGTCGTTTGAAGCCAGGTTCTAACCATCATCTAACGAGATGCCACTACATAGGTTTTCCTACCTCGTTAGAAGGTCGTTCGATTGGGAGAGTAAACGAGATTGAGATCTCATTCGAACGAGGTCCTATTCTCATTCGAACAACCTGCCCATAAATTTTAAAAATCGAGTTCCTATGTGTGCTATCATGTTTAGAATTTGTTCTTCTCTACCTAGTCTTGGGAGATTTGTCCCTTATCCCACCATTGCAAACCACTTTAAAACATTATGTATCCACCTCATGACACCATATTCTACAAGTATCTCACCATAAATAAGCCTTATGCACCCATTTCCTCCATAGTTGGGTAGAGCTACGAATTTTGAAGGTGTTATTGGGAGTTTTGGAGAAGAAGAAGAGTAGAAATTTATGGAGTCTTGAAAGGGGTGTTGCTTGGAGCATGCTTTTGGAGATAGGAAACCTATTTGAGTCTACTTTAGGAGGTGTGAGATTGCCATCATCTTCTTCTTCATCCATTATTTTTAGAGCTCCATTTGAGGCGAGAAAACTGTACTCTTAGTTTAAGACTCTATTTTGCACAGTAGTAGTCCCGTAGCTAGAATTTATAGAGTACAATGCATACATGAGTTATGAAGATGATTTATTAAGGTTTGTGTAAATGTTATATAAATGATTTCAAAGGTTTTGAGAAAAATACTATGATTCAAGAATGTTGAATAAATGATGTATTTTAAGAAGTTTGGTATTAAACATTTTATGGAATAAAAAGTTTAAAAATGATATTTATCTTTCTAAAGACATTTTGGGTGAACTATGTTTTATATTTTCTTACAAAATATGAAGATTTTTATATAATTGGAAAGTTGTTGAAGTTTTGAAGAATAAAAATGCCTTTTAGTCATAAAAAATATATTTTTGCAGGTATTTTGAAATTTCTAGAGTAAATCGCATGTTAGATATATTTGATAGGATTTTTGGACTTAAAATCCATCTTCTCATTCATATAAACTTAGAGTATTTTGAGGCTGAACATATAAATAAGTTTAATGAGGGTTTTAGTGGGTTTAAACATGAAATAAAGAAATTGAAATTTTATCCCTTAAAGTGTGTGAAAAAGGTGTTGAAAAGCGTATAAGTGTGTGGTTTTAAGATTATATGAATTAATAAAGAAAATAATATTTTTCTTATAATGTGGACTTGGATGTTTAATGATTTCTTGGAAAAGAAAGTAATGAAATAAAGATGTTTCCATCTTGAGAAGGATGTTACTCCAAAAGTGTTAAATAAGGTTTAATGTGTTAAAACACTTAAAAAGTTAGTGCCTTAATGGTGTTTCGAGAAATAACACTTGTGAAAATGGAGGAAAAGATAACTTTGGAAACAAATGGGTAAAATGGTAATTTTACATAAAGTGGAATATTTTTTTGAAATAAAAATACTGGAAAAAGGTGCTACACAAAATGGTCCTAAATGAACATGATTTTGGAATAAAATCGATGTTATAGTAAAAAGGACAAGTAATTATGATTTTAAAGCTTAACACAAGTTGGGGTGAAATTTTGGTTTTTTAGCTTCGGTCGAGAAAAGGAAGAGTGGAAAATGTGAACATTTACAAAATATTAAAACACATTATTAAGGACTTCAATGACAGTGGAATAATTAAGGAGGATCCAAAGCCCTAGGGTAAAAGATCCAAAATCACTAGCTAGAGCATATGATAGCATAGCCGACGGTATGAAGCCCGTTAAAGTATGCGGATATTGGAGGATTATGAGAAAAAGATAATGAAAAATGGAACATGTCAAGCAATGGGTTGTGTGATGAATATATGAAAAGAGGACCTATCTTGAATGAGTTAATAAATTTGCTAGTAAAGGATAAAGTAAACAAATAATGTGAAATTGATTAGTGTCTATGAAGTTAAGGAATGGTAAAGTGAAGGGGTTAAATCGATAGTTATTCAACCTAAAGTGCTTTAAGCCATAATTAAAACAAGGGTGTATTTATGAAATATTTTAAAAGGAAAATAAGTATTTTCTAACATGGTTTTGCGTGTATTAAAAGGGTGATTACTAACGTAGATTGATATGAATAAAAAGGATAATTTCAGTGAAAGAAATGATTTTTTCTTACAAAAGTGTATTTATTTTAAGTATTTAACTGCATGTGTTAAATCAAGGAACAAATGTCAAGTTAACTAAAAGGGACTTCTTTATAAAATTAAGGTGATTTAATCAGGGTAATAACGTTTTTGGAATAAAAACGGTTTCATTACATAAATATATATACTGTAGTTGCATTTTCATATAGTTATAATGTGTTAGAGTATCCTTTCTATCGTTTGACTCTATATTGCATTGTCATAATTTTCGACTCATTCCCACATCTTTGTTATGGAAGATTAATTGTAGTTCCATATTTTGAGAGCGTTGTAAATGTTAGTATTCTTTTTATTTTACATTAGTGGCTCTATATTCTTGGATTTCACGGATGCTTCCCACGGGAGGCTGATATAGCTTGATTTAATTGGAAATTTGATGCTAAACAAGTGAAATGTCAATTAACTAAAATTTGACTAGTAACATTATCTATGTTGTTTCATTCCACCTTATACCTAATGCTTGGGTCGAACTGGGTTGATCACGAGTAACCCACAAATCCAGCTTGGGGAATTACAGACAAGGAAGATTTTTCATTACTGGTCATGATGAAGATGATGAGGACAATGATCTTGACCAACACATAGGTCTTCATGTGTTTGATTAAGCAAAAAGAGGAATATTTAGATCTTTATTCTCTTTTCCATCGGGCAATTGCAAATAATGCCACTTTTCATGACATGATTTTCAATGCTCAAAGCATTCATAAAGATTTTTTGGAAAATCTGAAGTCTAATATTGAACAAAAACTCACCGATCTGAGCAGAGAGTGGAATTAATGAGAGATTGGACACCATTGAATCTTCTCATTCGAGAAGGAATTTCATTCTACATGCTAATTTAGTGGGCACCACGGAGGTTACCACTATTCTTGAGAAGGAGAACAATGATCTGAGGGTTTATATTGAAGGACTTAATAAGTATAGACCATGTGAATAACCTAGAGAGGGCACTTCATTTATAAAAGAAGAGAATTCCCAACTGAAAAAGGAACTAGAGAAAATTCAAAAGGCTATGAATTACAAAGCTATAACTGCCAAGGGTCAATCCCCCTACCAAAGGTATAAGGAAGGTCATATAGAAGAAGAACTAGATAAGACCAATAAGTTTTTTCTCAATAAAGTATCAACCATCAAAGGTATGATAGAGAATATTGACCTTCTCACACTTAGTTCCATAACTAACCGCGCCAGGTATGGATAGATAGTTTCGACGAGGACCTTCTTTGTATGGATTTTTTCGCCAATCAGTGATCGAAATATTGGATACAAAAATGGTTAGCTCAATGCCTTCACAGTAATAAAGGTCTCACAGGTTTCAGAGTTGTGGAGTTGGTACGACCCAAGTGACCTTAATAAGTTAAACCCTGCGTACAAGCTTGATGTTTTATGGATCCCAACGGATGACATTCCAGTTAGCGTGATAAGGAAGTAACTCAATGACTGTAATAGCCCATATTTTTATGCATATTATTTAGTTATGAATATCTTGGAAATTAATTACGTATGCTTGATTGTGGCATGAGATGTCATTATTTACATTGTGTGTGTTAATTAATTTGGACTGAAAATATGTCAATTTAATTATTTAATATTTGAAATCATACAAAACCATTAGTTAGTAACTGAGTCATTTGATATTTTATTTGTTATACTTTTATATTAGGTTAGTAGGAAATGTATAAAGTCCATTTTTAGTTTATAATAGTAGGGTTCAGTCCTATTGAGTTAATATATGGCTTGGATTGAGTTTTGGGATATTTGGACACTTTGGGTTGGGACTTATTTTGAGCCCAAGGCCAATTTCGTGGGAACCATGTTATAAAGTGGAGAGTCTAAATCTGAAACACTCATTTTGTCATTTAGAAGGCATCCCTAGAATCGAGAGAGAAAACATCAAGAGAAAAATAGGATTTAGTGATTGATTTCCCATTTAATCCATAAGGCAAGTTTATTTAGAATGATTGTACGCATTTTATTGATTTCAATTATGCCAATTCATATGAATCTACACCTATTATGTTATAAATCTCAATACTATGAATAAAATTCAATTATTTAGTAATTAATCTAAATTAGTTGTAATTAGATTGATTCCCCCTTAATTTGATGAATTTCGTTGTGAATCTAACCACGACTGATTAGATAATAATTAGAAGTTAATTTGTATATGAAATCATGTAAAACCTCTTTGATTTCATGTAATAATTTGAAGAAAATATGAACTAATTGATCGAAATTAAAAATCCAGGGTCCCTTAGCATGAAATTGGGTTTTATGTAAATCTTGATTTAAAATAAGGGTTTAGATGATAGAAAGAGATCCTAATTGGTTAAATTATGCTGTTTTATTATTTTGATATTCGTTGGGGGGTCTTAAATGAATCTTTTAAGTTCACTAATGGAGATTTTGGGTGGGGAAAACATGATTTTAGAAAAGATGACTCCTACGAGTTCGATTAATTGATCAAATTGGAAATCGAATGAGGTTGTACAAAATCAAATTACGAAGGCATGGGTGCTAGTTTCTTTTTTATGGTTTTTTAATTTATTATGAGTTTTCTACTAAATGATACGCGAGACCGAAATTTTGGATGAGTGATTTTGGGTTGAACCTTCTTTTAAAAATTTTGGTTTTAGGGATATGGGTTAGGATTCGTTAGCCTATAATTTTTATGTACTCATAGAATATACATAAATTCTTATGATTTGAGTTATTGGAGATTCATATTTGGGTTTGGATATTAAGGAAATTGTTGATTTAAAGGGATTAAATTGAGTATTTTTCAGTCGGTAGTAAACCCATGGGTTGAATGGATTTGTTGATCCAGAAATTATAAGTTAGAGGATTGGGCTTATTAATCAAGATTAATTTGAATCATCGTGCTATACAAGTGGGGAGAATATCCTTTGGGTGAGATTATGTTTGGATTATAACTTTCTGGAGTGAGATAGTTATTATGTCTTGTGATTTCATTTAAATTTGGCATGGGATTATACCTAGACGCGATGCCACGACAAAATATATTAGGGGTAATTAATATTGAATATAGTTGATGTGCATGTTTTCATGTTTGGTAGGGTGAAACTATGTCTAGATTTAAGAATCCAGAGTGTTAGGGTTATTATATATTTAGGATGAATATAAGGTTAAAAATGTGTTATACCTTTTTATGATAGCGATTCTAGTACTACTTGATAACGTTAGGGTCGGTATGTGTACCTGATTTACCTCAACCCATTTGTGAGGGTTATTTAGGTGCTTGGTTTAGTCCGTTGGTGTGGGTGGATATTGCTTATGTGTTTTATGTGAAATGCATACCATGTGTGAGTTCCCGTGGCATATCGTACTAGCAGGGATTCCATAATGGGACACGTGTGATGCGGACCACGTTTGTATCCTAGTGAGCAAACAATCTCTTCCTTGGTTATATTTTACCCCATGGTCGTACGTCTACCAAGAGGGTTCATAGAGATATTTCATTGTGTAGTCTTGGGTATGGTGGATTATAGAAATGGTTTGTAGGCATGTGTTTTTTTCTTTGATCATGATGAGGTCTTAGGTTTTGGATGACCTAAGACTATACCATGTGCCCGCGAATGATTGATGAAGGCGACAAGGATTGGCCTTTATTATGTGTGGGCGGGCAAGTAGACCATTTATTTGTACATGCCCGAGGCTATACCTTTGTATGGATGTTAGACGTGAGTAGGGTCTTTCTCCTACCATATGTGATTATGAGTGGTGTTACTAGAGATAGTTGCATCTCTTTATGTGTTATGTTTGAGATGTATGTAAGCTATAGTAGGGATGTCTACCTACATACTTATATTTTGAATTTTTGTTTAGACTTGGGGTATAAGCCTATTATTGGTATATTGGTGGTGAAACGGACCGCAAGTTTGACACTACCACATAACTTATGTTTTATAATGAAAGAGATAAACCTAAAGACTAAAAATAATGAATTAAAGAATGAAGATGTAAATCTTTAATCGCATGGTCTACATATGGGTTCGGGATTTAGAACCACATGTTGTTTTAAGTCATTTAGGTTGGGATAAAACTTAAAGGATATAAAAATGCGAGAAGAAGATGAATAGTTATAATTTATCCTAATTTTAGTTATGCTTTTATTCTTCATAGACTTGTCATTAATGTTGAGGATTTTAACATTTTTAGAACATAGGTCATGAGACATGCCGTCTTTACTGATGTCGTTCATTATTATCTCATCTTATTGCGAGTTTTTAGGATGTAGGTTTGTTTGGCATGCATGAAAATTATAATTGTTTTCCTACATTCATATTTTTATTTTAGGGGATTTACGTTATTCTTTACTCTAGTAGTGTTTTGAGAGTGTTTACATGTATGATTAGTATCATAGATGGTTTTATATTATTTTGGTTTGATTTGATCTCATTTTTTTATTTGTTAAATTTAGGTTATTTTGTTACGCAGTGAATGCTACCAAAGGTTTTCGACTCTCATAATCTTTGTATTATACTTGATCAATCGATTTATGGATTTTGAGGGGTATCAGTGTTAGTATTAGAGGATTTCAGGTTCTATTGTCTTTGGGATCTTGAATGCATCGGTCATTTTTCTTCATTGTGTTCTTTGACTTCGTTAAATCTTTACTATTTAGGGTTTATATTCTCTATAATGTGAACCGTTTAGGAGGTTTTGCACTATGTTTCCCGATGAACGAGTCGGATAGACGTCCCATACATGAGGTCGACATCCGTCGAGAGTTATGGACTTTTGGACACAAGACCTTGTGCAAGTGCTTAACATATGGTTTGAGGGATATGTTTTCACTCACCATTCATAACCGCATAGGAATAAGTTTCCGAAGGCCTCATTTATGAAACTATGTGCTATCCAATATTAGGGATAGTTCAACTATCTTTCTCTTTCTGCACCAAGAGTGCTTGATACGAACTCAAAGGAGGATGTTTACATCATAAGTTAGTGTGAGAAATAATTTTTAAGTTGGCAGAACCTTACGTGAAGGGTTTAATAGGTGTTACTAGGTAACCCTCCATTCACCACTTACGCTTAAGTGGTCGAAATGACCCTCTTATATCGGTAAGAGAATTATAACTATTATGGAGATAAACTACCCAATATTTTAAAAATCGAGGCAAAATGGGACTAATAAGTTTAGACGGTGTAGCATTGCCGCGAGTAGGGAGACCTCACTAGAATAAAGAACTACTTACTGGGAGTGGACCCTAAGAGGTTTCCAAGAATAGATGATGTGATTTGTTTTGTCCAGTAGGGCCAAGGGAATTATGGTTGGTGGACTGACAACCGATGAGAGCAGGGTAAGTAATGAATATTCAACAGTAACGAATGATGAGGGAAAGTGAAAAGGGACGCTAGTGGGGCCTCTTTTTCAATAATTCATATTTAGGAAGGTGTTACACTCGTGGCGAGTGAGGCCACCTAGTTATTTAATGCCTTAATGTCAACCCACTTTTTGAGGTACATCTAGGGGATGGTTATGGGTACATTTATTACTTATATGCATGAGAATATCTTAAACGTTGATGATTTGTAATCCTTATTAGTTGTGTGTGAAATAAGATTATGAAGTATCTGTACTTTTATCTACGAGCTATATGTATATCTGTACACCCTAGCGAGTAGGGGTTTCTTAACATCGTCATTATAGAAACGTGGTAGTTTGTTTAGTCAGCTTATTTTTACAAGTGTTTTGTGGACTTGTAGATAAGATATCATCATATTATTATAACACCCCACCAAAATCAACTTTGATCTATCGATCGACCAAAGTCTTTGATCGATCGACACCATCGATCGATCGACATTCTTGAGTCGATCGATCGATTGAACAGGTGAAGTTCGTCTTCTTCCTCGTTTCACCATGGCTGTCCAATCCAAAACTCCATTACACCTTATGAAAGTTCTTCCGAATGTCACCAATGATCTTATAAATGTTTAGGGATCATTCCCAATGTAAATATGTCATCAAATCCTCACTAAATTCATCCAAGAACTATCCCAATCTAACTTTTCTCAAGACTCTAGATAATTTAGTTCTTCATGGTTATACATCGTAAACCCAGATGTAGATTCATAATTTCCAATGTAAATTCATTTGTTATTAGTCCTCTACAAATGTAAATAGCAACTACATGAAATCCTACTCCAATATGCAATCCATCCATTCTCTTTCTCCAAGAACTATCAATAAAAACAATTTATTTAAAAAGTCGTACACATGGGTATTATAACTTCATAAATCTTCAATAAACCACTTGACTTATGTCCAGTAGGTCTAATTTCGTGATTGTTGTTGGTGATTGATGATCTTTCTCCTTCAATCTTTCTTCCCCATGAGTTTGTGGTGAAAGTCTCCTTTAAATCCTTCCCACTTCTTCCTTTTTGCCTTGGAATTGTTTCTCTCTTCTCTGTAGTGGCTATGGTGTGTTTTTTATTCTCTCTAACCCTAGCCTCTAACTCTTATAATATGACTTTGAGTTCTAAAATTCGTGGGTCTCCTCACCCTAAAATGTAAGAAGGCCAGAATGCCCTCGTATGGGCCCGGTTTAGCCCAAAAATGTCCCCGCACTCGACTAGTACCCCCAGGTATACTATTTTGACTAATTCGACACTTTCGGAATCATATGTGACCTCTAAATTATCATTCGAGTCACTAAATTTTTTTATTTCACTCCCACCTTGAATTACAACACTCATACGGTTAAACCTTAAACTAAATTAATTAAATTTAAATCACTGAATTAAAAAAAATTTAAATCTCCAATCTTAATTAGCTTCTATATTCTCCGTAGTCAAACCACTCTTTCATATCTCTCTAAGACTGATTGAATCGATGATCTATTAAGGCATTGCTATCCAAATGGTATAGACCGGATGTACTTTGATTTAGAGATGGTTTTCTAGGTCTAGCTTGGTTGGGATCAGATGTGTCCCATGCTTTAGTAGTCTCTGCGACATACTTAAGATGAGCCTCGACATCGCATGAGTTTAAATCCAAAAAGGGTCTTTTACACATTGTTTGCAGAAATTGTTTGGAAGCTATTATCAACACATTATGGAAGAATGATATCACTAGTTATTTGTCAAAATCATGATGGGGGCATGCACTTACTAACTCTTGGAACCGTTTCCAACATTTGTCAAAAGTACATTATCGTGTTGTCGGAAGGTTTGGATTTGAGTCTTGGCAGAGTTGATCTTATGATTCGGATAGAATTTTGAGACAAACTTAGACTGCATATCTCTCCAGGAAGTGACCGAGTTCGAGGTTAGAGACCATAGCCAGGTCTTGGATTAATCATTTAAGAAAAAGGGAAAAATCTTTAGGCGAACGACATCTTGCGTGAAAGTTTGATCACTAAATGTGTAACATGCCTATTCGAACTCACGAATATGTAGGTATGGTTTTTCTTAATCCATGCCATGAAATGTAGGGAGAATCTGTATCATCCCATTGCGAAAGTGGAATTGACCGACAGTATACAGGAGTAAAATGCAGCTAGGGGTGACAGTCCGCTCAGGAAAGAGTAAGTATTTCATGGGACGATAGAGGAGAGCTCCCTCTCTAGTACCGAAACTCGTTGCGTTAGACATCACACTGGCACTCTCTTCAAGTGACTTTGTGTACTCACTCGGTGTCCTGAATGTGTGACTCGAAGTTCGACTCAGGGCATAACTATCGATAGAGTTCTCGGGAGTAGGAATTGGAAACCATAATTGTAGAACGTAAGGGGTGTGGGGGATTTCAGATGTTTTTTCAATGATTGGATTTTCGTGGACTCAGGTTGGAGTGCTGTGAGGAGTTTGACTGTGTTCAGGATTTTGCATTAAAGTTTTTTGAGAGATGATTTGTTTTTTTTTTAATTTTCTATGTTGTTGGGTTTTCTTGGTCAAAGTTTTAGATTGACTTGATCTAACCTAAGTCTACCTAATTCCCCGACAACGGTGCCAAAAACTTGACATGACCACAAATGTGTCTAGTGTGCGTGCTATTCAGGCTTAAGTGCAAGCTTGTCGCTAAAGTAATAATCTGATAAGTTGGGTATCGATACTCAGGGAAACATGACGAACGGAGTCGTCACGACGTTGGAAAGACGAAGATAACCTAACTTTGACTCTAAAAATAACGAAAAGGTGGTTTTGAATTGTGGAATGACTATAACTAAGTGAAATTTTGAAAAGATGAAACACAATTATTCTAATTAACTAAAGACTGATGATTATTTAACTAAAACCTTAACTGTAAGATGAAAAAGTTAGGTCGAGTTACAATCCTCCACACCCTAGTAATTCACTTCGTTGGATACTAGATTCATAATTAAAACTTCAAATGAATCCAATTTTTTATTTCTCCTAAGTATTACATATAAGAGGGATCGTAGCTCGCACAGTACGTAAGAAAAGGTTGAATTAAAATTCGGTCTTCAATACTCCTAAGTATTACATATATGAGGGATCGTAGCCCGCACAACATGTAAGCAAAGTTTGAATTAAAGTAGTATCACAGTATCTACGATACAATTCAAGTAAAAATTTATTTCCAACTTCTATTTTTACTAACATGGATTACATCGGGTGGGGTTCATGCACCCCAACCCTTGAAAACATAGCCGGACATATTGAAACTATAAGAAAATATGCTTTAAATGAAAGATAACATTTTTACTAGCTATTAAAGATGAAGAATAATGAAATTACTAATAAAGAATTAACTACTGCAATAATGAAATCAAGGATTGGAACAACTTTACTTGAATTGCAAAACTGGAATCAAACTAGGGTTTTTCTTGTTTTTCTTCTAAGCTAATTACAAAGCTTAGCTAAAAATGAATTAGAAGCCTCCCTCTTTTTAGGAGTTCTTTTAAATTTATATCCTACGTAATTTACAAGAGTTGGATTAATGCAAAACTCTAAGAAGAAGAATATCAGATCAAATCTCGAGCACCGGATCGATTCGGTCAGGACATACCGGACTTGTCCGGTAGACAACCGGATTGATCCATTTTTCAAATAAATCAGACTGGTCCGCTTTTCATAGATCTTTACAGTAATTTTGAGGGTTAGACCAATTCATTTTTTGGGATACCGGATTGGTCCGCTAAAATTATTTTTATTCAGTGATTTAGGACCCCGGACTGATCCGTTTTTCAAGTAAACCGAATTGGTCCGGGTTGTCTTCTTCAACTTCTCTTCAAAATCTCTACGAAATCTCATGATTTTCTCACAGCTTTGGGTCTTCATAACTTCTAATTCAGAACTCAGATTGGGACCCCATTTCTTCCTACGTGTTCACAAATGCGATATCTTCGAGTTTTATTTTGGGTCCTCAATCGAATTTCAGGTAGAAATTATGTTTTTGCCCTTTTGATTCATCTTCTTTCTTTCCTCTTTATTTTTTCGGTTTCTTTCTTTCTTTCACGTGTTAAATACCTGTAAAATTAACAACAAATACACGAAACTCGGTACTTATTAAACGAAATCATTAGCATAGATATGAGTTAAACTAATCCATTTTACATTGTCCGAAGTAATAAAAGCCTCTAAATTATGGGGTAAATTTGAACGAATTTATTCCTATTCAGTAATCTTTTACTAGTATTATAATGAATCTTTATAGTTTTAATTTATTATTTATATCTATAGTAAGTACAAATGTTGTAAAAAAAATACAAAAGATCCATTTATTGAACAAAGAATTATAGGGTTTTCTAAATTGAATTAGTTTATGAAATTGAAACATAACTTTCTTTTCATAATGAATTATTGAGTTTCAAAAAGGGATATTCACTAATGAATTTATAGTGTTTTTGGTGGTGAAATTAACATTGGTTTGTATTTCTAAACACCCAATAGATAAATTACATTTAAGAGTCAATTTTATTTTTTTCAAATTTGAACATGTTTAAAGTTGTATATGGGCCTTTTAAATGATTATTGTTATTGTGGAAGCCAATTAATTTATTCCAAAGTCTGGATCGATAACATTATGACTAAATGAGATGGTATTTAAGTGGTGCCCTTGTGACCCTCCATCTCTATTGAAAATGAATCTAGAAATGTTATGTCTAGATGAGTTCGTTTAAGTGGTGCTCTTGTGACCCACTATATCGATTGGGAACTGACAGATTAGGAAGAACTATGAGTTGAATTCTTCAATTACAATGAATAAATTTTAAAATTTGAGAAAATGTTTTTTAGTGATCCTTTAAAACAAGTTATTATAGGAATAAAATTCAATATATAAAATGGATTTTGTTTAAAATATGTAATAAACCTATATTTTAATTGTTAGATTAACGTGTGATCCAAGACTCAATATATGTATTTTAGAACCTCTGTTTAAGGTTTGTAGTCTATGCAATTTCTTGCTCATTTTGATTATATTACACTATGCAAACTACATATATATATATATGTAAATGTATGTATATATTGAAAAATGCTTTTATTCTCAAAATGCATTTTATACCGATATTCCTTGGGTTTTTTATATGTTTATATCTCTCCATATAAACATCTAATTTTAATTCTTAAATATTGATTCATCCTATGGAAACTCTCTTACTAAGTTGGAATTGACTACCGAGTGAAAATAGTTGGGTGGTACCTTCCCAGATGATTTATTACTAGTGTGACCTCAATAACACATCGTCTAGATATTATGATTTTCTATCTATGACATTATTGGGTTTAGACATCCGGGTTACACTACCTTTATGGGTATTAGAGTGTATATATCCGTTAAAAAAATTGAATAATTATCATATTGCTCAATTATTTTATATGTTCTATTTTGAACTGTTCATTCTGAATATATATACTATAATTTACTTTATATATATTACTACAAATTCCAATCCATATATGTATATGACTTTTGTTCTTACTTGAATATGTATCTATTTTTTAAAAAAAGTTGGGAAGTTTCAAGATTACATCTCATTCATCTTTTAACTGATGTTGTATAAATAATCATTTTTCATGTTTTAGTTAGAGAGGAGGATGAGTATGTGTTGCTAGAGGTTAGTCTAAAATAATATGTTAGAGCATTTATTTATCTTTAAGTGATTCAGGAAAAACTTGTAATATAATTTAGTTATCTATGAGAATAAGAAGTTAGGTTTTACAAGCTCTGATGATGTATTATGTTTTCAGCTGGTTACAACTCTAACTAAGTGAATGTATTTTTGTTGCATTTATTGTAAGAGAAAAATTGAAGTCTAAAATAATTTGTGACTTGGAGACATGTGAAGACACTCATTCCTTATTACTTTTGGTTCAGGGTCATGACATTATAAGGAATCCTCTAGTACCAAAAATATCTTCATGCCAATAAACCTTAATCATGATTTGTAATAATTTTCTCCTTAGTTCTTACAAGGATTTCATCCTTGGTTAGAAACAATCCTAAGGTCTAGGGAACCTTGACTCAATAAATGTAATAGCGTAAGGCTTTAATCCTTATATCCCTTAGTTCTCAAACCCAAAGAACTCGAATGATATTGTGGTAATAATTATAAGTATTCAATACTTTACTCCCTAATAACCCCATGACACTCCACTTAAATATTTTTTTAAGGAATTAATCCTTGTATTATGGGAAATCTCAATGTACCAAGATCCATGTTGTACAGTCCTCAATAAAAAAGAATTATGTGAACACCTCAAGATCATTATTTCCCCTTCCATGATATAAAATAATAAATGGATCCTATTCGTGATGCCTTGTGTAATCTTCAACCTCAAACCTCTCAAATGTCACTCCACACCTCAAGACGAGGTTATAAATAGAGGTCACATGCCTCACTATCTTGCCCAATCTTCCAGAAACTCACCAAACCCCATAACTCATATCGGGAATTCAAAAGACTTTCCAAAGACTTTTAAGGCTTATAATGCATAATGACAACAATAGTTCCTTATAACATAATATAATATATTATGAGTTTGCCAAGGAATTATCAGCCACTATTAGGGGCTCCACACCTTAGGGAAGTGTAAAAAAACACTCAACCAAGCCTCACCATGACAAAATCCACCTTATTCACCCATGTCAGATAATAACGTAGTATGATCCCACTTAATCAAAGTCGCGTTCTCTCCGATACCTCATTCCTCTCACCTTAGGGATAATAAAGTGAAAAAACTTCCAGGTTAAGGATTTGCTTTTATTTGGGCAACTTGGTGAGAATGTAGGCACACTATTACACCAATCCTCTCTCAACTTGTGTAATTTGTCCAAGATTGTTAGATGGCATTTAATGCTCTTAGAAACCACCACTACATGCCTATAACACCTTCCATCATCATTTCACCTCCCCATCATAGAGGCAGAGTTTCAGGCAAGGCTGCCTACGCTGCAGATGTCCCATCACATCAACCTAAGGCAACTAGCTATATCTTGAAATGGGAAGTGTAAGGGTAAATTTCCAACCGAGTCTATTCGTAGTATTGGGTTAATTATGAACAAAACAAATTGTGTCATAGGATAGAGTGTTGTATCCTTCCAAACCCATGAGAAGTTTATGTTGAAGACGATGCAGCTGAGCAAAATTGAAGATCTGATTACCGATTTCAAGTGCCTTGTTTCTCGTCCTCAATGTTGGTTCATTTTTCAAGGTCTCCAAAAGGTATGAATGCATTTATATATATAGGATCTTGGAAATTTATTTAGGTGTTCTTTTTATACAAACGACTTTGTATTTTTATCAGAAAATAATTTTAGAACTTTTCATAAAAGTTTTGGGCTTAAAATAAAAAAATTGGTTTTCTGAAAAGTCCTTCAAACGAACTACTAATTTTTTTTTGTTTTATCATTAGAAATTTGGTTCGAGCGAAAATCCAATGAAAAAGGTTTCTGAAATCTCGTTCTTAATCTCGTTAGTTATCTCGTTCGAACAGGGTCATTCAAACAATTTTCAAATGTCATTCGAACGACAGTGTCAGTTTTTGTGTAGTTTTTGTCCCACTCACCAACTACTTTTCCAACTTCTTTTTCCTTATTATCTTTGCGTGGGAACCATTTTTTGGATAACTTTTTCATTCCCTCCAAGAGAAAAAAAGAGTAACATTCTTAAGAGAAAAAGTTCCATTTTGTTTTCATGATTTTAATGGATTTATTTCTTCAAAAACACACATGTTTTTACACCCATGTTAGTTTAAATTGAAGTTCCTTTATATATATACTTTCCTGGAGAGTTCTTGGGATGATGTTTTCATGTCTACACATTAGAGACTATTTGGATTCCTTCTCTAACCCCCAAAAGGAGATTATTTTTCATTGCGGTATGCTCATACGGTGAAAGGAACCGTGTGTGGATTGATGGTGACTGAGCCCCATCGATGGATTCTGCAATTGCGGTGCAGTCCGTGGTTGCTGACTAGGCAGATCTTGAAGAGCGAAGGAGCGTCAAGGCTTGCACGGAGTCAAGTCATTATTATAAGTTTCTCTTGTCTTTTGTAAAAATACCGCACTTAGTGGACTTATAGGAAGGGCCATCCGAGGTTTTTTCGAATTTGGGTTTTCCTCGTACATCGCGACATAGTGTTCTTGTGATTTACTTTATCTTGAAAATATATCACTTAGCTGCATGTTAGGTTAATCAAGATAAAATTTGTTTAAATCATAATTATAGTTCAATTTGATGCTAATTAATATTTGGCGAATGTTAGTTTAATTTTATTCAAGTTGGCATAATTAATTTGACAAAATGCATGCTTAGTTTGTTTAGCATAATTTTAACTTGAATTGGATTAATGTTGTTTAATTGAGATTAAAAGAAAAATTCAAATATGTGTTTTTGTTGTTAGGTGTAATTTTAATTTTGAGGAAACTAAAATTAGAATTTTATAATATTTAAAATTTGAAAAGAAATTTGAATTTGGAATATAATCTAACCATCTCATATAATTGAGTTTTAAATTTGGGGACATACCCCTCTCTCAAGTGGTATCAGAGCTAGGAGCGCAAAGTTATTGCGTTAAGGACCTTTTGGGATTGTTTTAAAATGGTAAATTCACTTTTTTCAAAATTCCCTGTTTTTATAGTTCAAATTACGTGTATTGGAAAATGCAAATCAAATCGGCACATAAGTCCTTAGATAGATGGCTTGGTATTCCATAGTTAATGGGTGATCTCCACCTACAGGTCTACTTGAAAATGAGCGTGTACCTAAACACGTAGAGAGAGGGAGTGAGAATGAACTAAAATTAGCAAATTTTAATTCTCGTGGTTTGAATGATCTTTTTAGTGCGTTCGTACTGTATGAATTTTGATGTATCATAACGTGTGAAACTGATAAAGAGGCTTGGGATATTTTATAACTTACCCACGAGGGAACTAGTGTCGTGAAATCTTCAAAACTCCAAAACCTCAGCACTCAATTCGAAACCATTAAAATGGTTGAAAGTGAGACTTTTGATGTATTCTATGATAGACTTTCTGATATTGTTAATTCATCTTTTAACTTCGGAGAAAAGATACAAAAAATTGTGCAGTGAAGAAAATTTTAAAGTCACTACCCGATAAATTCATTTCACAAGTGACCGTTTTAAATTCTCTACCCACTTTAGCCTTTACGAAACTTAAAGAGCTCATAGGTGACTTAAGAACCTATGAAATTGACATGTTTACCTTAGAATGAGAAGAAAAAAAAGGGCATCACTTTAAAAGAAAGAAAGGAGGAAAAATAAGTTTTAGATGATGAGAGTCAAATCGATTTCGATGGGATGGCTATGTTCGCGGGAAGTTTAGAAAATTTCTTAAGTTTAATAAAAGACCATCTTAAAAAGGATTTTAAGAAATTTGATAAGTCTAAGTATGACAAAGCTGAGAGATTCCCTACAAAGTATAATTAAGATCTTAATAGGGACGAGTCAAATTGATGTTATGGTTATGAGGGTTATGGCCATAGGTCTAGAGAATGCCCCACTAAACTAAGGAGGGAGTTAAGGCAACCAATTTCATATAATGCTACCTTTATTGATAGTGATAAGGAAGAGGGACCCGAATCCCCCATTAAGCATAACTTTACCGCCTTCATGGCAAGTCATGTAAATGAAAGTGAGAAATCGTCCGATGATGACATCTTAATACAAGACACTTCCAATGCCATTATTTATGAATCCCAAATATATGATAGTAATGAGAGTGGAGTAGAAAGTGAGAGTGACAAAGAAGAATAGGATGAAGAAGATGTTGATGTGAGTGCACTTCAAGTAGCTTTTCAAGAGTTGTATGACTAATCAATTAAATTAAAAAGGTCCCACTTGAATTTAGAACATAGTTTGAGAGATCATGCGAAAGAAAATAGTGAGAGTTCTTTAGTAGAAGATCTTAGAGCATGTGAGATATCTCTTCATGAGAAGCCTGAGTATGTAGAAGGTGAGAGAGATAGCCTTAGAGGTTTAATGGAGTCTAGGAAGAAAGAGCTTTTTAAGTTTGAAGAGAGTAGGTGTTTGGTTCTATAATTGTAGAGTTGTAAGAGAAATTGAGAGATTCATGTAGGGTCAAATTTGATTTGGATTGTAAGTTCGAAAAATTAGATAAAATTCTTGGAACCATCCAAATTAAAAATGACTCGTGTGGTATTGTCTTAGATACTTAAAATGATTCAACTAATAAAGCGAAAACCATACGTTTGATAGAATATACTAGGCACACTTCCAAAGGTCAATCCTTAGGTACTACTTTTCGCTGGGTCTTTACATGTTCACATTGTGATCGAAAAGGTCATCTTAGAAAATTTTGTTTTGATCTTAAAAAGGGTCCTAGGAAATTCAATGGTAGAGTTACCAAAATTTCCAAATCCCAAGAGTGTCACACTTCCCTTGTTTGGGTTAGGAGATCAGATTTAGTGGCCTTACAAGATAGGATTTTTTATTCTCATTTGCGTGCACGTGATACCTCCCATGATAAATTTAAAGTCTAAATGTGTTATCTTTGTTTACATACACTAGTTTACGTTCATCATAATATTCTTGGTAGTTGTATGTTTGTGTTCCATTTTATATTCTTTGCTTCATCATATATGTATTGCTTGATTTATGACTTATTTATCTTTTGTATTTTAGTCTTTTAATTTTCTGGTATTAAATAAAAAATAGAAAAAGAGGTGTGTTTGTCTTTTAAGTTAATTTTTTTTCTGAATTAAAAACTTGAAAATCTCAAAAAGATTTTTTTATGTGTGTTTTAGTCTTACACATTTTGTATGGCATATACTTGTGTTTGAATCCAATATCTTATATGCTTCCATATGGCTAGAACTTTTGGTTAAGATGTTCAATCCTTAAAAGCATTATCTATCATATTTGCATGGAGTAGTTGGATTTTGGGTTGCTTAATGGATTCTATTTTTATATGCCTCGATTCACACATTCACGAGCTCATTTGAAATTTAAGTTCACGTGTATATTTAAGATAAGTGAGATGTTCTTCTATCAATTTAGTCATCTACATGTTGCTATGATTATGGAGGATTTGTGCATCTAATAAACGTTTCCTGGATTTAAAAAAAAAGAAAAATATGTTTATCCGGTGCAGTTTGTTGTCAAAGGAATCGGGCTGTGAAAGACAAAATATCTTTGCGTGAAAAGCTACCACTGAATTTTGGCATAAAAAAATAATTAGCCAAGGCCTTCTTTGTCTAGTTGGTATGTTCAAAAAGAAAAGAAAAGAAAAAGTATATTATTGAGGATGTTTGGTTGGATATATCAACGGGTATCACAAACTTTGTATCCTAGTTAAGCTATTTGGTCATGACTCTATTGGTTTGTAGAATCATCGAAATTCTAGGCTTGTGTTCATTGTGTATATTTTTTCATTGAGTTCACTCTATATTGTCACATGAGTCTATATTTAAGTGTGATAAAGTTTTGCAATTAAATGAGAACTCCGTGAACATGTTTAGGTGATTGGGTCTATATTTCTTTAGTCTCCAGTTCACACCCCTTCACTTTCGTTTATCACATGTATTTCGACACATTTTTCCATACGAGTGTGGAAGGCTTACTATATTTTGTGTCATGTGTGGTGTTTATACCTATGTATATTTGCGTGTGCGTTATTGGTATCTTTTGTGTATATATATCTATATAATATGGGAGAGGATTGTTTCAATAGTACTAACAAATTAACGGTTGAGTTCGAATTTTATTGCCGATCTAAAGGTGTGAGAGAGTGCCATGTCACCACTTAGCATTGTGACATGGAAAATAAAGGGAATACCCCTTGAACCCCAAATCCTTCCCACGACTCCTTCATTCAAATCCCTCACTCATTTATGCTCTCTCTCCCTTCAACACAAACATACCCTCCCTCACTAACCATATGCCTCCAACTCTTTCGCCTCCCGCCACCTTTCCTCCGCTACCGCCTTCACCTCTCACCCTCTTACACACGCACACACAGATAAGGTAAATAGTTTATTTTTTTCCAGTTTTGTTTTGAAGATCTAATGGTTTTTTTTTAAGAACTAATGGTTTTTTCCAGGTTTTATTTTGAAGATCTATTTGGGTATGGCTTCTTCTCTCTTTAGTTTTTTTTGACATTTTAATTTTTTGTAAACCCTAATTTTTAGGGTTTTTTGGCAAGTTATCAAAATGGCTCAAGAATAATAGCAAGTTTTATTGTTTGAATGCACACAAGTTAGGGTTTGGAGTTATGTATGTTCTTTCAATTTAGGTTTCGATCGGATTTTTTTGTTGTTATTTAGATTTGTAGATGTGAATTGAGAATTTTTATCTCATTTTGTTGTTCTTTTTATTTAGGTTTTTTAGATGTGAATCTATACCCTATCAGTAGATTTTTTTCACACCTATAGGGCCACAAGACGTATTTGATTTTGATTTCAGCCAAGATTTATTTTGAGCCACTCACCTTGTTTTCATTTCTAATTATTTTTCGTATTTTGTTGTTCATTTCTTCTTTTCCAGATTAAGACCTAATTATACACTTTTTGTGTAAAGGTATACTGGTGGTTTGGGTTAGGTTCAGTATTGCTGGTGGTTTGGTTTTTTTTTTTATATTTTAGGTTAGGTTCCGTTATTGTTGTGGTGATTTAGAGAATTTAGCTTTTATATTTTAGGATAGGCTCTTTATATCAACATATTTAAATTTAATGACTTTCTTTCTTTTGGTTCATGTTCAGTAGTTGGAGTCGCAAGTATGTTCTTCTGGTTGGGAACTTCGTATAAGAAATTCATTGAAGGTGAGTAATATTTATTCAACTCTGTTGCAGATACTTTACTTATTCTCTTTGTTTTACCAGTTTTGGTATTGAGTACTAATAGGTAATTCAAGTGGCATTAACATCTAAGGAGTTTGCGGTGGTGCCCTGTGTATCTTTGATATTTCATTACAATGCTTAGTAATACTATATGTTTAATATTATTTTATGCTTGATGAAATTAAAATTTTATGTTATGTTTGATCTTATGTTATGTTACTACATGGTCTTCATCTTATGTTATGTTTGATGAAATTAAAATTTTAGTTATCATACCAAAATGGATGGTCATTGCCTTTAAATTTATCTTTAATTATGCTATGTTTGGCAGTTGAAATTATGCTATTTCATAGTGATCCAGGTGGTTTTATAAGGTTTGGTTTGGTAATTATATTTGTTTTTATGGGAGTTTATGTTAATATTCTTATAGCTACTGTACCAAAATGGAGAATTAAATAAAGGTCTTAAATTTATCTGTAATTTTGTATTTGTTTTGTTAACTTCTTTTGTTAACTTCCGCACAATTCCTACATTTTGAATCGTGATGCATTCCGAATGAAGTGTTTGTTATTTCACTTAGGTGTAGCACGTGTTTAAAATTTTGTGATTTCGAGATTCATTTACTCCTATAGACCTACTTTATCCATACACCTTATAACAGTATATGCTAGATTCATTTTTTAGTTTTATTTTAGTTTCATTTTGATTTACTTATTTCATTACAGAGAAATAATGTTTCTTTGAAAGATGTGATAGGTTTAGGAGCTGATAAAGATTTTTTATTTAGCTTCAGAGGTACCCAATTTTAATAGGTAGGTATTGTTCACTCAATTTGAGTAGTACACTAAACAGGTGTCATAGTAGGATGAATTCCAGTTATTTCTACGTACTTGCTTGATTTTTGGCACAAATCTTTCAATATTTGGCATTAATTATTCGTTATTGTTAATTTTTATGTGTGGTTAGTCCTACTTATATTGTTCTTGATAACTTGGTTCATTTGTTTATTGGTTTTGTTCGTTTATAGTTAGGACTTTTAGGCAGTGCGATCAATTGTCAATAAATTACACTTTTCTCTTGGAAACACCTTCGGTAAATCCAAATACCGCCTCAGGATTGGATTCAGAGTAATTCTTTCATATATATCAATCCCTTAATTACTCATATTCCGGTCACACCGAGGTGGTGAAGATACTTTCAACTGCTGAGCCATTGGTTAGTGGTATAAACAGTGGCGATAAGGAAGGTTGGGTAATTGAATTCAGTCGCTAGCAGTGTTCGTAACAAGTAATTTTTTTAATGTACTCTCTCACTCTACGTGTCTTTACCATCTTAAGAATGATATTTTTTAAGTTAAATAGTTTCTAAATTTTGAAACAACTATAAAGTTTTACAAAATAAGAGTTTGTAGCACTAGCAGTGAGAGATAAGCCATTGTCGGTAGCAGGGGAATTGAAAAACTATGCAACGTTGAATTTTGTGTTCAAGATTTGAGTTCTGATTTGAAGATGGTTTGGTGTTAAATATATAATTTGATTCTTGAGCACTGTATATTAGGTTTTTTTATCCTCTTCTTCCAGCTAAAGAGCATGAAATGTAAATGAATCAGAATACATGGGGGCTCCTTAGTGAAGAGAATGGAGGGATGCGTTATGACTGTGTTATGGTGATCGCTTTAATTTTCCCTAAACAGGTCCATGGATTGGAGTAATTTTCATGATTCGTCATCCGGGAACTACAATCTAAGGAGCCTACCTTTAGGTTCTAAATGAAGATTTTATACTAGAACATTCGGGGGCTGCCAAACCTCATGCCAAAAGAGCCTTATTGAATATTCTCTCTCATAGTAATCTAGACTATGTCTGCATTGCTGAGCCCATAGATAATATTACTTCAATCCCCAATTTCTGGAGTAGTGCTAAGCTCAACTTTGTGTGTGGAAATCATAGAGGAACTAGAATCTCTAATATTTGTCTTTACTGTTCTAATAATATCCCCCTATTGTCATCCTTAACACCAATAAGCTATTTACCATTGACATTCAACCTAACCCTTCTCCTATTAGAATTTCCATGATATATGAGAACACTGACTATATCTAAAGGAGGGTTCTTTGGGAGGACCTCTCTATCGTACACTCTAATGGACCCCCTTCATCTATATGGCGGATTTCAACTCTGTTTCAAGATCTCATGAGATAAAAGGGATGGCTTTGCCTAATCATTTTTCCTTCTCTGATTTTCGCAACTTTATTACTGATAATTATTTGGTTCAACTGAATAATTTTTAACATTATGCCTCTCAAACTATTTTCAAATAAACACTTTTTAACATCTAATTAAATGAATCTCATATTCTAATTCATCATGGATTTATTAAATTGGGAAAATTACCTGTGTAGGGATATACCTTAGTTAGTTATTCTTAGAGTCCCAAGTAGTCATTGTTAATAAATTGATAGTACGTGATAAGATTTGGAATCTTTTTCTTTTTGAAAGTCTTTATGAGTAATCTTATCTTTCTATTGTTACTCTATTAAGGTTTGTACGATTTTTACAGAATGAGGGTATTGTTTTGGCATATGGGCATTTTTTTGGGCATTTCCTCTATTTCTCGCACTCATATGTACTTCTTTCACTCATCAAGTAAGCTCATTAATTCTATTTTTTGTTATTTGTATTTTTTTTCCAATTTCACGTTAAAGGTAATTGGGATGTTAAAAATCAACGCAAGGCCTACACTAAAGAGAAATCACAACCAATGCAATTAGATTTGATCTTTCATGGACATGAAAAGTACAAGAGAGAGAATCTGGAGAAGCAAAAGGTAAAACTAATTTGAGGTTCTTAGTTTATTATTAATTTATGTATGCTCAAGGTTCTTAGTTTAAGAAGGTTCATGCTTTCAGCAGGTTTGATGGATCGAGCAGGTTCATTCATTCAACAGGTCTGATGGATCATGAAGGTTCATGATTTCAAAATTATATTCGAACAGGTGTTTATGGCGCAAATGCTATTTGGGGATGAAAATGGGTACACACTTCCTTCATAATTTATCAAGAAAATGCTTATTGACTATGCATTTTTCGATAACGTGATTATTCTCGACACTACATTCTTTATCAACAAAATATATAGACCTTTTGAGGTTTTTACTGGATTCAAATTATTTGACTACAAATATCTATCAACGATCATGTGAGTTATGGATTTTCTGAGGGCAGAAAAGATATGTTCGGTCCATGAGCTTGAGAACTTGAATTGAGTCCAGGCCTAGAATCCCCACTGAGGTACTAAAAAATTTATTTCTTTCAATTTTTGTAATTTATATGTAGAAGTGGGAAGATCTCATACAGAAGTCAATTTGAACCAAGCTATTTTTTTTATTTTTCACATCTGTTCACTCACTATTAGATCTATCTCTCTTTGATTTTTTTACTTTTGTCTTTGTTGTTCAAATCTAGGCATTCCAATGCATCGTGTTTGACGAAATCAATAACGACACTGGAAAAAATGGCCAATCCTACAGTCTTCTTTGACATGGAAATCAGCAGTTCACCTGTCAGTCATATCGTGATGGAGCATTATGCCGACACCACCCCCAAAACCGTCAATGGATCGATATCCAGGTAATTTATTGTGCCTACACTCTAAAAACATTGATTATAATTTTATTTTTGTATATTGGCACTTAGGTTGTGTAGTTACTGAACACAATAAGTTTCTACATAGGCAAATTGATTTTAGTATCTATGAGTATATTTATTTACTTGTCTATGCATATTTTGTGTTTGTTTAAATAAAATGTTTTGTCCAAAAAATGTTGCTTTTGAGACATTTTTCAAAATAATCTTTAGCAAACTTTGGAGTAAATGAGTTAGTAAGATCAACTGTAATGTAAGTCTAAGATTAGCATTCAAACAAGACATGAATGTTTATATAATTTTTTTACTAAGACGAACAATATTATTTATAGTATTGTGAATATGTCATGTTTGAAATTGAGCGTAAACCACTGATTTTTGTTCTTTTATTGCCTACACAATTGGGGGGAGGGAATATTATGTCATGAATTTTTATGCACTTGGCCCATGTTTATATGTAGCTAAATGATATGTAGGTTTCAACTTTATGTTTCAACTTTTATCATTGCTCACAACCGATGGATTTACTACTGTGTTTGAACTATGTTAAGTCTCTCTGCAGTAGTGCAAATAACAAGTAGTTCTTAATAGAAGGTAGTGCAAACAACAAGTAGTGCAAAAAATCAAGTACTACTGTAGTGCTTAATTACAAGTAGTGGAAAAAACAAGCACTGCTTAATAGTGCTTAACAAGTAGTACAAAAAATAAAGGTATGCGTGCATTAGTGCATAATAGAATCACTTCTTAATAGCAGCACTGCTTAATAGCAGTGCTTAACTTTGTTTAATAGGAGTGCTTAATAGCATACAATAGTTTTTGCTTTATATTTTATCCCTTAAATGTTTCCCTTTTTTCTGTATATTTTATGGACATTACTCTTTAGGGAAGGTTAGTTTTTGCTTTGTACTATATCATGCTTCCTTCATTTGTCTTTTTTATTGGTGCTACAATAAAAACATGTATTATACATTTGATGTTAAAGTGACACTCAAACAGGTATTCTACATTTAAAACCCAATAATATTTACATTATTTATCGTTTGGTTTACTTTTGCTTGGATTTGGAGTACCGAGAGCTAAGGACTTTGGAGTCCTCCACTTGAGATGTGATCAGTACTACATTTGTCACCTTTGTTGTTCTTCCATTATTTCATAAGGGATACTAAATCATTTATAGCTTCTATTGCTAAATCAGTACTATAGTAACACATCAATATCAGTACATCAGTATCATATCAATAATCACTGAGCAAGTAGCATATCAATATCAATAATCACTGAGCAAGTAGCATATCAATAATCAATATCAGTAGCATATCAATATATCAATATCAGTAGCATATAAATATTAATATTAGTAGAATATCAATAATCACTGAGCAAGTAGTGCATCAGTAGCATATCAATATCAGTATATCAATGTGCAAGTAGCAGACTAGTTTAACTAGCAGATCAGTAGTATATCAATTATGACATATCAATAAGTAGTATATCAATAAGTAGCCTTTTCTTCAACAAAATCATGCTCAAAACTATTTTTTACTCGGCCAATAGTGAACATTTGTGTATAAATTTTTTTACCTTCCACTTGACTGATTTGAGTCATTTAATCAATTCATGAATATGTAGGTGCACATTGCTAAACAGAGGTGAAATACTTAAAGCCAGTAGTTCACGAGCTAGAAACTTGAAGCCAGTAGTTGCGGAGCCAGAAAATTAAAAATAAGCTATAGGAAAGTTTCACGGATCAGTGTCTCATGCGGGGTAAGGTAAGACTATTTCGTCATCGATATTATTGGTTTCGAAGAGAAGAGAGAGCCAAACTCCTCAGCGATACTGTTGCTTCCCGAAACTACCCGTGATGATGTTGAAACTACTGCCTCGAATTACTGTTGATGCTGCCACAAAACAAACCAGTAGCATCAAACTAATGATTCCCCAAACTCCCGCTACCACAAGTACTTGCAGTAGGGTTGATTACAACTAATGGCATCAAATACTACACCAGACTGATACAAGTACCCCCTGTATTGAATTTTTGTTAGTTTTAAGTGATCATGTTAAGGCCTAAACATTTAGCATTGAGTAATGTTTAATATTATGTTTCAAGTTTAAATAGTATGTTTTGAAGAAATTCCATAACTTTTTAATTATAAATCGGAATGAGGCGATTCTGGTGCCATTGGATTTGTATCGCCCGTGCCTAGCTAACTACGTTTCAGAATATTTTCGTCATGTTCAAGGGGTAAAAATCGACTTTAAAGTTGGAATTTCCATTGTTTCATTGTCGAATTTTGTTTGTGTATGGTTTTTCTGTCAATTTTTTTACCTATTTTGATTGCGTCTTGTGGAAGTTGATTCAACTCTGCACATAAGTTGTTGGACTATATATTATTTGTCAAAGAGTGTTGACAGTCCTATAAATAAATGGTATTCTGGTCGATCTTTTTAAAATTACACTTTGGTTTGTTGGGGAACGATATTTTTGCCATTTTACGATTATGTACTTTCAAAAATTTTACCATTTTACGATTACGTACTTTAAAAAAAAAATTCCGTGCCTTCAGGCACGGGTATCCACTAGTATATATATATATATATATATATGGTATTTCTTTATTTTTGAGTCTTTGCTATGCTAGCTAGTCCATATACACTTTGATTACAAAATTGATATCTATCTTATTGCGTCTTTTTGTTTGATATCTCATGCTTATCGTTGTATATTTTTTTGGTATCTTTTTTCATCGCATCATAGTTGACATTAATTACTCTTTGTATGGATTAGTTGTACTTTATTATTGCATATATGCTTCAACTTTGTTGTCTTTTATACATCATTACATGTTTATCTTGTTTTTCCTTAGTTCATAACCCTTGTGTAGTCTTAAGGGGGATAAATGGTATTTTCCTTAATTGGAGGAGAAATAAGTGATTTTATAATTATTTAGCCTTTGTCTATTCCTAAACAAAAAGGGGGAGAAATGGTATCTAATCCTTTGAATTTTGGGAGATCTAACTTAGGGGGATAATTAATTAAGGGGCAGTATTAATATTTTACGCACTTTAATTTTCTATATTCCCTATGTGTAGGGGTGTAAAATGGACGGATACAGAGCATATATCATAGTATCCACATCCGTATCCGCCAAAACTCCACACTATCTGTATCCATATCCGTATCTTCCCGGATAATAATTTTAGCTATCCGTATCCGTATCCTCTCGGATTTCCTAGGTTTGGATAATATCCTTATCCGTTTTTATTGTTTAAGATACATTAAGATATACATAGCATATTAAACACTAATTTAATCAATTAATTAAATATATAATTTTTCATTCCATGTAAGATATAGATAATGTGTAAATCATCAAATTAAACTATAAAACAAGGTTCAAGCAAAAGTACTAACCTTTAATGTGCTTTTTCTTATTCAATTGTGAGCCATTGAAATTTGTATCCTCTTCAGTTTCTCTAATGTTTAAAAAAAAATGAAGTGAAGCATCATCTTACCTGAAAACTATAACTCAATTAAACTATTAACGGAGAAAGCAAAGAATATATTACAATAAAGAAGGGATGTTATTTTTTACCCCTTAAGTTCCTGAAGTGTGTCTTTCTCATCTCCTTTCATTTGTATCCTTATTGAATTAAGCATTAAGGTAATCACAACTCGCAAGTCAGATGTAAGTTTTTTGTTCTGCTTCGTCTCTATACAAGCTTTGTTCTCACTAGCTTTGTTCTAACTAGCAACACTTGCGTGATCCGACAAAATACTCTCAACTGGAACAGGGGAAAATTCATGCGTGGAAGGATTGTTTTGATTAGCTTATGTAGACATATTAAACTGCATTGTGTAGATTACAAAAAGTAATTAGTAAAAAACTAGCCCTGAATAAAAAAATTTAAAACCACCTTAAATAAAAAAAAATAGCAAACAACATTTCATTAAGGGGTTGCATGTATAAAAAAACATCAAAGGGTTGCATGACCATAATAGACTAGTAAGACATACAAAATCTCATTCTATTTGTGCTCATTTTTTTTGGCATCATCACCATATTCCACCATAAAAAATCTTATAGCAGACTAGTCGAGATAGAGATATTTGAATTTTGTGCAAATATTTTCAAGATAATTATCTTTTTTATTTTTATTTTTTTCCTCTCTTTTTCTAAAACAAGTAAAAGAGTTTTGATCATAATTTTAATTGCTTGAATCTGAACGTTCATGTTTATATCACCAAACTAATTTATATAATGTTCATTTTGAAATGTTTTACCATACAAAATCGTTTACCATACCTGCTGTTGGGTATACCTCTTGTTGGACCAACCTACATACTTGTTGTTGGACTAACCTACAATATCCCTATAAGACTATGAAATGTTTACATACCTATTGTTGGACAGCGTTGGTTGTAGGAGGTTAGCTGTAAGGGGCGTCAATCAAGGGGTAACAACCGGACACTGAACCACTGATTGGAGCAACAATCGTACACCGGACCAACTGATTGGGGAAACACACCAACCGGGGGGAGCGATCGAAGGGATAACGCAGAGGGGACGGACAACGGCACAGAGCAGCGGGGAAGGGCTTTTGGGAAATGGGGGAATTGATTTTACCGTGTGTTATTTTTTTTGTTTATTAGGTTAGGATTATAGGTTAGATTTTTTAAGTTTTCATAATTATACTTATGACCAACTTTTATTTCATGTTTTAGTTTATATCTAAAATATTATATAACTAATATTTTAAACGTAAGTTAGACGGATACGGATATCCGGTGAAATGGACATCTGGTAAAATTGATACTCAGCGTTGGATACGAATTATCCGTGTCGGATAGTACTACTATCCGTATCCATTTTCTCGGGTATTTTTATAGAGTATCCATATTCGTATATGTTTCCGTTTTTTCGGATAAATATCCAAAACTTTCGGATTCGAATATCGGACGGATGCGGATTTTTGAATATCCGTTTACAGCCCTACCTATGCGTTTAATGGTGTGCTTAAGTGTGCATCTATTCATCTTTAGAGGCATTACTTAAAGAGGCAAAGCATGTCTTATGAGTAGAGTCAAGCGTCTGTAATTTTATTTATTTTTGGCGGGTTTGTGTCTAGACGTGCTTGACGGTGCTTAGGATTTTGTTGGTTTGGTTTTGTCCCGGAATATCCAAAGGGGGAGATTTGTAATGGCAACTTTTCAATCGAGTCAATTTGTAGTATTGGCTTAATTCCGGACAAAAAAAATTGTGTCATAGGGTAGAGTGTTGTATCCTTCCAAGCCTATGACAAGTGTATGTTCAAGACGATGAGACTGACCAAAATTGAAGATATCATTACCGGTTTCAAGTGCCCTATTTCTCGTCCTCAACATTTGTTCATTTTCCAAGGTCTCGAAAAGGTATGAGCGCACGCACACACACACACACACACACACACACACACATATATATATATATATATATATATATATAGGAGCTTGGAAATTTATTTGGGTGTTCTTTTTATATAAACGAATTTGTATTTTTATCAGAAAATGATTTTAGAACTTTTCATTAAAGTTTTGGGGTTAAAATAAAAAATTTGGTTTTCTAAAAAGTCATTCGAACGAACCTAGAAACTCGTTAGAACGAAATTCCTAGGTTGTTCGAAAGAACCGAGAATCTCGTTCGAACGAAATTCCCAAGTCGTTCGAATGACTTTCAAATGTCGTTCGAAGAACAGTATTAGTTAGCGGTGGTAGCGGTACAAATTTTTACCGTACCGTACCATTTTGGTTCGAAAAAAATGGTTTTGGTTTCATATATTAAAATACCAGAAATAAGTCTTATTGAAATCGAAATTACCGTAAAAAAGTTGGTCAGTTTTGGTTTTAATATTTCAAAAACTGATTTACCGAAATTACAGTACCAAATTTACTGAAACCAGAAAAAAAACGTACCGAAATTATCATAATGTACCGAATTTACCGAACTAGAAAAAACTGAATCAAAATTACCGTACCGTATCGAATTGACCAAGATTATCGTACCGAATTTACCAAGACCAGAAAAAAGTTGGTTTTGGTTTTGGTTTTAATATTTAAAAAAGTTGGTTGGTTTTGTTTTTGGTTTTTTCGAACTTTTAGTGTTGTTTACCGAAACCCGAAAAAACCGAAACCAGAAACTAGAAAAAAACAGAATTTACGAAACGAGAAAAAACCAGAATTTACCAAAACCTGAAAAAAAAACCGAAATTACTGAAAAAACTGAAATACCAGCCGATTTGGTTTTGGTATTGATTTTGGTGTACCGGGTTGTAAACTGGTACGGTTTGGTTTTACCATCTGAGTTTGGTATTGGTATCTACTATTTACCGATCAAACCGTACCGCTTACACTCCTAGTGTTAGTTTTTGGGACGTTTTGTCAATTTTTGTCCCACTCACCCACTACTTTTCCCACTTCTTTTTCCTGATTATCTAAAAGCGGAAACAATTTTTTTTGGATAAATTTTTCATTCCCTCTAGGAGAAAAAGAGAGTAACATTCATAAGAAAAAAAGTTCCATTCTGTATTCATGATTTTAATGGATTAATTTCTTAAAAAAGAAACATGTCTTTATAGCCATGTTAGCTTAAATCGAAGTTCCTTTATATATCTACTAGCTTGGAGAGTTTTTGGCACCAGGTTTTCATCTTTACACATTAGAGAGTGTTTGGGTTCCTTCTCTACCCCCAAAAGTAGATTGTTTTTCATTGCGGTGTACTCATACGGTGAAAGGCACCATATGTGGATTGATGGAGACCGAGCCCGATCGGTGGATTTTGAGACTGCGGTGGAGTCCATGTTTGTCAACTAGGAGGAGGTTGAAGAGCGAAGAAGCATGAAGGCTTGGACGGAGTCAAGTAATTTTTGTAAGGTTCTCTTGTCGTGTCTTTTGTAAAAATATCGTACTTAGTGGACTTGTTGGCAGGGCAGTCCGAGGTTTTTTCCATTTGAATCTTCCTCTTACATCACGACGTAGTTTTTTTTTGTTATTTACTTTATCTTTCAACTATATCACTTACATGGATGTTAGGTTAATCAAGATAAAGTTTGTTTAAATCACAATTATAGTTCAATTTGATGCTAATTAATATTTGGCTAATGTTAGTTTAATTTTACTCAAGTTGGCATAATTAATTGGACAAAATTCATGCTTAGTTTGTTTAGCATAATTTTAACTTGAATTGAATTAATGTTGTTTAATTGAGATTAAAAGAAAATTCAACTATGTGTTTGTGTTGTTTGATGTAAATTTAATTTTGAAGAAACTAAAATCAGAATTTTATAATAATGAAAATGTGAAAAGAAATTTGAATTTGGAATATAATTGAACCATCTCATATAATTGAGTTTTAAATTTGGGGGCATACCCCTCTCTCAGGAAGGCACCGTGAATATATTCCAAGTCATTTTCAACGAGAGTAAATAGTTAATAAATTATCTTTAATATTTGGATACAGATTGTACAACTGCTTTACCTAAATTATATCTTAGGAATTACACTTGATCTCTTTAGAGTTATTTAAGTCGTGTGAATCCTAAGTGGGTTAAAAGTATTTAGAAAAGCTAATAAATTACCTCTAATAAGATTGTCCTCCGATTATAAAGACCTCAAACAACTTCAAATCACACTATCCAAGTCTAGGGTTGATCATATTTGTATTGTTTTTCATTATAGAAGATATACATGAGAAAAACACATTCACAGTGGATGTAGGCACCTCAATGAAGGTGTTGAACAACTACAAATTATTTTATACTTATCATTTTAATTACATAACACCTCATCCTGTCTCTACGTGGCTCATTTGGTGAGGCTTCAGTCTAAAACAATTCCAACCCCATTATAAATTAAACTGAAACTAAAATTAAAAGAAATTAAAAGAAAAACATCCTCCTACTCCACGAGATCTCACAACAATAACAAAATAAAAATAAAACAAAATAAATGAAAAATGCATCAAAACCTGTGAGAGTCCAAAGTCTTGATAGTAGCTACCCAAAAAATTAATTTCAAAGTCTTAAAAGATAAATTCCATTATTCATATAAGGTAAAAAAATAAATCCTAAATGTTTATGTGACAATTGTTTTATTAAGATTATAATCATCAAAAAATTATTATTAGTTACTGGAAGTCATTAGGAAAATTCTACAAAAAATAATCAAACAACACCGGATGTATTAAAAAACCCACCAACGAAAAAAATAAAATAATGGAACAAGTTACATAATTGTCATCGATTTTGGACGCAACCAATATCTTGTAAACTTCCCAAATCAAGTCTTCTCTATAATTGACGACAACTTTTGCACAAGGCAATGGAACCATGAGGAAATACGAAATAACATATAGGATGCATGGGGTTATCCTCAAGTTTGAAGAGGTGTATAGTGAGTGTTTGGTAATCAAAATCTAACCAAAAAAATTTCAAGATCGAAAGAAAAATTTACTCAAGAAAAAAATTATTTTGATAAGAATTTGTTCAAGTCTTGGGTAGGTACGGAAGGAATATTTTTTTATATTTTATAAAAATTGAATTATAAATATTGAAGAAAACCATGAGAAAGATATAAGTTTATGGTATCAACATATGATTTCAAATGTAGGAAAATGATTTTGTAGGTTGGATTAAGCTTTAGCACACAAGTTATATACACAATATATGAAATAATTGAATGGTATGGGATTGTGTGTCAAACAATCAAAGATTGTAAGGAAAATCTAAGGACGTAGAATACCGAGATTTGTTCCATGGAATAATATCCAATAAGATATTTAAGAAAGATAATAAAAAGTACTTTTATGTATAATACTCAATGTAGATTTTCTGTAAAGAATAGATGTTTTTCTGCAGTGAAGCAATGATTCGATGGAGTGAAGCCTCACTAACAAAGGTTGTGAGATCTCCCTGAACTGTACAAGATTATGACCATGAGGTCGTAACCATTGAACATGAATTTCAATGAAGCGATTGGACATGATAGAATAATTACACAACAGACTTGGAACCCTCGTAATCCTTGACACTCTTCGTCAGTGACAAGCAAGAGTATACTCGTGAAGATTCCATAACGTGTGAGAACACACATGCCACGGTATGCACCGATAAGGCTTAGAAACTATCTAAAAATTGGAACACGGAGTGCAATGCTTCTTCACCCTAACATTATATCATAAAGTCCACCGCCTATAATCACCAAATCTAAATGGAATCCACCGCACGAAATGATTATCAACAAGCTGAAGAGAATAGACTTCTTGGTGCCCACAAATTGGAGATCTCAAAACATATAGAGAATGAAACTTGGAAATCAAAGAGTTTTGGTGAATCTATGGTCTGGGATCTTTTCGATATGCATGGAAAAATATTTTTTTCTAAAAGTCTCACAAAAAATAAATGCCTAAACCCCTGTATATAAAAAAAATATATTCAAGGCTGTGTATTTTTTTAGAAACCTCATTAGAACAAAAACAAGCGTTCGTTCAAATGAAAATTCTATCTCGTTTGAACTAACTAAAAACTCAATCGAACAAACATGAAAATCTCATTCGAACACACTTCGAACGACATTTATTGTGCTAATAGAAAAATCTCATTTGATGTTCGTTGGAAGATCATGGTAATATCATTCATATATCATTCGAAAGGGAAACATAAACTCGTTCAAATGACTTAAATAAAAAATATTTTTCTTTCAAAACTAGACCTAAAAGATTTTATAAAAAAAAAACACCTAAAATAAAATTCCACGGATCAAAATGTATATGCTATAATACCTGAGAGATCCTCAAAAACACGAAGATGAAATGTGTCACTAAACACGACACGAATATGAATTATATAAATCTTTACCTCTATATCTTCAATCAAACACGTCATTTGTTTGAAAGGTCAACAACACAAGGCCTACTCAATGATTCAAATTGTTTTTGCCCGGAATTAAGCCAATAGATACAAATTGAATCAATCAAAAATTTGTCCTTAGAGTAAGGATTGATGGCAGCGTTCAAGAAGCTTTATAGGTAGAGATATCAAAGCCCATCCTCACCGAATGAGAATGAAGAGACATTGATCTTGATCTAGAAATTATATCCAGCGATGAATATTTAATCAGTGTAAACTTTCCCTCTAAATATGCATTGGTACTTACTTTTTGGGTGGTCGACTTTAACATAAAAATAATACTAGTCGATCAAGGAATTTCATTATATATAATGCAGATAAATTTGTTGCACAAAATTGGATACAATATCTTGGTTTTGGACACAAAAATTGATCCTCTGATAGGTTTTAACAACGACGTGGAGACTGCATTTGGAAATGTTAAACTTTTTATTAAGGTCGACCTAATTAATGAAAATAGTTTCACGTGATCCAGTTAGATTCATCTTACAATGCCATGTTAGGTTGATGGTTGATTCAAACTATGAGAGTGTTAACATCTTCGCTTCATCAAAAACTTATGTTTGTGAGAAATTAGGAGATCGTCAATGTTAGAGGAGATCAAGTAGTGTCATACAACTATTTTGTAACCACCATCAAAGAAAAATAAGATCAGCCCAAGAAGAGTCAGGATGTTGATGATTTATTGGGAAATAAACCTAAATCAAAACCATAAGGAGTTAATCATGGGTAAAAGAGACTAGACTATCACCTCCCCATTGACTAATGAAAGAACTCATAACCATTCATCTAGACTCATATCAACCTAACAAAACCTTCTTGACTAGAACCTAATTGTTAGTAGATAAGGCATAACAACTCCTTCCCTTTCTTAGGGTGAATGCATATGTATTCGTATGGAATACCTAGATCTTCAATGAAATAATCTAGTTATTTATTACCACTGAATGTACATGGATCCTGCATGTTTTCTAGTCAAGCAGAGGACAAGAAAGTCATCCATTATAAAGTCAAAGAAGTGGTAAATGATGTTGAAAATTTATTTCATGCTAACTCCATCAAAGCGGTTAAATTTACAAATTGGATATCCAAGGTCCAAAAGAAAAGGTGGAAGGTGGAGGGTTTGTGTTGACTTCGTAGACCTCAATAAGGCTAGCCTAAAGGATATGTTTTCTCTTTCTCGAATTAATCAACTCGTTGAGTTCACTACAGGTCACTAATTCATTAGCTTCAAGGACAATTACTTAGGATATCATTAGATACCCCTATTCGGACCTAACAAGAGAATCATAACTCTGGTTCGTTACTGCTATAAAGTTATGCATTTTGGACTAAAATCGTTAGGGAAACGTACCAATGCATTATGACTAACGTGTTAACGAAGTAAATTGGTTCAACCATTGAGGTTTATATTAATAACATTCTCATCAAAAGAAGATACACTGGTGACCACATCGTAGATATCTCTAACAGCTTCGAAATACGGAGAGACTATGAAATGAATATAAATGTCTATAAGTGTGCTTTCGGAGAAAATTTTGGAATTTTTTTGGGATATCAGTGGCACAAAGAAGGATTGAGGCCAATCTACACCTGATCAAGGCCCTTTAAGACATAAAGAAGTCGACTACTATCGGAGATGTCTAAGTCTTGATTAGGATATTATCCTCCTTTATTCGGCTCATGTCGTTGTCATCTGAAAAATGTTTTCCATTCTCTTAAGCCTTAAAGAAGGAAAACATAATAATTTGGTCACATGATTGCGATCAAACATTAAACAAGATAGAGAAGTATTTGGCACCTCACCTCTTGTTATCAACGTCAGTCAGTGGGGATGCTCCAATTATACTTGGTTACATCTCATCATGACACCCAGACAGAGAGAAACTATTAGTCTACTATGTCAGTCATACATGCCCATTGAAAATTTAGCACTGGAACTATAACGTCTTTAAGGAAGCTACGCCATTACTTTGACGCTCACACTATATTCATCCTAAATTATTTCCCCTTCAATGAAGTAATGAAGAAATTAGACATGTCTATAAGATGACAAAATGGACATTATAGTTATACCAATTTGACATTGTTTATAAGCCACAAACAACCATTAAGGGGAAGGTTATAGTCAACTACATTATCGAGTTCTTAACAACCCATAAGGATAGGCATTTAACCTGACCAAATTTAATAATGCTCAGTCTGCAATAGGCTAATATAGATCAGAAGTGGAGATTATTAATTGTTGGAGTGTCCAATGAACGAGGAAAGGGTGTAGGAATTTTATTTATAATCTTATAAGGACGCCTCATTAAGTCTGTTGTTCAGATTGTGTTTAAGGTATCCAATAACAAAGGAAGATATGAGGACATAATTCTTGGTCTTTAAATGGAAACAATCATGGGAGAACAAGACATTGTCGTGCACTATGATTCCCTTATAATTTCTAATTAATTTTTTGGATAAGACGAAGGCAGATATCTAAGAATCCTCGCCAATCAGGATAAAGGAATAAGAATACTATAGGATTTGAGATCAACATCGATACCGTAGTTATCTAAGAACTATAATAGTCACGCTAATGTAGTAGTGACATTGGCATCAACAATTAATGGTGATTTAGAAAGGAGTATTGAAGTATAATTATTCACCTAATATTTTTGAAGGGTAAATCAAGCCAAAATTAAACCTAATTACCATAACAGGGGATCTCCAAATGTTCCAAGTGTTAAGAATTTTATCTTATCATTAAAAAATTGATCGATGACCTCAACCATCTCACAGGTCCATGCCCTTTTTATCAATAGGGCATCGACATTATAGGGCCCGTGTCTGCAATACTTAGGAATATGAAGTATTTATTAACTACCATAAACTAATTGACCAAATAGGTGGAGGATGAACCGTTAACTCACATTAAAGAGGCCGACGCGATACGATTTGTGTGGAGAAACAGCATCACCAGATTTTTTTATTCGTATAATTTTTGTAATATTGAAGGAATCCAATTAGACAGTGATATATTCGGGGATTTTTTTGAAGAATATAAGATCCAAATTCACAATGCCTCAGTGGTCTTACCATAGTGCAACGAGTAAGAAAAAATCACCAACAAAATTCTACTCTCTAGGGTCAAACAAAGACTAAAGAATGCAAAAAGATGATGGGTGGATGCACTCCCTTTCATCCTTTGTGCTTACAGACGAACTCCTAAACTATTGAGAAGATAAACCCTATACACCTTGGCATATGGAATGGAAGCAATCATGCCTTGGTAAATTGTCCTTCTAAATCTAAAAAATTAATATCTTTGGGGATGACCCTAATAACGACTTCCTATATCATGATCTTGACTTAGTAGAGGAATAAAGAGAATATAATCTCATTCACCTTACAAAGTATCATCAAAAGCTCGCCAAAAATCATGCTATAAAGGTCAAATTCATAGAGTTTTCGGTCGTTGATCTAGTGCTCCAAGAGTTCTATCCATCCACTAAGAAGCCTTCAAGTAAAAAATTAGCACCAAGATGGAAAGTTGTATATATAATAGTCTAAAATGGTGGAGGACATATAATTTCACTTGGAGGAATTGGACGAGATATCAATACCTAGGTCATGGAATTATATAAACCTAACAAAGTTTTATTATTAAAGTGGGATAAAATACTTTTTCCATCCTATCAGTTCAATAAACGTGATTCATGTTAAAAATGGATATATTTAATATGGATATTCTTCCAAATTGAAATTCATAAAAAAAACATAAAAAAATAGTGGCACAACCCATCTTAGGTTTGTTTGCCTAGAACAAGAATAAACACAAGTAAGAATAAATGATATGCCTTAGAATAATTTGGTCGCCTTAGATTGGGCATAAACCCATTTAAAAATAGTGTTACAACCCAACTAGAGTTGGTCATCCTAGAACATGCATGAATTCGCCTAATAATGGGTGGTATGTCTTAGAATAAGTCAATTGTCGATGATTTTCCATTAAGCCTACTTGAAAACAGTGGTAGAACCCATCTTGGGTAAGTCATCCTAGAACAAGCATAAAACCACCTAAGAGTCGCTGGTACAACTTAGAATAAGTTGGTTGCATAATATTTGGCATAAACCCACTTGAAAATAGTGGTACAACTCAACTTGGGTTAGTCGGTCTAAAACATGCATAAACCCACCAAAGAATGAGTGGTACAACTTAGAATAAGTTGGTTTATTAAGATTTGACATAAAACCCTCTTAAAAATAGTGATACAACCTTTCGGTTACTTTAAATAAGAATGTTAATCGATAAGTTTTAGTCAACGGGTTAGTTAGCAAATTGTACTATTCATTAAATTAGCAAGTCGGTGAGGTCAGTCGCAGATCCCAATCTCACCGGCTACCATTTAAGTTAATAAGAATGTTAACTTACTAGTTTTAGTCAATGACCTAATGATTAAATTAACATGTCACTGAGGACAGTCACAAATACAAATATCATCGACTAATAATTAAGTTAAATAAGAAACTTAACTTACAAGTCTTGGTCAACAATTATGAAAATTAATTATAACATTGAACTGCTATATTTAACTATGCAAAGCCACAAACAACGAAAGGTAAATAAAAAAAATATGCTTTCATTATCTTAAAAAGGAAGGATAAAGTCCTACAAGATATAGCCAAATTACTTACATTCAAATAAAAAAAAAGGATACAAAGAACCTAAGGAAATAAAAGGTTACCTCCCCTACCTACTAAATATATCATTGCTTTGATCATTCACCTCAGTAAGAGCAGAAGTTTCAATGGCTTACTTTTCAACCTCCTAGATACGCTCTAGTGAAGCTTCATATTCTCCTACGTCGGGTTTTTATTAGGGTGATTTTAAGAATACGATGAATCTTTCTTTAGTACATTTCCCATTTGAAGACCAACGAGCCATCCAAAGTTGAAGGAAAATCACTCATGATAGTCAAGTTACACAACGCTTACTTAGACCCACATTTTGAAGCCAACATTAAAATACTTATCTTGGTCATCCTCCCGACTAACGTTTTTTTTCAAGTTGGTTGCCTAATACGATTGAAGAGCCTTTTTTTTTCCTCTGAATAATTAACCTCTCCAGGGTGTTTCGGGCAAAGGATTTCTTCAGCATTGCTATATCGATGTTAACCTTGTTGAACCCTAATTGAAAAGATCAGCCTCCTCCACCACATTCTCTTTAAAAGAAGTCTCCTCCTCAAGATTTCCCTCAAGGTTAATAATTGGAATGTTCTTGTCGATTATATCATTCTTATGATGTTATCTTAGTCATAAAGAATATTATTTCTTTTCAGGAAGTGGTCGATCCTAATGGTTGCCTTATTCATCGCTTGCATTTCCTAAAAAGTAAATGAAGGAAGAATATTCAACACTAAAAGAAAATCAAGAAACTTTCACAAAGAGAATTAAAAGATTACTTACCAAAATAGAATGATGGTATCATTCCTTGTGAAGGCTCTCCCAAGGAAATGCCCTCAAATAGTCTATGTCCCAAGGTAACATGGAAAATTGACCATCCTAATAGCACACAATGATTTTTTGGTATGTCGGTGGTGACTTGATTTCTTCCTTCATAAAGATAATCGCCCAAGGATGAACCAAATACAGATAATGTTGTGATGAAGTTTATTTTCATGAGACAATGATAAACAGATGCTTATTAATATCAAATGAGTTAAGGGAGGAGTTTTATTAGTCCTCCAATTCTTATCATGTTCTCCTTCCCCTTCTCCTCTCCTTCTACTTATCTCTGTTGTCCTTCCCCCTGGCGGAGATTATCTTCTTTTTGTTTCAAGATGCACCTTACGTTTTCGGGTCAATTTCACTTCTCTACTTATTTAGATTTTACCAAGGAAAGATTAATAATTTGTCTTGCTTGGCTAGTCATATCTTAAAAATGTTAAGAATATGTGGAAAATAGTTATCCCATTCCTCTACTTATTATTCATTTTATATATCCTCCCAAAGCTATACTAATTTTCCGACATCTTCATATGCAAAGAGTGGGTTGAAGACGTCGAACAGAAAATCTTCCTCTTGTTGGGCTGAGTCATCTCTCTTGAGTTAATAGAATTTATGTTAAGGAAAAGGGTAGCTAATGGGATTGAAGAGTCACCGAACACCATGTAATTGGCTATGTGACCTTTGGAATGACTATAAAATTCTTAGCTGATGGAATAGTCAGTTCATAGCCAAGAAGCGTATGAGCTGCTCTCCAATAAGGTATAATATTGATTAAAGTTTTCTTTTTAAACCATCTAGAGATTTGTGAGGTTAATGTCTAAATCTCAATGCCTTCTCTTGAAATAAGGATATGCACAACAATTATACACCGATTATTACCAATATATTCAACTTCATTCAAACTTATACAAACAAGAAAGGACCTAGAAGGAGATCCGACCTGAATAGGAATGTGAAGACATGTGTAGTGTTCACTATATAATATCCTATAAAACCCTAAGACATCTATATCAATGTCTTTTTATGATCCGTTCAGTTAAGCCACCAAATTATGGGAATTAACTTTAGTTTTAAATTGATACCTATTAGACCCATGAGAAGTCCTCATGTCATAGAAACACCTAATATAATTAAAACCTAGATTATATTGGAAATTTTGGTTCATGGTAATGGTTCCCATTACAATACGAAAGAAACTCTTATTTTCTTGGATCGAAAGCATTCCATAAAAACAAAATACTTTCACCAATAATGGGTGTAGAGGAAAATGAACTCCCCCCTCTTTTATACATCCTTATAAACATCATTAAAATATATTTTCTCTCACTACTACAACTCATATGGCCGCTTTCATTGCATGTGCTAGATCAAAGGTGTTATTAAGATCTTTCCGCAAGAGACTGTAACACCCCTTATTTATGAGTAATTATAAATTCTTAAATTACATTCATGATGTAATTTAATGAAATAAAATATTATGTTTTAATTAAATTATTATTCTAAGAGAAATGATTAATGTTTATCGAAAAAGATTACTAAGTGAATAGTGATTACATCGTAGTGAGTGATAGTGATGTGACAATGGTATATCTCAACTGGGTGTCAAGTGTGGACTATATGAGGTCAAGATGGGAAATTATTTTAGAGTAACTCGGATGATGATTTTGAGGTCATGGTTGACTCCGAAAGGATCGAAATAGTATATATGTGTGCGATGTTTTATACGTAACCGGCTCCATTAGAGGGAATTTTAGTCATTTGGTAGCCTAGGGTTAGGAGAGCTGCGAATTTCCAAGGGTTATATCAACTTGCAGTTAGGAGAGGCTAGGGTTAGAATTATTGATACTATGGTAGCGAGTCGTATGTGTCATGCGAGGGAGTTAGACCTTATGAGGTTCGGTATATACTTTATCTAGAGGTAAGAAACTCGAGGGAGTATAGGTTGAACTAACATGTGAATCTAGTAACCGATTTGTACTGTGATTTAAAAAAAAAGCATTCCTTGACTTAGAGCCCTATTTTTAGGACTGTTTCATTTATGATTAAACATTTAAGATTTCATTCTTCTGCTATTATATTTGTATTGACTGTGAACTTATACAGTTCGATCTGTTTTCAGATGCCACCCAGGAAAGAGAGAGCGGCGAGAGAATCGACCAAGGATAATGTGCATGAGGCTCAACAGGAGCCACATGCACCGCAGTCACAACCACCATAGGGGACAATTTCAACAGCAGAGGTGGTAGAGATAATGGCACATGCAGTTAATGCGACGATGACTACCATGGATCTTTATTTTCTATATGCTCATAGTCACCAAATCCAGAGGCGCCAGTTGTCTACGACCACCCAGGGCCGTCAGAGTGGCAAATGGTTAGGGAGTATTTTCAAAAGGGCCAACCATCAGAGTTTCAGGGGAGTTCAGATGTGATTGCAGCATGTTAGTGGAAGGACATACAATACCATTTGTGAATGGTAAACTCTAGTGAGGTTTAGAAGAAGATGCTAGTCAATTTTAGGTTTATTGGGGCGACATTATAGTGGTGGGAGTCAGTTACCACCATTGAGGAGAGGGACACGATGTCTATTGCAGAGTTCTAGGTGCGCTTTAACTATAAATACTTTCTTCCAATAGTTGAGACATAGATGAGAAGGAGGTTCAATGAGGTGACCTAGGGAGATAAATCAGTGGCCAAGTAGTAGGAGGAGTTCATTTGTTTGGCTAATTTTGTTCGAGATGAGGTGAACAATGAAGAAAGGAAGAAGGTGAAGTTTATGGATGGTTTAGCCAAGAGTATCAGGAATCATTTGATTGGAAACACTACATCAATGACTTATGGTGATGTCTTTAATATAGCACTGTTACACTGATAGGACCATCGCTTCCATGTTAAGGGGATAAAGAGAGGAGGTGATCATAGATAGTAGGGCAAGACAAGATGTAGCTATGATAGAGGATCACCACACACAGCAGCAACAATCATGAAGATAGCAATGGCAAGATTCTTGGTAGGGGGATCAGGCCAAGATGTTTAGATTTGGGGGCTATCGACTCGAGGGAGGTTATAGGCAGGGCCAGTAGGGTCCTTAGCAGTAGTAGGTTCCTCAAGGCAATCATGGCTAAGGGAACAATGGGGGAGGCCATCAGGGTTGAGGCCAACAGATCCAAATGTAGGGTCAGCATCGAATGGGCCATTAGGGCTAGAGATATACAGAGTTTTCTATTCAATGCTTCATTTGTGGTCAGCCAGGACACAAGAGGAGAGATTTCCCACATTAGGGTAGAGCACTGTAGCAGTAGGGTGCCGTACAAGAGTTGTAGGTACAAAGGCCACCTAGAGCACCCTCCCCAACCGCCCCACCGCATGAGGGATGGTTGCAGTATGGACGCATTTATAATGTTTGAGATGCTTTCTCACAATAGTTCCCTCAGGAAACCGGAAGTAGAGGGTACGTTTCATATTCATGGGCATGATGGTAGGATACTATTTGACATTGTGGCATCACATTCTTTCATAGCGTCCAAATTTGCACGGGCAACCGACCTATTAGAGACAATCGATAGTCTCCTTATGTGTGTGGAGTCATCGATGGGTAGTGGGTCGCTTATATATTCGATCTGTAGGGGTGTGGACATCGATGTGGGTAGATTATACTTAGATGCTGACCTCCTTACGTTAGATATGCAGGGTATGAGATTATATTAGGTATGTACTAGTTAGCTGGATATTGAGCGATGGTGGACTATTTTAGGAGGACTATTGTGTTCTCAATTCTAGGGCAAGAGATGTTTTTAGTGGCATTGCCTCTTCCCGAGGGAGGGTTGAGCACACATATATACTACATTGAGGAGGATACCTCCCAAGAGGTAGTTGTTAGGCCTTTTGGGTTCGAGGAGACATGCTAAACTAGTAATCCTTAATTAGTACGAGAGGTACATGGACCTAAGAGCAAAGTATGCTAGCATAACGAGGGGCCATTCCAAGGATGCTATAGTTGTATATATTGTAAGTGTGACAAATATATACAGTTGGGATGTATCTACTTACATGTGCTAATAGAACTGATAGATTGTGTGTATCTAAAAGTAATTTCAGTAGAGAAACTTAAATAATTGATTCAATAATAATACGTGGGAAATATGAATTATTCATACTATGGTAGTGAGTCGTTTGAGTCATGCGAGGGAGTTAGACCTATTGAGGTTAGTTAGATACTAAATCTAGAGGTAAGAAACTCAAGGGAGTGTACGTTAAACTAAAATGTGAATCTAATAATCGATGTATACTCTGATTTAAACACTTGCAAAATATTTTCAAATTGTTTTCTTTTGCTCTGGCCCATATCAAAATATTTTCAAAACCTTTTAGGTGTTTAGCACACGGACGTCCATCTTGATGGTTTTATCCAGGGATGCGTAGCTGTAACATTTGTGGAGGATTGTAGGAGTTGCTTTGGACACTTCAGCTCATTCATTTCTAGATAGGGATTCTAGAGTATTTCATTTGGTCGTGTTTCCATTCAGATTATTTAATTCTCCAATTATTTACCCGACTATATTTAGATTCAGTTTTATTTTGAGAAACTTTTGATTAGATTATTTGTTTTGGGAACCGATGGTTTATTTAATATTATTCATTTATTTATATATATGTCATGTGATTGTTCAGACTATATTTGTGTAGATGGTTTGGTTAATTTATTTGATTTTCCCATGTTGTTATAATAATGAATGATAAAATTTGGCACCAGCTTAATTTGACATAAGTGATTTGTAATTAAAAAAAATTCGACAGTGATTCTAAGAATGAACTAGATAAAATTCATGCTTGTTTTAATAAAGGACTGATGACCCATGGTTAGATTAGGGGGTATCACAGATGGTATCAGAGCATCAAGTTCTAGTGGCCATAGGTTTCGTATCGCTTACTACAACTTCAGCGTAGTGTTCCTTGACTTAGAGCCCTATTTTTAGGACCATTGCATTTATGATTACGCATTTGTGATTTTGTTCTTCTGCTATTATATTTGTATTAACTATGAACTTATACAATTCGATCAATAATCACATGACACCCAAGAGGGACAAAGCGATGAGAGAAGTGTCCATGGGTAATGTGAGGCAGGCTCAATAGGAGCCACAAGTACCGCAATCACAACCACCATAGGGTACAGTGTCAACAATATAGGTGGAAGAGATAGTGGCACAAGAAGTTAATGCGGTGATGGCTACATTGCTCTCTATTTTTCATAGTTCCGTAGTCACCAAAGCAAGTTGATCCAGTTGTCCAGGACCACCCGGGGCCATCAGAGTGGCAAATGGTTAGGGAGGCTTTTCAAAAGGGCCACCCATCGAAGTTTCAGGGGAGTTCAGACGTGATTACGGCATGTCAGTGGAAGAAGGATATACAGTGCCATTAGTGAATGATAGACTGCAATGAGGTGCAGAAGAAAGGCTAGCAAATTTTAGGCTGGTTGGGGCGGCATTACAGATTGAGGAGAGGGACACGAAATCTATTGTATAGTTCCGGGTGCAGTTCAACTATAAATACTTTCTACCAACAGTTGAGATAAAGGTGCGAAGTAAGTTCAATGTGGGGAAATACCCCATATTTTATGACTTTTAATTATGAGGTTAATTAAAATGGAATTACTTTTAATTTGGGATTTATTAAATTAATTTGGGATAATTAATTAGAAAATTAATTCGGATTTAAATGCGAGCGAAATGAGAGTTAGTATTTGGTTATTAATATGTTGTTGAATATTACTGAGTGATTATGGTAATATGTGACCATTGTATTTATTAAAAATGTCGTGAGTTGAAAATATGGCAGTTTCGGTAATTTAGTTGGGATGCGCATGTCAGTCGTGTCAGGACCCAATTTAATGGATTTAAAAGTATTTTATTTTTATGTCATCCGTATGAGCTTTTTGAGTGTGCCAACGTGACCGAAAGGTTCGAGATAGTCAGAAAACACTAACCGAGGATTTAGTTTGGGTCCCGAGGCATTTTTAGGCCTAACGGGCAACTCAAGAGGGTATTTTGGTCATTTTAAAAATTTTGGAATTTAGACACAAGAATTTTAGAGTTTATTTATATATTATTAGAAAGGGCATTAGGGCCATGATCAGCCAAAAATAAAGAGGTGGTCTATGTGAGTTAGAGGAGAGGTTACAAAAAGTCCCCAAACAAAAACCACCATCCACCACCACCAATTTGGACGGAATTGTGACGGAAAGGAAGAGAGGACTAGCCCTAGAACAACAACAACGGATCAGAACATCATATTTACAGGCAAGTGGTTTATCTTGCAAAGATTCAAAGCATATAGTTTACATGTTTTTATAGATGTGAAGATTTATCATGAAAAATAGAAATTGAATGGATTTGAAAGGTTTAAAATCATAATCGGGATAGGACTTATGTAGTAAATGTTAGAGATGATTATAACCACGAATTTATGATTTATGGGTAGAGAATTATGAAATTTTAATGAATTATGTGATGTTCTTGAAGAAATAGGAAAACTAGGTTTTTATATGATAATTGGGTATTTTGATTGAAGTAATTGATGTTATAGGTTGATTTGATGAATTTAAAACGTGGGGAATAATCTAAACATGTTATAGGATGATTAGTATATTGATTTGTGAGCTTTGGACGTTAGAATGAAGATTTAGAGGTGTAAAAATGTGATAACCCGTAACTGTTAAGGATTTCTGGGTTGATACCTGCTTGATCGATCGGTCGACTCAAGAATGTCGATCAATCGAACCATAGATCGATTGACCCCTTTTCATCGATCGATCAACCCCTGCTAAATTTTGACAATTGTCTCTCTTTAAGGTTAATGAGTATTCAAAAGACAATGTTGTTTATAAGGGTGATTAATATAATATTGTGGGACTTAGATAAAGTCAGTAGGGTCTTAGTTATTATCGGAGAATGTTATGACTTATGGAATTGATTGTTGTTTCTTACGAAGGCCTACCGAGTGAGATACGATTAGAAAGTGTTCGAATTGAAACTATAATGGGAATTTATGATGATATAAGGTTAGGGGAAGTAACGGAGGGACTTTAAGTACTGAGATAACATTATAATCCTATAAGAGGCCTACTAACCTTTTGAGATAGGTTTAAGTACCCAGATTGATACGAAGATAGAGTTATCAATCGAAATATATATTATGTGTAATGTTCGAGGTAAATTTTCTATGTACGAGATTAACTAGATGAAATGTGTGAACGTCTATATTGATATATGATTACGTAGGTTGTGTGAATGACTAGTGTATGGATTTCTTATGTGTATGACATACCTATCATACTTGCTATCACCGAAGGTTAGTTTCATTTTTGGAAAAGGACCCTCTTATCCTTGTGTGCCTTCGGGGGGGATTTAGACTGTTACCTTAAGGACATAGGTCTATGAATGACTTATTTGTGAGTCGATAAGTCAGCTGACCATGGGAGCGTAGGTATGTGCGTGACCCATGGGTATGTGAACTATGTTGTAACACCCCAAGACTTTTGAGACTGAGAAATTAAATTTCGGGAAAATAATTTTAATTAAATTGGAGAATTTCAAAATTTGGGAACTTAGGCCCAAAAATAACGGACATTTTAAAGTATTCCGGATGATGATTTTGAGGGTACAATTGATCCCGGAAGGGTCGAGATAGTCAAAATGACTGTCATTGGGTCTTATTTCGGCTCCGGAATGTTTTTAAGTTATTTTGACTCGAATTGGAGTAAACGAGTCATTTAAAGTGTGTATTAACATTTAAAATTGGGATTTTGTTTTAAAGGTTTATGAGGCTTACGGATGAAGCCATTTCTCATTTGAGAGAAAGAGAGAAAAAGCCCTAGAGGGAGAAAGAAGGGAGAAAGAAGAAGAAAGAAGAGAGAGAGGAAGAAAGCTTAGATATTCCGACCCAAAACCGCGACAACGAGGATGATCCAACCTCTACAAATTTGAGGCAAGTGTTGAATCTTGCTAAATAGCTATTTGTGTATTTCATTTCATAATTTGTGGGTTAAAGAAATGGATTTTTGGGTATTAACATCAAAACCTAGATTTTTAGGTTAAATCCTGAAATCAATGTTTAAATATGGATTTAAATGGATTAGAGGTGGTTGGGATCAACTTTGGGTTGATTAATAGACTTAACATCATGATTTGATGAAAGTTTGGGGATTAGAAGGAAAGCTTTAGAGTATTAATTTCTTGGTTTGATGAGAAAGGGGAAATCGGCCAAAATATCTGGTATGGCCAGTCGACCGCGGTCTGGGGACCGGTCGACCGCGCCTTAAGGGAAAAGCCTACTGCATTTCTTCGTAGGCAAAATTTGGATCCGCGGTCGACCGGGGGTATGGGACCGGTCGACCGGTCCCCTGTTTTTAGCCCAAAACTTGGATTTCTTCCTTCCCCTTTTCTTTTGGAGTCTATTCTTAGGGGCTTCCTTAATGGGCTATTTTATGAGGTTTTTCTAGGATGACCTCTACCCCTTTTTAATTGGGTTTATTGATTTAGGGGCCTTCTCTTATGATGAAAGAGATATGTTCTAGGTGACATTGGGAACGCTTGGGATCGTACTATCGACTAGAATAAGCGGTAGCATAAATTCTAGTTAGGATAGTTTACACGTAATTATGGGGATATGGCCATTGAGATTCCAATACTTGAAACGAGGTTGGAATAAATTGAGGTTTTAGACTATTAAGTCATTTGTGTGCCTAGGGTTAAATAGTACTAAAGGAAAATATGTACTTCAATTATGGATGAAATGTGTAGTGATGGATTCCTACACAAACTCTTGGGTAATAACCCTAATGTTGAATATATATGTATAGATATATACATATGGTTTTGGGAGACTATTCATCATAGGAAAAATGATTGAATATGTTTCAAGTGAGGGATTGTATTCACATATCAAGGTAAATGATATGAGTTTGTGGTGACGGCTTGTATATTGAGGATTTGTGTATACTTATAGCCGGGTTTGTATATCTTATACATATGAACGAGAACAAGTTTATATATAAAGATATATGGATATGTGAATATGTGTATATATATATATATATATATATATATATATATATATATATATGGATATATTTATGTTGTGGACATACATGGTATGGATGTTTAACCGTATATGATGGTTTACTATTTGATCATATGATGGGATCATATGGATGTATGTATATTGCGCATGTGAGCGATATATATACTTATGTGGTTAAGCATACCCCGCTCATGCTATCATTGGGAAGTTTTCGCGCAGAGGGTGAGCATCCTGGCATATAGAGCAGGGTGTGGATATTCCCCAGGTCATAGTCGTCCGGTGTGTTATTATACGATAGATATATTTTTGGGATGAGACGTGGTGGGTATGTTTCGTCTCATTGCCAGTGGAGCTATGACCGCTTCCCGGGACGTCGTGTGTGTGAGTTATCACGAGGTCGGTGTCGTCTCATTGATGCAGTTTTATCGGCGATATATATAGCCGGGTGGATTATGTGCATGTCCATTGTACATCAGATATGATACGTACACTTGGTCATGGGTATGGATGATTGGTATATGTGTATATATGGTGAGCATAAAATACCTATATATATATATATATATTTACATATCCTATAGATGAAAGGATATAGAATTTTGGTAGAGTACATCTTGGATGATTAAGGTGTACTAGATTGATGAGGGTTGATGTATCGTATTTAAGGAATATTTCGGTTACATCATCCCAAGGATATGATTGGAGATGTAGTTGTAGTAGTAGTATTATATTGTATGCACGGCATTATGGATCTCTATGATCGACATTGTCAAAGAGTAGTGTAACGGGGCGGTTCCTTGTTTGGATTTCGCTTTGCGAGACTCCCCACGCACGAAATGTAGTACATTGTTGAGAGTAGAGAGAAGTTCTGTCGATATTTATGTGTGACATGATGGATCTCCAGGATCGACGTTGACATGGAGTAGTGTAACGGGGTGGTTCCTTGTTTGGATTTCTCTTTGCGAGACACCCCACGCACGAAATGCAGCGCAGCGTTGAAATTGGAGGGAAGTTGTGTCAATAATGATTTTTCATGCTTATTAATTAGAAATTTAAATTATATGTTTGAACCCAAATTCATAGTGGGTAAATTATTAAATTTTAAATGGTTAAAGTATAAACCAGAATCCACTAAGCCTAATAAGGCACATATGATTGAAAATAAATACTTATCTGTGGTTAAAGGGGAGTGGATTCTTGGGGTATGATAGGAAGGTAGATCTCATGGGTATAGGCTAGGCCTATGATAAGTTAGGTTGTCCTAATAAATTGGGAGTAATTTAACTAATAAAATTGAGGACGCAAATACGTGCGCGCCTTTAGATTATAGGTGAGTTGGGGTTCCACGAGAGTGCGGTTCCACTTTAATTATGTAATAAGTACACCGATATTTATTATGCACGGTTAACACACTTGCTAAATATTTTTCACAATCGGGGCTCTGACCCGTCTACTTTTCTCTCCTGCCTGTATATATATATATATATTATTACAGGTATCCTACCGCATGGATGCCAGATGACCTTCTATCCAGAGTCTTGGGAGCCGTGACAGGTGCGGACTGTTGCGGGATGTATCTGACAGTCGCTTCCTACTTTTAAAATTCTAGGTAGGATTCATGTTGTATATCGGGTTTGTGCCCAAGGGATATTTATAGATGTTTATATTAATTCCATTCCAGTTATTGTATTGGCTGTGACCCGACAACTTACTCCGGTCTACTTTTTGGTAGTATATTCTATGGTAGTTATTTATTTCATTTTTCTTTTAGCATTTCATATATCTAGTTCTTTCATGCATCTTTATTTCTATTATTAGTAGTGTTAGTTGGTTATCTGTTGCACATTTTATTTAATTTTAACATCTCGCCTATATGATATCGGGTAGTTAGTCCTATATTATATAGTACCGACAGTTGATGTTGAGACTGGACCATCTGAAACTCTTGATTTAATATAGTATAGGGCTGGCCACCCGTTATTATTTTAGGCGGGGTGTCACATATGTTCGCCTCCAATATGTGTGATTTTGCTTATTGAAACGGTTCTTGAGAGATTTGAAACTCGTAATCCCTATGTACGTGATGTACTGGGCTTCGATAGCAGAGTATACGTGCACCGCAGCTTAGCCTCGGGGGGCCATATATGTATTTATGTACTAAGAGTGATATACTTATATACTTGTGGCTGGTTCATTGTTGCTTAGTAGATGTGAATAACTAAGATATTTGAATGGGTTAATTATGAGAATTTATTTAACACTTGAGATAAGTAATTTTAGGAATGTGAAGGTGGGTTATAAATATGGCTTATTTGGGGGTTACTTGTAGATACTCTATGTTAGAATGCGAAGGCAGGAGTGGTATAAACTAGTTAGATAGTGGCATAACTAGGATGGGTTAAAGGCAAACGTTAGGCCTGTGCAGTTGTTGAGAGGTAAGAAACTCATGTGAGAGTACGCAACTAACGTGTTTATAATATGTGATGTTTAATTGTAATTTAAATCACTTTCTAAACTTTTAAACTGTTTTCACATCGGGCTCTGACCCGTTTTCCTCCAAATCTATTTTTATTTTGTAAAAACAATTTAGGGGCCCAGCCACCGGGACGCCAAGCATAGGAGTTCCATTCTGATGACGTGCTGTAGCTGTTGTGGAAGTTACAGGATCTTATTAATAGACGCTCTCATTTTATTCTTTATTTCTTCAGAGTCATTTGTATCAGTTAGGGCATGTCGCCCATTCTTATTTAGAGGTTGTAGTTGAAGACTTTCAGTATTTCAGTTGTTTGTTTATTATTTATTCGGACTCTTGTATTAAGACATTATTTACTTTAGCATCTTTATTATTGGAGTTCTTACTCCAGACTTATTTGATTTCTTCTCGTTGAGCATTTATATCAGACTGGTTTTGCGATTGATGGTTTATTAAATATATTTTTGTTTAATTGTTGGCTTAATTAATAAAATTTGACATCTCTCTTATTAAATATTAGGTGGCTAGTAATTAATTAAATATTTTTTGACAGTGATGCTAAGACTGAACCAACTGGATATTCTGTATTAATTTGATAAAGGATTAGCTACCCAATATTTAATTAGACGGGGTGTCACAGGTGGTATCAGAGCATTAGGTTCTAGTGTCCTTTAGAATCTGTGTGGCTTATTATGCTTCCAGCGTAGCTTTCTTTAATTTAGAGCCCTATATTTAGGATTGTTGATTTCTTTGGTGAGATTTTGTTCTCCTGCTTTGATATATATGATAGTGAACCTTATTTGCAATCGGGTGTGTTCGTGCGCCAAACAATGAAGTACGTCAGGTGAAGACAATTGGGCGAATAGCAGGAGGCAAGGATCAATTGTGGTTATTAATTTATTAAAGAAGGATGACCGTAGTTGAAGTCACCCATATTATGGCACGTAAGTTCTGGACGGTACAGACTGCCAAGGCGTGACTTGTGACTTCCAGGCACAACTATCGTAGAAGATGGGGTCGAATTTAGACTTACCCAACAGGGTTGGAATGGGAGACAAATAGTTAGGTGAAACATTAAAGGGAACCAGCAGTGGAAATACTCGAAATATGGAGATGGCATGTGCTAGCCAAACGAACGTAATATATCCAAAGGCTTGGACATATGTCGGGGTATGGCCCATTGGGAGTGAAAATTTGGGGTAAATTTTTCTTGGCTCGTGAGAGTGGAGTTTCAATTGTGAGAGACAATCACCACACTTAGAAGTGGAATGTGACGTCGAGAGAAGGCGTACACATATGGTTTGACCATAAGTTCCTTCACCAGATGTTCAGGGTGAAAGGCTAATGTTATTCTGAAATCACACAAGAGGGCTGGACAAAGGTCACTTTGTGAGGTGAAATTTAATTATGTAGCAAACTTTACACCGGGTGAAGTAGGAGAAATGGAGAAGAGTATATTAAAGGGGGAATTTACATACAAGAAGAATGATTAGCTCTTTTGAGGAATTCTGGTTGGACGGTCAATGCAGATGGTAATAATGTCGCGTAGTGTTAATTTGGAGGTAAATGTTTCCTTGGGTGGGAAGATACAAGAATCGAGGAATTGCTATAGAGTGAGACTGGGAAAATATTATTGGTGAAACGCCACAAGGGGAAGACCCAACGAAAAACCCATTAAAATGACTCGGACAGCTGAATTATTCTCGAGCGATGGTGATTTCAGTAAGAGATGTGGAAACTAGTAACCTGTTCCTTAGGTCCATCAAGCTAAGGGAACAATTGAGTTAGTCATCAGAGCCGAGACTACCAACGTCTGAGAGAAGGACCACCTTAACATAGTCACTATGGCCGAAGATAAGTGGAGTATGTGTAGAGGTATTTTGTGGGGAGTGAAACCTGTGCGTTATAAATGGTTCCCGAAGCAAGTGTAGGGATAAAGGTATTGTTCCTGGTAAGGGCAATAGTTATTGAAATATTCGATTTTGTACGGACAGGCGTGTTAAGTCTAGGAACCATTTGAGCAGCCACGATGATTATCAGGATAGAAGTATGAGTTATATCCTCAGATGATGTTGCATGTTGTTTGTGGCATGAACTAGTTGCTACAATTATTATTGTTATTGTTATTTTTGCTTGAAAGTCGAGTTTAATGAGTATCGGTAATTTTATTATTATATTTTTCCCTGATAGTGTATGGTTATCTTTATTGTCATCAGCGGAGGATGAACGGGTATATTGATAGTGGTATATACTCTATTGAAATTGCTCATTTTAGTGTTGTGTTATACGGGTATGATATTATTTTAATTATGGTTTTATATATGATATTACCGATAGTGTGCTGGTATTGCAAGTTTATCTGAGTTACTACCTTGGGGTAGAATGTTTTGTTCTGGCAAGGCCCCATTTATGAGAAGGTCAGGCTCGCAATTGTACTTTTGTATATATATATATATATATATATATCGTTGTGATTTCCACAAGGTATAATGATCTTGAATATTTAATCCCAATATGCGTAGGGATTTAATTGTTGAGTCTTATGGAATTGGTTTACCAGTTAGTAAAGGGTTAGCTGGTCATTATAATTAATGCTAGGGAGGTCGTAATGAGAAGAGTACATTGTTTTATCACACTTTAGAGATTTGGGAGTTTATACTCATAGTTGTGTGTCTGGGGACGGGATTTTGAGAGCCCCGATTATATTCATATGTTCTATATGGAATGTGATTGCAATTAATGTCAAGAGAAAGTGTCTTTCGTAAGGAGTTCCTTGTTTGAGTGTCATTGCGGAAAGAAATGTAACTTTGTTGTTAAGAGATGGGAATTTGGGGGTACATGTTATGGACTGAGGGCTTAACGAATCCCGATGACCAATAATGTTAGGTAGTAGTGTATCGGGGGGGTTTCTTATTTGGATTTTGCTTTGCGATCCCACGCATGAAACTTAGCGTAAGGTTGGTAGTAGGGAGATGTTTGACCATTCGTTCATTAATTGGATACCTCGATCGTTATGAAAGTAAGTAATTATAACGGGAAGTTAACAAGGTAAAAATCTAGTAGAGCCAGTTGTTAGTAAATTACAATGTAAGTACTGATAATGTTGGTTTTTGTCGCGGTGGATTGAAGGACGCATTAAGGTTAAGAAGTATTTAGGATTTCAAATTCAGAGGTGATTGAGTACGCCCAAGTGGTATAGCCATGTTGTAATGCAATAGTAATAAAGAGTTTGGAGTACGTATGAAGCATATATAATGTTTATAAACCGTATGATTGGGTTATAAGAGGAGTAGATATCTTGGTTTACTAATGTAGTAATCGTCGGAGAAAGGGATATAAATGGGTGAAATTATTACTTATGGGGTTAAGCATCGTAAGAGAAGGTGTTAATGAGTATACTCATGTGTGATCAGTGTAGCACGTCCGAATTTGGTGAAAATGCAGTGGGAAGCCATTTAATAAGGGGGTATTTCTTGAAAAGGAAAATATTTAACTATTATGGACGATTTGGAGTAAAGTTTCGACCAATCGAATGTTGAGGGTGACTCAAGAGTGAATAGAATAAGTATGTCAATAAGGTATAAAGGGTCCAGATGTGCACAACATGGTGAAGAGTGCAAGGGTATGAACTTTTGGTATGAGCCGAGAGAAGAAGATCATTAAGTATCACTTAACGGGAAGAATTATACGTGAAAGTCGGCAATGAAAGGGGTGTTGTAAGTAGTGGAATGGTTGGGGTTAGATAATCAACCATATAATTTTGTATCCAGCCGAAGATTCCAGGGATGGAAGAGTCAAGTTGGTCAATTTTCTTAAGGGGTTGCCAACTTATAGTTAAGTAACAAGTCCCTTCGAATATGTGGGACAAGTTGTCCAGAAGGAGAGAAATGTTATATACTTGGGTGACTTACACTATTAGATAGTGAACATGCCGGTACGTGGCCCTACGCAGTATTGTTCAGCTGCATTGTGGGGTAGTAAGAAGTAGTGGAAATAACGCTTCGTTCTGAGGGTTGTATCACCTATAGCACGAGGTGTGGGAGCAAGGTGATTGACGACTGGTGGATTGCATGAAAGAAATTTTGGATTCATTATGAGCTTTTCATTTCCAAATCGGGTATAACTAGTAAGTAAGGTATATTGTAGTAATGGGGAGAAGATTTTACCTAATGGTAAATTTGGGGGAAAGCACTTGTATCTATTTATAGTGGACAAGGTTCTTACAAATGTTTTGTGTAACACCAACCGGCTGAAGTGGTTTTCCCTTGTGTAAAAGTCACAATTCCGGGAATAGAGATTCAAAGAATGGGCAAGAGTAGTCAGATGTGTTATTAATTTCTTCCAGGGTGGGTGTTTCGTGTTTTGATAAACGTGGTATTTAATGCTTAGTGAGGTGCGAACTCACAATAATATTGAGATAATGCGGCCAATGATGTATAGGCTATATTTTATTCGAGTGTTGTTTAGTAAGAGAACAACGTGAAGTGCATCTATTGTAGAGTAATCTAATAAAGTATCAAGACTGTTAAACAAGCTTGTTGTAAAGCGAGAGCTTTAGTGAGTGAGCCTTTCTTTATATTTTTTTTAGTACTAGAGGATACTTAATCTTTCCTGGTATGCCTTACTTTTCTGAATTTCGGGACAAAATTCCGTTATTAGGAGGGAAGTATGTAATACCCTGTATTTTTATGACTTTTAATTATGAGGTTAATTAAATGGAATTACTTTTAATTTGGGATTTATTAAATTAATTTGGGATAATTAATTAGAAAATTAATTCGGATTTAAATGCTAGTGAGACGAGAGTTAGTATTTGGTTATTAATATGTTATTGAATATTACTGAGTGATTATGGTAATGTGTGATCATTGAATTTATTAAAAATGTCATGAGTTGAAAATACAGCAGTTTCGGTAATTTAGTTGGGATGCGCGTGTCAGTCGTGTCCGGACCCAATTTAATGGATTTAAAAGTATTTTATTTTTATGTTATCCGTATGAGCCTTTTGAGTCCGCCAACGTGTCCTAAAGGTTTGCGATAGTCAGAAAACACTAGACGGGAGTTTAGTTTGGGTCCCAGGGCATTTTTAGGCCTAACCGGTAACCCGGGATGGTATTTTGGTCATTTTAAAAATTTAGGAATTTAGACCCACGAATTTTAGAGTTATTTATATATTATTAAAAAGGCCATTAGGGCCATGATCAGCCAAAAACAAAGAGGTGGGCTTCGTGAGTAAGAGGAGAGGTTAAAAAAAGTTCCCAAACCAAAACCACCATCCACCACCACAAATTTGGATGGAATTGTGACTGAAAGGAAGAGAGGACCAGCCCTTGAACAACAACAACGGATCAGAACATCAGATTTATAGGCAAGTGGTTTATCTTGCAAAGATTCAAAGCATATAGTTTACATGTTTTTATATATTTGAAGATTTGTCATGAAAAATGGAAATTGAATGGATTTGAAAGGTTTAAAATCATAATCGGGATAGGACTTGCATGTGGTAAATGTTTGAGATGATTATAACCATGAATTTATGATTTATGGTTAGAGAATTATGAAATTTGATTGAATTATGTGATGTTCTTGAAGAAATAGGAAAACTAGGTTTTTATATGATAATGGGGTATTTTTATTTAAGTAATTGATGTTATAGGTTGATTTAATGAATCTAAAACGTGGGGAATAATGTAAACATGTTAGTAGGATGATTAGTATATTTATTTGTGAGTTTTGGACGTTAGAATGAAGATTTAGAGGTGTAAAAACTTGATAACCCGTAACTGTTATGGATTTCTGGGTTGATACCTGCTTGATCGATCGATCGACTCAAGAATGTCGATTGATCGAAACATCGATCAATCGACCCCTGCTAAATTTTTACAATTGTCTCTCTTTAAGGTTAATGAGTATTCCAAAGCCAATGTTGTTTATAAGGGTGATTAATATAATATTGTGGGACTTAGATAAAGTCAGTAGGGTCTTAGTTATTATCGGAGAATGTTATGACTTATGGAATTGATTGCTATTGCTTACGAAGGCCTACCGAGTGAGATACGATTAGAAAGCGTTCGAATTGAAACTATAATGGGAATTTATGACGATGTAAGGTTAGTGGCAGTAACGGAGGGACTTTAAGTACTGAGATAACATTATAATCTTATAAGAGGCCTAGTAACCTTTTGAGATAGGTTTAAGTACCCAGATTGATACGAAGAGAGAGTTATCAACCGGAATATATATTATGTGTAATGTTCGAGGTAAATTTGCTATGTACGAGATTAACTAGATGAAATGTGTGAACATCTATATTGATATATGATTACGTAGGTTGTGTGAATGACTAGTGTATGGATTTCTTATGTGTATGACATACCTATCATACTTGCTATCACCGGAGGTTAGTTTTATTTCTGGAAAAGGACCCTCTTATCCTTGTGTGCCTTCTGGGGGATTTAGACTGGTACCTTAAGGACATAGGTCTATGAATGACTTATTTTTGAGTCGATAAGTCAGCTGACCATGGGAGCATAGGTATGTGTGTGACCCATTGGTATGTGAACTATGTTCGCCTCCAATATGTGTGATTTTGCTTATTGAAATAGTTCTTGAGAGATTCGGATCTCCTAGTCCCTATGTACGTGATGTATCGGGATTCAATAGCAGAGTATGCATGCATCGCAGCTGAGCCTAGGGGTTCCATATATGTATTTATATACTGAGAGTGATATACTTATATACTTGTGACTGGTTCATTGTTTCTTAGTAGATGTGAATAACTAAGATATTCGAATGGGTTAAGTATGAGAATTTAATTAACACTTGAGATAAGTAATTTATTGAATGTGAATGTGGGTTATAAATATGGCTTATTTGGGGGTTACGTATAGATACTCTATGTTAGAATGCGAAGGTAGGAGTGTTATAAACTAGTTAGATAGTGGCATAACTAGGATGGGTTAAAGGCATACGTTAGGCGTGCACAGTAGTTGAGAGGTAAGAAACTCATGTGAGAGTATGAAACTAACGTGTTTATAATATGTGATGTTTAATTGTAATTCAAATCACTTGCTAAACTTTTAAAATGTTTTCACATCGAGCTCCGACTCGTTTTCCTACAAATCTATTTATGTTTTGTGAAAACAATTTAGGTGCCCAGTCATAGGGACGCCAAGAATAGGAGTTCCATTCTGATGACGTGATGTAGCTGCTGTGGAAGTTACATGATCTTGTTAGTAGACGCTCTCATTTTGTTCTTAATTTCTTTAGAGTCATTTGTATCAGTTAGGGCATGTCGTCAATTCTTATTTAGAGGTTGTAGTTGCAGACTCTCAGTAATTCAGTTGTTGGTTTATTATTTATTTGGACTCTTGTATTAAGACATTATTTACTTTGGAATATTTATTATTGGAGTGTTTACTCCAGACTTATTTGATTTCTTCTCGTTGAGCATTTATATGAAACTGGTTGTGCGATTGATGGTTTATTAAATATATTTTTGTTTAATTGTTGGCTTAATTAATAAAATTTGACATCTCTCTTATTAAATAATAGGTGGCTAGTAATTAATTAAATGTTTTTTGACAGTGATGGTAAGAGTGAACCAACTGGATATTCTGTATTAATTTGATAAAGGAGTATCTACCCGGTATTTAATTAGGAGGGGTGTCACATGTGGTGACCCAAAGAGATAAATCAGTTTCCGAGTAATAGGAGGATTTCAGTTTTTTGGCTCATTTTTTTCCAGACGACGTGAACAATGAAGAAAGGAAAAAGGTGAAGTCTACGGACGGTTTAGCCTGGAGAATCAGACGACATTTAATTGGAAACACTTCATTAGTGACTTATACCAATGTCGTTAATATAACATTGTTACACTGATAGGACCATCGCTTCTATGTGAAGGGGAGAATGAGAGGATGTGAGCCTTGCCAGTAGGGCAAGGCAGGAGGTAGCGTTTCTAGTGGAGCACCACAGAACCACCAGTAACAGCAATCAGGAAGATAGTAGGGGAAGGATTACCGACAAGGGGATCAAGACAAGAGGTTCAGATCTAAGGGCTATCAACTCGAGGGTGATTTTAAGCAGGGCTAGCAGGGTCCTCAGCAGTAGTAGGGTCCTCAAGAGTGTCAGGGCCAAGGGAACAATGGGGGAGGCTAGAAGGGATGAGGTCATCAGGGGCCAATTATAGGGTCAACACCGTAAGGGCCATCAGGGCCAGAGATATAGAGGGTTTCTAGGCCGGTGCTTCATTTGTGGTCAGACGGGACATAAGAGGAGGGATTGCCCATTGCAGGGTAGAGCACTGTAGCAACAGAGTTCCCTACAGGAGCAGTAGGAACAAAGGCCACCTAGAGCACCCGCCCACCGCAGTAGGGACAGTTATAATATGGATGCATTTATAATTTTCAAGATGCTTTCACACAACATGCCCCTGACAAACCACCGATAGTAGAGGGTACGTTTCCTATTCATGGGCATGAGGGTGGGATACTATTTGAAACTAGGCATCACATTATTTCATATAGACCAAATTTGCACTAGATGACGACCAATTAGAGATAATCGGTAGTCTCCTTATGTGTCTGGAGTCACCATGTGGTAGTGGGTCTCTTATACATTCGATCTGCAGGGGTGTGGACATCGGCGTGGGTAGATTATGCTTAGTCATCGACCTCTTTGTGTCAAATATATAGGGGTATGATGTTATATTAGGTATGGACCGGTTAGCTGGATACCAGGTGACGGTGGACTATATTGGGAGGACTATTGTGTTCTCAATTCTAGGGAAGGAGATGTTCTTAGTGGAAATTCCGCTTCATGATGGTGTGTCAAGCACCCATCTATACTAATCGATTCCAATAGTGAGGGAGTTTGAGGATGTATTCCAAGAGATACCCAGGTTTCCCCCGAGATGGGAAATAGAGTTCCTTATTGACCTAGCACCGGTTATGAGACCTATAGCCCGACTACCTTGTCGCATGGCCCCATCTGAGATGAGAGAGTTGAGGGAGAAGATTTATCATCTTATGGGGTTGGTTCTATCAAAAGGAGTACTTCACCATGGGGAGCCCTGGTGTTGTTCATCAAGAAGAGGGATAGATCGCTTTGGTTGTGTTTTGATTATGGAGAGTTGAGCAATGTCACAATACGCAATAAGTACCCCCTCCTCAGATTGATGACCTGTTCGACCAACTGAGGGGAGAAGCATACTTCTATAAGATTTATCTAAGGTTAGATTATCACCAATTGCGCGTCGGAGAGGATCATGTTCCTAAGATTTATTTTCTGACACGGTATGGGTCATATGAGTTTAGGGTGATGCCGTTCGGGATCAGCAATGCTCTAGCAATGTTTCTGTATTTGTTGAACCGGGTCCTTAGAGAGTTCCTTGACTAGTTTGTGATTGTTTTTATTCGGTGATATTTTGGTCTACTCTTTCTATAAGGAAGAGAATGATGATCATTTGCGAATGGTTTTATAGACAATACGGGAACACCAGTTGTATGATAAATTTAAGAAGTATGGGTTTTGTCATCAGGAGGAGCAGTTTTTAGGCCACATTTTTTTCTGACAAGGGTATATCAGTTGATCCAAGTAAGATATTAAAGGTGAAGGAGTGGGGATAACCCATGACACCGATCCGTGGTTACATCCTTTTGGGGTTGGCGAGTTACAATTGATGATTTATTCAGGGTTTCTCAAAGATTGCCAGTTCGCTAATGAAATTCACTCGTAAAAGGGTGTCGTTTGTTTGGGACGATCATTGTTAGTTAGCTTTCGATGAGCTAAACGATAAATTGACTTCAACACCTATACTTACACTCCCTATAGGAGAAGTGGAGTACTCTGACTACACTGATTCATCCTTGTAGGGACTTGGGGTATATTATAGCATGAGGAGAGGGTTATAGCTTATTCATTCCACAAGCTTAAGCCCCACGTGAGGAATTATCGTATGCATGACTTAGAGTTGGCCACAGTTGTCTTTGCCTTGAGGATTTGTAGGCACTATCTATTGGGAGAGAATTTTACTTTATTCATGGATCATAAATCCCTTCAGTATCTTTTCACATAGAAAGATCAAAACATGAGGTATAGGAGGTGGTTGGAATTCATGAAGGATTACTAGTTTGATATTCAGTATCATCCTAGTAAGGCTAATGTGGTGGTAGATGCGCTGATCCGATGGCCCGTAAGGGAGATAGTAGAGGTGTAGATGGAGAAGTGGAGAGAGCTTCGGTGTGATAATGAGGTTTCCCGAGCGTGCATGTCCGTACTAGCTGTCATGCTTGAGATTGTGATGAAGGTGGTGAGAGCATATGAAGGTAATTAGTATTGCCAGGACATAATTCGTCTATTGTTAACTAATGGGGCAGAGTCGTACTCGATCAGTTCAGAGGGGTGGATTGAATTTTAATGAGACTTGTGGTTCTAGATGATGAGTATTTGCGACATGTAGTGATTCGAGAGTCTCATGGGTCCATATTTATAGTACATCTAGTGGGGATAAGATGTACCAAGATATGCGTTGGAATTATTGGTGGTCGAGGATGAAGCGGAACATAACAGATTTTGTCTCGAAGTGTGCTCCCTGTTATCTAGTAAAGGTAGACCACCAGAGACTGACAGGGATGTTTCAACCACTTGAGATTCACGTGTGGAAGTGGGAGAGTATCTCTATGAATTTTATTTCTGGGTTACGGTTATCGCAGCGAGGTCATGACTCCATATAGGTGATAGTGCATAGGTTGAATAAAGTGACCCATTTTCTTCTAGTTCACATAGATTATGAGACAAGGCAGCATGCAAAGTCATTTATTACTAAGATCATACGGCTACTCGGGGTTTCGATTAATATTGTGTTCGATCAGGACAAGATCTTTGTGTTGCATTTTTGGCAAATCTTTCAGAAGGCTATGGGCACGAAATTAAAGTTGAGTACAACATATCACCCACAAACAGATGGGAAGAAAAAAAGGGTTAATCAGATGCTAGAGGATATGTTGAATATCTTCATACTTAATTTTAAGGGAGGATGCGAGCAATACTTTCCTTTCATGGGGTTTGCAATTAACAACACCTACCAGTTCACCTTGTCCTTCTCCTGCTTTCTAGAAGAGGTGGGGGATAATATGTTTCTAGGTCTAGAGATGATTCAGGACACCACTAACAAGAATTAGTTGATCCGAGGGTGCATCCGTATAGCTCAAGATAGGCAGAAGAGTTACACCAATGTAGACAAGAGGCACGTAGAGATTGAGGTTGGTGATTAGGTGGTCTCTCCTATGAAGGGGGTTATGAGATTTATCTTGAAGGGGAAGTTAGGTCTGAGATATGTGGGATCATTTTTTATTATTGAGAGGGTGGGACCAGTAGAATATAAGTTGAGACTACCGGAGCACCTATAGAGGATCTATGATGTGTTTCATGTGTCATCGCTAAAGAAGTTCCAGAGGAGTGAGGAGGCCTTCTGTGATGTTCCATTAGAGGAGATCAACTTACAGCCAGACATATCATACGAGGAGAGACCGGTGGAGATACTTGATCGTAGTGAGCATAAGCTGCAGTCTAAGGTAGTACCCTTAGTTAGAGTTCTGTGGGGGAACCACAATGTTCACGAGTCAACGTGGGAGCGGAAGGATGACATGCGTGATCAGTATCCAAATTTATTCACCGCAGGTACGTCTTAATTTCAAGGGCAATATTCCTTTGTAAGGGGGGAATTATGTAACACCCTATATTTATGAGTATTTAAAATTTTAATAAATTGGCAAATTCTTAAATTACACGTGTGATGCAATTTAATGGAATAAATTATTATGTGTTGATTAAATTATTAATCGTAGAGAAATGATAATGTTTATCGAATAAAATTACTAAGTGAATAATTATTTAGTATTTTACGTCATAGTGACTGAAAGTGACGTGACATTGGTATACCTCAACTAGGTGTCGTGTGTGGAATATATGAGGTCGAGATAGAAAATTATTTTAAAGTAACTCGGATGATAATTTTGAGGTCGCAATTGACACTGAAAGGGTAAAAATAGTTGAAACAATATACACGGGTAGGGTGGAAGCAGTATGGGGTTTTACCGTACCGTACGGTTTTGGTCCAAAAAAAATGTTTTTTTTTCATATATTAAAATACCAGAAACCGATCTTACCGAAACCGAAATTATTGCAAAAAATTTGGTTGGTTTTGGTTTGAATATTTAAAAAACCGATTTACCGAAATCAGAAAAAACCATACTGAAATTACCATGATGTACCGAATTTACCGAAACTAGAAAAAATCGTACTGAAATTACCGTACCATATCGAATTTACCAAAATTACCGTACCGAATTTATCGAAACTAGAAAAAAGTTGGTTTTGGTTTTAATATTTAAAAAAATTGGTTGGTTTTGTTTTTGGTTTTTTGGGGCTTTTAGTGTTGTTTACCGAAACAAGAAAAGACCGAAATACCACCAGGTTTGGTTTTGGTATTGATTTTGGTGTCCCGGGTGGTAAACTGGTACAGTTTGGTTTTACCATCCAGAGTTTGGTTTCGGTATTGGTATCTACTATTTACCGACCAAATCGTACCGCTTACTCCCTTATACACGGGTGTCATGTTTGGGTCCCGGGGCAATTTTAGACCTAACCGGCACCATTAAAGGGCATTGAATCATTTGGTAGACTAGGGTTAAGGGAGCTACAAATTTCTAAGGGTTATATCAACTTGTAGTTGGGAGAGGATAGGTTAAGAAGAATAAAAAACCCTTAGAGGCCATTAGAGAAGAAAATGATATCATTCTTGGAGCTTAGAAGAATATTCTTGAGGCTTTCATCTTGTTCTTGCATCACCACCATCCTTGGAGTATGGATTAGAAGGGAAGACTGACACATCATCATCAGAAAAATGAAATTTGATCACTCCCATATAAGGCAAGTGTTTATCTTGCTTATTTTTAATTAATTGTAATACCCATATTAGGAGTTGATATATCTAGCAGGATTTCATGATTTTTGGAAGAAATATTGGACCATATTCATGTTAATGATAAGAAAACATGTTAGAGGTTTTGATTCTGTAATTAGTATTTTGAAATCTGAATTGTTGGGATCAATAGGGAATGAAATATGGGTTTATGAAGAACTTGTTTGAAATATGAAACTAGGGTTCGCATGAATTAGTTAGAGAATTTAATCTTGGGAATAATGGAATTAAATGATGTTTTTATGACGAAAATTCATTACGATTCGTTCTTATATTCTTATTATATGTTGGGTTAAATTATATGAGAATTTTAACATGAATAACGAAAGTTGTGTTGAAGAAAAATGGTGAAAAATGTAACAGCGTATTGGAGAAGTTGACCTGACACTTTTTGAATCGTTTCGGCCTAAGAGAAAATCGATTGGGAAAGCGAATCGATTCCACCATTTTGCGAATCGATTCAGTTTGCACAGATTTGTGAAAATTTTCCTTTTGAACCCTGAATGTGTGAATGATTAATGGGGAGACTTTTGTGACATCCTTAAATATTAAAGAGGATTATATTGAATGTTAGTTGGCCTATGGTGGGTATTAGGTTTACATAAATTGAGATGAGTTAAGGCTACGGAGAATCGAACACACATCCATAGTTTTTGAATGTACAGTATTTGAAATGAGTCACGTAGGGATAAGGGAACCTATGACTCTAACCTGTAGTGTATGAGTTAAACATGTATTGATATTAATTAAGGGGTAACTAGGACCCTTAGGTTAGTAAGCAATACTCGAAAATATACTATTTGAGGTTATAGTGGTAATTGAGGGTATATTGTGTATACGAGAGATATATATTACATACAGGTTGACATAATTGGGTTGTGTGTATACCTGCCGACTAAATACATATATAGGTTGTGTGAATACTTATGATTATGATTTTTTTATGTTCGTGAACATATCTATACTTCCTTCTATCCAGAGATTTCTGTGAAGAGAGCGATTGCACCTTGACGTTTCTGGTGAGATCTGTATTTGTGCCCCATAACATGGAACTTAGGGTGGCTCACTATGTGTGTGAATTAGTGAGACCAACATGTCATTTGGATACGTTAGGTATGTGCATATCCTAAGGATTAGAACCATATTCACCTCCATTGTGTGTTGATAAATTTTGGGTTCGAGGAGACATGCCGAACTATTAGTCCTTGATTTAGTACTAGAGGTACATGGACTTGATAGCAATGTACGCCAGCATGATGATGGGCCATTCTGGGGATGCTATATTTGTATATATTGTATGTGTGATAAGTACATACAATGGGATATATCTACTTATGTGTGATAATGTAACTTATAGATTGTATGTATCTAAAAGTAATTTAAGTAGAGAAACATAAATAATTGATTCAATAATATGTGGGAAATATGAATTATTGATACTATGGTAGCGAGTCGTATGTGTCATGCGAGTGAGTTAGACCATTTAAGGTTAGTTAGATACTTTATCTAGTTGTGTTTGGTAACATAGCTAGATAGGATGCGTTAGGCATGCACATTAGTTGAGAGGTGAGGAACTCAAGGGAGTGTACATTAAATTAATATGTGTATCTAATAATTGATTTATAATGTAATTTAAACACTTGCAAAATATTTTCAAAATTGTTTTCTTGGGCTCTGAACCATGTCAAAAAAACTTCAAAACCTTTTAGGTGTCCGGCCACAGGGACGCCCAACTTAATGTTTTTATCCAGGTGCTTAGCTGCAACATTTTTCGAGGCTTGTAGAAGTTTCTTTAGATGCTTTACCTCATTTATTTCTAGATAAGGATTCTTTAATATTTCATATGGGCGTGTTCAACTTCAGATTATTTATTTCTCCAGTTATTTACCAAACTATATTTAGATTCAATTTTAATTTGATAAACTTGTGATTATATCGTTTGTTTTAGGAACCGATAGTTTATTCGATATTACTAATTTATTTATATATATGTCGTGTGATTGTGCAGACTATGTTTGTGTGGATGGTTTGGTTAATTTAATTTATATCCGCACGTTTTTAAAATAATGAAAGATTAAATTTGGCATCAGCTTAATTTGACATAGGTGATGAGTAATTAAGAAGTTTTTCGATAGTGATACTAAGAATGAACCAGTACCAGATGAGATTCCGATTTATTTTAATGAAGGACTGATCACCCGTGGTTAGAATAGGCGAGGTTCACAGAGACCACCTTCATCCATGACTAATTTTCTTAAAAGATATAAAAATACATGAATGTTGAAGAATTAATCTCAGCAAAATTGTACAACCTCTCCCCTCCTTACTTCTGGAGGATAAGAAGTAAGGTGTATTTTCTTACTTAGTATAAACATCAGTTGAGAAATTTAATACTAAAGGAAATAAATGGATGAAACATGGGCATGCTATGGATGAGTATATTACTCCATCCCATCATCTCTATGGAAGAGGTATACTCAATAATAGAGTAACATAACTTTTTACTTCAGCCATGACTTAAAAGGTGATGGAAATAAATTATTTCTAATGTGTTGTGTTGTCGTTGTTGCAAATCCTTTCAAATCAAAATCCATTTCATTCTACAAACATAATATGAAATTTTATAAGGGTAAGTAAGGATGCCAGTCCACTTTCATGTGTAAAGAACAAAATATGAGAAGACAAGTGTAGATTCATTTGCATATTATTTTTTTAAGGGATTATTAATTAATTAACGATGCTAATTTTTAAAGTACAAACTAAGATGTAAAATCTAATAATAGAAAAATGAGATAAATTTTTTTTTGCTAATAAGTAAAATAACTAATTGGACTCATGAGGGGTTCAAAATGCATCCCTTGAATGGGAGATTTCCCCACATTAATCATCACCTAATACATAGAATAAACAAATCAAAACATGCAAGGATTAAATCAAGAGTAATTTAAGAGGAATATATCAAACCCATTTTAGCCTTGAATTATAATGAAATCTTAAATTACAACCCAAAATTCTCTCAATTACAATCACTCACTAATATACATATTATTTTCAAAAAAATAAAAATTGCAAAATAAGAAGAAAACTAAAACTATTGCTAAAAATAAAAATAAAATATGTACGAATCCATAATGGACTCTTAAACAATGAAAGAGATTTGCTAAAAATAATAATCCTCTCTTTCTAAAATTGTACATTAGAATTCAACTAAGGAAATAAATTCTATATCATCAGTTTGTATTGAGATATTTGCTAAAAATGCAAATACTCATCATAAAAGAATGGAGAAGAAGTTACCTATAAAAGGGATGAATTCAACCACGTCACTCTACATTGAGATAGTTTCTAAAAATACAAAAACTCACTATAGGGGGTGGACTGAAATTCATCCCAAGAGATAAATTCTACCACGCCACTCTATATTGAGATATTTGCTAAAAATGCTAATACTTTCTATAGAGGGGTGGAGGAGAATTTATCACACAAGGTTAAAAACTAAAATGGAGATTTTTTCTCAAGTGCCACCAAGTCTTCAATTTATAGGTGGATGAGGTTAGGGGTAATATGGTAAGGTCAAGTGTGCATGAGGGGTGTAAGGTGTGAGAAGGGTAATTGAGGGATTGTACAAGTATGCATGTGGTATTTATGAGGGTGCCGAGGTTGTGAGGGATTTGATGGTATAATTGAAAAGGGATATGAGACATTTTAAACATGTTAGTTTATTTGGATTTTATCAGATATGGGAGATGGTTATTAGGTTTGGAAAGTGAATAAGGGTCGTGAGTTACAATTTATAGGTTAAGATGAATTGGGTTAGGTTAAATGGGAGTTGGGTCTTGGTATGTGGTGATGGGGTGGATAATGGTTGAAATGGCTAGGGTTTTCTTGGGTTGGGTTTTAAGTTGTAGTAGGTCCTGGGTTGTAGGGAAGAAGGGCATCCGGGAAGGGGTTCGGGTTAGGTGGTTCTCTGGTCTACCCGGATTGGAAGTAAGGTGGTTGGTATAAGGTAACTCTAAGGAAAATTGGGTTAATGGGTTTCGGGGTTTGGATGGGAGATGAGAAAGTGCGGGTTCGTTGTTTTCGGATCGCCAGTAGGTTGGAGTGATGCCGGAGGTGGGTAGGGAAGTAGCTAGAGGATATTAATGGGTAGGGGTTGCCGACATAAGGGGAGGTCAACTGTTTAGGAATTAGGTCCGGGTTTGAACTGGGGCAGGAGGGATTGCCATGGGTTAATTTAGTGTGAAGTGAAAGAGAGAGAATGCGTGGATGGTGAGGGATTGAAGATGATGGATAGGTCGTTTAAGGTATGGTAGGGATTAGGATAGATAGGTGTGTGTGTGTGTGTGTATAGTGTTCATCTAAAATGAAACTATATAAAGACTCACTTAAAACAAAAAAATATATAAAAATTAAAATCCTAACCTATGAAATACTAAATATTTACAAATCTATTAAAAATAAGATAAAACTAAACAATATAAATTTTATTAAAACTAAAACATAAATTTCTAATCTTCAAAATAAAAGACTCAAAAAAAATATTAAAACTAACCTAAAAAACAAATAAAATAATAATAAAACAAAACTAAAAACAAATAATATAAAAATCTAATAAAACACACACCTATAAAACTATAAGAAGGCTAAAAATAAAAAAAAAAAAAATATTAAAAACACACGACGCACAAATAAATCCTAAAAAATATACATGACTAAAACAAAATATAAAATAAATTCTAAAAATTAAACACGAGACAAACAAAAGTCTAAAAAAATCTAAAAAGTACAAACTAAACACAAACGAGGCTTGGGACGGAATAGGGATGGTCTGGGCTCGGTTTAAGTTGAAGTTAGGGCTTGGAGATAAGGTCATTTAACCGCATCATTCCCATATTTGATGTACTTGACCACTAATTTCTAACAATTATCTCGAATTAATCTTGTTTGATCTTGCAAATGCTTATTGACATACAAAACAAATAAATACCAACATAAGTCCGATTTTTGTTAAGAATTAGTAATTAAAAACCATATAATTGGAGTTTTATTTTAACACTTTTGTGTGATTATCACACCATGCGCAAACAAAACATTGTTAATCCTTGAGCAAAAACAGAGAGAAAGAAAGATAAGAAACCAAAAGTGTACCACTTTTGTAGGCACTTGCGATTACACTTAACATGTGCAACAAGCCTTTAATCCTATAGGTTTCCCAATAGGACTAGTGTTGTCTTGTGAGGGTTTGTAGGGAATATACCCACAAAATTCATTATTTGTAAATGGTAGTCACTCTCTTATCTATAATATATAATAAAAATTATAGACCCAAATCCTCTGAGAATGACATATGGCACGAATAAAGGTTGACTAATTAGTCACTACTATCTATCCTCTAAACCCACATGATTTTTCTATTCTCCATTTTCCCATACGTCTCCTCCACTTCTCATTGCCAAAAACTTCAAACACCGGAACCATTTTCCAAATAAAAGAAAAAAAAACTCAAAAAATCAGGGATTTTGGCCTTTCATTTGTCCACGTTTCACCTTCTTCTATATCCATAAATCCTAGATAAAAATGATCTAGCCATTTCAGTTGACAAATAATGAAATACTGGGTTACAACATCTATACTGATAAGATTGTTTTTATAAAGCTAAACCATATATAACAGCATGTATACACTACTGTTTTTATATATCTCTTTACAATGAACATAAGGGGTATTTATCTAGGTATACAAGAGACGGATGCTCCACGTGATGAGATATTGAATATGAGTTATATGTGGAGTAGTTTGAATTTGAAAATTTGTTGCTGCAGAGCCGGTGGGTTTGCAATTGAAGTGGAGGTTTGATCAGTCTCCTATTACACGTCGTTTCTCTGAGGTTTATTCTCACTATCTCCTTGATTTTATTTTCAATCCCTAGATATATTTCATGTGAGCTAGATTTGTTTAGGTTGGTGTTAAATTTTCCAGTCTAACCCTAAAGTCTAAATAATTTGATGTTTCTATTGATGGTGTAGTTTTCCCCTATAAATGGCTGGTGTCAATGTTTGGTGGTCTATCAAGACAATATGAGGTATGTTTGAATTTGTTGAATAAAAAATATTTTGTTATATATATTCTTGATCATTTTTCCCTCCCCCATTTCTAATTTTTCTATGATCTCAAATTCACATTCAAACTCTTTTTTTGAGTTTTGTCCTCTTTTCTTCCATTTTTTTTAAGTCTACATTGAAACTCTGTTGTTTTTCATTTTTAAGGAGTACTGAATTTATTACATGATAAAATAAAAAAAAAACTTTACTTTCACTTTAATGCTAAAAAAATATGTTCATTTTTTTTGTTAAACACTCAAATTATAAAAAAAAAGTATAATAAAGTATGTCTATATTAATACTTTTTTGAAAAAGAGGGGAATGCGGGGATACATACAAACAAGAATAGAAAAGAAGAAAGAAAGGAAAAGTGTGTATACATATTCAGATTATAAGGATTTAACTTATACAGTAGAATATATTTAACAGTTTGTGAAGATTGGGTGTTTTTTGTGATGACTTTAATTTTAGGTTTTGTACGTGAAAGAATGACTAGTGGAGGGAGTTATCTCTCTAGCTCTTTTTCACATAATCCGTCTTTGGCTTTATAGATGTGAATATATTATGGATTTACTAGGTATTCTACAAAAAGGTTGAGTGGGGGAATCAAAGACGTGTTTGGGAGAGAAAGGTTCAGCTTCTTCGACTTGATTAGTGTTTTTATATATATGGTTTTTTGAATGTTTAAGTTTTAATATGTTCTTTTATTTAAATTCATGTTTATTAATATGTGTTTCTTGAATATGTTAAATGTTCAATGATAAAAGTATAGGACTGTCCAACTCTTGGTGATATATGGTTGTCCAACTATTGCTTATTTTAATGTTTTTAAGAAAAAAATTTAATTTCATGATTTGAACTGGGGACACTCAGTATACTCTCACATTGTAATTTTGAAAACAAGAAATGGTAGTGATAAACTTTCACTTTTTTAAATGAATTTTTATTTCGATACAAATAATTTGTTTGTCTGGAGAATTTGTTTTTACAAAACCCACTTTTGTAAAACTAATATATATATATATATATATTTGGTGTTTAAAGTTAAATAATTTGTCTAATATTTATATTATGAACACAATCTATTTGACGAAATGTACATGAGGAAAAAATGTACACTTAATAGAAAATTATTTTATTTTTTGGTTAGTTTTTTTATCCTTTGTATACACGTGTTACAATTACCAATTCAATGACAATTAAAATTTATTTTTGGATTTTTATTGAACATTTTAGCATAATTTAAAAAAATTATTTCAACCATTTGACTTTTAATATTTATATAAAATTCAATCTCCTTTTATTCGTGGAATATAATATGTGAAAAAAACACAAAAAAATATTTTGATAAATTCGGCCATGCATCTTGTGGCCAGCATGCAAGTTAGACATTGAATAATCGTATAATACATCACAAGATAAATATTTTGAGTAATATAATCTAGAAGTGTATAAAAAGTTACACAAGGCACGTCCTTCCTTGAACTCAAGGTGTGTGGTGTGAATCAGTCAAAATAGGTCGAGCATGATAAGAGTAATTCCTAGATTGCCTTTTCAGAATCAATGCTTCAACTTCAAAATCTCACAAATATAGCTCTCTCAAATGAACTCACGAGATTTGGGTAAGTGTATCACTCTTGTGTGTAAGGAGGTGAGTAAATGTAAGCAAGGTCTGACGTCTCACACACATATAAGAAATAATGAACATTGTGGAAAGAAAAATGATCTCATAAAAGAATGCTAAATACTCTAGCGAGAACGTCGAGTTATTCACCACATTGACCTTAATTTTCCCTAACACTTAGGGGAAATCATGGATTCTTATGAGTGAGGGGGAAATGAAATAAGAAGGATATGATGATATGAGGTAGGATGGTGATATGATGGATGGATGGATGGATGATGGATGTTTGAGAATAGTGTATTACACTTGGAACAAATGTCTTTATTTCACAAGATCTTGATTATAACTTTTTTTTCAAATGCACATCAATGTCAGAGATAAATCTGCCAAAAATACATATAACCCCAACATAGATTTGTACCTAATTTTTTCTCCATCTGAATCGAACTCTCCAAGAGATATTTGCTAAAAATGCAAACACTCGTTATGATGGATTTTCTCCTTTTACTTTTTTTTTTCTTTTTTCCCAAACACTCATCATTGTCTGAGATAAATCTGCTAAAAACAAATAACCTCAATGTAGATTTGTATCTATTTTTTTCTCCATTTGAATCGAACTATGGGAGAGATATTTTCTAAAAATGCACACACTCTCTATGATGGATTTTCTCCTTTTACTTTATGTTTTTTTTCTTCTCTTTTTCAACATGGTGTGTGGAAAATGGAGTTTATATGGTAATGGGTGATAAGGTATATGGTGATGATATGGAAAATGGAAGGTGTATGGATGAGGATAATTATATGACAAAATGGAATTTGGTTGGTGTATGGGTAAAAGTCTGGTGATCGGGACAAACTTCAAAACACGTCTTTCTTACTACTCGAGAGTGATGTCATTCTCAATGATCAAGCGAAAAATTTAGTGAAGAATAATGAGATCATTCAACGATTTAAGTGAGGACCCAAAGGAAGTTGAATCAACTTGTGACTCGGAGATTGTGTAAAACTCTCCAAAAGGATGAAAAGCACGAATCTAAAAAACTAAAACCTCCACTGGTGATCCTTAAGGTTTTCTTGAGAATTGTAATACTCTTTAACTCTAAACCACAGTGATGTGATAAATTCGCAATTTTTTTTAGTCTATAAATTCATGGTGCAGAATGCACATAAGCTATTTAGAAAAAATATCCTCTAACTTGATTCCTAGAGTTAAAAGATGGATGATAGAAAACTCACGTCAATGAGTGAGATGAAAGAAACTGCACGAAAAATTTACTAATCGGGTTTTGAAATTTTTTCTAAAGAGGTACGATTTTGATAAAATTCACCACCCCCAAACATAAAGGAACATCGTTATCGATGTTAAATAAAATTATTTTTAAAATTGAGAGCAGAAGGGAGGAAAAAGATTACCATAATCGACCGCTAATGAAGTGGACCACACGTATCCAAGTTGAAACATGAATAAGTGAGGAGATTAAGAAACGTATAAGTCTATAAACATGGTTAAGCCTTAGGTGGTGAGAAACACCACCCCCAAACATGATATGGCTCGTACTAAAAAACAACTAGTTGCCTCATGGTAGCTCTAAGTTTAATGTCTTCAGTCAGACCGAACCATTCTTACCCTAAAGATGAGAACGAAGAAAGCACGGGGTGGCAGCAAAATTGGGTGATGATAATCACCCCCAAACAAGACAAAAGCGTCAGTCTTAATGGATAAAATTGATTGGGGTGAGGGTGAAGAAGCACCAATCACGGGCTTTATTTTTTTATTTATTTTTCAAGATAAAAGAAAATATTTTTGTGATTTTTGAATATTTTGAAAAGGAAAGAAATATTTTTATGATTTTTGTAAAAAAAAATTTGAAAAATGTGAGAGAAATTGAAAAAAAAAATTATTTTTGAAAAATGTGGAAATATTTGGGCCTGAAAAAAAATATTTTTGGAGATTTTGAGTTTTTAAGAAAAAAATGAAAAATAAGTACAGATTTTTTTAAACAATGTGAGAATTATTTTTTGGATTTTTTAAAAATGTGGAAATATTTAGGAGTGACGAAAAATGAAAAACATATTTTTGGATTTTTTAAGAAAAATTAAAAAATATTTTTAAATTTTTGTTTTATTTTTTTTGAAAAATGGGATATAAGGGAATCTCGTTGAAACTCAAAAGGATGGAACACTAAAAATCGACTACGTAAAGAGTAAATTAGACACGTACAAGCAAGGTAGAACTCCTAACTAGCATAAAGCCAAATTTTTTTTATCTTCAATTAGGTGAGAGGGTAGCCGAATTTTAATAACTCCACGGGCGATAAAAACAGGAATCCTTATACGTAGCCTGAAAACAGTGCTCCTACTTGGGTTTCTAGTTGGTTGATTTTAATTATATGATGGCACAGGTTAACAACCAAGTGGAATTAAGTAATTGAGTCGGGTGATGAAATCCTTTCTCATTTCAATGACCAAGTTTAGGTCTTAGGTTCATTAAACCATCCAAAATAAATGCAATGCAAAAATAAAAAATCACGTAGGTGCAATTAGGCACACAAGAGTGGACTTGATTGCAGGAGATTCACGAGTGATAAACAAATATACCTCCCACAGCTTTTACACACATGGGGTGAAGACTGATTTGAGTCAACCGGGGGGAAGTTCGCCTAACTCTAGTCGTCATTGGGAGTCCTATAAACCCAATGTAGAGAGGCTTCAAAATTTTACTCCAAGGGAGATCTCTCTATCTTGTCCCGTTTCCTTTTTCTTTTTATTTATTTATTAAGTATTACAAGCAAATGATGTCAAAAATACACCCAAATGAATACATGTCTCAAGAATACCTAATACATCAACTTCTATTTATTAGAAAAAATAAAAAATACAACTAAAAAATAAAAATGAAATATTCAAGTCTTCACACAAGCCTCCAACTTCGAGAAAGTGGAAATGACACCATTTGATGGGAAAACAAAATTATTTCTAATGTGTGGTGTTGTCGTTGTTGCAAATCCTTTCCAATCAAAATCCCCTTGAACGTACAAACATAATATGAAATTGTATAATGGTAAGTAAGGTTGTCAATCCACTTACATGTGTGAAGAACAAAATATGTGAAGACAAGTGTAGATTCATTTGCATATTATTATTATTTTTATTTTTTAATGAATTATTAATTAATTAACTATGATATAATTTATTAAAGTACTAACTAAGATGTAGAATCAAATAAGAGAAAATGAGATAAAAAAAATTGTGCTAATAAGTAAACTAACTAATTGGACTCACAAGGTGGAAATTCATCCATTGATTGAGAGATTTGCCCTCATTAATCATCATCCAATACATAGAATAAACAAATGAAAGCATGCAAGTATTAAATCAAGAGTAATTAAAGAGGAATATATAAAACCCATTCTAGACTTGAATTAGAATGAAATCTTTAATTACAGCCCAAACTTCTCTCAATTTCAATCCTCACTAATATATATATATATATATATATATATATATAGAGAGAGAGAGAGAGAGAGAGAGTCGAGCTCTCCAACATACCCTTTTTACAAAATAGTAAAAAAAAAAATTAGATGATATTTTTTATATGGATTCATGATATTTCAATGTACCCCTATAAAAAATCAATTGAAAATAATGGCTTTTGTTATTTTTAAAAAATAGGTAAAAAAACTGTCACTTTTTGCCCTTTAAAACTACCAGTTTTTTTTACCTATTTTTTAAAAATATCAAAACACATTATTTTGATCTGAATATTTTTATCGGGGCACACTGAAATATTATGAAACCATACCTCAAAATTATTTTTTTACTATTTTTTAAAAATATCAAAACACATTATTTTGATCTGAATATTTTTATCGGGGCACACTGAAATATTATGAAACCATATAAAAAATATTAACTCAAAATTATTTTTTTTACTATTTTTAAAAAATAGGTTTTTTATAGGTATGTTTAATGAGGTATGTTGGAGAGCCTAACTATATATATATATATATATATATATATATATATATATATATATATATATTAAAAAAAAATTACAAAATAAGAAGAGAACAAAATCTATTGCTAGAAATAAAAATATGGATGAATTCATAATGGACTCTTAAATAATGAGAGAAATTTGCTAAAAATACAAATTCTCTCATTATAAAATTTCACATTAGAGTTAAACAAAGAAAATAAATTCTACATCATCACTTTATGTTGAGATATTTGCTAAAAATGAAAATACTCATCATAAAGGAATGGAGATGAAGTTACTTCCAAAAGGGATGAATTCAACAACATCACTCTACATTGAGATAGTTGCTAAAAATACAAAAAATTACTATAAAGGGGTGGAGTGGAATTCATCCCCAAGAGATAAATTCTACCATACAACTCTATATTGAGATATTTGCTAAAAATGCAAATACTCTCTATAGAGGGGTGGAGGAGAATTTATCACACAAAGTGGAAAACTAAAATGATATTTTTTCTCCAGTGCCACCAAGTCTTCAATTTAAAGGTGGATGAGGTTAGGGGGTAATATGGGAAGGTTAAGTGAGCATGAGGGGAGTAAGGTGGTAGAAGGGTAATTGAGGGATTGCATAGGTGTGCATGTGGGATTAATGAGGGTGTTGAGATTGCGTGGGATTTTGGGGTATAATGGTAAAGGGATATGAGACATTTTAAACATGTGAGTTTATTTTGATTTTATCAGATATGGGAGATGGGTATTGGGTTTGGGCAGTGAATAAGGGTATGAGTTACAATTTAAGGGTTAAGATGGCTTGGGTTGGATTAAATGAGAGTTGGGTCTTGGTATGTGGTGATGGGGTGGATAAAGGGTTGAAATGGTTGGGGTTTTCTTGGGTTGGGTTTTAAGTTGTAGTAGGTCCTGGGTTGTAGGGAAGAAGGGCATCCAGGAAGGGTTTCGAGTTAGGTTATTCTCTGGTCTACCCAGATGGGAAGTAATGCGGTTGGTATAAGGTAACTCCGAGGAAAATCGGATTAATGGGTTTCGGTGTTTGGATGGAAAATAAGCCAGTGAGGGCTCATAGGTTTAGAGTCTCTAGTAGGTTGGAGTGATGCTGGAGGTGTGTTTCTCTGTAGCTGTATAAGGTATATGGGTAGGGGTCGACGACATAAAGGTAGGTCGGCAGGTTAAGAATTAGGTTCGAGTTTGAATTCGGGTAGGAAGGATTGCCATGGGTTAATGTGGTGTGAAATGAAAGAGAGAGAAGGTGTGGGTTGTGAAAGGTTGAAGATGATGGATAGGTAGTTTTAGGTGTGGTAGGGTGTAGGATAAATAGGGGTGTGTGTATAGTGTGCACCTAAAATAAAACTATCTAAAGATTCACCTAAAAAAATATAATCTTTAAAAATTAAAATCATAACCTTTTAAAAACTAAATATTTACAAATCTATTAAAAATAAAATAAAACTAAACAATATAAATTCTATTAAAACTAGAAAATAAATTTCTAATCCAAAAAATAAAAGACTCAGAATAAAGTAAAAATAATAAAATGAACCTAAAAAAACAAATAACATAATAATAAAAGTAAACTAAATAAAACTAAAAACAAATGATATAAAAATCTAATAAAACGCACACCTATAAAACTACAAAAACACTAAAAAGAAAATATTTAAAACACACACGACACACAAATAAATCCTAAAAAAATAAACATGACTCAAAATAAAATATAAAATAAATTCTAAAAATTAAAAACAACACAAATAAAAGTCTAAAAAATCTAAAAAGTACAAACTAAATATGCACGAGGATAGGGACATAATAGGGATGGTTTGGGATCGTTTTAGGTTTAGGTTAGGGTTTGGGGACAGGGCCATTTAACCGCATCATTACCACATTTAATGTACTTGACCACTTATTCCTAGCAACTCACTCGAATTAAGCTTGTTTGACATCGCAAATGCTTCTTGACGTACCAAACAGAGAAATACGAACATAAGTTCGATTTCTACCGAGAATTAGAAATTAAAAACCAGTTATTTGGAGTTTTATTTTAACACTTTTGGGTGCTTATCAAAAGGTTCCATGAAAAGAGGAAATAAAATACCAAATATTAGCATTACAGAAGGATCATGGCTACATTAGCATGGTTATTGCCACCTCAAAGAAGTTATAGAAGAGGTAATTAAAAAGAACAACATAAAGTAGTTAATAGAAAATGGAACTATATCTTGGGTGAAAGGGAAAGTCAAATATAAATGTAATGAGAAACTAAATTTAGTTTGTGTTCAAACTGTATCAGGAGGAATAATATGAGGATGGACATCTTCCTCTTCCTAGAAGGACCACTTAAGGATCACCCAACATGTCAACCTTGCGAGTTACACCAGTACGAAGGCGCTCTCTATTATGTTTCTAGAAGATGACCTTACCTAAAATTCTTTACCTCGTGATGACCCCTTATTGGTCACCATGATCATTGGAAATTATAGTATCCACAAGATACACATTGATGTCAGGAGCCTAATCGACACCATCCTCTGTAACACCCTCCCTAATTAAATTCTGGGTGATCAGTCCTAAATAATATTAAAACTTGTATCTTAGTTGGTTTATTCTAAGCATCACTGTCGAAAACTTTTTAATTACTAATCACCTAAGTGAAATTAGACCGGTGTCAAATTTTATCTTCATTAACTAAAGAAAATTACTCATGCGGAAATAATAATTAATCATTCACAATAAACTATAATTCAAACCATCTCACAATATATAAAAAATAAAGACTTGTCGAGTCAACAATCGGCTAAAATCCAAAACTGCTAAATAAAACCAAGATAATCCAAAACAAAAGATCTGCAATAATGACAATGGACAACATGTCCCAATATAGAATACTAAAATGAGATCCTACACTAGATCTGCATAAATGAATCGTCTATTCAAAGTTCTGCCAGCCTCCACAATGTTGTAGCTACGAGTCCCTAAATTGAATCCTCAAGTTTGGCATCCCTGTGGCTGGACACCTAAAAGGGTTTAAAAATATTTTGATAGGAAGAGTTAGTACTCAAAATGTTTTAAAAAGATTTAGCAAGTGATCATCACAGTAAGATGAGTTACTAATTACACATGTTAAGATTTGTGTACAGCCTAACGTCCCGTACTTAGCCCACCTAACTGTACTACCCAAGATAATTGCATTATAGTATTCAACTGAACTTACCTACACGACTAAGTTCCCATACCGCCCATATAGTATTTAATAGTAACCATATCTCATAATTTTATATACTTAGATAAATTTTCACGCCTTGTTATCTTTGACCTTTTGTAATTAAGTTTCCCTACTTAATTTTCTTTTAGATGTATTCATGGCATCTCATTATTTACTAACTCGTATAATTAGATTATCTATACAATATACATTTCACACATAATATATACTTATACACTCATTCATCACTAATATGTCCTCATAACCCACATTAAGGACTCTTGGTTCGGAATGGTCCATTGACACCAAGTAATAGGATTGGTTCGGAATGTCACCTCGACCCCAATTTTTATTTCATGTATTGGTTCGAAAAATCACCTCGACCCCACTAATGATATTTTATACACATATTGGTTCAGAAATCTTTCGTCACGACCCCAAATTTACTATTACCACATATTAGTTCGGAATCCTACCTTGGCCCTAATATAGACATATACATACTTTATGTATTATCTCCACCTAAGTATTTGTATAATTCAGTAGGTATACACGCAAACTAATAATAGTGCTCATACATAATATTTTCTCTTCAATATTCACCGTACTTATTACTTTACGATTAATCACACTATCTCATTTTAATTGAGTATTCACATAACTCTATGGGACCTAGTTACCCCTCCATTCATTTCAGTAGATAAACTATCTCTAACCTACTGATATTAATTTGGATTTACGTTAGCTTCCCTCATAACGTAAATCTGTAATCCCCGATACGTGACTCAATTGGTTTATCTTCTTCGGTCCACCTCTCCAAATCTTACACCCATGATTATAATGGACCCCACTATAATACCCCGCATTTTTATCGATATTTATTTATGGGATTAATTAAATTAAATGTGAATTAATTGAGAATTAATCTGGATAAACTACTAACGAGATGTGAGTTGGTATTTGATTATAATGTGTATATATGGAAATATATGAATATTGAAAATATTGAAATTGTCGCGAGGCTGAAATACGGCAATTTGGAAAATTTAGTTGGGACGCACGTGACAGTCGCGTCAGTAATGTAATTATTTAAATTAAAAAGTGAATTTTATTTTTATCAACCGTATGGTCATTTTGAGTGCGCCAACGAATCCGAAAGGGTCGAAATAGTCCGAAAACACTAGCCGGGGGTTTAGTTTGGGTCCCGGGGCATTTTTGGGCCATACCGGCAACTTAAAAGGGTATTTAGGTAATTTTGAAATTTGGGGAATTTTGACCAACGAATTTTGGGAATTAAAAATAGGGAATTTAATGACCCACTAATCCATTACCAGCACTTAAGTGATTAGAGGGCAACGGGAGTTATAGGAGGAAGTTAGAAAAGTTCCCAAAGAGAAAACCTTAACCTCCATCTTCAACCTTCAACCTTGGGAGAGAAAGAGAGAGAGAAACCTTCATCAATTCAACAGCAAATTCAGAGAATAATCCGAGGCAAGTTTTTTAATTATGTTAATTTCAAGCGAATGTTTCTTCCATGATTAGAAAATTATATAATCGCATTGTATTGGAAGATTTATAAAAACCCATGAAATTGGAGTTATAAATTCAGATTTGGATATAGGTTTTCATGTAGAATTGTTATTGGGTGATTAGACTAAAAGAATTACTATTTTTAAGCTACAAAAACGGATTTATTTATGGAAATTGATGACTTTAAATTTCTAGGGTTCATGTTCATAAGGTTTGGGAAAAATTGGGGAGTTATGATAATTACATGATGTGTAGGAAGAATTGTCCTTGTATAAATGTTGTGTTATGACCTATGAATGTTTAGTGAGGATTAGAAACCTTAAAATACTGTTGGGAGACTTTTAGATGAGATTAGAGGTGAAGAAAATTGAGAAAAACGAGATAGGAAAATTTTGGGCTCGAAACTGTCACCTCGTTAGAAGACCTGCCCAGGTCGTTCGAACGAACTTCTAACGAGTTGAAAGTTTGACTTCTAATGAGTTGGATGTTCGTTCGATGCCTTTCATTCGAACGAGATCTCGTTAGATGCCCACTTCGTTCGAACGAACTCTCGTTCGAACGAGACTTCTAACGAGTTGACAGATTGGCCTTTTTGGCTTGATTTGATTTCTAATGTCCCGTAACCTGGTTTAATTGTAGAGATAACATTCCCTTGAAGACTAATTGATATAGTTGGGATATTTGGGATATATTGAGGAGTAAAACATAGAAGTGTGATATATGAAAATTGTGGATTAAGACGTGAGTGACTAATTACGATGTGAGAGTAATGGACGATTTAAATGTTAGTATTAACCGGTGATATGTGAATTGCGTAACATTATAAGTTGGTATAAGAATGAGAAGTATACCACTAATAAATTATAGTAATTACTAAGATGTGTCCATGCTTAGTATATTTATATGATTTTATGTGTATGACATACCTACCATACTTGCTATCACGGGAGGTTTACGTTCGCTCAGGGCCATCTAATCTTTGTGTGCCCGGATTTAGATTGGTACCTCGAGGACATAGTTCAAGAGAACGACTTATTTATGAGTTAATAAGTCAGATGACTATGGAGTGTAGGTATGTACGTGACCCATGGATATGTTGAATTATGTTCGCCTCCATTTTTGTGTGTTGTGCTTATTCTAAAAATTCCTGAGAGATTCGGAATTTGTAATCCTTATGTACGTGATGTACCGGGATGGATAGCAGAGTATGTGTGCACCACAGCTTAGCCTCGTGGTGCTTATATTGTATATTTATGATGTGAATAATATACGGTTAAATGAAAAGGAATTGTTATGTTTAATTGCGAGTATGATTGTAGTAACGTCTTGATAAAGATAAAAAGGGATAACCTGCTGTGAAATGGTAATGCTGATAATTGAGAATCCGAGTTTAAGTAAAGCTATCTGTTTAAGTGATAACATTGGGAATTCATATTGTGAATTGAGTAGGAAGGTTAGAACTTATGTCGGTTTAGTTAGATATGAGAATCACTTGAATGGGTACGATACGTTAGGAGTGCACAATTAGTCGAGAGGTGAGTATTTCATGTGAGAGCACGTCCTAACATGTATTTTGCATTCATTGTTTTAATGTTATTAAAGCACTTGCTATTTTTAAAATACTCTCCACTTTCGGGCTCTGACCCGTTTGCTTTCAAATCTACTTTTTGTAAAAACCTTTTTAGGTGCCCAGCCACAAGGACACCATGCATAGGAATTCTATTCAGGTGACGAGCTGTAGCTGTTATGGAAGTTACAGGGCCTTCATATTAGACGCCTCATTTTCTAGTCTTGACTCCATATTCAGTTTCATCATTTGTAGGGCATGTCGTCCATTTCTATTAGAGACTTTTTATATTTCAGTTATTCAGACTTTGGTTTGTAATTAATTCTGGATGCAGACTTGTTTTATTTATTTCCATATTGGGAATTGTTGTGAGGAGTATTTCCTCTAGACTCATTATTACTTGTTGATTTCACTATTGGGACTTTATTGTGTATGGTTATGTTATTCTTTTATTCTTCACTTACTTCATGTTAATCAGATTTAATTTAAAATTGGCAACTTGCTTTTTAAATACTAGGTGGTTAGTAATCATTAAAATGTTTTCGACAGTGATGCTATTAACTGAACCAACTTGGAATTTTGTATTAATTTTTTGAAAGGACATTTTTGTCCATTATCAATATGTATGTCATACGCCGTTACACCGTTGAAGAAATTCAAGATCGCATCTACATCAACGGATCCGAATATCAAAGCGTCTTCAACATCATAGCCTCTGTAAGAATGAACTTGGTAAAATTTTGTTTTTACGTTCCTTAAAGTTCATATTTAGTATTGGGAAATTTTTATAAAATGTTTTTTATAAAAATAAGAAGTATTTGTTTTTATTTTTCTGGGAAAACCGAACCGGTCCGCCCTCTACCCGGTCCGATCCGCCTTGCTCAAGACAAAACCATTATTTGTTTTAGAGGGTCAACTAATTCCAAGGACGCTAGAAAAGATCACACTTTCGGTGTCATCCCACCCATTTACACATGCTCCTATTGTGGTAGGAATGGTTACCTTAGGCGATTTTGTTTTGATCTTGGAAGAGGTCCTAGGAATTCGAAGTCTAGTATTTTGTTGGTTCCCAAAACCCCTTGTCGACGTGTTTCATCCATTTGGGTTAGGAAATCACTTTTGGAGGAACTAGATTTTAGACAAGTTGATTCCCGTTTGCTTGCACATGATTCTTCTCTTGCCATATCATATAGATGATTGTGTTTGCATGTTTGTCATACGCTAGTTATGCCTTTTGATATATTTTTGCTAGCATTATGACGTGTACTTTTTGTATATATTTTTTTGAAAAATTTTGAAAAATACAAAAAGATTTTTTTTTGTTGCACCGTTTATGGATGAACACTTTGGATGACCGAGTCACAACATCATTCCATTATTTTCATGTGACTATTTGATAGTGTTTTGAGACAATAGGTCAATTCATCCATGTGCTTTATAATGTTTGGAGTCATTAAGATGTAATTAAGTGTTACTTCCTACATGCTTGACTCATGTTTCCTTTATTGCACACATGCACGAATTTGTTTGATTATTTTGCTTGTCTTATCACATGTTGGTTGGGTGTTTTCACTTCAATCCTGTCCTTAAAACGAACCAAGCGCGATAATTTTTATAAGGAAATTGTGCATATAAAAACCGTTTTGTGAGTTTGTGTGATTTGTTTGATAACGGGGAGGGGCTGCGAAAGGTAATCATCTATCCTTTGCGCAAAAGCCACCGTTAAAAAGGACCTAGAAAATTGAGGAATTTTATTATCCGAGGTCCAAAGAGGTTAAAAGAGCCCGAAAAAATTTAAAGGCAATAAAAAGAAATTCATGCCAATTATGGGCCATTTAGGTTTTTGCACCAATTCTCCAAAGTTTGAGAATTTAGTTTATACACCTCTAAAAGAATATATATATGGGGGAGTTTGGTTGGAGAATTAAAACGGATTTGCACGTCCTTGAAATTCTTGAAAATGCGCTATATAGTTTTGGATGTTATTGGTGTGGAAATCATTTGACTTTGATTTGTTGATTTGCATAAGATGATGTCATCTAAATTCAACAAACTTTTACACCTAAGGATACCTTTGATGTTCATTCGTTAGGAGTACACGTATGCATCGTGCACATATGATTGATTGAGTTGATTTACCTATCGAATGTGTTCACACCCATTCATTCCGCTTCCATGACTTGGTTGTTTGAGTCTAAATCCATGGTGTGATTTTTGTATCATATTTGTTCATAATGGTATCCTATCTTTGTATGAAAAATTTGAAAAAACAAAAATAGTTTGTTGATTTTTTTGTATACCGTGACACCCCGATTTTGCTTATTTAATTCATTCTTCTCATTTGTCTATTTGGGGAAATCATAAAAAAGGGGGAGAAAGAATTATCATATTAAGGGGGAGAGTTTGAATTTTGGGGGAGTTTTTTAGATGTAGCTTATGTTTTTATCATATATTGGTATCCATGTTTATCTCTTTCAAACTCGATATGTCACGTGGTATCTGCTTTGTCTCATGTGTGTAGGTATGAAGATTGAAGATCAATATGTTGCACACGCTGATGAGAAAAGCTTTGAGATTTGATGATTGTTGAAGATTGAAGAACAAACGATGAAGATTTAAACATTTGTATCTTTCCATCTTTAGGGTTCACGGGAGGGTAGATTTGTATAGGTCATCAGTTGATAATTCGGATATTTTTTTATGTATGCACCGGCATAGACATAGGGGGAGATTTGTAAGGACATTTTTGTCCATTATCAATATATATGTCATACGCCGTTACACCGTTGAAGAAATTCAAGATCGCATCTACATCAACGGATCCGAATATCAAAGCGTCTTCAACATCATAGCCTCTGGAAGAATGAACTTGGTAAAATTTTGTTTTTACGTTCCTTAAAGTTCATTTTAGTATTGGGAAATTTTTATAAAATGTTTTTTATAAAAATAAGAAGTATGTTTTTTCAAGCAAAATGAGGCTTTTTAAAGTTTTTATTTTTCTGGGAAAACCTAACCGGTCCGCCCTCTACCCGGACCGATCCGCCTTGCTCAAGGTCCAGTAGACCCCGGATCGAATGCAAACCGATGAAGGAGAAATATCCGAACCGATCCGACCTCATCTGGACCGATCCGCCTCTTAATAAAAGAACCGATCCGGTCAAATCGGACCGATCCGCCACCAAGTCGGACCGATCCGACTGTGATAAATTCGGCCAGATCTGTTAGAGATTTTTTAGGATCAAAGTTTTCCTATTTAAAACCCACTACGGGAAGTGTTTTTTAAGACTTTTCAAGACGATTTTCAGAGTCCTAAATACTCTAAGTCTTCACCTTTTTGAGTCCCAAGACTCTTTTTGATTCACACCAAAAATCCCAATTACTTTTGTGAATCTTTTGGAACCCTAGAACACAAACTTTGTTGTTGTTCATCTTTGTGGAGAGATCTTTGCAACCGAGGGCTGCGTGTAATTGCTGAGAGAGTCTCTACAAAGTTTTATGGCTGCGTGTCATTGAGGAGAGCTGCGGTTCTTCCTTCGTTGTTTGGGCTGCGAGTCCTTGGAGGGTACTGCGTGTATTCTCTTGCTGAGTTCAAGACTGCGTGTCTTTGTGGGTTGGCTGCGCGTTGATCCATTGCATATTTCTCTATGTAATTGTAAGTTGCGGCTTGTATATTCATAGTGAAATAAAGGTTTTACCCGAAAGGGGTTTTTTCCTGAAATCTGTGTCTTAGCATATTTTGTGTCACATGCTTTATTTATTTATTGGTTGACACACGCACCTTAGATGCATGATTAGGGGCTGAAATTAAATAAGTGTGTTATATTAGAAAGTTGCGAAGTTAATCAATTATCACACGTAATTCTCGCATTCTCATTTTTAATAAAGGAGTAGCTACCTGGTATTTAATTAGTCGGGGTGTCACAGGTGGTATCAGAGCATTAGGTTCTAGTGTCCTTTAGGATCTGTACGGCTTATTATGTTTCCCCTGAGCTTTCTTTGATATAGAGCCCTATATTTTAGGACTGTTGTATTCCTTTATGTATGCTTCGCTCTTCAGATATTTTAAGTTTATAACTGCGAACTTATAGACTTTACTCTTATTTCAGATGCCTCCACGACGTGCACCACGGGTTCCTAGGAATGCACAGCAAGAGCCCCAGCCAGCTCCAGTACAGGGCACCATGAATGTCGCCGAGGTTGCAGCCATTGTAGCCCAAGCGGTAAATGCCGCTCTCGCTGTTGTACAGCAGGCACCACCTCAGGCGCCAGTACCCGCTCCAGTTCAGGAACATGCATTCCCGTCTGCTTGGGAACGTGTTCGTGATGCTTTTCAGAAAGCTTACCCTCCGGAGTTCGCAGGTAGCTCCGATGTTGTGGTATCTAGTCAGTGGAGGAAAGATATTTAGAGGCACTTGAGGATGTATGAGTGCACCGATGTTCACAGGCAGATACTAGCTACTTTCAAGCTAGTGGGATCTGCACTGCAGTGGTGGGAGTCTATTACCATCGCAGAGGAGAGAGATACTCTCACGATACAGGAGTTCTGGGTGCGGTTCGACCGCAAATATTTTCCTTCAGTTGTTCACACGGAAATGAGGAGGAAGTTGATGAACCTTAGACAGGAAGGAAAGACTGTGGCCGAGTATGCGGCCGAATTCACAAATCTACTGAATATTGTCCCGGATGAGGTACCGACAGAGGAGAAGAAGATCCATAAGTTCACCGATGGATTGACATGGAGGATCCGTCAGCATTTGTTGGGGAATCTCTCGTTGGCCACTTATTCTGACGTGGTTAATGCTGCATTACTACACTGCCAGGATCACCTCTTTCACATGTCTGAGAGCAAGAGATCAGGAGAGTCCAGCCATCAGGGAAGGACTGGGGGAAATGGTGCCAGTGGGGCACAATCTCCTCAGGGACAGAGGCAGGGTGACCAGGGTTCTCAGCAGGGGGATCATAAGAGGTTCAGATCGGGGAATTTCAGGCACAGACAGGGAGGTTTTAGGCAGGGCCATCAGGGTCCGAACGGCCATCAGGGCCAGCAGGGGCAGAATGGTCAACAGCAGTTTCAGCAGGGCCAGCAAGGCCAGGGCAGAAATGGTAATGATCACCAGGGCCGTGGTCAGCAGGGGCAGCAAGGGGGAAACTTCCAGGGGAAGTGTTTCATTTGTGGTAAGATTGGCCACAAACGTCAGGATTGTCCTGATAAGGGCAGGGCCCCGCAGCAGCAGCAGCAGCAGGGTGCTCGACAGGAGCCGCAGAGGCCTATGTTTCTCGCCGCCCTCCTAGCACCACCACAGATGGAAGCATTACCACCCATTCCAGCAGTCCCAGTTCAGCAGGGGCAGCTTCAGTATGGGAGGGTATATCAGCTCCAACAGGCCGCAGCCCCACAGGATCCACCGGCCATTGAGGGTATGTTCTCTATTCAGGGAACTAGGGGGCGTATTTTATTTGATACGGGGGCTACACACTATTTTATTGCTATGAGATTTGCACGCACTATTGGGTTATTATACACCGCAGAGAGCACCGCTACTTGTGTAGACTCACCGTTGAGTAGGGGTTCCATGATTTCCCTTATGTGTAGAGGTGTGGGTATAGAGATCGGGATGTTTACTTTACCCGTTGATATGTTAGTATTAGAGATGACCGAGTATGATGCCATTATTGGTATGGATTGGCTAGTTGCGTACCGAGCCATGATTGACTATTTTAGTATGAGTATTATCTTTGCCATTCCCAGCCAGGAGATGTTTTTGGTGGCGATGCCTCGTCCTGAGGGAGGATCGTCCACCCACTTGTACTATATAGAGGAGGATACCTCTAAGGAAGTGGTGATACCACTTGATTCGATTCTGATTATTCGCGAGTTTTCCGATGTATTTCAGGATATACATGGATTACCTCCGAGTAGAGAGATAGATTTTGTGATCGATTTGATGCCGGGCACTCGACCTATTGCCCGCGCACCTTACCGAATGGATCCAGCTGTGATGAGAGAGTTACGGGATCAGATTGAGCAGTTATTGGGTCAGGGTTTTATACGGAGGAGTACCTCGTTGTGGGGTGCCCCTGTGTTATTTGTAAAGAAGAGGGATGGATCGTTGAGGTTGTGTGTAGATTACCGGGAGTTGAATAAAGTCACGATACGGAATAAGTATCCGTTGCCCCGAATCGATGACTTATTCGACCAGCTGAGAGGAGATTCTTTCTTCTCAAAGATTGATTTGCGATCAGGATACCATCAGTTGCGTATCAGGGAAGAGGACGTCTCGAAGACTACTTTCTTAACGAGATATGGTTCCTACGAGTTCCGGGTTATGCCTTTTGGTTTGACCAATGCTTCAACCGTGTTTATGGACTTGATGAATAGGGTGTTCAGAGAGTTCCTAGATCAGTTCGTCATTGTCTTCATTGATGACATTCTGGTTTACTCCCAGTCAGAGGAGGAGCACGCCGAGCATTTGAGGCAAGTTTTGTAGACGCTACGTCAGAACGAGTTGTATGCAAAATATGAGAAGTGCGGGTTTTGGCTGAAGGAGGTTCAGTTTTTGGGGCATATTATTTCTGATAGGGGGATATCTGTTGATCCGGGGAAGGTATCCGCGGTGAGGGAGTGGGGACAGCCCATGACACCGACTGAGATTCGTAGTTTCTTGGGCCTAGCAGGATACTACAGGAGGTTTATTTGGGGTTTCTCAAAGATAGCGGGTCCTTTGACACATCTGACTCGTAAGGGTGTGCCGTTCATTTGGAGTGATGCCTGTCAGTTGGCATTCGATGAGTTGAAAGACAAGTTGACCTCAGCACCTATGTTAGCATTGCCGAGACCGGGAGTTGAGTATCTAGTTTACACTGATGCGTCCTTACAAGGACTTGGAGGTGTATTGCAGCAGGAGAGTCAGGCCATAGCTTATGCGTCCCGTAAGCTTAAGCCTCACGAAAAGAATTACCCCACTCATGATTTGGAGTCAGCGGCAGTTGTATTTGCCCTTCGGATTTGGAGACATTACCTTTTGGGGGAGAAGTTTCAATTTTTCACAGACCACAAGTCCCTACAGTACATATTCACGCAGAAGGAGTTGAATATGTGGCAGCGAAGGTGTCTTGAGTTTGTGAAGGATTATCATTTCGATATCCAATATCACCCAGGGAAGGCTAACGTGGTAGCAGACGCGTTGAGCCGTAGGCCAGTGGATGAGGTGGCAGGGGTGTGGAAGGAAAAGTGGAAGGAGTTGGGACACCAGGATGCAGTGGCCCGATCGTTCATGTCTGTGATGACTGTTACATCGCAGATTGTCGTGAAGGTGGTAAGGGCACAGGCAAATGACCCGTTCTGTCAGGAGAAGATAGTTCGATTACTAGCAAAGGGAGCCGAGTCCTATACCGTTAGTTCAGATGGGGGATTACGCTTCAATGGGAGACTGGTAGTTCCGGAAGGGGAGGAATTGCGACACGAGGTGATGGCAGAGTCGCATGGCTCACGGTTCGCGGTACATCCCGGTGGGAACAAAATGTACCAAGATATGAGACGTCAGTATTGGTGGAGCGAGATGAAGAGGGATATTGCCGTGTTTATTTCTAAGTGCGCCACTTGTCAGCTGGTAAAAGTGGACCATCAGAGACCGGCAGGACTTCTATAGCCATTAGAGGTCCCGATGTGGATGTGGGAGAGCATCTCCATGGACTTTATCACGGGGTTACCTACGTCACAGAGGGGTCACGACTCCATTTGGGTAATTGTGGACAAGTTGACCAAAGTTGCCCATTTTCTAACCGTAAGGACAGACTACACTACGGGACAGTATGCCAAGCTTTTTATTGCAGAAATAGTGAGACTTCACGGTGTGCCCCTAAATGTCGTGTCTGACCGAGATAAGATATTCGTTTCATGGTTTTGGGAGAGTTTTCAGGAGGCCATGGGCACGGAATTGCGATTGAGTACGGCTTATCATCCGCAGACCGATGGGCAAACCGAGCGTACAAATCAGATGTTGGAGGACATGTTGCGTATGTGCATCATTGATTTCGGGGGTGGATGGGAGCCGTATCTTCCACTGGTGTAGTTTGCTTACAAAAACTCCTACCAGTTCACCATTGGCATGGCTCCATTTGAGGCATTGTACGGTAGACCTTGTCGTTCCCAGCATGTTGGTTGGAGGTGGGGGACAACAAACTACTTGGGTCGGAAGTGAGTCAGGATACTTCGGCGAGGATATAATTGATACGGAGTCGCATTCGGGTAGCTCAGGATCGGCAGAAGAGCTACGCTGATGCGAAGAGATTCTTCAGGGAGTTCCAAGTGGGGGACCAAGTTTTACTCGGATTATCTCCTATGAAGGGGATTATGCGATTTGGGAAGAAAGGGAAGTTGGCACCAAGATACGTGGGACCATTTCCTATCATCGAGTGGATTGGGTCTGTTGCGTATAGACTTAGGTTTCCGGAGCATTTACACAGGATTCATGATGTGTTTCATATTTCCTCACTAAGGAAATATCTTAGAGATGATTTGGCTCATTCTCACATTTCTTTGGAGGACATAGATCTCCAGCCCGATAGCTCCTACGAGGAGGGGCCGATTGCTATTTTGGACCGACGTGAGCGGAAACTGCGGTCAATGATAGTTTCGTTAGTACGTGTTCAGTGGCGGCATCATAATGCCGAGGAGTCCACATGGGAGTGCGAGGATGAGATGCGCGAACGTTATCCAGGGTTGTTTTTACCAGGTACTTTTTAGTTCCGAATTTCGGTACGAAATTCTGTTATTAGGGGGGAAGTATGTAATACCCCGCATTTTTATCGATATTTATTTATGGGATTAATTAAATTAAATGTGAATTAATTGAGAATTAAATCGGATAAACTACTAACGAGATGTGAGTTGGTATTTGATTATAATGTGTATATATGGCAATATATGAATATTGAAAATATTGAAATTGTCGCGAGGCAGAAATACGGCAATTTGGAAAATTTAGTTGGGACGCACGTGACAGTCGCGTCAGGAATGTAATTATTTAAATTAAAAAGTAAATTTTATTTTTATCAACCGTATGGTCATTTTGAGTGCGCCAACGAGTCCGTAAGGGTCGAAATAGTCCGAAAACACTAGCCGGGGGTTTAGTTTGGGTCCCGGGGCATTTTTGGGCCATACCGGCAACTTAAAAGGGTATTTAGGTAATTTTGAAATTTGGGGAATTTTGACCAACGAATTTTGGGAATTAAAAATAGGGAATTTAATGACCCACTAAGCCATTACCAGCACTTAAGTGATTAGAGGGCAACGGGAGTTAGAGGAGGAAGTTAGAAAAGTTCCCAAAGAGAAAACCTTAACCTCCATCTTCAACCTTCAACCTTGGGAGAGAAAGAGAGAGAGCAACCTTCATCAATTCAACAGCAAATTCAGAGAATAATCCGAGGCAAGTGGTTTAATTACGTTAATTTCAAGCGAATGTTTCTTCCATGATTAGAAAATTATATAATCGCATTGTATTGGAAGATTTATAAAAACCCATGAAATTGGAGTTATAAATTCAGATTTGGATATAGGTTTTCATGTAGAATTGTTATTGGGTGATTAGACTAAAAGAATTATTATTTTTAAGTTACAAAAATGGATTTAAGTATGGAAATTGATGACTTTAAATTTCTAGGGTTCATGTTCATAAGGTTTGGGAAAAATTGGGGAGTTATGATAATTACATGATGTGTAGGAAGAATTGTCCCTATATAAATGTTGTGTTATGACCTATGAATGTTTAGTGAGGATTAGAAACCTTAAAATACTATTGGGGAGACTTTTAGATGAGATTAGAGGTGAAGAAAATTGAGAAAAACGAGATAGGAAAATTTTGGCCTCGAAACTGTCACCTCGTTAGAAGAGCTGCCCAGGTCGTTCGAACGAGCTCGTTCGAACGAGCTTCTAACGAGTTGATAGTTTGACTTATAACGAGTTGGATGTTCATTTTATGCCTTTCGTTCGAACGAGATCTCGTTAGATGCCCACTTCGTTTGAACGAACTCTCGTTCGAACGACCTCGTTCGAACGAGACTTCTAACGAGTTGACAGATTGGCCTTTTTGGCCTGATTTGATTTCTAATGTCCCGTAACCTGGTTTAATTGTAGAGATAACATTCCCTTGATGACTAATTGATATAGTTGGGATATTTGGGATATATTGAGTAGTAAAACATAGAAGTGTGATTTATGAAAATTGTGGATTAAGACGTGAGTGACTAATTACGATGTGAGAGTAATTGACGATTTAAATGTTAGTATTAACCGGGGATATGTGAATTGCGTAACATTATAAGTTGGTATAATAATGAGAAGTATACCACTAATAAATTATAGTAATTACTAAGATGTGTGCATGCTTAGTATATGTATATGATTTTATGTGTATGACATACCTACCATACTTGCTATCACGGGAGGTTTACGTTCGCTCAAGGCCATCTAATCTTTGTGTGCCCGGATTTAGATTGGTACCTCGTGGACATAGTTCAAAAGAAAGAATTATTTGTGAGTTAATAAGTCAGTTGACTATGGAGCGTAGGTATGTACGTGACCCATGGATATGTTGAATTATGTTCGCCTCCATTTTTGTGTGTTGTGCTTATTCTAAAAATTCCTGAGAGATTCGGAATTTGTAATCCTTATGTACATGATGTACCGGGATGGATAGCAGAGTATGTGTGCACCACAGCTTAGCCTCGGAGTGCTTATATTGTATATTTATGATGTGAATAATATACGATTAAATGAAAAGGAATTGTTATGTTTAATTGCGAGTATGATTGTAGTAACGTCTTGATAAAGATAAAAAGGGATAACCTGCTGTGAAATGGTAATGCTGATAATTGAGAATCCGAGTTTAAGTAAAGCTATCTATTTAAGTGATAACATTGGGAATTAATATTGTGAATTGAGTAGGAAGGTTAGAACTTATGTCGGTTTGGTTAGATATGAGAATCACTTGAATGTGTGCGGTACGTTAGGAGTGCACAATTAGTCGAGAGGTGAGTATTTCATGTGAGAGCACGTACTAACATGTATTTTGCATTCATTGTTTTAATGTTATTAAAGCACTTGCTGTTTTTAAAATACTCTCCACTTTCGGGCTCTGACCCGTTTGCTTTCAAATCTACTTTTTGTAAAAACCTTTTTAGGTGCCCAGCCACAAGAACACCATGCATAGGAATTCTATTCACGTGACGAGCTGTAGCTATTGTGGAAGTTACAGGGCCTTGATATTAGACGCCTCATTTTCTAGTCTTGACTCCATATTCAGTTTCATCATTTGTAGGGCATGTCGTCCATTTCTATTACAGACTTTTTATATTTCAGTTATTCAGACTTTGGTTTGTAATTAATTCAGGATGCAGAGTTGTTTTATTTATTTCCATATTGGGAATTGTTGTGAGGATTATTTCCTCTAGACTCATTATTACTTGTTGATTTCACTATTGGGACTTTATTGTGTATGGTTATGTTATTCTTTTATTCTTCACTTACTTCATATTAATCAGATTTAATTTAAAATTGGCAACTCGCTTTTTAAATACTAGGTGGTTAGTAATCATTAAAATGTTTTCGACAGTGATGCTATTAACTGAACCAACTTGTAATTTTGTAATAATTTTTAATTAAGGAGTAGCTACCCGGTATTTAATTAGTCGGGGTGTCACACCCACTGAATACCTATTGGTCTTCACTAAGTACCTACATAGGTATATATTATCTCTAAGGTTGTTCTCAAGCCTTGGCAATCATTTAGAACTTAACCAACAAAAGAACCCAAAATCAGACAATGTCAATCCATTGACCATGAGCATCGATTGATCGACTCCATCGATCGATCGACATTCATAATCGATCGATTGATTGAGCAGTGATAGACGCAGTTCCTCTTCTTCTTCATGAATTTTTCACCATTTTTAATTATCCTACTCCCATGATAATATACCAGACGATTAACTAACAGTCCCTAACCATTCTTACGTACAATAGGATGATTTCCAATGAATTAAACATCACGAATCTTCACAAATTCATCCCAAAATAATTCAAATTCTCTAATCATTCTAGAACCCTAAATTAATATGTAATTCCCATACATTCAATCATAAATCCATATTTAATCCATTTTAATCATCAAGTCTTCTATGATTTCAAATCCTCTACAGGTCTAAATCATTCTACATGCAAATCCCCAACCAACATGAATTTTATTCAATTCTTTTTCTCCAAGAATATTCATCAAATCATATTATTAATAAATCCTACACATGGATATTATATCTCAATTTAATTTGCAAATGACCACTTGCCTTGATTACAGTAGGGTCTAATTTCATGATTGTTGGATGGTTGATGTTTTTCTTCTCCTTTCTTTCTTCCCAATATGCTTGTGGTGGAAGAACACACTCCAATCTTCTCTAAATCTCTCTCTCTTAGGCTTCACAATAGATCTCTCTCTATCTCCAATGGTTTTTGCGACTTTTTCTCTCCTCTAACCCTATCCTCCAACTCTTATAATCTGATCTAGAGTGTGTAATTTCGTAGGTCTACTCACCCCAAAATGTCAAAAGGCTAAAACGCCCTCATATGGTCCCGATTTAACCTAAAAATGCCCCGATACCCGACTAGTACCCCTGGGTATACTATTTTGAATAATTCGATCCTTTAGGAATCATCCGTGACCTCTAAATTATCATTTGCGTCACTTAAAATAAATTTCTATCTTATCCTCAATTTAGTCTACACACGACACCCAGTTGAGATATAATCAAGTACATCCATATCACTCGTTATATCGTACAAATTAACTATCAATATTTACTATTCACACTTAGTAAATTTGAATTATAATATTAATAAGTGTCTAACTCTCGATTAATATTTAATAATCACAATTATTATTTAATCACTTAATAATCATAATTACCATTAAATCGCATTAAGTTACCTCACTCGTGTAATTTAAATATAATCGTATTTTCCTATTTAATTGCTCAATTAATTAAATTATTACATCCTCATGAATGCATACAAAGCAATAGAACTAGACATGAAGGACCTCATACCATGAAGGAACTTATACCTATCACCACTCCTCTAGTAGCATTTAGCAGGGAGATGTATCACACCACATGTTATATTAGCCTACCACTCACAATAAGGGCTAACCATTAAATAGGTTCCCATGCTCAAGATAAACTACTAAGATTATACTCGTACATATACAAATAGGATTTTGACTCCCTATCTAAGTTGTGAATTATAACCAAAATTATGATCTTCCATGATCAGACCAAACCCAACTAACTAAAATTACTACTAAGTTCAGGCGATTGACATTCATATAATATATTTAGAATAGATATACGACATTCTCGAAAATATAATTCTTATTTCAAATTGAACCTAGCGCATCTTTATTAATATATAAATTCCATATATGCTTTTAAGAATTAAACCTAAATAATCTTGCACTTAGTCTTTAATCCATGTGCCTATGCATCTAACACCCATTTCCTTGAAGTTGTATCAAGATGAAATATTGGTTATGATGATGTCGCCTTTTCGCATAATCTCTCGTATCAAGTGATACTTTAACTAAGTGTGTTTATCCCTCTTATGAGCCCTTAGTTCTTTCAACTTATCAACAACTCACGATAAATTTCAATATCCAACTTCACTGAAAGAACCACACCTAAATTACTTAAGAAGTTACAAAGCTAAGTAACCCAGTTTTCTTCCTCTGAAGAGACAGTAGATTCTATTTCCATATTCAAATCAACAATACAATATTTCTTCACACTCCTTTAACTTAGGGATCCACTTCCAACTTAAAATCTGAGTCATATACCCTAAAGTTATAAGACTACATGCCAAGTAAACTAACACATATTCTTTCGTACTTTTAGGTACTTGAGAGTGTTCTTTATTACTGTCCATTCCTTCCACATAGGTTAATCTATAATCTTATAACCATGACAATTACATAGAAGATTTTTGGTCTTATACACAATATAACATATAGGAGGTTGACCATCATTGAAGCATGAGGTATATTCCTTATCCTTTCCATCTGATCAGGTGTCAAAGGACACTGATCCATAGACAAAGAGATTCCATGCCTAAATGGAAAAATCCTTTGTTGGAATCCTACATGATAAATCTTATGAGAACATCATCGATATAAGTGGCTTAGGATAATCCTAACATCCTATTTTTCCACTCACATAAAATCTTGATCCCAGGGATATATCTAGATTCTCTTAAGTCTTTCATAGCAATCCGACTAGATAACCACACTCTTATGATAGATAACACGCCCATATCATTCCGATTAGGATAATATCATCCACATAAAGTAATAAAAATATCACCATATTTTCATATTTCTTCTTATACAGCTATGTTTTATCCGAATATTGATCAAAACAAAAAGGTTTGATTTCTTAATCAAGCTAGTGGTTTCGCAATTGCTAAAGTCCACAAATGAATCTCTTAATCTTTCACACCTTATTTTCCTAGAGACTTTATATGAATCCCTCGGGTTGCATCATATATATCCACTTGTCAATACTACAATTCAAGAATGAAATATAAAATTCCACTTGTCAAGTATCATAGTAAAGATGTGCCAAAATGGTAAAATAATGCGAGTATACTTTATCTAGGATACCGACAAGTAGGTTTTCTCATAATTAATCACCTCATTCTGAGTAAATCGTTTCTTAATAAACCCTGCCTTAAAGGTTTCCATCTTCTCATCTACCCCTATTTTATTCTTGTGGATACACTTTCATTCGAAGAGTTTTATCCCATGTAGTAACTCTAAAAATTCCTAAACCATATTCAAATACATGAATTCCATCTATGTATTCATATTCTTAATCTGAAGTTCGGATTCCTTGTCTTAGCATGCTTTGTTGTAGTTCATGTTCTCTTGGTATCTCCCTGAAGTGTTAACCCAAATACACTAACCTTCCAGGCTAACACCTGACCCTCCCATTATGATACGACTCCACTGGTGGTCCAATATAAGTGATGTGTATCTTGATCACCGTTAGTACTCCCACTATTGCTATGTAGTTTATTATCGATATCCGGTTATATTTCGTCATATACGGGTGGTTTATAAGCAATAAGTTGGTCTTGCCCTCGTAGATATGGAAGATTTAACTTACTCTTTGGTTTGTGCTCCACTATATAATCTCCCTATAATTACCGCACACTGGTACTCATAATTACCCTCATGTTCTTAGGATTATAAATAGACTACCTTTAATTCCTTTAGGTTAACCTATATGGAGATACACTAGTGTATTTAATTCCAAATTCTATATCCCTTTCCTCAACACATATTTTGGTAAACCATATATTCAAAAATCTCCTAGACTAGGATTGCTCCCAATCCATAGTTCCATGGGATTTGTTGAGAAATTTCTTGAAGGTCCTAATTTCATTTAATAAGTAAATGTCTCTAATGCATAAGCACAAAAAGATTAATGTAAATCTAAATAGCTCATGATATATTTAACCATGGCTAAAATAGTCATATTCCTTCTTTTTATTACACCATTTTTTCCATGGAATGTCCGATGAAGAAAATTGGTATGTAATCCCCACCCTTGATAAATGATTGCTAAGATCTCCCAAGATATAATTACCCCCAAAGATCAATTCGTAGAGTATCGATAACATGCTCACGCTACACTTCAGCCTCATAATCTTTGAACTTATCCAAGGCTTCTAACTTATGGCGCATAAGGGAAACATATCCACACCGAATAGTCATAGTACCAAATACATCAGAATGAACCAGTTCCAACACATCTTTGGTTCTATAGCCTTTCTTTATGAAGGGCGTCTTGGTTATTTTAACTTTTAAACAGGATTAATAGAATAAAAGTGCCTTCACTTTAAATTATCTTAATTTTTTATGTTCAACAAGTATTTAAATTCTTTTTGGATTAATATGACTTAAACATAGGATCAAAGGATATGTTTAGTTCAACTTAGAAGTTTTCTTTCTCAATTGGTTACTCCCATTCGAGTTATTCATTTCAGTATTTAACAATAATGGTGAGACATGATTTACAATAAATAAATCATTTTCTAATGTAGTAGAATAAATAAGACATTTTCCATTTTTGATAAAAACATCTTTATTAAAATAAATCAATTATCCCATTTAATACTAATTTACAAACTGAATTAAATTTCTTTTAATAGTGGGTACATAAAAACAATGCTCTAATATCATCTTCTTCTCTTTACCAAATCTAAAACTGCATGTCATAGTGCTACTATAGATGTCTTTCCATTCTACCTAGGAAACTATATATTTTCCTTTCATTGAGTAGAAATCCTAAAGAGAATTACAAATATGCTTAGTGACTCTCGAAATACACATCTGATCCTAGTAGATTAGGTTCTAGAATAGGTATCAATGACTAAGGAAATTTACCATATCCATTCCTTTATATAGGCAAGTAGATCTGAGACTACTTCCAATGTCTTGACCATTTACACATGAAAAACTTATTTATCGACTATTTTCCTACTCTCTGAGGCATAACCACTATTTTAACCACCACAGGTTATACTAGAGACTTTCCCCTCCTCCTCCTCCTCCTCCTCCTCATTTTTCTTCTTCTTCTTCTTCTTCTTCTTCTTCTTCTTCTTCTTATTACTATTATTATTATTATTATTATTATTATTATTATTATTATTATTATTATTATTATTATTATTATTATTATTATTATTATTATTATTATAGAAACCCCATTTTGTTACCCCTAACTCTCCTTAGGTCCCTAGTACCTCCCTTCATCACTACATACCCAGGTCATACCCGAGTACTAACCTAGAAGCCATCGGGCACTCCCAGGCTCCCTTTGACCAAAAAGTCAAACTATTAATCTCGACCAAAGCTGAATGAATCTTCGAAGGGCATTCAAATACCTTTCTAATGGTCCACCCCGTGCGCGATTCGGACTTACCATGCGGACGAATGATCCGTTTGCGTCCGAACGATTCCCCGTCCATTAGACCGATAAACACGTTCGAGCCATATTTGACCCAAAGTCAACTCCCAAACCCGGGAACGATCCAAGGGACTTTCAAAGGTCTCTGAATTACCTTTCCAACGGTCTACCCCGTGCGCAATTCTGACCAATGGTTTGCCCTCGGCAGCCAACTTTTCGAAAAGGCCTGAAACACACTGCCAAATGGCAGGTTCCAGACCCTGCCTATCGGCAGGTGCCAATAGGCAGGACCAATTCTATGCCGATCGGTAGTGACCTGGGCCTATAAAAGGAGGCCTTCACCTCATTTGCAAGGGGACCCCAAATCTGATAAAAATCGCTCTCAGCGAATCCCAAAAACCTCTCTCGAAGACAGCGTGATTTCAACATCCAAATCCCTTTCTAACTTCCACCTTTCACCATCCTTTTCATCATACTTGGTGAATTATTAGCACTTTTATTATATCATCTCACACATCCTAATATACTTTTTATGTAGTATTATTTCACATCTCCTATTTTCATATAAATAAAACCCAAAAACAAGAAAAGGAGGGTTTGCTCATAAATTCCAAATAGGGATTCTCATACTTTTCTCACACTTTTCTCACAACTAAGAAACTTTTTCTACACACACACACACACACTCACAAATAAGACATCCCCCATTTGGATTTATGGGACAAACCCCACCCCTCGTTTTGTATGCGAACTACGTGGAATTTCATGCCTTTATAGGCTACGTAGGCGTCTCGGGGTAAAACTCGAGATTTGAGTCCTATTCTCACTTTCTATCTCCTTTTCTATCTTGTTTAAATCCAATTTTCTTATATTCTATATACTTGTTCTTAGTGACGTATCACCCCATATGTGTTATCGTTCCGTTATAACGATCAACCTAAGGTAATCGCGTAAATCTTATTTTCTAATATTATTTTTATACATTCCTACGGATGACTCGCTTTATCTTTTCCATGTTACAAGTCGAGGATTCCTATCTCCACTATATATACACATTCACACAAATCATGGGGAAAATAAAAAAGGAAAATAACAAACATCCATGAGAGACCGAAAGGGCAGAATGGGTGCCTAACACCTTCCCATTTCGTAACTTAGCCTTCGAACCCTTCTTTGATCATTTTGGTTTCCTATGAACCAGTATGTCTTTGGATGCCGTCCTTCGGGATGGCTTCCCCTTTTTCTTTTGTCTGTTTTGAGTAAAATAGACTGGCGACTGTAAATCTCTCTATATTTTTACACCTCATCTCAAACGATGCCGGCCGAAGTGCTCCCGAGAGGGACGTGCGAGACCCGAGGATCCTCCTTCACGCTCCCGCCCGCGGCGAGGACCGGGGATGGCCATAGTGGCGACTCTACTAGGGAATTTGTATGTTTTGAGGGGTTGACACTATTTACATGGATGTTATATTTTTTTATATTTCTCCTATATCTGCATGTTCCCCTTTTCCATGTGTATCCCATACTTATGCTTCTGTTCACACACTTGAAGAAAATTCTCCATGTACACTTCACACTACGTGCACCTAGGATCACATATATCCACATGTTGCACGCATCACCCATCCATACTTAGTGTACCTTTGGTACTTGTACTTTGCTCCCTATTGGCATAATAAAGAAAAGCATTCCCATCATAAGATACTAATAAGAGAATCATGCATGATTCACACGACATCAGAAAAGAGCATTATTATTGACCAAATTTTACCCAGTAACTGGAGGGTCACTTCGTGATGGGCACTGGCCCGGTAGGGCGTAGTTAGCCTAAGCAATATGACTCTCACCTTCCATTGGCCAAGTACCTTCGACACATATAGAACGGTTCCCCTGCATCGTACCACTTGACCGAAGTCATGACGGGAGGATATCGCAGGGAATTCATTCATGCATGCCGAGTATATCGTGTTCTCTCCCACATGTACCGTCCCCACGAGGTATATAGTGAGGCAATTCACGTACACTCAGGTATATCAAATGGCTTGTCCACACGTACCGATTGCCCGCAAGAGCAATACGTATATCGTGGAAGTTATGCCAAAGGGGGAACCCATTCCGATTCACCCAACCAACTGCATACGCGCATATAGGTGTCAAACCTAGGACACACACTTTAGATTGTCGGTTTCAACCCTAAACTCTGTCGAAATTCTGGGTCGGCCTGCCGACCAAATTTTTTGCGCATTTTTAAAATGAGACCCTATCCGCGAGCCTAGTTACAAGTCTAGTCGAAGCTTCACATATAATAAAAACCCCATTTTTCTAGGCTTGAGTCCCATATGGCATTGCATTTAGGAGAATTAGATATAAGTGAGAACATAATAATTTTAATAATCATGCTGAGTTCCGTCTCCAAAAACATTTCTCCCTTCTTTATCAAAAATCCAAAAATAGTTTCTTTCCATTTTCTCAAAAATAAATCCCATTCTACGCCTTCTCAGGTCAATCGCAAGCCCTTGGCCTGACTTCCTACTGGCTTTGATCTTTAGTAAAATCACCCCAGAATTTCATCCGTTCCTCTACTACTTCTTTCGAGTCCAGAATCCATCCATTTTCTATGGAGAATACAGATCAAGTACCAGTCATACAGCTGGATCCGACGGCAGTCCTAACTCAGCTCGTGTCTAAGATTAATAACCTCTAAACTGAGGTCCGAGAGATGCAACGAAACCAGGTTCCTATTCCTCAAGAGCTTGAGGCCCTATTCCCTCGTTCTATGGGTCTACCCGAGCCTATATGGGTTCCCAAAGAATATCAGCGCATTCCACATTCCCCTCCTGTTAATGGGTCGTCGCCTGCCCAGCTTCCGATGCCAAGCATTGCCCAACATGTGGCTAACCTGCCTATGGCCATTGATCTAAAAGGGGAGGAGTTGAATAAAGTCAAAGAGGATCTCAAGATGTCACCAAGAAGTTCGACCAATTTAGAATCTCTGGGAATTACATAGACTACACCCACATGTCTCCTTATCCTAAAGCGAGGTTACCCGAGAAGTTGAAGATGCCAAATATCGAGAAGTTCAGAGGGTGTGAACCCCGAATTGTTCATCTTTGCAGTTATCATCATTCCATGACTCTACTAGGGGATTCTGAAGAAGTGATGGCCCAATTATTTTAGCAAACTTTAAAGGATAGTGCCCTTCGATGGTTTTTATCTCTCGAGGAATCCAGAATCCGTAGTTGGGAGGATGTATCCCGAGATTTCATGTCGCAGTACAAATACAACGAAGAGCTTGAGTTCACCCTTCGTGATTTAGAGATGCTCAAATTGAACCTTGGGGAATCAGTCAGTAACTTCATAACCCGGTGGAGGGAGCAAGCAGCTACCATGACTAATCGTCCATCTGAGGAAGAATAGGTCAACATAGTGAATAAGAGCTTCTTTACCCATATTCGAGCAATGATGGGAGGATAATACTATACCCACTTATGAGATCTTAGAGAAGCGGGAGTAAAAATCGAGGAATGCCTTGTTAAAACAGAGGTTGAACCGAAGAAGGTGTCCGAACAGTTCACCCCTAGAAAGTATGATAAGCCTGCCAGTGCTACAGTCTCAACCATTAATAACATCTCTCAACCAACAACATCATGGGCATCAAAAAGATGCCCTGCCCCCATCCGAAGGTAATACACTGAGCTCCATGCTCCGCTCTCTAAAGTTTATCGAGCCCTGTTAAGCCAAAACCTCATCAAACCCTTAGATCCCCGTCCATTACCAAATCCACTCCCAAGAAACTTCAAGGACGATGTTCATTGCTCCTTTCACTAAACTATTGGCCATACCACCTACCAATGCTTTCACCTCTGGAACATAATCCAAGATCCCATTGACTGGGGTACCATCGCCCCACCAGCGAATCCTAAGCCAAACACTACTCACAATCCACTCCCAAATCATGACAATGCCAACTTATTAGAAGAAAATCCAGATTTTAATCCCTCAACTCAAATCACACTCATATACTCTCCTAAACCTCTTCAAATTTTCCCATATTTCCTCCTACACCCTACTAGCCTCGCTGATCAGGCACTTTCACTCCTTACCAGAGCATGCATCGCTGTCCGTACCCGTTCAAAATCTTGATTTAGTCCAGTCTCATAAATGAATCCATGGTGTCCTTAAAATTTGGCTCCTAATTTAATTAATAATAAACTCAAAAAATTATACAACAATTAGATTTGAAATGATAAAGATACATCAAAGCACAAACACGTGTAATTATATATAAAAAAGAAATAAATTCCCCTTCCATCATAACCAATAATTATTACTCAAGTAGAGTCCTTTTGGGTAAAAACTCATTTGTAGAAGATTCCATCACAAAATTTATGTTTGAAGAAGAGAAGTATCAAAGCACCAAAACAATGTTGCCAACTCTGAAACCCGTTGTCACGAACCTAAGGGATGCAGTGTGAAAGGTTTAATCGTGATAGCATCTACGTATCCCACGATCGAAGATTATAACCCTACAGTCGCACCCTTCTCAATGCAACGTATTTGTCTTGTTTTAGGGTTCTTGTTTCTTTAATGAAAACTATGTCCTTTTGTCTCTCTAATAGCTTTGAAAAATCCATTATCGGACCTTCAAACTTGGTTAAAATGCTATCAAACTTCGTGGATTTTCCACCACAATCAAAACCCATTACAATGTAGGATTACAAAAATTAATACTATTATATCTCTTCATAAACTCCTCTTTTATATAAATATTTGCAATAATTAAAACCAACCTAATTATTACTACCAAATTGAATTTTGGAAAAGTAACTATGGATAAACCACCTTAGGATCAATTCACACAACATAAATCTGTGACCATGATGGAGGGAGTAACAGAATCCTATAAAAACATGTTAGCACTAAACACATACATACATACACATAATTTCTAACATGCAAACCTAAGGATTTAAGTGATGGACAATATGGACCCTTCTAAAACATGATCAATATATAAATGGAGCTCTAATACTACTTATTTCGTATTGATACTATAAACAAATGTCTTCCCTAAGAAATTTTATTGCTCATGCATTAGAAAAAGATACTAGGTCTAAGCCATAGACATGGGGTTCGAATGATGATACCTTTACAGATCTTGTTGGTGATCCACAAGAGGAAACATATTTGATAAAGAAGATGGAGAAGGTAGTTTTATTCCACCTCCAAATTTTTCCTTTACTGTCCTGTATCCATTATTACTTCTAGTATTTGATCCCCTAAAATAAGACTTGTGTGTGGGTACTCCCTGAGGTGAAAACTTGATGATTTCCGAGAGAAATCACTTTCTATCTCACCACCCCTTAACAAACACGTGAATAAGCACTGCAACAAAAACATCAATCTGACACGATTTCAAATTGTACCAAACCCAATATGACATGGTTTTAAAACCCTGCTAGATTGATTTTTTTCCTGGCACGATTTTAAATCGTGCCATCTTTGACAATTTGGCACGTTTTAAACCATGCCAGATTTTTCTTCTTTGGAATGGTTCTTGCACGATTTAAAATCATACCAAATTATATTATAACTAAAATAAAAATTATTTGGGATGTTTTTGGCTCGGTTGAAAACCTTGATATATGTTTTAGGAAACAAAAAAATATTTACTATTTGTAGACAAATTAGGAGAATTGAGAAATTTCAAATCTATCACGTTGCTGTTGATAAAATAATGTACATATTAAACTTCAAAATATTACAAGTCTTAACAATTCACAGATAAAAAAGTGAGGACATAATCAACTATAATAGCTCTCTCATCTGGTCATTTTGACTATTTAAAGCTCAGGGAGAAAGAATGAAAATTTTAATGTATTGGATGATATTAATATCCACAAATCCATGGCATAAATGGGAAAGACATTCCTAAAGCTTCCTTAACTTCCTAGCATACGAAATTTTTGAAAGTTATTAATTCAATTCCTTTAAATTATCTTCGTTTATCCGTTTCCATAATCTCAAACACACAATTTAGAAGGTAATCTATGAATTATTTGTAACATGCCATAGAGGATAAACCCACAAGTAGTGCAACCATTGTTGTCCAACACACTATTAAGGGGATCAGACATTTAGGGTCCGTTTGGTTGCCCTTTTTTGCCTAGGCAAATGCCAAAAAGTTGGCAAATAAGAAAATTTGCCCACATTTTGGCCGTTTGGTTGCAAAATTTGCGTAGGCATTATTTGCCAATGTACAACACCTCCTATGCACAATCTGTGGGCAAATTTTGGTTACCTATTTGAGTGGGAAATATTTGCCAACAAATTTGCCAACTTCTTAAACGGTTTTAATGTTTTAAAAAATAATTTTAAAACTGTTTTAAATAATTAAAAAACTGTTATGAATATTTAAAAACTGTTTTACAATGTTTTAAAAACTGTTTTTAATATTATAAAAAATTGTTAAGAAAATGTTTTGCAATTTTTTTAAAAATCGTATTAACAAAATATTGTAAAAAGTGTTTTTAACATTTTTAAAAACTGTTGTGAAAGTATTATAAAAACAGTTTAGTGTTTTAAAAAATAATTTTAAAAACTGTTTTAAATAGTTAAAAAAACTGTTATAAATATTTAAAAATTATTTTCTAATGTTTTGAAAACTGTTTTTAAAATTAGAAAAAATTGTTCAGAAAATGTTTTTCAAACTAATGTTTTGAAAACTGTTTTTAATATTAGAAAAAATTGTTAAGAAAATGTTTTACAATTTTTTTTAATACCGTATTATAAAAATATTGTAAAAACAGTTTTTAATATTTTTAAAAACTGTTTTGGATATATTATAAAAATTGTTTTAAAGTTTTAAAAATCATTTTTTAAACTGTTTTAAGTAGTTTAAAAAAGCTGTTGTGAATGTTTAAAAATTGTTTTTTAATATTTTAAAAACTGTTTTTAATATTAGAAAACAATTTTAAAAACTGTTTTGGATACAATATAAAAACAGTTTTAAAATTTAAAAACAAAATTAAAAAAATATTTTAAATAGTTAAAAAAAAAACTGTTGTGAATTGTAATAACCCTCTCTTCTGATAGCCCATTTTATACTTATTTACCATGTGTAGTAATTAATTATAATGTGTTAGATGTTGAGTAAATATTAATTTGTTATGACAGGGCCAATATTTACTAAAATGTTGTATAGTTACCCCGTGAATAGAGAAAATGTTCATGTGGTGATTTTAATGTCATAAGGATTTAAAATGACATTTTGGTTTATTATGAAACCGGAAGCAAAATGAGTTATAAAATTTCCAAATGATAATTTGGATAGTGTAGTTAGTCCCGGTAGGTGTGAGACAGTCAAAATAAGTGCCATATTGTATTTTGGCATTTCGGGCACTTTTGACTGGTTTTGGCTTAAATAGTGATATCGCGTATTATTTTATCGCGCATTAGTTATTAGAGTTGGACATTTTAGACTTATGGCCCGATTTAGTCTTGCTGAGACTTACTATTCCTTTATGCCCCAAATTTGTTAACTTAGAGAGAAAGAGAGAGAGGAAGAAAGCTTTGGAGAAAAAGAGAGATTGGAGCTTGGATTGTTGCTTCATTCTTCATCAAATCAGATTCTTACACTTGAGGCAAGTAATCTACTTGCAAATTTATGATTTAAGTAGAATAATTAGTCTTGATATTTATGAATTTGTTATGATTTAGAATTGTTAGGGTTTTGATTGGATTTTTGGGTATTAACCACTAAAAATGGATTTGGATGATAAATGATGTTTAAGGTTGGTAGATAGATGGATTTAGGATGTAGAAATTGCAGCCAATGATTTCGGTTGGGCTTGATTTTGGAGTTGGATGAATTTTGGAGTTCAAGACTCCATAGCCATTCATGGCATTTTCGCAGGGGCGAATCGATTCGACCCCTTGGGCGAATCGATTCGCATAGATGCAGAATCCCAGGTCTTGTTGTCCGAATCGATTCGGATTAAGACCGAATCGATTCGGCATTTGCAGAAACTTAATTTTGTTGTCTGAACCGATTCGCTTTCAGAGCGAATATATTCGCTGGTGTGAATCGATTCGGCCCTAGGGGCAAATCGATTCGGTTCCAGCAGTTTTGGGATCTTTTTCCTTTTAATTTTCATCCTTATTCTTTAGGATTCGGACCTAGGAAACTTCTTTAAAGAAGTAAACTTAGAGTCCTAGGGTAGTTATGGAGTTTGGTCGTTGCCCTGGATTAGAAATGGGTTCATCTGGGGTTTATTTCGGGGAGGTTTAAAGTAATGTTAAGGCATTACTTCTTTTATTCAACTTTTAGAGGTTAGGAAGTTAAATGCCCAACTTGGAGACTTATGGGCTTATCAATTTATATGAACTTTGGGAATTTCTAGGATCATAATGATCATTTGGAGACCTAGCCTGGAATCGTAATTTGAGGTAAAATAAATGATAATGTTAGATGGGAATTAGGTTCGCATAAAATGAACCCATAGGTGTTTAAAGATGATAGGTTCAACTAGAATGAACCCCGTTGTTTAATGATGTTAGGTTTAAATAAAAAGAACCAATCTCATGATTAATGGAAATGGAAATGGGTAATGAATATGATGATAAAATGTAAATGTTAATTTACTGTTACACACCTCTCTAAATGACATCATAAGGGAAGTTCGCTCGTGAGGTGAAGCCCCCTGGCTAATGAATGCAGGGTGGATATAGTCCTAGGCCATGGGAGCGCTTATTGTTATATTTTCTGCGATGGGTAGGAGATTCCGGGTGTGGTCTTGACTATCCCGCAGGATCATGGCCGCTTCCCGGCGTATTGCGATAGGTGCCCAGGTTGTCTTATGTTAGGCCCTGGAAGATGATGGTCATTTTGGGGCGCGCACAGTGGGGAAACCCGGACGGGCGGTCTTAGATATCGTTATATGTATATAAATATAACTATATTTCCATCAAGTTGGACTTGATGGTTGATAAACGCCACAAAGAGCGTATGTTAAATGCCATATAGAGCATAAATATGTGCCAGGAAGAGCACGGGAATAATATATGTGCCATAAAGAGCACTGGATGTAAATGATATTCCTAATAAGGAATGGAAAGATAAAATGGGAAGTTTTAATAAATGAATAGAAATTATAACTTCTTGACTTAACCGAATATATGGTTTTATTCCTAATAAGGAATGTCTGAAGGAAAAGGAAATTGTATTAATAAGGAAGGGTTTTAAATTAAATTGCTTTACCTTCAATTCCTGCTTGTAATTGTAGATAGCATGTCATTTTATCATCCTCATCATTCATGGGTAACTATTAATACCTATCATGCTTTTTATTCTTCTAGAAATCATATAGAACCCGGCCCTGACCGGTTTACTTCCTTGTTGTATATATTATTGTATCCGCTCAGGTGCTCCACCGCAAGGACGCCCGACTTGACTTTCCCAAGTTCCCTGCACTTTCGACGAGCTGTAAGATTTTGCGGGTTATTACAGGATGTTGTTTTAGACGCTTTCATTCTTGTTAATTCTAGATATGATCGGGTCTTGTCCCTCGGGCGTGTGGCCCAAACGTTTTTATTTGATTAATGATTGTACTATGTAAGATAATTTATATTGTTGTACGTTGTCTTGTGTAGCTGTGGACCGACAGCTTATTCGGTCCATTTGTGTACATTCGTTTTGGTTATATTATATGTTATCTTTTGGAATTCCACTTGCTTGTCAGATTGGGTTGTAGTTTAAATTTTCATAACCGCATTTTTAAAGTTTTACACTTTTTGGCAACCCGTCTTCTGATTTATTGGGTGGTTTTCCCGTATACTCAGTTTATATTTGTGATGATGAGAATGATATCCATCCATGATTCCTGTTACGTTTGAATATCGGGCTGGCCACCCCTTATTTCGGATTGCGGGTTGTCTCAGATGGTATCAGAGCCTCAGGTTCTAGAGTACTAGGATCTGTGTGTACTTGTCTCGTTCTACCGTAGCGTTCTTTGATGTAGGGCCCTATGTTAGGACTTCTTGTTGTTGATGTTTGCGATCTTCTGCAAGATAGATTGTTTTAACTATTATTCTAATACTATTGTTCTTCCATCTCAGATGCCGCCTAAGAGAGGTCGCCCAGCGAGACGTATTAAGGTCGTAGAGAAGGAAGTAGGTCCTCCACCGCCACTACAAGGGACTGTTAATGTTGCGGATGTAGCAAGCATAGTGGCTGGAGCTATTAATGCCGCCATGACCGTAGTGATCCAACAATTTCCATGGGCTCCAGGTGTTCAAGCTCCTACGGGACTTACTCCGTGGGAAAGGGTTCGGGAGTCCTTTCTAAAGGGCAATCCCCCAGAATTCGAGGGAGGCACGGATGCGGTTAAAGCCGATCAATGGAAGAAAAACATGCAATGCCACCTTCGAATGATAGAATGCAGTGAGGATAAGAAACAAGTCCTTACCACCTTTAAGCTTGTCGGATCTGCGTTACATTGGTGGGAGACGATGACCACCCCAGAGCAAAGAGACACCATGTCAATCACTGAGTTCTGGGCCTTGTTTGACCTTAAGTATTTCCTCCCGCGGTTCAGAGGGAGATGAAGAGGAAGTTACAAGATGTAGTGCAAGGGGAGAGATCTGTAGCGGAGTATGAGGAGGAGTTCACCCGGTTAGCGAGTCTTGCACCAGATGAGGTGACTCCGGAAGAGAGGAAGATCTCGAAGTTTATGGGAGGTCTAAACTGGAGAATCCGAAAACACTTATTGGGTAACCCAGCTTTCCAGACTTTTGGTGAGGTTATGAATGCAGCCTTACTCCATTGCCAGGAGCATCGATTATATATGCAGGGTAGCAAGAAAGCTACTGAAATGAGGCAAGTAGGGAAGCTTGGAGAGTTTATTGCGAAGGGCAATAATAGGCACGGACAAGGTGCTTTGCATCAGGAAGATCGGGGTGGCCCTGGAGGTAGAGGTCATCCGGACCGAGGCATTTCCCAATTTAGGAATAACAAGGGTCGAGGTCGGGAGGACATGAAAGGACGGTGCTTCCAATGTGGGGAGGCAGGTCATTACAAGAAGGAATGTCCTTAGATGATTGGGGGTCAGTTTCCTAGGGCTCCGCAGCCGCCAGATGTTCAGTATCCACCTCCGGTACCAATTATGGTTGTTCCTCCGCATCAGGGATAACTACAGTATGGGCGTGTTTGTCATGATCAGGAGGCTATGTTTCCTCCAGCCCTGCCGGCACCACCCAATATTGAGGGTAAGTTTTCACTCAGAGATACGTGAGTTATATGTCATTCGATGCGGGTGTTACGCGCTCATTTGTTTTACGATCTTTTCTCAGATTACAGATTTCATAATATCTGCTGAGAGTATCTTCATTAGTATCGAGTTCTATGGGTAATGGTTCGCTCCTTTCTTTTGTTTGTAGGTATGTAGAAATTTCTCTTATTAAATTTTGCTTGAGGCCGATTTACTCGTCCTTAACATGGTCGAGTATGATGTGATATTAGTATGTGATTGCTATGCCTTATCTCCACGACCAACAAGTTGAGTGGTAGCGTATAGGAGGGGTTCCTTGTTTGGATTCCGCTTCTGCGGGATGCTCCACGCGCGAACCTTAACGACGTTGGGAGTGGGGATATACCACCTTTCCTTTCTCTTATCTTGTGTGTATTACGCTCTATCTCCATGATCAACCAGTTAACTAGGCATGTGTCGGAGGGGTTCCTTGTTTGGATTTCGCTTTGCGAGACACTCCGCCGCATGAACACTTAACGATATTGTGAGTGGAGATATGCTATTCTTTCCTTTTATTTTATTTTATGTTATTAAATTATTGTTGATAATGGGATTGGAAAGTTTAGCCGAGAATCACGTAGAAGGGTGATTAATGGCTATTAAAGTGCGACATAGAAGCGCTGCATGTAGTTTTCTCCTCTGATCGATGTGAGGGAGACCGAGGTACGAAGTCGAATTGAGACTTCGGGTTATGCCTTGATAAGAAGGCTATTTAATGAGATGTATATATGTTATAGGACATATAACCCTAGGGTTTCACGAAGGGTGAGCGTTGGGTTGTTATAGATTTATTTTTATTTAATTGATAGTGTGTAGCTGTAGAATCTTTTCGGTCCCGAACATGTGTCTTAGACCTGTACCCCTCGATGACTGACAACGCGAGGTAGTAGTGTAACGGGAGGGTTCCTTGTTTGGATTTCGCTTCGGCGAGACGTCCCACGCACGAAACCGAGCAAATGTCGGTAGTTGAGAAAGGTCTTGGGCACTAGGGATATACTTAGCAATAGGTGTACGACTTAGATAGGGTATAGGTAGATAGACTTTAGGATTTTTTGGACGTAGGGCCTTTATGTATTGGGACATAAGTTTAGGAGGGTTGTTGGGAGTTGACCATGACTAAGCCATGCGTAAACTCATATCAAGGGATTGGTTCCATGTTATGTGAAGTGGGAGGATTTCGAAAAGTTGGTGGTTAAGGCCGAAGGAGATGAGGCCTCACGTAGTGGAGTGTTACGGAGGTAACAAAAGGGTGAATTGACTCGTACCCCTAAGCCACGTGGTTAAGCTCGAAGGTAGATTCCATTAGCAAGTCTCTGCCATGATGGGGAGTGATAACACTGGAGTATCGATCTATTGTTGATGCGCCTCACAAGTTTAAACTTGTAAGGAGTATTATCCCCTATTTAAGTTGAAGTCCATCTTGGGGGTGATCGTTGTATAGGAAGGGAGATGCTACTTCTTGGGAAGAATTTAGTCTTTCGTGTGAACACCATTTCATTGCAAGATGTCGCAGGAGGAAACAAGGGTGGTTAAAACCACAAATAAGCTGTTGATTTAGGAAACGGAACTCTGCTCTTTTGACATTGAGGGTGGGGTGCGTTCCCATAAGAAATTTTTTTCCCGAACAAAAGGGACTTAAGTAAAGCAGATATGGAGAAATCACGCGGTTCTAACGTTTTGGTTCATCAAGGTAATGACGAAATGTGCTAAGTTGTACGTCGCTAGTATTATTGGCTGGGCATAGTAAGGTTGTTGTACTGCGAGGGGTGCCCTTGATTATAGTCCTGACTAGAATAAGACTTCCGTTTCTCATTCTTGGCGAGTTCCCAAGAAGTCATGGGAATCGAATTATGGTTAATCACTTCTTGTCATTTTTCCAGATGGCCAGATCAATAGAATAACCATATGTTGGGGCATATACTCCTTATATGCGTGCTTAACTTTAAGAGTAGTCGGGAACAATGCTTTCCACTCGTTGAATTCGCCTATAAGAATTTGTGTCGAATCACTATTAGGACGGCGCTGTAGGAGAAGCCTTGTATGGTAGGCCTTGTTGATTCCCCACTTGTTGGTTAGAAGTGCGAGATGATGAGTCTCTCATATAACCAAGACCGACGAAAGAGCTCAGTCGATGCGAGAAGAAGGCATCTGGAGTTTGAGGTCATTAGACCAAATGTTGTGGTGAGTATCGCCTGTGAAGGGCGTTATGCGTTTCGAGGAGAAAAGAAAAACTTGCACCGCATGATGTTGTACCTTTCCTAGAAATGTTGCGGTGGGTCCGGTGACCTATTAGCTCGCTTTATCGAAACAATTTGCGGCAAGTTCATAATTTGTTCCTTGACTCTCATGCAAGGGAGTACTAAGGATACGATGGTGCCTTTAGGCACATTCTTTTCGAAGAAGATGCAACGTGACGGTCCTTATTAGGTGTAGTCGGTTGCTATCTTAGAGCGTAGAGTTACGTTTGGGATCGCCGGTAGTACCTTGGGGGATGAGTTCTATATAGTCGTCACTTTATCGAGAAATCGATATAGGGTCGCAAGGATGACTTGCGGGAATAGTATCCGCACTTCTTCTTGTTGTGAGGTATACCTGAATTTTGGGGGCAAAATTTCCTCTTAAGGGGGGGAGTATGTAATAACCCTCTCTTCTGATAGCCCATTTTATACTTATTTACCATGTGTAGTAATTAATTATAATGTGTTAGATGTTGAGTAAATATTAATTTGTTATGACAAGGCCAATATTTACTAAAATGTTGTATAGTTACCCCGTGAATAGAGAAAATGTTCATGTGGTGATTTTAATGTCATAAGGATTTAAAATGACATTTTGGTTTATTATGAAACCGGAAGTAAAATGAGTTATAAAATTTCCAAATGATAATTTGGATAGTGTAGTTAGTCCCGGTAGGTGTCAGACAGTCAAAATAAGTGCCATATTGTATTTTGGCATTTCGGGCACTTTTGACTGGTTTTGGCTTAAATAGTGATATCGCGTATTATTTTATCGCGCATTAGTTATTAGAGTTGGACATTTTAGACTTATGGCCCGATTTAGTCTTGCTGAGACTTACTATTCCTTTATGCCCCAAATTTGTTAACTTAGAGAGAAAGAGAGAGAGGAAGAAAGCTTTGGAGAAAAAGAGAGATTGGAGCGTGGATTGTTGCTTCCTTCTTCATCAAATCAGATTCTTACACTTGAGGCAAGTAATCTACTTGAAAATTTATCATTTAAGTAGAATAATTAGTCTTGATATTTATGAATTTGTTATGATTTAGAATTGTTAGGGTTTTGATTGGATTTTTGGGTATTAACCACTAAAAATGGATTTGGATGATAAATGATGTTTAAGGTTGGTAGATAGATGGATTTAGGATGTAGAAATTGCAGCCAATGATTTCGGTTGGGCTTGATTTTGGAGTTGGATAAATTTTGGAGTTCAAGACTCCATAGCCATTCTTGGCATTTTCGCAGGGGCGAATCGATTCGGCCCCTTGGGCGAATCGATTCGCATAGATGCAGAATCCCAGGTCTTGTTGTCCGAATCGATTCGGATTAAGACCGAATCGATTCGGCATTTGCAGAAACTTAATTTTGTTGTCCGAACCGATTCGCTTTCAGAGCGAATCGATTCACTGGTGCGAATCGATTCGGCCCTAGGGGCGAATCGATTCGGTTCCAGCAGTTTTGGGGTCTTTTTCCTTTTAATTTTCATCCTTATTCTTTAGGATTAGGACCTAGGAAACTTCTTTAAAGAAGTAAACTTAGAGTCCTAGATTAGTTATGGAGTTTGGTCGTTGCCCTGGATTAGAAATGGGTTCATCTGGGGTTTATTTCGGGGAGGTTTAAAGTAATGTTAAGGCATTACTTCTTTTATTCAACTTTTAGAGGTTAGGAAGTTAAATGCCCAACTTGGAGACTTATGGGCTTATCAATTTATATGAACTTTGGGAATTTCTAGGATCATAATGATCATTTGGAGACCTAGCATGGAATTGTAATTTGAGGTAAAATAAATGATAATGTTCGATGGGAATTAGGTTCGCATAAAATGAACCCATAGGTGTTTAAAGATGATAGGTTCAACTAGAATGAACCCCGTTGTTTAATGATGTTAGGTTTAAATAAAAAGAACCAATATCATGATTAATGGAAATGGAAATGGGTAATGAATATGATGATAAAATGTAAATGTTAATTTACTGTTACACACCTCTCTAAATGACATCATAAGGGAAGTTCGCTCGTGAGGTGAAGCCCCCTGGCTAATGAATGCAGGGTGGATATAGTCCTAGGCCATGGGAGCGCTTATTGTTATATTTTTTGCGATGGGTAGGAGATTCCGGGTGTGGTCTTGACTATCCCGCAGGCTCATGGCCGCTTCCCGACGTATTGCGATAGGTGCCCAGGTTGTCTTATGTTAGGCCCTGGAAGATGATGGTCATTTAGGGGCGCGCACAGTGGGGAAACCCGGACGGGCGGTCTTAGATATCGTTATATGTATATAAATATAACTATATTTCCATCAAGTTGGACTTAATGGTTGATAAACACCACAAAGAGCTTATGTTAAATGCCATATAGAGCATAAATATGTGCCAGGAAGAGCACGGGAATAATATATGTGCCATAAAGAGCACTGGATGTAAATGATATTCCTAATAAGGAATGGAAAGATAAAATGGGAAGTTTTAATAAATGAATAGAAATTATAACTTCTTGACTTAACCGAATATATGGTTTTATTCCTAATAAGGAATGTCTGAAGGAAAAGGAAATTGTATTAATAAGGAAGGGTTTTAAATTAAATTTCTTTACCTTCAATTCCTGCTTGTAATTGTAGATAGCATGTCATTTTATCATCCTCATCATTCATGTGTAACTATTCATACCTATCATGGTTTTTATTCTTCTAGAAATCATATAGAACCCGGCCCTGACCGGTTTACTTCCTTGTTGTATATATTATTGTATCCGCTCAGGTGCTCCACCGCAAGGACGCCCGACTTGACTTTCCCAAGTTCCCTGCACTTTCGACGAGCTGTAAGATTTTGCGGGTTATTATAGGATGTTGTTTTAGACGCTTTCATTCTTGTTAATTCTAGATATGATCGGGTCTTGTCCCTCAGGCGTGTGGCCCAAACGTTTGTTTTTTATTAATGATTGTACTATGTAAGATATTTTATATTGTTGTACGTTGTCTTGTGTAGCTGTGGACCGACAGCTTATTCGGTCCATTTGTGTACATTCGTTTTGGTTATATTATATGTTATCTTTTGGAATTCCACTTGCTTGTCAGATTGGGTTGTAGTTTAAATTTTCATAACCGCATTTTTAAAATTTTACACTTTTTGGCAACCCGTCTTCTGATTTATTGGGTGGTTTTCCCGTATACTCAGTTTATATTTGTGATGCTGAGAATGATATCCATCCATGATTCCTGTTATGTTTGAGTATCGGGCTGGCCACCCCTTATTTCGGATTGCGGGTTGTCACATGAATATATAAAAATTGTTTTGTAATATTGTAAAAACTAATTTTAATATTATAAAAAATTATTAAGAAAATGTTTTACAATTTTTTTAAAAAACTGTTAATATAAAAATATTGTAAAAACTATTTTTAACATTTTTGAATATAATGTAAAAACTGTTTTTAAATAAATTAATTGGATTGATTTTAATTTCGCCTAATGGTTGTTTGATAGCCTCATGTGAATTTGCCTAGGCAAAATTTGCCTGCCTAGGCAATTTTTGCCATGCCCACTCTTTTGCCAACTTGCAAACAAACGGACCCTTACTTCATTTTGGCATAAATAAATTGATGTTTGGGTTATAACAAGACTCTCTCTCTCTCTCTAAGAGAATGTGAATTGAACTAAAATAAACACACAAAAAGTATTAAAAACCAGCAAACCATTTAATGCACATATATAATTCATTCAAGTGAGTTGAGAAGTACTAGTTTACCACGTAGAAAGGGTATTCAAGCATGGGGAATGAAAAATTGAACATAAATACCCAACTAATGATACTTGAATTCTTATAGATCTTCACAAAACAATAAAAATCGTATGAAAATTATCATTGGTTGTTGATTATCAAAATTAAAACTTATAATCTTGTGCTAGAGGCACTTGAACTCATATGATTATACAAAAAATGGTCAATGATCATGGGAATCAACCACTGAGCAAGAAATACATGTCCTCTATCATTTAAGAAATGTCTACTCTCACTACAAAAAAATAAGCTTTTGAGACAGTGGCCTAATAGTCCCAAAAGATGGTTTATCCGTCTCAAATACTTTTTGGGACGCTATTTGGGACGGCTAGGAGGGGTCTTTTTTATAGGGGTTATAAATACTTTTTGTGACGCCATAGCCGTCTCAAAAGAGTTTTTTGAGACGGAACAAATCCGTCTCAAAAGCTCACCATTTTATATGAGCCTTTTGAGACACCAAGAGAGTTGTCCGAAAAGAGTGCTTTTGAGACGGGAATTAATCTATCTCAAAAGGTTACTGTATTAGAAGATGTTTTTGAGACGACAACATAGCCGTCTTTAATATATTTTTGGGACAGTTTTAACCATCCCAAAAGAGGTGAAAGGATCTTAAAATTTTTTCACCAATATATTGTGAACAGTAAAATCTACCACTAAACTTTAATATAGAATTGAATTATATTTTAGACAACACGACACAACGAATAATCATAAAATGTAATACATAAAATGATTTTCAACCAACACAACGAATCATTTTCATTCAACAATAGTTAGAGTTCTTACAAGCATATTCAAATATTCATCAAAACAAAAATTATAGTACTAAGTTCAACTATTCGACTTGAAAACAAAATACATTAATTTTTTATACTCCAAAACATGAAATGCTTTTATCAAAGTAATCCTGCAGTCTTAAATCGCACGACCTCCAAAATCATTGATTATCATTGCATGTTCTACAAAAATTATCACATGCAAAAAAAAAATTAGTGTCAATTATGTCAGAATTAATATCCCACTTAGCAATAATACAATGTGCAATGAATCAATGTAGTATATTCTCATCACAAACAATATAAATATCTAACTGCTATTCTTTTTTTTAAGAAATTGACAGAGTATCTTTGTTTATTTATGAAAACCACAGGTAGCCAACCTGTTTTAAACACTAAAATTGATTCTACGAATATAAACCAACGAACAAAAACTTATGACCACCATCACAACAAATTTTCACCACCACCATTGAAAATTTAACTTCAAAAGAGAATTTTCCACCTGGAAATCTCTCAATGTATATAAGTAATTATATGTATGAACTATATATTATTACCTAGTCGGTCTGAATTGTTGAGGTGATGGAAGTATGAGGTGAATGTAAGATCTAAACTCATGACTCTCACGGGACCATGGAAAACCTAAAACGAGGATCTACCCAAAAGTAGTTTTATCTAGTTCTGGGACAATAAGAGTGACATTCAGATATCTTACAATAGCAACCATATCACATATCTGCACATAATGAAGTGAATCAGAGTAGCAAATGAACACACTAAGAACAAATAGGATAAAATCCAAAGTGAAAAAAAGCAGAACTCATGAAAAGATATTGATAATAAAATGGAAAATAAATAAAAATAAGTTGGAACTTACTGCTCCTATCATTTGGTTGAGTCCTCCATTGCGAGAAACCATAAGGTAACCATTGTTCTTATAAACACCTGCAACAAAATGCTACCCAATTGATGAGCTCATGAACAAAAAGAAAATTGGAATACACAACAAGAAAGCCATATACAAATAAAATCAATAACAATATTGATTATATAGGTAGTAGTAAACAAATCGTAATAATCACAACAGAGATTTGAAATACCAATTTTTAGTTGTGTGTGTGTCTATCGCCCATGTTTGCTAAAACATCAGATGATAAAATCATGAAACAAACAGTAAATAGTGAATTAAAATCCAATCTAACATTATCGGGAATTGAATTAAGAAAATCGTAAAATATTAATTAAAATTTATACAAATCAAAATAATTTCAATAGGGACTCTAACCGCCAATACAAAAGGGTATATAATTATGTAGAGGGACTATAACCATGTTTGGTGGATCAATTTTTAAAAATCTCCTTGATAGAACATTGTTTCTTGAATTACTCTCAGTCTCAAATATTCCATCCATTATGGATATTTAAGTTTGAAAGTGAGAATTCAAGAGGTTTCCTAAAATCAATCATATTTTCCTATTGGTATTTCAATGTTTTATCTTGTTAGTTTTCTCGAGTTTATTTTTAATGTTTGGAATTCTTGTGATATGATTAGTCTACAAATAGTTGTCTTTTAATTGATTCAAACATTGAAAATCTCATATGAGATCCTACCTTAGGTCAAGACATGAGCAAATGTGGAGTGTAGAATATGGGTAGAAAAGGACAACTAATGTTGTTAATAATGTCGTTATGAAAAGACTGCTAAAGGATTATGGCGAAAAGAGTTATGGCGGAAAGACTGAGTAAAAGAGATGTTGGGGGGCAGGAGTAGTGAACCGAGTAGGATCAATAACCACTATATTATCAGTCCGTCCAAAAGAAGAATTGGGAGCAGTACTAGTGACATGAGTAGTCACTATCTTATCAACACAAAGATAGAGATATGTAAAATTTACACACATAAAAATATTAATTACACACTTACCTAAGCACATGAAAGATATAGCAACAATGTAGAGTGACTGGAAATTAAAAGTACGATTGATGGATTTGTTGACTCCATATAAATAAACCACTGATCAGTTAGGGAGAATAAAAAGGTTTGTAGTGTAATGGAGTGTCAAAAGCTATTGAGAGATTCATGCGCTCTTGCAGCCCAGAATGATCGTCTTCCTTTTCAAACTACTATTCATGTACTTTACTATGAGTATTAACGCCTTTGTGATGCAAAGGGTGGCAGCCTCACCGAGGGGAATCCTCTGTTATCCCCCACAAACTAAACGTATTTTTTTTAACAAGTAAATACTTAAACTGGTAATACTGACCCAGATTAACATCGATAGTCACTTGCCAGAAGAATTAATAATTACAACTATAAGTTGTAGCTTTAAAATCAACTATTATTTCACAAGTGATGAACTGACTTATAAATATATATATATGATGTGAACAAAAAATAGAAGATGTTGCTAATGAATTAATCATTTTAAGAAGTGGTAGGAACCAATCTACCAACCTCTACACCCCATATATCAGTCACAAGAAAATCGTCCTTCCCTCTGGTCCACTTGTCATGCTGTAATGGCCTCACAACATGATAATTGCTATCCCCGATAGGAGAGATGTCACGCGAATCATAAAATTGATTCAACACTGACCCAAAATTTGCCAACATAGAACCCTGGGAAGGAGCGTGAGAAGTTGTATTTCCTTTTCATGAAAAGGAGCAGGAACTTACTCCAGAGGATAGAACATGTGGTGCCAATCTTAGAATGGCATATGTAAAAAGGTTCATAGTGTCATCAGGAGAAAGTGTGGTGGAAACCAGCAGGTCCTGGAACAAGATTAACGAGTAGCATGGTGTGTCCCTGGCACATAATTCTGATGCTTTGACTAGTGACTGAACTTCAATTTCAGCCTCTGGCCCTATCGTCAACATCTGCACAGTTCCACGCTCTTTTAAAGATTCACGAAAATTTGGTAACTGGATTTTTTTCCCAATAAGAAAATCAGTTAAATAGTCCATGACGAGCAAATACAACTGAGTTTGGATAAGTCCTCCACTAGGTTCTTTATCAAGTAATGCTCTTATAGATCCATGAAAAATAACAAAAGGAGAGTATACTTCCTTCAGGACACTTCTTAACGCATCAATTCGCCAAATTACGTCTCCTCACTTTTCTTCACGACCATCCATAGATCTAGCTCTGCCTCATAAAAACATGAGAAATGCATTCTTCTTCTATGACCTCGCAAGCTTCCTCTGGAGAGAAAATTCTTGTAAAAGTGATAAGTCCCTCACCGAGAACTATCACAGAAAGCTGGGTCGAAAATGGGAGATCAGCAGGAAAGAAAAACATAATCTTATCCAGCTCCTGCCCTTCATGTTGACCCCATCTCAAATCAAATATGCAAAACTTCAATGCTTCATTGATAGTGGTAGGAGATGACAAACCCATTACAGTTTTTAATTTATACCCCTCTGTGTAGAAACATATGAAATGCGATGAGAGTGGAGGTGGAAGTTGAAATGGTGTGTAAGAGTGGAGATGTCGACGACGACGTTCACAACCATCCGGTCCAACCAGACCCAATTACCAAAACCACAACAAGGTCACGTACCTAAACTTCTTATCATTGGCATCCACATAAACCTATGTCATCGTCATAATTATTATCCCCTTTTGTGAGGATATAAACTTCTCCGTTATCTTTTCATTCATGAAACTTAAGTACACGGTGGATAATTGGGACATTTAGGTATTGTTGGGATGGGAACTTTGAAATCTCACCTAGTTTTATATATAGTTTTTTTAGGAACATGACTTTTAGGTATGGACGAAGAAGGATTAAATGACTATTAAGTTGGGAGAGTATAAATACCAAAAAGAGGATATAAATAGATTTGATTAAATGAGCAATATTGAAATTTAACTGCCATACCTCAATGATTCTTGGACTGACACAAGTCTTCTTTGGATAAGAATTGTTCCCATTAGCATGTAGAGATGAATATGGGATTTTAACCTCTACCCAGTCATCTTCATTATTGCTAATGTTAATTTCACTTGTGAATTTATTTTCTGCTACTTCTCCATTAGACCCCTTCAAAGGGGCACAAATAGTTCCTTCAATATCAGTTGTGTGAAGTAACTCTTACTCTCTAGAAGCAAGGTCGCAATGAATAGTGCAGAGGTACTCATTGCTACTCTTCACTGTAGGTGCATAATATATCTCATATATATGCGTTGTACTTTGAACATAGACCTGCCAGATCTCATGCTTTTGAGTAAAACTTACTGTAATTAAAGAAATTTCAGTCAGTCAAAAGAAGTATGTCACGTTGAAGAAAACACTAAATCAAAGGTGTTGAAAATTTGCAAAGAGATTACTGCGCATTGAAAGATAGGATGGTGAACAATTACAATATATATATAGAAATAATACAAGTACAAATAACAATACTTTACTGAATAGGCAAATAATAGGGAGAGCGAGCAGGCACTAAACACCATTGTAGGTATGATCTATGAGTAATGGATGCTCAAACACTAATACACACAATGCAAGGTACTTCTTAAGGATAAAAAAGTGTACGTCTCTCAAGTAATTATGAAGAAGACAGTATCAAAAACATTATTTTACCCTCAGCACTGTAATTAATTCTTACTTTGGTAGATGTATGGTTTGTGTATAGTAAATGTTGAGAATGAATGTTTAAATAGAGGCTTGAGGTTGGAGTGAAGACATAAACATGTAGACTGCTTAGATTCAACTTGCATTAAATGAGAGGTAAATTGTGATAGAACATATCTGATCATTTAATCATTTGGTTTAGCAAAAAGGAACTTTTTGGAATATACTTTTAGACATGATGTTGATCTAGTGCAAGAGAGTATGTCAGTGTGTGCGAGGGAGTAACCCCATTTTTGAGCATATAAAGTCTATAAAGAGAAAACCAGGATCTCAAATCGAGCCAAACATAAGAAATCAAATGAATGCCAAACATTTAAGGGCATAAAGTTGTAGTTCATAATCCACTTTTTAGAAGAATCACAAGATCCTCGAACAAGGTTTCTGCAATATCGTATCTTCAAAAGTCTTAAAATTCAACTTTATATGTTAGAATTCTAGGGGTTTAACATATCTACTTCTAGATGAATTGAGAAATTTATCATTATGTATAATTTTCCTTTTATTCCTTTAATTGAGCCTAAAGGTGATGCTTCCATGATTTCTAGATATGAGTTTAAATGGGGGTTTTTTGTTTCATGTTTCAATAGTTCTCATAAAATTTGGTTTTTATGGAAATTTGATATGATTGTGGAAGTTCTTCATGATGATGACCAATTGTTATCCTTAAAGGCTCATCATCACTCCTTCGTAGAAGTAGTTTTGCTATTGTGTATGCAAGATGCACTAGAGAATATTAAAATGAGTTATGTGATAAGATTATTATTCAATCTTCCAAGTATGCTCAATTACCTCACTTAATAATTGGTGATTTTAATGTCGTTTACTCTCAAAATGAAAAGATATGTGGTAATGTTATAGATTTTCAATCGGTCCAAGACGTCAATGATATAATTTATTCTTATGGCCTATTTAATATGAGTTATAAGAGTTCAAAGTTTACATGGTGTAATAATATAAAAGAATATGATATTATATTTACAAGATTGGATAGAGGGTTACATAATTTCATGTGGTCTTCCTTTTTTCCAAAATTTTCTCTTCAACATCGGAATATATCTCATTCAGATTATGCTCCTTTGCTCCCATCTATTTGGTCTGTTATGAATGAGATTACTGGTCTATTTAAATTTGAAAGAGTGTGGTGTTATCATAAGGAGATTAACGAAATTATTGATAAGTCTCAGTCCTTACATTTAGTCGACTCTCCAATGCAGGTCTTTGCCCAAAAGTTGAAGCGATTGAAATCAGTTCTAAAGGACTGGAATAAAAATTATTTTAGAGATGTTTTTTATAGTGTAAAGGATTTGAAATATCACATTCTAAATAAAAAAAAGTATTTGAAGATGACCCTTTAGACACTAATAGAATTCAACTGAATGAAGCCAAGTCTAAGATTAATGTGGCTTTGAAGATGGTAGAAATTTTCTAGCAGTAGAAGTCTTGGTTGAATTTTCAAACTCCAGTGAAAACATTAGTAAATACAGATCTTATTCAGACTCACAAGGACAATAGAACAAAGGTTAACTGGGGTATTTCCAAGAGATATTTTACAGGATCACATTGAAAAAATCACTTCATTAGAGATTGATTTTGAAGAAATAAAAATTTTAGAAATTTTAGATTTATCTCATGATGCAACAGAGCTTCCAATAAAAGGCAATGAGTCCTATTATGACTGCCTTTCACATTCTGACAATGAAAAGTGTACTGTTCGAGAAACTCCCTTCATACAGGTACTACATTTACTTGGAACAATAAAAGAGAGAGTGATAGAGGTATTTGGGAAAGACTTGATAGAGGATTAATAAATCAAAAATGGCTAGATGACTTTCCTTTTTCTACAGTGAAAATCCTAACCAAAAACTGCTCAGATCATTCTCCTCTATTAGTGTCATTTTGCCAAATGAGAGATCCCATAATTTAACCATTTAGATTTCAAAATATGTAGACTAATCATAAGACCTTCAAAGAATGTGTCCAAATGTCCTGGAATAAAGATATTAGGGGTAGTCCTCTAAATAAATTCTATTTAAAACTTAAAGCTCTTAACACAGACCTCAAAGAATGGAATAGGAAAACTTTTAAAAACATATTCCAAGAAATAACAAATAGGGAGGATGAACTCTTAATTAAAGAAGATATATACCAACATAACCCGACTATGGAGAATAGAGCTGATATGGAATTTACTAAATCACAATTAAATTAGGCAATCAAATGTGAAGAACAATAGTGGAGTCAAAGGCTAGAATCAAATGATATTATAATATTCACTCAGGGATCTAAATGTAGCTTTAAAAATCTAATGAATTTCCTCACAGATTATGAACAAGCCTCGAGTCAAAATATTAATAAAGCCAAAAGTAAATTATTAATGAGCAGACATAGTGAAAACTAAATTATTAATGAGCAAACATAGTGAAAAAAAGGGATGACAGCTGTGTTTCTTAGCATGTACGAACTGTAATGAGAAATTCGTAGACTAAGAAAACAAAGTAAGGCCCATTGCAAAAGGCCACTGCTCAAATAAATCAGACAGTGGCAGTGTGCATCCCTCGTAAAAACAATTTATTATATTACAGGTCAGTTTTCAATTCTACGTGGTCTTGACATTGCTTCAAACATGATGAATGCATCAATGGCCATTAGCTATGCATGTAAATGATAAAATAATTAGCTACTCATCACTTTAAATAGGTGGCAGTGACATTTTTACATACAGCTATAATACATCAATCGATTATGTTTATAGCATACAAAATACATTTATAATTTATATAGGAGGACGTAGCTAGGTGATCGAAATAGCTCAGGTCAGTGAGGACTCACTCACTCACCTACTCCTTATCTATCTAATCGTTTCTTCTATCTACTGAATTCAAAAGGTGACCCGTCGCGCCGAGCTATAAGATAAGATACAACTGTTGAACAAGAACTTGAAATCTGTTTCATAACTGGATCTTGAATATTTACTGGTTTATACATATTGAAGTATAATATTTTAGCGCTGAGTTTTGAATTGGATTGAGGGGTGTAAGGGAAAATGGTGGACAATATGAAGATAGAATTAGTAATTTACCTGAAGAAATTCTTAGCCACATCCTTTCATTCCTTCCAACATGGGATACGTGGATCTCTAGTTCCATAAGGCGTAATGATCGGAATATTTATATAAGGTATCCTCATGGGAGGGCACTCGATTTCCCCAGTATAAACAACTCTTATTTCAAATAATTGACAGATAATTCACCTTGTACGTTTATGGTTCCATCTACCATTTCTTCCTCAAGTCTCAAAATCCTACATCTTTCTCAAGTTAGATTTCTGAACGAGTTTTCTCATTCCTGTGAACTACAGTTAAGCTTCTCGTGCCTTGAAGTATTATGTTTCACAGGATGCGAATGGAAGAAAGTGAAGGCTGTAGATATTAATGCTTCCATGCATTGGAGATTGAGGGTCGAAGATGGTTCCTACAAACCTGATAACACAAGCAATTATGTAGTCAAAATTCACAGTTCAAGAACGTACATTCGTGATTCCGGTCATTAAAACACTAATGGAGTTTATTGAGATGTCATTAGTTCTTGAATATCTTGACTTTGTACAGATTCTAAGAGGCAAACGTGGTAAGATTATGGAATTTGAAATGGTGCCTCCATTCCAGTTGTCTCACCTCAAGGTAGTTAAGTTTGATTCCTTTTTGTGGAATCCACCCGAGCTTTGTTTAGGGTGGTTTCTGCTATAGAATGCAGTGGTTCTATAGGAGATGCAAATTAAAACACACTACACAATTTCTCATAGGATAAATTAAGGGGAGAAGATGCAGCTACAAGAATTTCCTAAAGGCTGAAGTCATACTTCAGTGATTTTCATTTAAAATGATCTTGCATCCATATATTTTGTACATGATATTAGGAAAACGTCTAAAAATGACTACAGGATTGAAGTTTTTGATATGTGTGATTGTGTAAACAATGTGCTGAAGAACTATAAGATTCACGATGTTGAGTTTCTACGGAATATCGGCTTCCAATAAAAAAAAGATATACATTCATTATTCAGATTGTGCTATTCAAACCAACCATAACTTTAAAGAAAAAAATAATCGATCACCTTATATTCATCAAAAATCTAATAAAAAAACGTAACCAATCATTCTACAAATTTCAAATATATAAACAAAGAAATAAATTGAGATGATAGTTTAGCATTTGACAAATGTTAGCAATTAAGTATCAGCACAACACGATCAATAATGGTTTTACTACGAAAATAGTTTAGCATTGGACAAATGTGTAACTAAAATTATACACATTCTACTCCTAAGATCTATAAATAAATTGCAATGCACTTAGTGGTTCATCACATTTGAATCTAATAAAAATATTCCAAATTAATAAAAATTATACTCAACTTCAAAAAGATGCTAATAATAGTATGTAAAAGGCCTTGCAGTGCTGATAGGAGTCCCTGACTTTATTTTTTTAGGGTTTTTCCTATTTTTTTTTCATAATAATCATCCAATATAAACTCAATTATCCCCAAATATCAAGTCAAATTTTGATTTGGTTTCAATAAAATTATGGGGGTTGTATTTGATGTAAAATCTCACTGTACAATCACAATGCCCAGATTGAAACTAAAAAAATTGAAAAAGCTTCTCATGGGTTTTTATAAAACAAACTACGATAGTCAATCCATATACGATACTCAAACAAAAAAATATTTTGCCCAGATTGAAAAGGCATAAAGACCACCATTCCCAAATTGACTCTCATTTTACAATCGATTTGCAATATTTTGACCTAGTATAAATAAAAAAACCTAATCAGTAGTTAACCCATATATGATACTCAAACAAAATCATATAAAGGAATAACCTTGAGAAGCTACATATGATATGGGTTTGCATTCTTTGTGTATAATTTTTGGCGGCCTCAACTTTCTTTGTGTGACATAGGAAGAGTATTTGCAAATTATCAAAAACTGTATTTTTGGCAATACAATTTTTGGAATATTTTTAGCAATACAACCTCGACAAAATCATATAAACAAAATCAATAGTTAATATTGAGCCCTAAATACGATAACAATTAAGTACCTTGAAAGAAACTGCGTGGAGGAGGATGTAGAGAGGTTTGGGGGCGGAGAGGGATGGGCGGAGGGGGGGGAGGCGGGTTGGACAGAGGGGCGGGGGGATTTTTGGAGCAGAGTGAATTTGGGGATTGGCTGAAATTTCTTTTTTTTTCTTGCTATTTTTTTTTTAATGATAATAGAACGTTAAAGCGGGAAGGAAAATTTTGAGGAGGGAGTCATATTTTTTAGCTGTCGATATTATTTGAGACGAAAAATAATAAACTGTCCTTTTAAAAGGACTTTATAAGACGGGAAGTGTAAGGGGTTTTAAATGCTTGATACTATTTGAGACGGCAAGTAATAATCTGTCTCTTAACATTATTTTAAAAGACGAGTAATATAAGGGGTTTTAATACTATTTTTTTAAGACAGTTGATTATTTCTGTCTCAAAAAGTATGCTTTAGATACTTAAATTTAGCCGTCTCGAAAACTTCGATCCTAAAAGCTACTTTTTTTGTAGTGTCTATTTCTATATATGTTAAAAAAATTGCAATGTTGGGTGCCTTAACCAAGTAAACTATGGCCAACTTATTGCAGTTACAGTTCATTTATTCAATCATAATTGAAATATCACTAGTTAATTCATTACACATGCATAAACAAGTAACTGATAGGCTTGTACACAATTCATTGCCTAGTAATGCTCTTGTGTGGACTAGTCTACATTTTAAGAGTGCGGACCAAACATGTCTCACCTGCTAGTGAGCCTAGAAATTATCGGGTAAATTTTAGGCACACTCTCTCTCTTTTCTGGGCTCACCGCCAGGTGACACATGTCTGGTACGCACTCTTAAAATGGAGATTGGTCCGCACAAGAGCAGTACGGATTCATTGCCAACCCTATGACTAATACGGAGGAGTTATTTTATACCCTAGGAATGAATTATTTTGTAACAAACATTCTGCACCATCACTAAAGGAAAAGGTTTGTTTAAAAAGTCTTATAGCCACTGATAAATCCTAGACAAGAAGAATATGAATACCCCATCCACAACTTCAAGAATAAAATGAATACTTATGATGTATTTTAAAGAAAAAGGCCTCACACTCTTATCTACGAAAAAATATCATAATCATTTCACTTTTCAGCAACAAACATAAAGTCGTGATAAGATATAAGGAACTCTGATTATGCTATAACATAACAATGGTTGCTTAGATTTAAAATTTACTGCATATATATATACCAAGGGAATGCCCGTTCCTGAAGGCACGGAGAAAATTTTCCGAAGTATTAAAATGTATATAATTTAACTCAAATTTTGCTTTATAACACAAATAGTTTTTAACAATTTACAAAATTTATGCAGAGTTTCGTCTGTTTATAGGACTCTCAACCATTTTTTAACAAAAAATAATCCAACAACAAAACAAATAGCCCGTAACAACAATGCTAATAGTACATAACCGTGTCATGGGAACGCATGTAATTTTATCGAGTAATCAGCCATACCCAATGCAGATGCGTTAAAGGACAGATAAAATTAAAAAGATAAAAAGTATAGCCCCAAACATCCATATTATATCACACTGACTGAAAATACAACATTATTTACAAATTCTAATTTATTTTATACATGACTTCAATATTAAGAAATTTATTCATGATAAATAATTTTCACCGCACAAAAAAGTAAAATATTATTTTCATAAAATTCCAAAAAATAAAATAAAAATTGACAATTACAATTCACTGTGTGTAGGAAAATGTGCTAGTATTCATCATAAAACAAACACTTTAGATCATTAATGACTGGAAACTGGAGATTTAAAAGGTTTTTGGAATTCCCAAATTTGAAATTGTTAACTGTAGTGCATACATTTGTAACAGTTATAATTCTCACCTTGGATAAACAAAGCTCCTCCTCAATTGATTAAAGTCGCACTTTTTGTTGATCTCCATGTCTTTGAAAACATGCGAATAAAAAAAAGTGACACTCTCATGTATCAATGAGGGGAGTAAATGGATAAACAAAATAAAAATAAATTAATTGGAAGCTTGATGAACTAACATAGAAAAATGATGCAACATTTAACATAAAAATTGATGCATTTGATATTAAGTGCTCATGAGATTTAATACTGAACATAGAAAAAATCTTTTTGTCATATGATTCGACAACAGTGTTGCACAATATCCACCACCCAATATATCATATATGCAAATGGCACACAATATATCATATTTTTAATATATAAATAAGAAAAAATGAAATAAATTTTAGGGAAAATGAAAAGAGAAGTGATTTTAACATTTGAAGTTCATTTCCTGTACAATCTTAAGCCACAACACACTGTTTGACATCTAGAGAGGTGCCATGTTGGGTAGAGAAGCCATGAATTTTATGTCCTCACAAGCTCATATCTGTAAAAAGAAAATGGAGAAAATAGAGCATGATACACTAACATCGATCATCAAGTCAAAAATTGTGAAGAAAACGAAGCATCACAATTTAAACACTTGTACCTAGGATAGAAAGGATAAACAAATATACTTAAGGTGGGTAAAAAATCATTTAAAAACTAACAAAAATCACAAATGTACGTTCATGATGGTTACTACTAAAACATAAAAAGAAAGGGCGGAGTCCACCAAAACATTACACAACACAACTGCGAACTAACACAAACATCACAACAAATGACCCTCACCATCACATGTGAATAATAGATATGCCTAAAACTAAAATTAAACCAAGAGTCTTGAATTATGGAGACAACAAATGAAAAAAAAAATGAAGACTATGCCTTGCTCAGTAACAAAAGTAATAGAAGATTACAGAATGTGTAAGAAAAGTAACAGGAGTTTAAAGAATGTGCCAAAGCGCAATTAAGACAACTAATGGCATACATTAGTTTTTATTTTATTTTTTTATATCATCAATACAGTAATGGGAAGAGATAAAAATTAACTTAATATATATCAATACAGTAATGGGAAACGATAAAAATTAACTTAATATATATCCATATATCAATCAAATTCAAGTGTCAGGTCAATGTAGTCTCAAAATAACATAAATGATCCCATCTAAAACTTTAAGCATACCTATTTGCATGGAAAAAAATAAAAACTTGATTGCACTACTTGTCTGAATGTCCCCTTTCAGCTCTTAGATGTTCGTGGTTAGCATTACCATAACTACATTAAATCTGAAAATGGTATACCTGATTAGGGTTTCAATAGTGATATAAAAAACATTAGAACTGCAAAATGAAAACTACATTATATCTGAAAATCAAAACTAACAAAGAGAAGAAGACAAACCTAATTTGGACGTCATTTTGAACCCCATTTTGAATCCACAAAACCCGCATATTAAGATGTTAAAGTTTGATCTGCAAAAAAAAAAAATAAGCACCTCAAAAAATCAAATGTAGAGAGATATAGAGATATTAAACCGTGGTAATGTCGAGGTTGCTCGGAGATATGAACGGTGAGAGAAAAAGTCATACATGAGAGGACAGATAAGAGTGTGAGGGGTAGACAGATGTTTGTGCGGTGGTAAACGAGTGATTTGGAGATTGTGTTGATGTTCAACATGTTTGGGCGAAAAATTGAAATTTTCCAAATAGATCTTAGCCATTAGTTTGATACTTGATTAGGTGTCTCAATTTCTACCCTTAATGTGCTTTCATATTTTGGGATTTCAAAAACCATTCTACTATATATATATATATATATATATATATATATATATATATACCCAAATCAAGTAGTAATATACCTTTAGAAATCTATGAAGAGCAGTCCACATTTCAGTCCGTTTGCTAATTGTTTATTTGATGTCATCTGAAATATGGTATACCATAAATTGGGTCCCAAATATAGTTTAAATATGATAGACAAGGACATGAGGAATGTTATGTTTTGGAAAAAATTTAAACAAAAAGGATATTAAATTCTATCGACCTTATTAACATGGAAAAGAACATTGTCTACTTCCTATCTCTAAAGGCTAGAAACAACGTCCTGAAAAATATGACATCTTAGACCAATCCATCTAGAATTTTATCTCATGTTAATATATTTATAGTATAAATTAAGTAATATGAATGTATAATTATTTGGACCTTTATCCAGGGTAGAATGTGATTCCAACTATTCTAAAAACATGATTTCTCTAATATGAACAACCTCAGCCTAGCTGCTCTATTTGGGATGAATTAGCAATAGGCTTCCAATTCACATAAACCATGTCTTGTTTTGTGGATGAAAGGGTTTCCCTCACAGGCAAGGAAGCAACTATCTCTACAAATGGAGGCTGCAAATTTGCATTAACATTGTCAATCCAATGTGTGTGTGTATGTTTGTGTGTGTGTGTGTGTGTGTGTGTGTGTGTGTGCGTACGTATGGGGGGGGGGGGGGGAGAGACGGAGGGAACATTGCCATCATAATAGGAAATCAACATGAAAATACATATTAGAAGTCCCTCTTGGAATATAATATTTTTAGGGGACTATGAATTGTAGATTAAGGTCTTGTTTTGTTTTGAAAATGAAATATATTTCAACTTGCGCAAGTTGATAACATTTCACTTCGCATTAGGGGATGTAGGTGTAATCTCTGACAAAACAAGACTAAATTGCAAAGTAATGTTTATATAAAAATAGTTTTACAATTAAATTTAGGACTAGTAGTGGAAAAATTATGGGTTGAGCCTAATGTGGGCGGGCCAAATATGGGTTAGACTAAATATGGATTGGGTCTAATATAGGAGAATCAAATATGGGCTGGGTCGACCCATTTTTTCACTCCTAAATATATTATAATTCCAAATATATGTAAAAATACATAGTTTACTCTTAACTATTAAAAATAGGTTTTGTATTTGACTCGTAGCTTTTGAAAATGGACTCCATATTTGACTCTAACTTTTAAATATGGGCCCCATATTTGACTCATTGTTATTATATGGAGAGAATTTTAGAGAGAGATTGTATTTTATTTCTCAATGATATTGGGTGTAAATTATTGTACAAAATCATATGAGGATCCTCCTATTTATAGGGCATAGTGAGGTATCCCAAAAGATAAGAATGTGAGTGGATATCCACCCAAAATTTAAAAGACACATAATTTAACACTCCCCCTTGTATGTACATCATATCCACCATTCAATGATTGTTGCCTCATTAAAACTTTACTAAGAAAAAACCCAGTGGGAAAAAACCAAAGTGAAGGAAAAAGAATATAACTTTTGTTATCATCGAATTAGTGTTGTACATGATTAATGGTGCCTCGTTAAAACCTTTATTAGAAAAATCCAATGGAAAAAACCAAGTTAAAGGGAAAAAAAAAGTACATCGTACTCATGTCCTAAAAGAGCTTTCTTTTTTATTCCCCCCCTGATTTCCGTATCTCAAATTGACTGTTGATGAAATCTCTGCATTCCAATCTCATGCATAAGTTTTTGGAACATTGCTTTTGGAAGCGACTTGGTAAATTAATCAGCTAGATTTTCAGTTGAATTCACTTTCTTGACTTTGATTTCATTTTTTTAAGCTCATGAGTGAAAAAAAACTTTGGTGAAATATGCTTAGTTTTATCTCCTTTGATTAGGCCTTCCTAAATTTGGGATATGCATGCTACATTATCTTCATATATGATACTGGGAGCATCTGTAATGGAAGACAATTGACAAGAACTAACTGAATTAAAGATCTCAGCCCTTCACATTCATGACTTGATTCATGAGGTGTTGAAATATCAGAGTGGTTAGAGGAAGTAGCTACTAAAGTTTATTTAGTAGAGCGCCAAGAAATAGATGTATTACCACTTAGAAATACATAACATGCGTATGATCAACCCTTGTGAGGATCAGAAAAGTATCCAAAATCTGCATAACCTTCTAATTAAGAACCATTAGTATGATTAGAATAATATAAGCCCGTGTCAGTGGTTCCTCGTAGGTATCCTAGGATATGCTTAATCCGAATCCAATGCCTTTTTGTTGGTTCAGAACTTTATCTCGCAAGGAGGTTGACTACGAATGAAATATCTAGTCTGGTACAATGTGCCAAGTATAATAATGCACCAATTGCACTTCAATAGAGTACTTTTGAACCCAATATTTCCTCCTTATCATCTTTAGGACGATATGAATATTTCTTCATATCTAATGACCGGACGGCGATGGGTGTACTTAGTGGATGTGATGTGTCCATACCAAATCTTTTCAAGAGTTTTTGAGTCTAGTTAGACTGATTGATAAGAATTCCACTAGAATTTCTCTCGATCTGCAGGACGAGATAAAATTTAGTCTTCCCGAGGTCTTTCATCTCAAATTCCTTCTTCAAACAGTTAGCAATTTTCTAGAGATCTTCTGGAGTCCTGATAAAATTAATATCATCCACATTAACTGCTACTATCATAAATCCCATTGGGGATTCTTTATAAAGACACATGGGAAAATTGGATTGTTTTCATACCCTTCCTTAGACATATATTCACTAAGACAGTTGTATCACATCCTTCTGGATTTCTTTAAGCTATATAATGACCGTCTTAGTTGAATTGAGTATGTACTTCTTCACTTTTCTTCTGGCAAATCAAATCCTTCAGGGATTTTCATATAAATTTCTGTGTCTAAGTCCCCGTATAAATAGGCAGCCATAACATCTATGAGTCTTATATCAAGATTTTCAGAGACCGCTAAACTAATCAGATATCTTAAAGTTATACCATCCATAACGAGAGAGTATATTTCATCATAATCAATCTCGAGTTTCTGCTGGAAACCTTGGGCCACAAGTGGTGCTTTATACCGAGTGATTTCATTTTTAACATTCCGCTTTCTTACAAACACCCATCTGTAACCTAATGGGTTAACATCTTTTGTGGTTTTCACTATAGGTACAAATACACAACGTTTATATGGAGACTTAAGTTCTGCCTTGATGGAAATTTCTTATTTTGGCCAATCTTCTCTTTGTCGACATTTATTTATAGTACGTGACTCATTATCATCATCAATTCCTTTTGATACTTGTGTAGCTACTGCATATGAAAATATGACACCAATGACTGTTTCATTACTATTCCACATTTCTCTTGAATATGTATAAAATATAGATATCTCATTATTATTCTTAGGTACCTTTACCTCTTCAAAGGCTTTTATAGTCACTTCAGGGACTTGGGTGTTTTCATTGACATAACCTCTTTTGGTATTTTAGAGAAAATGGATTTTCTATTCATAACCTATTTTGGAGCATTATGAGGGCATGGTTTTTCAATTGATCTCCTCTTCCAGGGAGTTGAAGCTTTGGAACCTATAGGTCTGCCACACTTCTGGTGTGCAACAGAATCATTTTCTGCTTAAATCAAATTTTGTCCCACTGGAACATCACTTCTGGTTGGTGTATTAACCACGGGTACATGAGATTTGGTTACTTTTGAAGCATCATTGATTGCATTAGGTAATTGATTTGCAATTCCCTAAAGATGTAGTATTCTTCACACCTAATGCTCACATTGTGAGGTATGGGGGTCTAGATGAGACAAGGTGGAAGTATTCCACATTAATGCTCGCCATTCTTCAAGAACGAATCGTACTTCAGGTACATTCTTCCCTCTCCCCATGGCGGGAAGTTGGTCTCATCAAAATGGAAATTTGCAAATCTAGTGATAAACACATCACCTATCAATGGTTCAATATAACGAATAATGGATGGTGAATCATAACCCACATATATGCCCAAATGGCATTGTCGCCCCAGTTTAGTACGTTGTGGTGGTGAGATAGACACGTACATAGTACAACCAAATTTATGCAGGTGTAATATGTTTGGTTGACATCCAGTCACGAGTTGTGAAGGGGAAAAATAATGGTAACTAATTGGTCGAAGTTGAATTGACTTGGTTGCATGTAGGATGGCATGACCTCAAGCTGAGACTGAGAGTTTGGATTGCATAAGAAAAGGCCTAGCTATTAGTTGTAAATGTTTAATTAATGACTCCGCTAAACCATTTTGGGTATGAACATGGGGAGCTAGGTGCTCAACATCAATGCCTATGGATAAAAAATAATCATAAAAAACTTGAGAAGTGAATTCACCCACATTATCTAAGAGAATGGATTTGATGTGCTCATCAGGAAAATGGGCTCTGAGTTTAATCATTTGAGCAAGTAATTTTGTAAAAGCCAAATTGCGAGTGGATATAAACAAACATGTGACCATCGAGTGGAAGCATTAATTGAAACCATAAAATATTTAAAAGGTCCACTAAACGCGTGAACAGGGCCACATATATCCCCTTGAATGCATTGTAAAAAGTATGGTGACTCATAGCTATTTACAGAAAATATGGTTTAGTAATTAATTTTCCTTGTGTACATGGGGTGCAAAAATGGTCATTTCGTAGCGTGAGTTATTGATTTGATAAAAAATGTTGATTCGAGTTATTGATGATCTTTCGAAACATGTTTCATCTAGGGTGACCCAAACGATCATGCCATAATATCAACGACTTAGGGTCAATAATATTTCGACCAAGGATAGAGTATGATTCTACAACTCCAAGTGTTGTGTGGTATAACCTCATGGACAATGTTGGGAGTTTTTCTAATGTTAGCTTCTGGCTTCTAACACTATAGAAGTAATGCAAAGGAATTCTTTGTTATTTTCATGCCTTGTTTCCATATGATACCCATTCATTCCGATGTCTTTAAAACACAGCAAATTTCTTCTAGAAGTGCTTGAGTATATGGCATGTTCTATCAATAAGTGTGTACCATCAGGTAGCACCATGTGGGCTCTTCCACAGCCATCAATAATTTTAGTAGGGCCGACTATTGTGGAAACATTTGCCGTATCATACACCAAGTGGGAGATTTTTTTTTATTTTTCAAAATAGTATGAGTTGTTAGAGTGTCAACTAGACAAGTGTCATTGCTTGCTTGCAATGTTGGATCCATACCCTTTATATAAGTAACACAGTTAAAGATTACAAACCATATAAGCATTTAAAAGAAATGTAAAACCATGCAATTTATTACAATAAGAAGTTAAAGGGAAAAAACATAAAGATATGTCAAGAGAAAAAATATTATTGTAGCCATATGAAGAAAACATAAATTATTCACTTCTTCGGAGGTTTACCAACCATAGCATCAAATGTCTCATTAGCAATGGGATTTCCATCTTCATCTTCAAAAAATCATCAACATTGAATTGGGTATTGTCATTGTTCCATAGGTCTTCAGGACCATCCATCTCTTAATAGTCTTTAGGACCTTCCAATATATTTCTCTCCACTCCCCTTTTTGAAGCTTGATATTTTTCAACAAATTTCTTAGAGGAACGACAATTACGGGTCTAATGACCACTGCCATCACATCTATAACAAGTGTCTTGCGGTTGTGCAACGTTTGAATTCTGATTTTCTTTTATTTGTGGGCCATTCCACTTCTGGATGTTCTTGAAATTTGTAATTTGTCTAGTCCCTTGGTTAAGGTAGCCACCTCTTCCGGGGTTGCCACAATGGTGTCATATATTTCCTCGGCCTCTTTCAAAATTTTGAGTTAAGTTAGCATTCACTTCAGGGAGTGCTACAGATCCAGTGGGTCTTGATGAATGATTTTTCATTAGCAAGTCAATATTTTTTTCAGCTACTAGGAGACATGAGATCAAATCCGAATATCTTTTAAAATCTCACTCTGGATATTGCTGCTGCAGAAGCATATACGAGGCATGAAAAGTGGAGAAAGTTTTCTATAGCATATCTGCATCATCTATCTTCTCACCGCAGAGTTTTAGTTGCGATGTAATTTTAAACATTGAAGAATTTTACGCTGACATTGTCTTGAAATCCAGAAATCTCAAATTGATCCATTTATGGTATGCACATGGAAGTATGACCAATTTTTTATGGTCATGTCTCTCCTTCAGGGAGTTCCATAGTTCCAACGGATCATTCACAGTTAAATATTCACTTTTCAAATCACTGTGTATGTGATGCCTAAGAAAGATGAGTACTTTTGCCCACTTTTAGTTGCGAGGTGATTTTAAACATAGTAGAATTGTACTCTGACATTGTCTTGAAATCCTGGAATCTCAAATTGAGCCATTTATGGCGTGCACATGGAAGTATGACCGATTTTTTATGGTCATATCTCTCCTTCAGGAAGTTCCATAGTTCCAACGGATCATTCACAGTTAAATATTCACTTCCTAAATCACTGTGTATGTGATGCCTAAGAAAGATGAGGGTTTTTGCCTTATCTTGCCGGGACATAGTGTTATCACTTGTAATGGCATCACCGAGATTTTAGGCTTGCAGATGGAGTTCTTCATCTTGAGACCAACTGAGATAATTGTTTCCATATATATCAAGTGCCTCAAATTCAAGTTTAGAAATGTTGAACATTTTTTTTGAAACTGTGCGTTTAAGCAGTAATAATTAGAAACACATAATGCATAATATAAACAATGCAAAAAAAATTCAAATTTGAAATTTCAAGTTCGTAATATTGGATTTTGAATCTTTGATTTACTAATCAAAATATCATTTAATTGCTATTTATTTGTGTATTTGGGGTGAAATACATAAATTATTGATTTTTGGGTTCAATAAATATTTTGACATTTCAAATTTCACACCCCACTATGTCAAAGCTTCAGGTTTGCTCACAAATATATATTTGGAACTTTAGGTCCAAATTATAAATTATTTAGGGACATATAATATCCCTTATAAACAATCAAAAGTTGAAGTGTTGATTTGGGGTATTCATTTGAAACTTTAGGTTCAAAAATTAAATAGCAATTCGCAATGTTAGGTCCGAAATTTAAATATAAATTAGGAACTTCGGGTTCTAATAAAAAATCAAAAAAAACTTTTGGTTCCATAATTTAAATAGTTAGGTAACTCCACGTCCTAAGTTGAAAGGGAAAACTTAAACTTCAACTTTCAATTATTATAGGAAACATCAGGTCCCAATTTTCAATTTTTTTCCGTATGCAAAAAAAAATATTAGTTGTGACACAGTAATTTTTTTTACAGTTAAATATTCATACAGTAAATATGTAAATTTCCTTATGAATAATAAGTTAATATAATCAATTACTTGGACAAAACTAAAAAGAATATTAAAACTCTTGTAATGAATATATCTAAACCAAATTAGCTTTCAACGTCTTTGCAGAAAATTAAGCAATAAAAATATGATATCAAGAATAGTCATTTTTTTTGTTACTAATAAAATATAAAGTGAAATTGTATATGTTTCTTTTGAATAGTTGTATAAAACATATTATAATTTTACGAAAGACACATCACGTGATTGTTGTACAAAGCCTCATATTTAAAAAGAAATCTACTGCATGAATTTACATCTACATGTGGATACTGTTATGATATGATATGATATGATATGATGTGATATGATAAGTGTTAGTGAATGGCAATGGCAATGGCAATGACAATGGTAACAATTGTAGATACAAACTTGTACATGCTTTAGTTAAAAGATGCGTATGAATTACATTGCATATTTCTTGAATAGTAAAAGTATGCTGTAAGAAACTTACTTGGATTGTAGCAATTGAAGATTCTTTAAAACTCCCCTGTAAGATCACGGATGGGTACCAAATGATTAAGAATCTAACATGTTGATAACGCGTTATTATATGGAGAGAATTAGAGAGAGAGTATTTTATTTTCCAATGATATTGGGTGTAAATTATTGTACAAAATCATACGAAGATCTTCCTATTTATAGGACATAGTGAAATATCCCAAAAGACAAAAATATGAGTGGACATCTACCGAAAAATAAAAAATCACATAATTTAACACTTATAACTTTTAAAAATAAACGGCATTCACATCTAGATCCTATTAGACTTTCTTTTAGACATTCTAGTCTCACTATGTTTTCCCCTTACATATAAGTCCTACTCCTAATTTTTTGGAACTTTTTTTCACAATTTTACCCTTTTAAAACCAACCTTCCGTAACTTCCTTGAGGAAGTGACATAAGTGGTTGAACTTTTTTTTTAATCTTTAAATGATCATAACATTTGATTCACAAATCCGTTTTTCGCAAAATTACTATTTTTGAAATCTGCTCGACGAGATCTATCAAACATGATCCATGAAGGCTATAAAATTCCAAAGAAAAAAATTTACACAAACAGTAAATTTTACTATATGCACTAGAATATGAAATTGTTTATATATGTGGCATTTTCACAAACAGACAGTAACATTTATTGTGGTAATATTACCTAGTGTATATATATATATATATATCCGGTGGATCCAAACCCTTTTTTTCAAAATTACCATATATTTAAAGGTTTGGGCTAGCGGTATCCAATCCTTACCACCATTGTTGGAGCTTGAACAACCTTCGTCAGAGCTCCGATTTGGGGTGGTAAGGGTGGCATGTGGTGCCGCTAGCGCGAACCTTTGAAAATAAGAGACTTTAGAATAAATGGGTTTTGGATCCACCGGAGTATCATGGGGTACCGTTGGTGCAGACTTTTGAAAATAAAATTGGATAAATAGGATCAGGATCCTCTAGAGCGCCGATTTGGGGTGAGTAGGGGTGGCATTAGGTGCCGGTGGAACAGAACTTTAAAAATAGGAGCATATTGGATATATATATATATATATAATGTGGTAATACAGTAAATGCTATTGTTTGTAAAAATGTTAAAGATATTAAACTTTATTGTATACACCAGAAAATGAAATAGTTTTATATCTGTGAAATTTTCACAAACAATAACACTTACAGTGTTAATATATTTAGGAAATATAACATTTCACAAATACTAACATTTACTGAGTTAATATTACACAATATATATATATAACATTTTCACAAACAGTAACACTTACTGAGTTAATATTACACAATATATGTATATGTATATATATATATATATATATATATGTGTGTGTGTGTGTGTGTGTATATATATATAGACACACACACACACGCGGTAGATCTAAACCTCTTTTTTTTTTAAATTACCATATTTTTAAAGGTTTACGCTAGCGACATTCAATCTCTACCACTACCCACCCCCATTATCGAAGCTTTAACGACTTTCATCAGAGCTATGATTTGGGTGGGTAGTAGTGGCATCGGGTGCCGGTGGTGCGGACCTCTGAAATTAAGAGAATATTAGATAAATGGGGTTTGGATCCACCGGAGCTCCGATTTGGGGTGAGTAGGGGTGCATTGGGTTAGGTTTCACAAATGGTAACATTTACTGTGTTATAACACAGTATATATATATATATATATATATATATATATATATATATATATATATATATATATATATATATACACACACACTAGGATATGCCCGTGTTGTAACAACCCTCACTTTTGAGAGCCTATTTTATATTTATTTACTATGTGTAGTAATTAATTGTAAAATGATGGATGTTGAGTAAATATTAATTTCATGTGGAAAAGGTTAATATTTATTGAATTGTTGTATAATTACCTTGTGAGTAGGTAAAAGTATCCATGTTGTGATTTATTGTGTCATAAGAAATAAAATGACATTTTGGTTTAATATGAAACCGGAACTTAAAATGAGTTATAAAATTTCCAAATGATAATTTGGAGGGTGTAGTTAGTCCCGGTAGGTGCAAGACAGTCAAAATAAGTGCCATATTGCATTATGGTATTTCGGGCACTTTTGACTGGTTATGGCTTAAATTTGTAGTTGCATATCATTTTATCGCGTATTAGCCATTAGAGTTGGGAATTTTAGACTAATGGCCCGATTTAGTCTTGCTAAGACTTACTATTCCTCTTAAGACCAAATTGTTAACTTAGAGAGAAAGAGAGAGGAAGAGAACATTGGAGAAAAAGAGAGATTGGAGCTTGGATTGTTGCCCCCAAATCAAATCTGAATTTGCAAGATCAAGGAAAGTTATCTACTTGCTATTACATGATTTAAGGAGAATAATTATTTTTGATAATTATGAATTTGTTATGATTTGTCATTTTAGGGTTTTATTAGATTTGTGGGTATTAAACCCTTGGAAATTGATTTGGATGATAAAGGTTGAAAATGATGGTAGTTATGTACAATTATGATGTATAAGTTGATATAAATGAGGTTGGGTTGGCTGGTTTTGTGTTGGAAGAAATTTGGAGTTCAAGACTCCATAGCCAAAACTTGGCAAATCTGCAGAACCGAATCGATTCGGCCTCACCGAATTGATTCACCTTGAGGCAGTTTCCAGGTCTGAGTCGACCGAATCGATTCGTCTCTTCCGAATCGATTCGTCATTTATGCACAAAGTCATTTTTCTTGATCAAATCGATTCAGCTAGTCCGAATCGATTCGCTTCTCCAAACCCAAATCGATTCGGCTAGGCCGAATCGATTCGAAAATCCTGCATTTTTCCTTTTTGTTTTTCTTTTCAAATTTTAACCTTTTTCTTTAGGATTAGGACCTAGGAACCTTCTTGAATGAAGTAAACTTAGAGTCCTAGAGTAGTAATTGAGTTTGGTCGCCACCCTAGACTAGAATTAGGTCATCTGGGGTTTATTCCGGGGAAGTTTAAAGTAATGTTAAGGCATTACTTCTTTTATTCAAACTTTTCGAAGTTAGGAAGTTAAATGCCCAGGCTTGGAGACTTAGGGGCTTATCGAAGTTATATGAACTTTGGGAATTATAGAATCATAATGATCATTTGGAGGCTAAGCCGGGACTTGCTAAACCGGGACTTGTAATTTGAGGAATATTAATGATGATATTTGATGGGAATAGGTTCAAATAAAAATGAACCCAAATGTTTAAAGATGATAGGTTCGAATAAAATGAACCAAGATATTTAATGATGATAGGTTCGAATAAAATGAACCAAACACATGGATAATGGAAATGGAAATTGGTAATGAAGATTGAATATGAAAATGAGATTAAAAATGTAAATATTAATTTACTGATACACACCTCTCTAAATGACATCATAAGGGAAGTTTACGTGCTTGGTGATGCCCCCTGGCTAATGAATGCAGGGTGGATATAGTCCTAGGCCATATGCGGGGGTTTTATATGTTTTCTGCGCTGGTGAGGAGATTTTTGGGTGTGGTCATGACTCTCCAGCAAGCATATGGCCGCTTCCCGATGTATCACGATAGGTGCCCAGGTTGTCTTGTATAGATAGGCACTGTAAGATGATGGTCATTTAGGGGCGCGCCCAGTGGGGAAACTCGGAGGGGTGGTCTTAGAATCGTTATATGTATGAGAATATAACTTTTTTGCATCAAGTGGGACTTGATGGGTATATATGCCATAAAGAGCATGGATACGTGCCATAAAGAGCATGCGATTGAGATATGTGCCATAAAGAGCACTTGATAGAAATTATATTCCTGATAAGGAATGGAAACGATGATTAATGATGGAAAGTTTTAATTAATGTAGGGAAATTATATCTTCTTGATTAAACGGAATAAATGGTTTTATTCCTAATAAGGAATGTAATAAGGATATGGTAATTGGTTTAATGAGCAAAGGTTTTAAATTAAAGTTATTTACTTTTAAATTCTCTTTTGTAATTGTGTTACATTTCATAATTAGTTAAAATATATTAAATTGTAATTTTAGCTTAACATGCTAGTTAACATGCCATATTATCATCCTTTTCATTCATGCATAACTGTTCATACCTATCATGCTTTTTATTTATTTTGGTGATCATATAAAACTCGGCCCTGACCGGTTCATTTTTCCTTGTTGTGTATATGATTGTATCTGCTCAGGTGCTCCACCGCAAGGACGCCCGTTTTGATATTTCCATCCCTTTGCTTTTGACGAGCTGTAAGATTTTGCGGATTATTACAGGACCTTGAATTAGACGCTCTCATCTTTGTATTCTAGATATGATCGGGACTTAACTCGGGCGTGTGGCCCAAACTTTTGTATTTGATTAATGAATGTATTATGTAAGATATTAAACTGTTGTAATACTTTGTATGTAGTTGTGGACCGACAGCCTATTCGGTCCTCTTGTGTACATTCGTTTTAGTTGTATTATACATATACTCTTTTGGAATTCCACTTGCTTGTCAGATTTGGGTTGTTAGTTTAAATTTTCTTTACTGGTTTTAAATTTCCAAACTTTTTGACAACCCGTTTTCTGATTTATTGGGTGGTTTTCCCGTATACTCAGTTTATTTTTGTGATGCTGAGAATGATATCCATCCATGATTCCTGTTACATTTGAGTATCGGGCTGGCCACCCCTTATCTCGGATAGCGGGTTGTCACACGTCCTTGAAGGCACGCTGATAATTTGAAAAGTACAAATCATGTGAAATGTAAATAATAGATGTCTTATATATTATAAGTGTAAATTTTCAAAGTATTGAATTGCGCAAATTTAAGTCATAAAGTTTGTTTTACGACACAAATGTGTAGACAATTTAGAAATTTTGGGAAAATTTTCCTTTATTTATAGGACTATACACCCTTTTTAAGAAATAAAAAATACTACAAAAAATTGTAATAATCCGTCTTGGACGTCATATTAACATCATCAAATTAACTCAACTTGTCGAAATACAACCAATAGATAAGTAATTAAGGCATCAACAATGATGAGATGAATATTCAAATAAATTAAAAAATGAATTAAAAAAAATGTATCCACTAAAGAAGAAAAGAACAACAATACATAAGTTATCATCTAATAAAAGTATCAAAATATTTGAATCATCATTTATTCAAATATTTGAAACATCACTGTGTGATTTCTCAAACGGGTTTAGCAAATATTTATTCCCAATGTATGTTAAGTACTATATTTATTCCCATCCACTGCAGGGATATATTTTTCAACAGTCTTTGATCACCATCAATATTTGGAGAGTTTTTTAGCTACTGCTATTTGGAGAGACTTTGTACCTACAATTGACAAAATCAGACCACAAACTATTAGAAATTATTAGAAAATTGTTTACGTTAAGTCTGATATACCACAAACTGCTATTTGGAGAGAGCAAATATAAATGTATAGCACGAAAACTCGTCACGAACCTTGAGGCACATATTATTTTTGGATTAACAGACTGGATAATCATGAGGGAAATAGTGGCTACGGTCCTTACATCACAGAGAAAAATCCATCTCGCAACATTTCTAAGAAAAGCATATCCCGAAAAGGCACCATGCACAACATCCAGTTTCATCTTCAGAATAAGACGTAAGCAAATTACATTTGGTGGGAGAGGGCGAAGGAGGTGGATTTGGGCTAATCTTAGTTGGACACGAAGCTAGCATGTTGATCCCGAAAACCCTTTGTCGATTGCCATGAATTCCTTAGGATGCAATAATCAACTCCATTTTCTGAATTGTAGCCCACATTCAATACAAAATGATCCAAAGAAGTTGAGCATGGCTCACTAAATATCCCCTGCTTGAGAAATTTCATCAAACCAATAAATAATGTTCTTGTGTGTGCACGTAAATTTGGGTGAATATAGCCAAAGCTTAATTAAATTATGAATATATCCAGACCTTTGAGTACAGTTGAAATGCTCCCACTGCCACATATGCCTACACTTACAGTTGAGTTGCCACAGCTTGGAAAAGTCGTTTCTCATTATTTTCGGACACATAAACATAGCCATCAATGATCTAAAAACAACCCATAATGATCCTACGAAATGGCAGCAACTACAAATTATGATTTACTTAAAAATAAACTAAAAGTGTTACTCTATCTCTTACACACACAGAGAGACAAAAAATAATGAGTTTCTACAAATAAAGAAAGAAATTTGTCTAGTGAGCTGTCGAAAAAATCAGTGCAATGTCTGATGAGTTGTGTAAAAAATAAACACAGAAATTTGTAACAGCTACTTTTCATTGCCTAAGGGCCAAATTTATCAAATTCTTCAATGTCAACATATTAAACCACTGTAAAGAGGCCATCTGAGTATATATAATGCCCAATAACTCTGATAGCAGCGTTTATGTACTAAAATAAGGCCAATATATTGTTTTTGCTGCCCCACGCTGGTGGAACGGCCAAATATGGGGCCAAACAAACAAAAATATTAATAAAAACGTCAATAGCACATGCAAAGCAGGTAACTTCGGTACGTCCCTGAAATGTAACCATCTGGTGCATCGAACCAAATCTATTGCTGAATTTACCATCGGTGAAACCAATTATTATGATGTTAGCCTCGTCAACCGATTTAATTTTCCATTAGTTGTCACGCCACTTCGCATACAAGGAAATTATATGCCATCCAAGAATTTTAACCTGCTCTGATGAAGATTATATAGTCACATTTTCTGGATCAAGGAGTCAAATGCAATACACATTGAAAGAGTTGCGCATGTATTCAAATTAAGAAATTATATAATTATACACAGTTTAACCCAATTAAACCCTAAAGATGCATCTAGGTGTGATTGAATAAGATGTAAACCATGCAAGAACATTCAAACACACACAAATGAGGAAAAATCCCCTTAAGGGGCAAAACCATTTATTTCACTATAATTTTGTAAAGTACAATTTACACGGATTACAATGAAATACAAGGGTGACACAGAATTATCCTCAGGTGTCGGATCTGTAGTCAGCGGCTGGAAGTTTCCCTTTCCAGGAGGGCATCATTGAAGAAGAAGGTCGGTGTTCTCCACAAGGGTATGAATAGCAAAAAAGTTTGTGTTCTAGGGTTTCAAAATGATTCACAAATGATTTGGAAATTTTTGTGAATCAAAACATGAGTTTGGCAACTCACAAAGGTGAAGACTTTGAGTTTATGAACTCTGAAAATCGTGTGAAGAAGTCTTTCTAAACAAATCACGGAAGTGGGTATATAAAGGAATAGCTAGGCCAAAAAAATCTGACCACAATCTGTTTTGAAGTTATCCCAGGCGAACCAGTTCGGGTCTGAGGCAGATCGATCCGAGGAGGCGAATCGGTTTGTTTTAATTTTGTCTTTATCGGTTTGCTACCAGTCCGGGGTCTACTGGATCTTCAGCAAGCGGATCGGTTCGGTTGAGGGGCGAACAGATCCGGGGTCGGATTGGTTCTTTTTCTCTGGGCAAATCGGTTCGGCCTATGAGACTTTTGATTCCTCCTCTTCTTTGATATTCGGATTCGTTGATGACGATATGAATATTGAATTTCTTCAACGGTGTAACGGTGTATGACATAGCAAATTGATAATGGACAAAAATGTCCCTACAAATCTCCCCCTATGTCTATGCCAGTACATTCATAAAAACAAACATTCGAATTATCAAACAACAAAAATGCCTATACAAATCCACCCTTCCATGAACCCAAAACTGGAATGATACAGATGAATAAGACTTCATCGTTTTCTCTACGAATCTTCAGGAATCTCAACGCTTTTCTCATCAGGGTGTGCAATTCAAACATCATCAGATGGTACCTACAGACATGAGATAAAGAAAAATACCAAGTGACGTATCCAATTTGAAATGTCAAATGATGAAAGCATACTCTATCAAATCTCAAAAACAAAACTACCCCAAAATATGATAATTCTTTCTCCCCCTTTTTATGATGTCCCTAAATAGACAAATGAGTAGAAGAAATCAAACAATCAAAGCAAGGGTGTCACAAGGAATAAACTACTATTTTTTAAAAATTTTCTCACAAGACAAACACAAAATAACCAAGTCGAGGATAGCGTAAATGAATGGGCGTGATCAAATTCGATAGGAAGATCAATGCATACAAACATGACATATGTTCACGATGAATATCGGATACTCCTAACGAATGAACTCAAAGTCTTCCTTTGGTGTAATAATCTGGTAATATAAGACATTGACTCAATCAAATCAACAAATCAAAGCTCAAAGTGATTTCAACACCAATAACGTTCAAAACTATTTCATGCTTTTTCAGGACATTCAAGGAAGTGCAAACCCATTTGTATTCTCCAACCAAACTCCCTAAAAAAATTATTTTGAATAGAGGCTTTATAAATTCTCAAACTTTGGAGAATTGTTGATGAAACATAACTGGCCCATATGTGGCATATATTTCTTTTATTTCCTTTAAAAAAAATTCGGGCTCTTTTAACCTCTTTGGACCCCGGATAATTAAATTCCTCCATTTTTTAGGTCCTTTTGAACGGTGGATTTTGCGCAAAGAATAGATAACTACCTTTCACAGCCCCTCCCCGTCTTTAAACAATCACTCAGTCTCACAAAACGGTTTTTACATGCATTCCAATCATGTCAAGTTTTACCGCATATTGTTCATTATATAGACAGGATTGAGATGGAAAAACTCAAACCAATATGTGATAAACAAGTGCAATAATCAAATATAGACGTGCATGTGTGTAATAAGGAAGATAGGAGTCAAACATGTAGAAAAGATATCACGAATCACATCTCAAAGACTCCAATCAGTGTAAAGCACATGGATGAAATGATGTAGCGTCTCAAATCTCTATCAAACAGTCACATGGATAAATGGAATGAATTTTATGACTTGGCTATCTTAAATGTTCATCCATAAAAGTTGTAAACAAAATACAAAAATCTTTTTGGTCTTTTCGGAAAATTTTTCTTAAAGGAAAATCTTTATGAATTTTTCAAAAGAATAAATAAATAGTTGTACAACAAGGCAATGATACATATAAAACAAACTAGAAGTAGGAAGCATATGATATTAACATGAAAAAGCATCATATTCTAGACATAGACCAACCCCTCATTCAACTGTGCAAATCCCCAAAGACTTCCTAAGACTCTGTTGAGAGAGCGATTGACCCCCGATTTTAATTTTCTCAATTAAAATATTATATATTTATTATTTCCTTTTATGTGTAATTCGATATGCGGAAGCGTTAGGATGGTTCAACAAAACAAACGAACATTAAATTTTAATTTATTTCAAATTAAAATTTAACACAAGTGAGAATTAAATAAACACACACAAATATTAAATTACACTTAAACCAATTAATTCAAGTCCTCGAATTTGCCTAAGTCATATTTTTCATTTAAACAAAATAGGCAAAACTAATTTTAACACATCACTTGAATTAAATAAATAATTACCCAATATTTATTTTAGCACCAAAATAAATAAATAGTGATTAAACAAATTTTATCTTTTTAACCTAAGCATGCATTCTAGGTGAGTGCGAAAGATAAAATAAAAACAATAAATCACTACGCCGCGATGTACGAGGAAAAACCCAAGACGGGAAACAACCTCGGAGGGCCCTAGCCACAAATCCACTAGATACGGATTTACAAATACAAGATAGAAAGGATTACAACACACGACTCGATCCCTCTCAAGCCCCAACTCTTCTTCTTGTAGATACCTCTTCCTAGAGGATAACCTTGGAGCTCCACCGCGGTCTTGGAATCCACCGATCGGACTTTCTATGGTCACCGTCACCCGAACTAGGAGCCTTTCTCCAAATGGGTAAATCAATATAAAACAACTTCTTCTTTGTGGGATTTAGAAGCAAACCCAAACACTCTCTTCAATTCGGTGTAGCGATAAACCCGGTGCCAAACTCCAAGAAAGATGTATATATATATGAACTTGGATACATAAAACTATGGGTGAAAACTAGAGTGGTAAATGATTTTCTCTTTGAAAATTAACACTCAAAACTGATCTTTTTCTCTTTATGATTTTGCTCTCTAAACACTCTCTAGGAGTTAGTAAGATATGAAAAAGATTTTTTCACAAAAGTGATTCCCGCACATATTAAAGTCTGAAAACAGTTGGTTAAGAATCAAGTGGGAAGTGGGAGAAAACTGCTCAAAACTGCCAGAAAACTGTTCCCGCTGGAAACTCGTTCGAACGATATTTCGTTCGAATGACATCTCGTTCGAACGAGTCTTCTAACTAAGTTCCAGTATGAACTCGTTAGAAGATCGTTAGAAATCTCGTTCGAACGACATTTCAAACGAAGTTCGAGTATGCCATAATGGGAAGTTGTTGGCAAGTTCGTTCGAACGACATTTTCGTTCGAATGACAAACTCATTCGAACGACTCTATTGAACGAAAAACCAGAAAGAAGGAAAATTCAATTTTTAGACCAGAAAAATTTATAAACTTATTTAAAATTTTATTTAGAAATGTTTCTGAAAATAAAACCGCAGTTTTAGATAAACCTAACACCCAATAAACAAGTTCCAAACTCCTATATATATAATTGCATTCATACCTTGCGAGCATGGAACTATAGTTGATGACGTATAAATGAGGCACGAAACCGGAATAATGATGAAGCTTTATACTCTTTGCCGCAACGTTTTCAATAAACATTTCATAGACTTGAGAATATTACAATTAAATACAATCCTATAAATAAATGTTTTTGTCCGGAATTGAGCCAAAACTATATATGGACTCAATTGGAAATTTGTGTCCTTACAAATCTCCCCCTTTGTCTATTCCAGGCCAAAAACCAAACAAACCTCCTAAAGGGCCGTCAAGCTCACTAGACTCACAACATAACCCACCCAAACTTGACTCAACCCAAGGATCAAGCGCATTGCCTTTGAAAGATGCCGCTTTAGAAGAATTCCTGCACACTTAAGAAAACTCATCAAATGCATAGGGAATATCAAAGTATTTAAAGAAATTAAAATAAATACTCCCCCAAAATTAATTCTCCCATTAACCCAAGAAGTTAGATACTCCCCCTAAGTTAAATCTCCTAAACTTACTCCCCCTATCATTACCATTTCTCCCCCTTTTGGTTCAGGAATAGGCAAAGGATAAAATAAACAAATATAAAAGCATGTTGAAGCTTAAAGTGATAAGACATGAAAGCATATGGGCAACAAAAGCATAACTAATCCAAGATAGATACCAAAACTAAAGTATATGCAGAGATGGACTAGAAAGCAAGGCAAAGTCAAAACTAAATATCATATATATATATATATATATATATGTACTAGAAATATATCAATAATGCACACGCACATATATATAGATATAAACACACACGTGACATAAAATACAATAAGTTTTCACACTCGTATGGCAAAAATGTGTCATATGGAAACGGAAGTGTTGGGGTGTGAACTAGTAACGATTAAATTTAGACCCAATCACTTAAAACATGTTCACGGAGTTCTCCATTGATTGCAAACTTCATCACATTTGAATATAACCTCATGTGACAATATAAATTGAACTCAATGAACAAACATACACAATGCATACAAGCCTGGAATATTGATGATTCTACAAACCAATAGAGTCATGACATGAAATTCGCAGCTAGGATAAATGGATATTGTTCAAATGGTTGATATACCATCCAATCTCCCTCAATAAGCATTTATGTTTATTTTGAATAAATATATCAATCAAACATAGGCCTTGGCAATTTTTTTTTCATTTTAATGCCATATTTTCTGTTTTTAGGCCTTTGGACCACGTATTTATTTTAGGTCCATTCAAAAACGGTGGCTTACAATCGCAAAGGATCACTTAGTCCTTTCGGACCCCTTCCCCGTGCACATTTATATTTATCATGTTTTCATTTTTCACAAAAATCTCACGTGCAACGGATTTTGACATGCACTAGTCCTCCTAAGTCATAAATATGTATATGACAAGATTGGAAGGAGAACAACTCACACAGCTCAAATATACATATAAAGTTAAAATTTCAAAAGAGCTCGTGCATGTGTAAATAGAGGCATATGAAAATAGAATCCATTTAACTAATACAAAATCCAACTACTCCATAAAAATATGGTAAAGAACATTTTAAGGATTGACAATCTAAACAAAAAGTTCTAGCCACATGGGAGCGTTAAAGGAGGGATTCAAACACAAGGATATGCCACTTAAAGTGTGTCAAACAAAAAACTACACACAAAATAAAATCTTTTGAGTTTTTTACATTTATAACCAAAAATAAAAATATATACTCAAAAGACAAACCAAAATCATTTGAATTTTTCTTTAAGCTTAAATTATCAAGAGATAAAAACTTCAAATGATAAACAAAAATCTTTTTGTAATTTTTTTATGTGATGCAAAGAAAATGAAGGAAATATAATACAAAAGATAAGCAAAAATCATAATTCTAGCATGTGATAAGCATGGAGCATAGACTAGAAAATGATTAAACAAGCATACATTTAGCATGTGAATATAGCATGAAGTACAAAAACTAAATTATGCAAACAATAACACATTCATCTTTTAGATTTAGCAAGGGAGGAAGCATGTGAAAGTAAATGAGAATCAAAAACCCTATTTTTCAAGGCAACGAATTTGGATTTCCTAACCCAAATTAATGAAGAATGACTATCTAGGGGTGTAGGAATTTTAAATACATTTGTTGCATTGCGTTGGGATTTTCTAGGAATGCGTTTAAGATCAAAACAAAATTTCCTAAGATGACCTTTTCGACCACAATGTGTACAAGTAAAAACTTGTCGAAAAGATTTACCTATGGAGTGATCTCTAAAATCTTTCCTAGTAGATTCTCCTAAAACGTTGGTTTTGGCTTTATGAGTAGATTCAATACAAGTATTGAAGCCTTAACCGCAAGTGTCATTTTTAATTTGGACCGTTCCTAATATTTTATCTAATTTTTCCGAACGACACTCCAAATCAAATTTGACATTACTAGAGTCTTTTAATTTATTTTGTAGTTCTAAAATGTTAGATTCTAATAAAACATTTTTCTCTTCAAAAGCAAGAAGCTCCTTTTTCAAGGTTTCCATTAAACCCCTAAGGCTATCTCTCTCGCCTTCTATATATTCAAGCTTCTCTTGAAGAGTCCTCTCACGTGTCTTAAGGTCTTCTACCAACATGCTATCATCAATGACCTTGACACGCTCTTTTAAACTAGCTTCTAACTTCAAATTAGCTCTTTTCAATTTAATAGATTCTTTATAAAGTTCTTGAAAATCATTTTTAAGTTCACTCACATTAACCTCTTCTTTAATTTCACTCTCTCTTTCTTCTCCACTCTCACTATCATCAAAAACAAGAGAATCATAAACTATGATCTTGGAAGTGTCATGTGTTAAAGTCTCATCAATCGATGAGTTCTCACTATCACTCACACGACTAGCCATAAAAGCCACAAAATTAGGCTTAGTGGTGGAATCGGGTCCCTCTTCCTTATCACTGTCACTAAGGGTCGCATTATATGCAATGGGTCATTTAACCTATTTCCTTAGTTTAGTGGAGCACTCAGAAGCCCTATGGCCATAACCCTCACAACCAAAACACCTATTGGACTCGTCCCTATTTAAATTTTCATTAATAGGTTTAGGGATGTTCTCGGCTTTAGGGATCTTCTCGGCTTTGCCATGCTTAGAAGTTTCAAATTTCTTAAAATCATTTTTAAATTTATCTTTGTTAAATTTAAGAAATTTTCTAAATTTATGAGCAAACAAAGCCATATCTTCCGAGTCACTATCACTCTCACTCTCTACTACTTGTTTGACCTCTTTTCGGGCTTTTAAAGCAACGCCCTTTTCAATTTTCTTTTCAGTTTTAGAGGGAAACATATCTAGTTCACAGGTTTGTAAATCACCTACAAGCTCTTCTAATTTCGTAGAGGCTAAAGTTGGTAAAGAATTTAAAACGGTCACTTTTGGAATAAATCTATCGGGTAGGGACCTTAAAATTTTCTTTACAACTCGGTTGTTGGGTATTTTCTCTCCCAAATTAAAAGATGAATTGACAATATCGAAAAGTCTAGCATAAAATTCATCAAAAGTTTCATTATCGTTCATTTTGATAGTTTCAAATTGAGTTGTGAGGTTTTGGAGTTTCGAAGCCTTAACGACACTAGTTACTTCACGAGTTAGTTGTAAAATATCCCAAGCTTCTTTAGCAGTTTCACACGTCATAATACGTCGGAATTCATCTGGTGTGACAGCGCTAAACAAGGCATTCAAACCATGGGAATTAAAATTAGAAAGTTTAAACTCATTCTCTGTCCATCTATCGGTCGGTCTGGGAACACGTTCATTTTCAACTAAATGAGTTGGTGGAGACCACCCGTTAACTACAGACATCCAAACCCTTTCATCGATAGATTTAAGTGCTGATTTCATTTGCGCTTTCCAATACGCGTAGTTAGAACCATCAAAAATAGGAAATTTTGAAAATGGGAAAAATTCCATTTTAGCCAAAAATTATTTAGAGGGTCTTTAACGAAATAATTTATCGCTTTGGCTCTGATACCAATTGTTGAGAGAGCGATTGACCCCCGATTTTAATTTTCTCAATTAAAATATTATATATTTATTATTTCCTTTTATGTGTAAATCGATATGCGGAAGCGTTAGGATGGTTCAACAAAACAAACGAACACTAAATTTTAATTTATTTCAAATTAATATTAAACACAAGTGGGAATTAAATAAACACACACAAATATTAAATTACACTTAAACCAATTAATTCAAGTCCTCGAATTTGCCTAAGTCATATTTTTCATTTAAACAAAATAGGCAAAACTAATTTTAACACATCACTTGAATTAAATAAACAATTACCCAATATTTATTTTAGCACCAAAATAAATAAATAGTGATTAAACCAATTTTATCTTTTTAACCTAAGCATGCATTCTAGGTGAGTGCGAAAGATAAAATAAAAACAATAAATCACTACGCCGTGATGTACGAGGAAAAACACAAGACGGGAAACAGCCTCGGACGGTCCTAGCCACAAATTCACTAGATACAGATATGCAAATACAAGACAGAAAGGCTTACAACACACTACTCGATCCCTCTCAAGCCCCGACGCTTCTTCTTGTAGATACCTCTTCCTAACGGATAACCTTGGAGCTCCACCGCGGTCTCGGAATCCACCGATCGGACTTTATATAGTCACCGTCACCCGAACTAGGAGCCTTTCTCCAAGTGGGTAAATCAACATAAAATAACTTCTTCTTTGTGGGATTTAGAAGAAAACCCAAACACTCTCTTCAATTCAGTGTAGAGATAAACCCGGTGCCAAAATCCAAGCAAGATGTATATATATATGAACTTGGATTCATAAAACTATGGGTGAAAACTAGAGTGGTAAATGATTTTCTCTTTGAAAATTAACACTCAAAACTTGATCTTTTTCTCTTTATGATTTTGCTCTCTAAACACTCTCTAGGAGTTAGTAAGATATGAAAAAGATTTTTTCACAAAAGTGATTCCCGTACATATTAAAGTCTGAAAATAGTTGGTTAAGAATCAAGTGGGGAAGTGGGTGAAAACTGCACAAAACTGCTAGAAAACTGTTCCCGGTGGAAACTCGTTCGAACGATATTTCGTTCGAACGATATTTCGTTCGAACGACATCTTGTTCGAATGAGTCTTCTAATGAAGTTCCAGTATGAACTCATTAGAAGATCGTTAGAAATCTCGTTAGAACGACAATCTCGTTCGAACGACATTTCGAATGAAGTTCCAGTATGCCATAATGGGAAATCGTTGGCAAGTTCTTTCGAATGACATTTTCGTTCGAACGACAAACTCGTTCGAACAACTCTATCGAACGAAAAACTAGAAAGAAGGAAAATTCAATTTTTAGCCCAGAAAACTTTATAAACTTATTTAAAATTTTAATTAGAAATCTTTCTGAAAGTAAAACCACAGTTTTAGTTAAACCTAACACCCAATAAACAAGTTCCAAGCTCCTATATATATATAATTGCATTCATACCTTGGGAGCATGGAACTATGGTTGATGACGTATAAACGAGGCACGAAACTGGCATGATGATGAAGCTTTATACTCTTTGCCGCTACATCTTCAACAAACATTTCATAGACTTGAGAATATTACAATTAAATACAATCCTATGAATAAATGTTTTTGTCTAGAATTGAGCCAAAACTATAGATGGACTCAATTGGAAATTTGTGTCCTTACAGACTCTCAAATCTAAGGGCATCTAAAGGTTTTATGAAAATATCGGCTAACTGATGGTCGGTGGGAACAAAACTTAGGGATACGATTTTCTCCTCAACTAACTATCGTATAAAGTGCTCACGTATCCTGATGTGCTTTGTGCGCGAATGTTGGAAAGGATTGCGGGATATGTGAATTGCGCTCGTGTTATCACAGGAAATGATCATGGTGTCCTGTGAAATACCATAATCCTCCAACATTTTCTTCATCCACAAGAGTTACGTGTAACAACTCCCGGAAGCTATATACTCAGCCTCTGCAGTGGATAAAGAGATGGAGTTTTTCTTCTTTCTCAAGCATGAGACAAGGTCATAACCAAAATAGAAACACCCACCAAAAGTGCTCCTACAACCATCTGCATCCCCAGCCCAGTCGGCATCCGAATAAGCAGACAAACGGTCATCAGTATCAAGGGAATACCAAATACCTTATGGGAGAGTCCCACTCACATATTTGATAATACGTTTTAGAACGAGTAAGTGTGACTCTTTCAGAGACGCTTGATATCGCGCACAGACTCCAACACTAAAGGCTATGTCGGGACGACTGGCATTCAAGTAGAGGAGACTACCTATCATACTCTGATATAAGGTTTGCTCTATGTCCTTACCTGAAGTGTCCTTACTAAGCTTGATAGAAGTACTCAGCAATATTCCCTCGTCGCTACGGGAGTCAAACTTTCCTAATTTCTCTTTGTCCCGTAGGATGTAGCATTTACTCCCAAAAACATGAAAATATGCCAGGTTGGGTTTCTTTCCAGTCCATAATTCGTAAGGCATCTTAAGTGTGTGTGGACGCAAGTAAACCCTATTCACCGTGTGGCATGCAGTAGACACTGCCTCTGCCCTAAATCTCCTAGAAACATTACGACCTAGAAGCATAGATCTATCCATCTCCTGAATCGTTCTATTCTTTCTCTAAACAATCCCATTTTGCTGAGGAGTCTTCACAGCAGAAAACTCATGTTTGATCCCAAGGCTATCACAATAATAATCTACTTTTGCTTACTTAAATTCAGTGCCGTTGTCACTACGTATCCTGTTAATAGTGACTCCGTGTTGATTTTGTAGGACACGACACTTGGTCGTTAAAAACTCTACAGCATCGGATTACTCCCTTAGAAAACCTACAATAGAGTATCTGGAGAAATCGTCTACCATCACGAGGATATACCTCTTACCACCCAAACTCGCAGTAGGAGTAGGACCCATAAGATCCATGTGAATCAACTCAAGAACTCGAGGAGTGGTAATGGACTGTAACTTCCTATGAGGGATACGAATTTTCTTTCCCAACTGACAGGGTCCACAAATCGTGGAAGTTGACTTTCCAAGAGATGGTAAGCCACGTACTAGGTCCTTTTTCGCTAAACAAGTTAAATCTCTAACATTCACTTGACCTAGATGTTGGTGCCATAAATCCATAGGAGTGATCATGGCGCTGTTGCAGATAGGTGAGGATGTGGGCTCAGTACAATAGAAATTATCCTGTGTCCTCACCCCTTGCACTAAAAGTTTACCGGCTTGATTATAGACTTTACAAGCATCCCAGTAAAACTTTACGGCAAAGTCATCGTCGCATAGCTGGCTAATGCTGAGAAGGTTTTCTTTCAAACCTTTGACGTACAAAACATTTTCTAGCTTAGGAAATCTAGATAACTCAACAGTACCACGTCCTATAATGCTAGACTTGATCCCATCTCCAACGGTGACTCTGCCATCCTGATAATCCTCAAGAGATGTAAAAAATGAGGCATCACCAGTCATATGTTTGGAGCATCCACTATCAAAATACCATTGTGAGGTATTATGTGCTTTAAGAGCAACATGAACAACAAAGGCTTTCTTATCTTTCTTAGGCACCCAAGAAGTGGTAACCTTTTGTTTACCCTTGTTGTTGTTGGTTTTAGCTGGAATGTGAGAAGCATTCATTGTCGGCAAAGACATTCGTCTGAATTCCTCCATCAAACTCTGAGACGTGGCAGCTAAGAACTCAACTCTCTCTCTCAGACTGGTAAAATCATTAGTATGCTGGGGTGGAGCAGTAGTACGTCGTGTCCGACCAATGCTATAGCAAAACTCCCTGAGGTGGCCTTTTCTTTTACAATAAGTACAAAAGAACACAGTCAAAGGCGGACCTTGGTTTGCTTTTCTTGGCTGAACTCTCCTTCGTGGATGTTGGCGATGACCATAAGGAGTAGTAGTAAACTCAGGGACTGGTCCGGGTGCAATTTGGGACAAGGAGGCACCATCATAGCCAATACCCTGTCAATCACCAAAACCTCAAGCGGGTCCGAGGAGCATCTTTCCCATCTTCCGAGATATGTCCTAGATTTGTACCTTGACTTTCCGTGCTCTCTCAAGATCATGAGTCAGCTGGGCAACAAGGTCTTCTAGTTTCTTCCGAGTCTCCACGGAGGAATGGAGCTCACTCGTAAGACTAGACACTTGTTTAGTCAAGTCCCCTCTTACTTTCTCAAGACTACTCTCTCTCTCTCTCTCTAAACGAAATCTCTTTCTTAACACAGGCAGATTCTCTCTCTCTCAGGGCGGTGCAGGTGGAGGACTCTCTCTCTCTCTCTCTCTTACGTTTCTTAAATCTTCCTCTAAGCTGGTGATCTTAAGAACTAACGCTTTGTTATGCTTTTTAGTTTTAAATGACTCAGAATATAACTCAGCGTAGGTGCGTTGAATATCACTCTTGCTCTCACTTGAGTCATCCTCCCCCTCACTTACATCGATCTCACTGTCTAGGTGTCCCTGTGATGCAGCATCCTCATCGTCGTGAGAAGTACTCAACGTGCTCACATGACTAGCCATGAATGCGGTGAAGTTACACTCATGCGGTTACTCATCTCCCGAGTCCACCGACTCGACCTCACTGTCATCGCTAAGGGTAGCATTAAGGACATCTTTGCCCATTTCTCTATTCAGGCGAGTAGCACACCCAAAATCTCTATGTCCCCTACCGTCGCACTCATAGCATCTCTCACTGTCTTTCTTAGGAGGGTTTTTAGCATCTTTCTCATTTTTCTTTTCAAACTTATTTTTCTGAAAAATCTTCTTATCTTTAAAATTTCCATTTTTCTTAAATTTGAGAATTTTCTTAAAGTTTTTAGCAAGTTGAGACAAATCATCTAAGTTAAAATCACACTCAGAATCAGAAGTTTCACTCTCTTTTCTTCCAGATGACTCTACTCTCTTTCTTGCCTTCCCCTCACTTTTTCTCTCTTGGGCATTAAGAGCAGTTCCCTTATCTTTAGACTTCACAGATTTAGGAAACATGTCAATTTCATGTGTTTGCAAGTCTCCTACAAGTTCCTCCAATTTTAGCTTTATTTAAATTACTCATAGAATTTAGCAGAGTGACTTTAGGGATAAAACGCTTAGGCAATGATCTAAGCATCTTTTTCACAACTCTTGCATTAGGAATATGTTCACCAAGATATAAGCTAGTATTAACAATATCAGATAGCCTAGCATAAAAATCATCAAAACATTCAGTTTCAAGCATGGTGATGGTCTCAAATTGGGTTGTTAAATTTTGCAATTTAGATTCTTTCACAGCATTAGTTCCTTCATGGGTAAGTTGCAAAACATCCCATGCCTCTTTTGAGGTGGTGCACGTCATGATACGTCGGAACTCATCGGGAGTGATGGATCCAGAAATAGCAGTCAAACCCTTAGAATTAAAAGAAGACCATTTAAATTCATCTTCAGTCCATGAAGTGACAGGTTTTAAACTGGTCACGTTTTCAACAGTGACGGAGGGAGGTGTCCACCCTCTTTCAACTAGAATCCAAACACGTTTATCTATGGCCTTTAAAACAGACCTCATGTGGGCTTTCCAATATGCATAGTTAGTTCCGTAAAAAACTGGCATTTTATTTTATGATTTCTCCATTGAACAAGCACTTTTTCAAAGAAATATCAATTTTTCAGGAAAATTGATATCTTCGAAAATTTTTGCGGAAACTAGGAATACGCGATAGATTAGCGTAACCTGCTCTGATACCAAATTGAAAGAGTTGCGCGTGCGTTCAAATTAAGAAATTATATAATTAAACATATTTTAACCCAATTAAACCCTAAAGATGCATCTAGGTGTGATTGAATAAGATGTAAAGCATGCAAGAACATTCAAACACACACAAATGAGGAAAAATCCCCCAAAGGGGAAAAACCATTTATTTCACTATAATTTTGTAAAGTACAATTTACACGGATTACAATGAAATACAAGGGTGACACAGAATTACCCTCAGGTGTCGGATCTGTAGTCAGCGACTGGAAGTTTTCCTTTCCAGAAGGGCAGCAATGAAGAAGAAGTTGGTCTTCTCCACAAGGGTATGAACAGCAAAAAAGTTTGTGTTCTAGGGTTTCAAAATGATTCACAAATATTTTGGAAATTTGTGTGAATCAAAACATGAGTTTGGCAACTCACAAAGGTGAAGACTTTGAGTTTATGAACTCTGAAAATCGTGTGAAGGAGTCTTGCTAAACAAATCACGGAAGTGGGTTTATAAAGGAATAGCTAGGCCTAAAAAATCTGACCACGATTTGTTTTGAAGTTATCCCAGGCGGACCGGTCCGGGTCTGAGGCGGATCGATCCGAGGAGGTAGATCAGTTCGTTTTAATTTTGGCTATATCGGTTCGCTATCGATCTGGGGTCTACAGGATCTTCAGCAAGTGGATCGGCCCGGTTGAGGGGCAGACCGGTCTGGGGTCGGATCGGTTCTTTTTCTCTGGGCTGACCGGTCCGGCCTGTCAGATTTTTGATATTCGGATCTGTTGATGACGATATGAATCTTGAATTTCTTCAACGGTGCAACGACGTATGACATAGGAAATTGATAATGGACAAAAATGTCCTTACACACATAATTAGGAAAATTTGTTTTCAAGCAGAGTACAAATGTAAACATCATAGTAACAAGAAATAAAGGTATTATAGGATAAGAAACAAAGATATCATGATCTTCCCTTCACTAACATGTACCTTATTTGTTCGAATACTTTTCTGAGCCAATATTTGGGGAATATTTTATTATTCAGGGGGTGCAAACTGCCTGGTAATATCTCAATTCTCAGATAAAACTTTTGTCGTCATCATCGTATTTCAGGGGTGAAAATTGCTTGGTAACCGAGATCTTGTCCAGGGATCCAAAGGTTCTCTCTATGGTGGATTCATGAAACCTAACATGAAGTTTAAAAAAATAAATATGCGCCAGTTTTCATGTATATGAAAGAAACCATCGTAGAAGAAAACAATCGGATGAAAATGCAAGAAGTGTTTTAGAAACAAATACGTGACTGTTTTCATATACCTCATTATTCTTGATTTGTTTACATTGCATCTGAAGCACAAATTCATGGAATTTCACAAATCAACATTAGAAATGAATTGAAATACATATGATCAAAAGGTAAAAAATACCCAAAACCAGATTGAAACATATGACTGTTACAAGGGAGAGAACATAGATACTGGTTTGTGATTGAGATGGAGAGGACGAAGTATATAAAATGGATTGGTATAGGCATGGGTGTGTTAGATACGTGAGTGGATTAAAATACAAACTACCCGTTATTTTTAGCAGCATTCTTCATCTTACTACCTTCATATCAACCATTGGATCCTATTATGTGGAGAAACCCATACCGCCATATTAATTTTATAAGTTATGAATCGAAAAAAACACCTAGAAAACAACAAATGTCAAGACAAAAGTCATTACGATTATGACTAGAATGATCCTATACCTGTATAACATAGTCACTATTTAAGTCGAGATGTTGCACAAATTCAGAAGCACCATAAGGAGAGCATTGAGACTTTTATGTGAGCCTAACGCCAGCATTAAATATGCACTCATCCGTAGGAAGAATGTTGTTTAATGGCTCTGTATAAATATATACCAGTAATTCAAGTCATATTCAAATAAAGAGATTGAAATGAATTGCAATCCTATCAAATTAGTAAAAAAAAAAAAGAATGTGTATTCTTATTCACATATCAACATAACACACCTGAGAGCCCTTTAATTCGGTAAATCATCTTCATTCATCATTCCACGATCTCTTGCCAAATAAGTTCTTGAAAAATCATGCACACAACATGAGTTTTCAATCATCATCGAGATACATAAATATAAAAAAAAATCACATTCACATTATGTCAAACACCTAAATTGCAACTTATCAAATGCAGCGCTTAAGGAAAAGGTATGCAACAAATAATAATATATTTCAAGAATTAGTGCAACGGGTGAAATATTTGAAGTAAAATGGGCTAGTAATACTTACACACTGTAGGTGTCGATCCTGAAGTAAAATGGACAGTTCACTCTATCCTTTTTTGTTCCGAATATGGACGCCAAGTGTTCCTCCATTCCGTTATAACTCCATTATATCTCATTATAATGCAGGTTGTCGCTAGAGTAACCTAGAACTCGAAGTGTTCTACCATTCTGAATATCGATACCAAGTAATTATGTTGAAATGTGTAAGATTTCACTACAAAATTATAGGAGATAAAGTTCATTGGCCATAATATCAAAATACCGCATATTCTCCACTTATCTCCATAAACCATTAGCTAAAACAATAAAAAGGAATCAAAAGTCAACATACTCTAAAGTCATACCATTTGCAAAGCCAACATACTCTAAAGCCACACCATTTGCATTAAAGGTTCAAAAAGAAATTAAACAATAAAATTTGAAGGTTCATACCATTGGCAACAACTTGAAAGTTCAAAAAGAAAGCATACCATTTGCATTGATGCTAAAACTGAATCCATGGGTGAGACCTAGAAATCAAAAAATAAAGATAATAATTCCAGTTTGAGATATCTAAATATCAGGGGTTCAAAAATTCTTATTCATGTATCAACATAACACACCTGAGAGCTCTTTAATTCGACAAATCATCTTCATTCATCATTCCACGATCTTTCGCCAAATAAGTTCTCGAAAAATCATGCACACAACATGAGTTTTCAATCATCATCGAGATAGATAAATATTTAAAAAATCGCATTCACATTATGTCAAACACCTAAATTGCAACTTATCAAATGCAACGCTTGAGGAAAAGGTATGCAACAAATAATGACATATTTTAAGAATTAGTGCAACGGGTGAAATATTTGAAGTAAAATGGGCTAGTAATACTTACACACTGCAGGCATCGATCTTGAAGTAAAATGGTAAGTTCACTCTGGCCTTTTTTGTTCTGAATATGGACGCCAAGTGTTCCTCCATTCCATTATAATGCCATTTTCGCTCATTATGTTGCAGGTTGCCGCTAGAGTAACCTAGAACACGAAGTGTTCTGGCATTCTGAATATTGATACCAAGTAATTATGTTGAAATGTGTAAGATTGCACTACAAAATTTTAGCAGATAAAGTTCATTGGCCATAATATCAAAATATCGCATATTCTCCACTTATCTCCATAAACCATCAGCTAAAAAAATAAAAAGAAATCTAAAGTCAACATACTCTAAAGTCATACCATTTGCAAAGCCAACATACTCTAAAGACACACCATTTTCATTGAAGGTACAAAAAGAAATCAAACAATAAAATTTGAAGGTTCATACCATTGGCAGGAACCTGAAGGTTCAAAAAGAAAGCATACCATTTGCATTGATGGTAAAACTGAATCCATGGGTGAGACCTAGAAATCAAAAAATAAAGATAATAATTCCAGTTTGAGATATCTAAATATCAGGGATTCAAAAATTCTTATTCACATATCAACATAACACACCTGAGAGCTCTTTAATTCGACAAATAATCTTCATTCATCATTCCACGATCTTTCTCCAAAAAGTTCTCGAAAAATCATGCACACAACATGAGTTTTCAATCATCATCGAGATATATAAATATTAAAAAAAATCGCATTCACATTATGTCAAACACCTAAATTGCAACTTATCAAATGCAACGCTTGAGGAAAACGTCTGCAAAAAATAATGACATATTTCAAGAATTAGTGCAACGGGTGAAATATTTGAAGAAAATGGTCTAGTAATGCTAACACACTGTAGGCATCAATCTTGAAGTAAAATGGGCAGATCAATCTGTCCTTTTTTGTTCCGAATATGAATGCCAAGTGTTCCTCCATTCCGTTATAACACCATTTTATCTCATTATGTTGCAAGTTGCCACTAAAGTAATCTAGAGCTCGAAGTGTTCTGCCATTCTGAATATCGATACCAAGTAATTATGTTGAAATGTGTAAGATTGCACTACAAAATTTTAGGAGATAAAGTTCATTGGCCATAATATCAAAATATCGTATATTCTCCACTTATCTCTATAAACCATCAGCTAAAACAATAAAAAGAAATCTAAAGTCAACATACTCTAAAGTCATACCACTTGCAAAGCCAACATACTCTAAATTCACACCATTTGCATTGAAGGTTCAAAAAGAAATCAAACAATAAAATTTGAAGGTTCATACCATTGGCAGCAACTTGAAGGTTCAAAAAGAAAGCATACCATTTGCATTGATGGTAAAACTGAATCCATGGGTGAGACCTAGAAATCAAAAAATAAAGGTAATAATTCTAGTTTGAGATATCTAAATATCAGGGGTTCAAAAACCCTAATTTGAAGATTTAACTATGCCCAGGTTTTACCTATGAACAATAACAATTAAAACACAATTAGAAGAATCCAACATAATGTCAGATCTACACAATCAATTGAGCATATTTAAGCTTCGAGAATTCAATCAAAACAGCAAAAATACAAAATGAGCATCATAGATAACAAGGGATTCAAAAAAGTAGAAAAAGATGGATACCTTCATAGCTTCTGGATGGAATTTGTACAACACCTCAGATCGAACCAAAAAAATTGAACGAAACGTAAAATGTCAGATCTACACAATATTAAAGAGAGGTCATCTACTTTTCGAGACAAATAGAACCAAAAAAGGGTAAGATCTCCACAATACAACTACAAACAAACAAACAAACAATGAATCCTAAAAATGTAAAAAGATTTTTAGGGTTTACAAAACGTGGGAGAAGTGGAGAATGACTGGAAAATTTTTTGTTTGTGCGATAAATGAGAAAGGGTGGGAGCGGGAGAGAAGTAGATAAGTATTGAGGACTTTACCAAAGTACCCCCAATTTTGAATTCTAAGTGTAAATTTGGTAAGTAAAAAAGGGGGGAAACTAAAGAATTGAGGGGAAAAAAATAGGCATTGCAGGATAAAATCATATTGATGACATCATGTTTTCAACTTGTGACATAATAAGTTTCCTACTTTATTATATATACATATACGGTGGATCTAAACCTCTTTTTTCCGATATTATCTTATTTTTAGCGGCTCGGGATAGCGGTATATAATCCCGACCACCACGAACCCCAATTGTCGGAGCTCCAACAACCTTCATCAGAGTTCTGATTTGGGGTGACATGGAGTGCCACTGGTACGGACCTTAGAAAATAACAGAATATTGGATAAATGGGGTTTGGATCCACCGGAGCTCCAGTTTGGGGTGAGTAGGGGTAGCATTGGGTTAGGTTTATATCTGTAATATTTTCACAAATAATAAATTTTACTGTTTGTGAAAATGTTACATCGGCATCCCATGCCACCTCAAATCAGAGATCTGATGAAGGTTGTTGGAGCTCAGAAAAAGGGGGTGGGTGGTGGTGGAAATTTGATGCCGCTAGCGCGGACCGTTAAAAATAAGATAATATCAGAAAAAAGAGGTTTCGATATATACATAAATATATATATATATATATATATACATATATGTATATATATATATATGTATATACTGTGTTATATGAACACAGTAAATGTTAATGTTTGTGAAAATATTATAGATATAAAACTAATCTAATGCCACCCCTACTCATCCCAAATCGGAGCTCCTGTGGATCCAAACCTCATTTATCTAATATTCTCTTAATTTTAGAGGTCCGCGCCAGCGGCACCCTATGCCACTACTACCCACCCAAATCATAACTCTGATGAAAGTCGTTGAAGCTCCGACAATGTGGGTGGGTAGTGGTGGGGATTGAATGTCGCTAGCGTAAACCTTTAAAAATATGGTAATTTTGAAAAAAAAAAAGAGGTTTGGATCTACCGTGTGTGTGTGTGTGTGTGTGTATATATATATATATATATATATATATTGTGTAATATTAACTCAGTAAATGTTACTGTTTGTGAAAATGTTATATATATAAAACTATTTCATAAATATATTAACACAGTAAGTGTTATTGTTTGTGAAAATGTCACAGATCTATGATATTTTTACAAAAAATAGCATTTACTGTGTTATCACATTATATATATATATATATATATATATATATATATATATACATCCAATATGCCCTTATTTTTAAAGCTCTGCGCCACCGGCACCTAATGTCACCCCTACTCACTTCAAATCGGCGCTCAAGAGGATCCAGATCCCATTTATCTAATCTTATTTTCAACGGTCCGCGCTAGCGGCACCCCATGACACTCCGGTTGAACCAAAACCTATTTATTCAAAAGTCTCTTATTTTCAAAGGTTAGCGCCAGCGGCACCGCATGCCACCCTTACCCACCCCAAATCGGAGCTCTGACGAAGGTCGTTGAAGCTCCAACAATGGTGGTAAGGATTGGATGCCGTTAGCGCGAACCTTTAAATATAAGGTAATTTTGAAAAAAGAGGGTTTGGATCCATCGGATATATATATTTATATATATGACACTGTTCTAAAAAACTCGCCTAGGCACGCCTAGGCCTGAGGCTTGAGAGAAACGCCCCGCCTTACATTTTTCACGCCTTATTCTTGGTGAAACCCTTAAGGCGCACTTTTTTCTAAAAACAACAATGCTTTAGTGAAACGATATCGCCTTTTAAAGAATTTTTTTACAAACCTGACCATTATCATATCCAGAATAATCAAATAGTATTTTAATTTGCATATATTCAGACATATTTTTATGATATGTATAATTTTAGTATTTCAATACCCTTGTTATGGGTAAAAAATATTAAAATATATTAAGAAGGCCTAAACGCCTTTTCACGCCTTTTTACGCCTAAGGCCTAGGCTTCTAAGGCTTAAGGGTTGACCTCAATGCCTCGATCACCCTCCGCATTTTTTAAAACCTCGATATATATATATATATATTTGGGAACCACTATTCCCACTCCAAATAAAATTTCCCCCACTCCACTTTTAACTTTAAACACTAAAATGACCGAAATGTCCTTCTATATATATATATATATATATATATATATATATAACATAGGTTGAACAAATTCTAAATAAACTTATTTATCAAAAAAAAAAAACTTATTTTGAACAAATATAATATTTTATAAAAAAATCTATTATTTATTTTTAAATACATAATATTCTGAAAATAAAAAAGCATAATATTTTGATTATAAACAAATCTAATATTCTGAAAAATAATTTTAAATATTCTGGAAAAAAAACTTATTATTATTTTTTATAGAAGTGGAAGTTAATCAAAAAATGCGATATTATTTATTTAAAAAAATGAACATTCTTTTTCAAACAAAAATACTGGACAACATTGTTTTTAAAAGAAAAAATGGTCAGAACTTTTACTATAAACTATATTTTTTAAAAACTCTATTTTTTATAATTTCTTATAAAACATAATCTTTTAATAAAACTGTATTTTTTTGGGTAAAAAATTAAGAAGTGACTTTGACCCATTACTACTTTTGTATTTTATACTTTAACACGACATGAGATAAAGAGCAGGTTTTGTAATTTTCACACCACATTAAATACAACATAACACAAATAACACGAGTAAACTAATAAATTTAATATTGTGTCATTGACACCAAATTATTCGTGATATATTATATTCAATTTGGTGTGAAAATTATAAATCACACTATTCGTGTTATGTGTCGTACATTAAATTAAAAAATGCAAAAAATATTAATTTATCAAAATCACAACTTAGTTTTTTACCACAAAAAAATACATTGTATTTTTTGCCTTTCACTAAAACTACTAAGGTACTACAACCTAAGTGGGTTTGTTTAGTTAGTGAGAGTCCAATTTATATTATCTTAATTAATATAGGCAATTATGTAAATAATACAATTTCCAGTTATTAATATGAGTTTTTAATCTTGTTAAACCTACTTTTTCGTGTGAGGTTAATAGTATAGAAAAATAGAGCGCACGGTATATATTTTACATGGAAAAAACCCTTCCCCTGGGAAAAAGCATTGACCCTTCCAAGGATCACATAATATAACAAAATCCACTAGAACAATAATAAGAACGATTTACAACTAGTCAAAAAAATTTAACAAACAAAGAAGTAAAGTTAGCTAACCAAATCGTACTCTTTGGTCTGACTATCTTATGCTTTGTTTAACACTTTGTTCATATTGTCTCTTCTTCACTTCTTCACTTATTCCTCTCAACCTCTCAAGAAAAACACAGTGCTTATATGTGTACTAGTTTGATTTATGAAATGAAAAAATATAGTATGAAGTGAGTTGTGTATATGTTAAACAGAGATCAATCACAAAATGATCTTTTAAATAAATATCTTGTGAAAAATACTCTAAGGCAGAGTATATGGATTTTGATTAAGAAAATATTGATAGGTATATGAATCAATGCTTAGACAACACATGCAAACAATCCTTTATGTAAAGTTATTATAAGATCACTCTTTATTTAATCAAAGCAATTTGGTTTGTTTTTATTAAGATCTTAATAGGTTCTTATATCATATTTCGAAGAAGGTTTTAATATTAAACTTAACTTGCTTTGTCAAGGGTCGAAATGTCAATACAATTTTCGGTTATGTCCAAAAAGTTATTGTTCAGGTTTATATACAGTTTTTATCAAGATTGTTCAAATATTATATCAAGAACCAGATTAACACATTTTTATTATGTTGAGTGTCTAATAATAGATTTAGTTGGCATAGAAAACCATATCCATTTATTAGTGTTGTGTGTGAGATCTCAGATCGAGAATAAACAATCAAATCAGATGTAAAGTCATCTCTCAAAAAATATTAAACGATTTGTCTCAAACTCAGGGACATAAAAGTCCTGATCAACGATCAATGTTCCAATTGTCCATAAACCATTTGTTTTAAAAAATAACAAGAACACAAAGTACAACAAGAACCAAAAGAGAGTTTTTCATAAAATAGAAATGTTTAAACTAAATAAAGTGTTTATACACTAAAAGTTTTCCCTAAGTCAAAAGAACTTTGGGGTTTGAATATTTATACACTAAAACTTTTTCCTAAGTGAGAGTTATTAAACATAGATTAGGTTTCAAACATGTTTTAATCCAAAAAACTTAAATTGTATACACATCGAATAACATAAGTAAGACTGAATGTTTTTGTTTTACATTAATGAAAAATATTATTGAAAAATCAGTTCAAATGTGTATGGTGTGTGTTTGTGTGTGTGTGTAACTATGTTCTCTCTCTAAAAACCATAGGATAAATTTCGCAACATAATATTACTCTCTTTCCTCTTATGAAAATGAGACCTGGTGGGTCTATTTTGTAGACAAAGGCATGCAATATGAATGGCTTACTAGAAATCACATGGATTGTCAAAATAAAGCCTCAGCCCTTGATTATTCTTAGACCAAATGGTTAAGAAAAAGGGTAAGGAAACAAAAAAGGATAGCTTAATATCATAACACGTGTATACTTTAGATCCATCACAGTTGTGTGAAGTTACTTACACGAATATGTATTCTACTAAAAATAGGTATAAATTTAATTTCAATTTTATTTTGAATTATTTTAAATCATATAAAAATATAACAAAATACCGACATATACACACAATAAAACTATAGAACAAAACGAAGTATTTGATGTGATTATGCATTAATAATGTCCCTATTGAGCATTTATGATTAAATAAAGGTGTGAGAAAATACCTTTCTTGATCTTCTTGAAGAGATAACTTGGAAATCAATTTGGTCCAAGAAAGAACAGGGTCTGATATCTGACTAAGACTCTAAATACAAAAGTATCTTTTCAAAATTTATTCCAACTAGATAAAGGCTTATGTAGCTCTACATTTTTAAACAAATAAAACCTAACCAATGAGTATTCTACATGAGGGTCTTTAGTTTTTTGTGTTTTATATAAATTGGGGGGAGGAAAAGAGTTTGTAAGAGGAATTCTTGCAAAAATGTTTTTCTAGAACATATTTTGTGCTTTCAAAAACCTAGTCTACACCCACTATTTTGATATCCAAGTGTCACGTAGATTTGTCTATTTAAGATCTCTTATGTGTTTCACCAAAGTTATATTCTCCTCACATTAAGAGTGTTTAAAAGCGGTGGATACCATGTTTATGTTGTGCTATGGATGTACCATTTTAGAGGCAAGTAAGATTTATGGGGTATTAAGACGTAGGAAAGAACATGTGTTGTATTCGCTATTGTATTGCATCTGATAGTAACTGCAAAGAAGGTGACAAGGAAAAGGAAGGCATCAAGTCGTTGAGTAGGTCTAAGTTGTTTTTATAGATAACGTAATTTAAGAAGGATATCAATCGATGTTCCTATTACCTAGTTAATTCATTCGAGAAGTGCGGTAATACTTATTAAGTAAAATTGCATTATCAATACAAGATTAGCGAAACCATTATAAGCTTCAAATTCTAAAATCATGTATGCATGATGTACTCTAGTAAAGAAAAACCACTATCTACAACAATGTAGGTTCATTCCTAACTTGACCACGTAAATGAATATTACCATAAACTTCATTATTATCCATGTACTTTATGTGTACTTTATGTAATTCAAAGGGCTCGGTATATTTGGATCCTCTCCATTATATTTTCCCTTCAAACTTATATGTATGAAATTTGAAATATAAGATTTGACTAAGGAATAAGATTTTTCTCAAGTCTAACATGTTATACTGAAATTGAGAGAAAGACTAATACAAATAAAACTAGGTATCATCATTAATTTAACACTTTCAATTCGGAAAATAGATTTACTAAAACAATTGGTCTAAAAAATGCAACCTAGTAACCCAATTGTCATTTTTATAACTAAAACATATTAGAAACTTGAAATAAATTTTGAAAAGAAATTTCCAATACTTTTCTTGTCATAAACAAAACATAGTTAATAAGAAAAAATATGGATAAAATGAGTACTAGAGTACTGATAACTTTCCTAGGAGCTCCACTAAATTTAATGTTGTTGCTTACCTCAATATCATTGTGTGAATACACATATATTTATTTAAGGTAGAAAAAGAAGAAAGTTGCCAAAGTTTTCATGCCACACTACAACGCACATGAATATAACATAAACCTTTCGAAAAAGTTGGACAAAATATATCAACATAAAACTTTTTATGTAGAAGTATATACGATCTAAAATTAAACTTAACATTGAAGAACATACACCTTATGAAAAGTGAGAGGGAGAAAGAACCTTGATTTCAGATGATCGAAAGTAGGCTTCTTGATTTGAAGTTGTTTTCAGAGTTGAAGATGATTTCAGTGTTGATTTCAGAGATAATCCATATCACAAAATTTAGATTTGATTTCAAAGATTCCCTGAGATAAAAGGACGGTGAGATGGTCAACAAGTTTCCGTGTTAAGATGGTTGGATGGGATGGTTGGGTGAGGAAGATGATTAGAGGATGGCTCGACTGAGATAAGGCAATTTTTGGTATTGAGATCATGACTGAAGAAAGATATAAAAGGTTCTATTTTGGTTTTTACTTTGTTTTAGAATTTAGTCCTGATTGGGAACTTTGAGTTTTTGTTATTTTAATGAAATCTACCAACAATTGGTAGCATTTTAATACCATGGAATATTTGGGCACCATTTTAAATCTTGCCAAATGAGGAATAAACATGTCAGATCCTAACCATGCCAGATTCTCGTTGTGCATGCATTCCAGATTGGCATTTTTGGTGTAATGAATGTTTTTATCTCTCTCACACCCTTAGATGTGATTATAGAACTTAAACCCCTTTCCTGGAACCTTATATATTAGTACTCAATGTTGGCTTCGGCCAATTAGGGTCTAAAAAGTTTGGGCTTACTACTTGGGTAATAAATTCTACTAGGGACCCAAGACTAATAATTAAATTAACATCCACACGAAATGTGAGAATTCCATATTATTTTTCGTAATGTAATTTTTTTTCATTTAATTGTAATTAATTCATCTTATTAATTACAATTTCACTTAAATTTTACCATCTCAGAATTACTCGAATAATGAGGTCTTGTTTTGAAAGTTAAATTATACCTAATATGATTCCCCGCATAAAGTATACAATACCCGCTTAGTGAATTCAATTCACCAATAATCATTTTGTATAAATATATTATTTCTCCCTTGACTTTAAACTTAATTTATTTGATATCATACTCGCGGACACCCTATGACGATACCCCTTCACTATTCTATAGGGTCCATATAAAGTACCTTCGCTCGTAGACTCCCTAACCTTCTTAGAAACATAGTCATAGAATAATAGTTCTCCCAGGGCCCGTTTGACTTTGGTTAACTTTTGAATTCAAATGTTGTTTTCCTTAGAAATCATAAAACTTTGAATCCTCTTTCAAATGGTCCTGAATATGAAAAAACACACTCGTAGATCAAAAGTCATGTTCAAAAAAATGAAATAAAAACCTCTAAATTTTGCCCCAAAAGATAGACATCTCACTTTGCAATAGACATGTCAAGCTTATTAGTGCAAGGCTACCCAGCCAGCCCACTGGAAACCCAAGTGACATGTCGATCGGAAGGTCCCTATGGGAAGATTTGTTCTTTTCCCTTTTATGGTTTTCCATTTTTAAGAAACCGTAACATGATTTGCATAGGTCCTAAATTTATGTGCGATCACAACCTCGAATTTAGCACACATCACTTTCCTAATATTATCTCAAATTTTCGTTGCGTCACCACACTCCACTATTAACCACCCTTCCACCACCAGTATTCAAACACCAAAATTTAGCAAACCAAGCATATAAAAGATAATTTCAATAAGGTTGGCGGTTTTGAAGAATCTTGAAGGCCGAAAACATCTTTTAATTTATTATTCTCCATAAATGTTATTTTGCATGTTTTTTCTTTCTCATTATACTTATTATATTCTATTGTTGGCTCGCAAAATACTTTAATTCCACCTTATTATTATTATTATTGGCTCGCAAGGGTGGAGTGGGTGCATAACATATTCCCACTCTGTACCATAGTCTCTGAGCCCATACCTCATTAGTTTTACGTGTGCCGATTGTCTTTAGTTACTTGTTTCGAGGTGGCTCCTTCCTTTTCCCATTATTTATAAAATAGTTCAGAGACACTAATTTTACACATTCACACACCTCACAGGCCGATGAAGGATGTTTTTATCTTTTGTAACCTGAAGGTGCTCACTCTCCTCTATTTTCCTCATTGTTCATAGGCCACCCTCTACTATGTGTTTTGTCACATTGGAGGTGAATATAATCTCATTAGAAAATGATCGAAATATGAGACACCTCAATCTCCACTTGACGGTTCCCCCATATATCCATTTCTCCATGGAGTTAGTATGGGCACACTATCTAATTATAAAATAATCCACTCATCAGGTTTATCGACAGAATCAAAGCTTATAAGTTTATCAAGGGGTATCACAATTAAGGATATCTCCTAGACATGTATTACGCCAAAATATTTTTTTAGAATATTGGGCATCCCCTCATATTTAATTGAATAGAAAAGAAGAAAAATCCTATTCCTTATGGCATATATCAAAAGGGGAAAATGTATATCTAGGAAATTAAATAAGAGACAACTAGGGAAAGTAACATCAAAATAAAAACAAAACTAAAAAAAATTGTATTTGGGCATACCCATGTAATCTTGACCAAGAAACACTTTAATACCATTAGGAGGGGCATCCCACTAATGAAGAATGTTATGCTAAATCCCTCTAAGGGAAAATTTCCAACAAAGTAAATTCGTATGTATATTAGCTTTATTCTCTTTGAACAGAACTTGTTTGATTCATAGGTTAGAATTCGAGTTACTTGTCATTCAAGCCTATGATGTGTGACTGATGACTGTAACATTAAAGTTAAAGAACTATCTATTTTTTTTAAGTTTCATCTTCACCGTTTGAGTGATCTCATTGAGGTATAAATGCATATTAATCTTTGATCCCTAGATACATTATTTGGGTGTTAGTTTTCGAACTGGATCATTTTTGTAAAAATAATTTTTAAAGAAAAATGATTTTTGTTTAAAGTCATTCGAATGTTATTTTCAATCAGCTAAACTAGTTTTCATTAGTCGTTAGACTGACTTTCAAGTCTAGTTAAAACAAGAATGGGGTTATCATTCAAACGAGGTTTAAAAGAGTATCTTCTGTTTTAAGGAACTTATTAATTCAAAGATCTTTTGATATTTGTGCAAACGAGTTTAGCAGATTCATTATAACGAGATTTATTTTGTTCAAACGAGAATGACAAATTCGTTTGAATAGCCTTATGTTTTTCACTCAAACGATTTAATTTTATTTATGTGATGAATCATTTTTTATGTTTTATATAAGTACGAGGGGCGACAAAGAGTTTGTAAGAGGGAGGTTTGTAAAAATATTTTTCAAGAACATTTGTTGTGATTCTGAAAACCTATTTTACACCTACTATTTTGATATCCAAGTTTCACATACATATGTGTATTTGAGATCTCTGGTTTGCTGCACCAAAGTTATTTTATCCCCACAATGAGCGTGTTTCATTGCAGTGGAGACCGTGTTTATGGTGTGCAATGGCTGGACCAGTCTAGAAGCGAGTAAGATCAGTGGGGTACTGAGACATGGGAAATAATGAGTGTTGTGTTGGGTGTAGGAAGGCATCCAACTGTGACTTCAAATAAGGTGACATTAAACAAGTGCACAAATTCTTGAAGGTCCCGAGTCGTTGAGTAAGTCTAAGTTATTTTTGTATATAGACCTATGTCCTAATTTACTTGTATAGTTGGGTCATCCGAGGTTTTTTTCGTTGTAGGTTTTCCTCATACACCACCGTGTTGTGGTGTGGTTTATTTTATGCTTGATTATATCACTTATCTACAATTATTAGGTCAAAATAAATTTTTCTAAGTTTACACATCACTTTGGTTTTAATTGATGCAGTTTAAAATCGATTTAATTAATTTTAAAATTTAAAAACTGTTGTGTGTTTGCCAATCCTTATAACCCTAGAGCACTACAGAATTTTTCAAATTGGTATATGAGTGGGTTATACTTGATTATGTGTCAGATCCATATTTAGTGAGTTTTAGGGTTGTTTAGATGGAGTTCAATTGTGATGGCAGTTCCATAACCCAACCTTCCATGTTTGACGGTTCAAACTATCTTTCTTGGAAGGTGCAAATATTATATTTCTTGAAATTGATTGATGAGTATGTGTTGAATTCGATTGAATAAGAGTGGTCTCCTACCACCAAAGGTGGTGTTATGAAAGTATTCCCTGCTTTGACAACGACTGAAAATAATGCCTCAATGTTTAGTTCTAAGGGAGTTAATGCTTTGTTTTTTGCACTGTCATACCTGAATATCAAACTATTAGGATGTTAGAAAAGGAGTCATTTTATGAATTCTATGTCAATTTTTTTAATATTATCAATTCTTCGTTTAACTTAGGTAAGCCAATCCCTGAGCCGGAGTGGTGTAAAAAATCAAAAGGTATTTTCTTAAAAGAATTAATGCCAAAGTCACGTTCCTATATTCCCTAGGTGGTATCGACACTATGATAGTCCAAGAACCTGTCAGTGACCTTCAAACCTATGGGATGAACATGTGTCCTCCAAAGAAATGGATGAAAAGATAGAGAAGGGTGATTCTATGAAAGCTTCAAAGGATGATGTGACAAATCTCGATAGTGACGGTGATTTATATACTGAAGAGATCACTAGGTTTGCTAGGAAGTTAAATAAATTTCTTAATCTTAGAGAAGATAGGAGTTTTGAGAAGAAACATAAGAACTTTACAAATGACTCTGATAAGAAGAAAATGGATTTTCCCAAGAAGGAGGACAATTGGTACATATCTCTTGAATGCTAAGGTATTGGGTATTATTTGCATGGGTGCCACACTAAAAAATGAAGGAAGGAAAAAAGTTTAAGGCCTAAATTGATACCCATAGTGATAGTTGAGTCAGAAGAAGAGCTTGATTCCTCCATGGTGACTAACTACATCTCTTTGTTGTCCTATCATGTGGGCTTAGATGTAAAGTCTTTCAATGTCGAAGATTATCATTTGCATGATGGTTATGAGGTCTGGTCTTTTTATTCCCAAGCGAGTTAAGAAGAGGAATAAAAGAATATCCAGATAATGAGCTTCAAGTTACCTTTTGAGAGTGGTACGTGGAGTCGTTAAACATGAAAAAGGTTTAATTGAAGTTAAAATATAAGATAAAACAATGTGCTATATGAAACGATGATAGTAAATTGATTGAGGAATTGAGGACTCTTAGGGAAAAGCTAGCACTTATTGAGGGGGAGAGAGATAACCTTTACAGATTGATGGAAACTATGAAGAATGAGTCCTTAATTGTGACGAGTCTCATCTTTTACTTGAGTTTAGTATTTCAGAAGTAGAGGGGAGATTGAGATACTCAAGTTGTGTCAAATTTGATTTGAAATATAGGTCATAGAAGTTGGATAAGATTTTAGGCATAGTCCAAATAAAAAATGATAATTTTGTAATTTACCTTGATGATTCAAACACTTCTGCTGCTAAAGCCAAGGCAATTTTTTTTAAAGATTTGGTTATATACAAGGATATTAGAAATGATCTATCCAAAGGTAACATTCCTCGATGTGTCTATACTTGCACACATTGTAGTAATGAAAGGTCAACTTATGAATTTTTTTTATCGTCCTTAAAAAGGTCCCAGGAAGTCAATGTGTAGTGTCACCAAGGTTCCTCAAACCAAAGATCATCATGTTACACCTATGTGGGTTAGGAAATCAGATTTGGAAGTGCTTAATTACTGTTAGACTTGTTGATTCACGCATACATGCACATGATTCTTCACATGTTGTGTCTAATCGTCGATTATTTTTGCATATTTTCAAGAACTAGATTTTGTGCTTCATCTTATAAGTTATTTGTAGTTGTGTAATGTTTGTGTCTTTTGTATTTTAATTTTCCATTTATTGGGTTTTATTGAGAAAAATACAAAAATATGTTGTTTGTCTTTTGAGTTGTAATGAAAAATGTTTAAAAACTTAAAAAGGTTTTTGTTTTATTTGGTTTTAAATATTTTGTACGTCATATTGGTGTGTTTGAATCCCATTCGTTCCATGTTTTCCATTTGTCCAAGTCATTTGATTATGATTTACAACGCTTTGGCTTGTTCTTAATCGTGTTTGCATGGAGTAATTCGAACTTGATTTGCTAAATGGATTCACTTTCCATATGCCTCCGCACACACTTGAAAAAATCTTTTTGAATATAACTACCTATGTTACATGAGCTAAGTGATGTGTTATACTATCAATGTTGTCATACACATCTATTTGATTGGTGGATTTGTTCATGTAAGAACCATTGGATGGGAGTTTGCTTTAGATTAGAAAAATATGAGGTTGCAATGGAAACGGGCTATGAAGGTAGTTAATCTTATTTGTGTTAAAGGCCATCATTGGCAAGAGCCTAAAATAAAAGAGAGGAAAAAGAAAAGAAAATTTTCCATGGTTATGTGTTGCATTGATCTCAAAATGTGTGATATCTTTAAAACAAAAAAAAAGAGATGAAATATGAATATGTTGATTTTTTAGGGTGTTAAGTTAAAGATCAATGGGTTTTCACAATGAGTCGTAGTTAATCTTAAATGGTTGACACTATTAATTTGAGAATCATCAATATTTTCTATGCTAGTGTGCATTGTGTATGTTTGTCTATTATGAGTTCACATTATTCACTTGAGGCTAAATTGAAGTTTGATCAATTAATGCGATCAAATAGGAGTACTCAGACTTTCTTCCGTGGTTGGGACATATATTTTTTCCACATTTACACCCCTTCAGTCCCTACCAAATTTGGTTTAGATACAATGGTTCCATATGAGTATCGAGAGCATATATGTTTTATGTATTTTATGGTGTTTATACCTTTATATTCTTGTGCATTATTGTTGTGTGTGTGTGTGTGTGTGTGTGTGTGTATAATATTTATTTTGAGTCTTTCCATTGCATTTGATCCATGTTTATCATATGCTTCATAGTTCTATCAAATCAGCATGTGATAACGATAATATTGGTATATTTTGTTTCATTATTTACATTGATATCATTTATTCATAGTTTGAACTATTTGTGCTTGTGTTGCTAGTTTGTTTGTCATTATGTTTACTTCACATCAATACATAATATTGATTGTTTTCCTTTATGTTCCCTTGCATCAAGTCTAGGGGGAGAAGTTGTTTTATATGTGAACTTTACATTTGTATATTCCCAAACTAAAAGGGGGACTAGTCTAACCTAAGGGGGATGCATACTCAAAGGGGAAATTTTTAACAAAGCATGAGTTTTATTTTTCATGGGAAGTTTATATTGTTATATTCTCTTTGCATATGAAAGACGTGTTGAGTGCGTAGGTTTAGCAACGAGGCAAAAAAGTTTCACAAGAGGAAAGTTGCTCAAGTTTGTGTCGGTAAAGCGCCTGCACTTTTTCCTTTTAGGATTGGGATTGAGTCTTTGTGATCTTGATAATCCAGAAGGTTTGTTTTTGAGTTTTTTAAAGAATAGCCAAAGGGGGGTATTTGTAAGTAAAAATTTCCAATAGAACCAATTTATATGTATAATGTCTTTATTCTGCTTGGATAAAACTTATTTGAGTAATAGGTTTGGATTTGAGTTATTTGTCCTTCAAGTTGACATCGAGTTTTGTGTGAAGTTTCGTCTTCAACATCCAATGGAATGCATATTTATTTTTGCTCCCAAGATACATTGTTTAGGTGTTAGTTTTTAATCTAAGGCATTTTTGTATTAAATTTTTTAAACAAAAATGATTTTTGTTTAGTCATTCAAATGAGATTTTCAATCGGTTAAAGTTTTAATTAGTAGTTGGAATTAGTTCTAAGTCTAGTTCAAATGAGAATGGGTTTTTTGTCCAAACTAGGTTCAAACAAAGTTCTTTTGTTTTACAAAACCAATTTGCTCAAAGCTCATTCAGTATCTGTGGTGACAATTAAATTCAACACAAAATAACAAGCAAAGGTAATCACTAGAATAAATAAAGAACTTGAAAGAATGGCAATCACACACAACATAAGATATACGTGGTTCGACAAGAAGGCCTACGTCCACGGTGGTGCTCTCAGTATTTTATTGCGCTTTACACCGGGGGAGGGTTTACAAATTACATGCCCTTTACCCCGGGCTAGGGGTTTGACATATACATGTTATTTTAGAAAGAGGACTGTAATACCCCATACTTTTAAAGGTATTTAAATTACACGGTGCATGTAATTTGGCAATTTGAGGAATTATTGTGAATAATAATTTTGGGATTAATGAGTGAAATAAATAATTTTAATGTTATAAAGTGAATAGTAAATATTAGTTTTCGAGTGTCAGATTAATATTTACATTGATTATATTTTCTTACGAGACTAAGTATATGAGTGGATTATTTTTAATTACACGTCGCAAGTTGGGTAAAGAAACAAAGGAAATATTTTAAATTAAAAAATACGCGTATTGAACATGTTGGGTCAAAAAATTGAATTTTAGTTAAGTGACTCAGATGGAGATTTTGACTACGCCATTGGGTTCGGAATGGCCGAGATAGTCAAAATAGAGTACCCGGGGATAGTATTTGGGTTCCGGATATTTTTGGACTAGTAGGGACTCGTAAATGAGTACACGAGTCATTTAATAATTGGGTATATACCCAATTTTGGATTTCAAGAGCTGGAAACCCTCATTTTCTCCAAATATCAGCCCTAAGAGAGAGAGAGAGAGAGAGAGAAGAGAGAAAGAAGAGAAGAAAGAAAAGAGAAGAAAAGAAGAGATTTCAGGCCAAAATTCGCGGGATTCGACTCGTGGTCGTCGGATTTGATCCACGAGGCAAGTGTTTAATTTTCTTTATGATTTAGTGTGTTTAATTTCTCATATTGTAGTTGGAATAAAACTAAAGATTTTTCGGTTGAAATCTCGTGGATCAAACGGGTTTTCGGAAGATTAAAACGGATATAACTCGATTAATACCCAATTTGAGAAACTTGAAATTTATTGAAATTAATGATTGAATATGGGTTATAGGATGATTATAACCCTTTCTATATGTGTATTTATGGTTGTTTGAGGTTGGTTGATGATGAGAGAGGAGATAAAAAGCTTGGAGGTGTTTTAATGGAGGTTTGGATTTTTGGAGAAGAAGATGAATAATGGCCAGCGTCACTTTCGGACTGCTCGGAGAGGAAGACAGCCGATTCTGCTATCAGTCAGAACACGAAAGTTCTAGATCTTTTTGATACGGTCGCGTGGGTACTAACCGTATATTTTTCTGATTTTTGTTCGAATTGTTAAGATTTTTATAAGATGGCAGTTCCGGGGTGAAATCACCAACTCGAAAATGCACTTGGATTTTGGAAAAATAAAAGCTAGAATTCTTTGGAGATAAATATTTGGGGTTCCTAAAAATAACGTGGGGACTTCTAAATATTTTTTTTTAAGTAAGGTACGTATCTTGGGTTAGATGAAAGTAAACTCCAAGATTTACCCAAATAGGGGTGTTGGGGAGGAGTAACACTCGAGGTGATGTTTCGGTGAGCAAAATATTATACAAGTAATTGTGTGCATAGAAAACACACTTATATGCCAATTTTGGTTGAGTAAAATCCTATGAGGTGACTAGGATGAAATTTAGGATACGGACTAAAGATAATTGAGCAGTCATCCAATACGTCTATTTATGACAATTATTATAGGTGAGAGGAATGTCTATCGTTATTTATGGGACGAATAAATATATCGGTGTTGTTGGTATTGTCATTGTGCAGTAAGAAAAGATCGGAAATAATATATTAAGGATTAGTCAAAATTGATAAATTCGTAGGATATTCGAGAGATAAATATACTACATAGGAAATTTAATATACGGATTGTGCATTTGCCCGAATGTTATTATATACGTGGGTTAATAATTACCTATGGGGAATTATGTATAGGTGAGAGAAATACCTATAATTATAATATGGTTGTGTGAATACCAAATTGATGATATATTTATATAGGTGAAATGTGTACCTATATAATTGTTTATTATGTGTATGACATACCTACCATACTTGCTATCACGGGAGGTTGGCGTTCGTGTGAGGACAATCTTATCATGTGTTGCCTTCGGGGGGGTTTTAGATTTGGTACCTCAAGAACATAGGACTGTGAAGGGCTTATTTATGAGTCAATAAGTCTGTTGACTATGGGAGCGTAGGTATGTGCGTGGCCCATGGGTATGTGAACTATGTTCGCCTCTAATATGTGTGATTTGTAATATACGGTTCCTGAGTGATGCGGAATGCGTGATCCTCTATGTGCGTGATGTACAAGGATTTAATATCAGAGTATTAATGCACCGCAGGTGAGCCTAGGGGTGTCATATATGTATATATGTATTGTGATTAACATATATGTGTACTTGAGATAATCCACAGATGCTTAGTAAATGATAATGACTAGGCCACTTATATTATAGTTCGGTGGATGATTAATATACTTGTTGCATATAGTGTATTGTTTATATATATGAGATGTGATATCATATAATCTAACCTTGTATAAAGTGAAAAGAATGAATAAAGGGTCATATTACTTCCGGTAAATGAATATCCGGATTTATATGAATATGGATCTTAGGTTATAATGATAACTTTTAATAAATACGGGATGGTATAAATATGGTATGAACTGAAGGCCTAATGGATCCCGTGATCAACATTGTCACGTAGTAGTGTATCGAGGGGTTCCTAGTTTGGATTTCGCTTCGCGAGACACCCCACGCACGAACGTATTGTAATGTTGGGAATGGGGAGAATTTTAGTCCTTAGTACTCGAATTGATGAGGATTATTAGAAGGTGGGTAATTACATTAGTTAGGCAGCGTAGCTTAACTCAGTTGTTTAAAAAGGTATGCGATAGTGCACACTGTTAGAAGAGGGGTGAGATGTATCTCATGTGAGAGCGATACCGGTTTAAATATGAGAAATAACATATTTTAAAATATAGATTTTAAGCACTTGCTAAAATGTTTTCAAAACTCGGGCTCTAACCCGTTTCTCTATTTTCCCCTCTCTTGCTATATCTATATATATATATAGGTGTCCATACACATGGACGACTGGATGATAATTCTTTCGAGTCAGACGTTTGCTGCAGCAGCTCGGGATGCAAGGAGGTTTATATTAGACGCTTTTATCATTGAGATCTAGATAGGAGGTATTGTAGAAACATTCAAGCTTATGGCCCAACTGTACTCATTTATTCTTTTATCGCCTTTTAGTGCGGCATTCGATTTGGTTGTATTATTGTATCGAGTGTTGGAGTTTTTTATTTTATTTCATTTCAGTTGTTGCATGTATACTGTTGTAATTGTTTTATTTGAATGGTTTGGTTAAAAAGATTAGTTAATTAAAATTTTGATGCCGGCCTAATAGGATATTAGTAATTAAATTGGTTTTCGACAGTGATTCTAAGAATGAACCATATGAGACTCCTGTTTTAATTTGATATAGGAGTGATCGCCCGGTATTTATTAGGCGGGGTGTCAAAGGTGGTATCAGAGCATCAGGTTGTAGTGTCCTTAGTAATCTGTGCGGACGTATTACGCTTTCAGCGTTGCTTTTGATTTCATATAGAGCCTTATGATTAGGATTGTTGATATCCTCTTGTGAGATTTCGTTCTCCTGCCATTATATAAGATTATAGTAAATCTTTTGCGCGCTCGTTTAGGATTCGTGTGTTGATCGATAAAGGGCGACCATGGAAGACCGTGGTGAGGGCAGCAGGAGGCGAGGCTTAGTTAGACCTATAAGTTGATGTTAGAAATTAGGACCGCGGTAAAGGTCATTTTCCTTGTGGCATTATCATGGGTTGCTGCAACGACTACTAAAATATAGTAGTTAAAATTATCATGAATCGTTGTACTTGAGAATGGTGCTAAACTTGAATTAACAAGTAGAAGGCTCGGAAGCTCTTACTTATAGTTGGGTATGGAATTACCCATATGTGAAAATTTGAGGAATTTTTTTTCACTCGTTGGAGCAATGTGAAATGGTGGGAACGATGGTCACCATATTTAGAGGATCATGATATTTTGTTCATAAATTAATCTTACAGATGGTTTTAAACTATAAATTCCCTTAATTTAGAATAAAGCGATTGCAGTTTCTAGGTTAGTCACATAATAATCGGTAAGAGACCGACGGTGAATAAAGAGTGACATGGTTAAGTGAACTTAGTACTGGAGTAAGATAGGTGACGTGACTCAGAATATGTTTCTAAGGTGCATTCACTCTAGGCTCAAGTGTAAGCCTGTCTCTCAAGTAATAATCCCGGTAAGTCGGGTATCGATCCTCAGGGAAAAAGGACAACAGAGTTGTGATGACGGGAAGAGACGGAGAGATCCTAACTTTGACTCTAAAAAGAAAGGGAAAAAGTTATTTGGTTTTGATATTGATTACAGCTAAATGCGATAATGAAAATGAGAAAAAAATGCACTAAATTAATCTACCGAATTGGAGAATGACTTATGATTTCAAAAAAAATTTATTTTAACTGATGAGAGAAACTGGACGGGAATACAATCCCCCAACCCTAGTGTAGTGATGTGATAATATTAATCATAAATTTATTTGATTGATCTGACCCGAAATTTAGTACTCCTAAGCATTATGTATACGAGGTTCAAGCCCGCATCATACCTAATCTGAGGATGAGTAAATCGGTATCGCGATAGTGACACTCAAATTGTACTCTAAATCATCACGAGTACCCAAAGGCAAACGAGATATAAAGATCCACAATTATTATGTAATTATGCAATACGATCATAATCAATCATTGAATTCATCGGATTAACTTTATACACATGCGCTAACACATTAGGTTGGGTTCATGCATCCCAACCTTTTAAACCTAGCCGGACATATTAAACTGAAGGAAGTATGAAATAATAACGTTGCATGCGAGCAAACTCATGATAACACTAGATTGATATACGTAGCTAAATATTATAAACGCAGAAATTCATTCAAACCGTGCAGAAAAATTACCATTCAAGAATACTAAATATCATAAAAATAAAGCTTGGATTACAACTTGAAAACAAACCCGGAAGCGTATTGATCCTGCATCAATTAATCGAAGTTGTGTTCCTAGATGTTCTTCTCTCTTTTTCGCTATCAAAAACTACTCAAAAATATTCAGAACGGCTGTTCCTAAGTTACTACCTACGTCCCCACTTTTTTTTGGAGAGTTTTAACCTAAAAAGAACCTTTGGAACCAATCAGAATGAAGGAGGCAATTTCGCGCATCAGGACCCCCGAACCAGTTCGCATGTACCTCGAACCGGTTCTCCCCCAAACCGGTTCGTGAATGTTTGCTGTCTTGGGGTGCTTTTTCTTCAACTTCAACACTTAGAATTTTTCTTGTTTTGTTTCCTTTCTTCCTTGAATTTTTCTTCAACTTCAACTGGTCATAAATCATCAACCATAGCTCGGATTTGGGTGTCGTTTCTTCCAGTGTTCTCGTTGTTCCGAGCTCTTCAACTTTCCAGTTGACTCCTCCTTTGGGATTTGGCTGCAGAATTACCAAAATGCCCTTGAACTTGTCTTCTTATCTTTTCTTTCATTGTCTCGCTTTCTCTTTTGCACTGCTTGCATAATTAACCTGTAAAACAAATAAGAGAAGCACGAAACAAGAAATACTTTCAAACGAAGGTTAGTAGCATAAATGTGCATCAAATCCATATAGGTTACATCACTCGGGTTCACAAATACACTGAAATTAGGGGAATAAATATACAATATTTATGTCCAATCAAACCCCCTAACTTAGATCTTTGCGCGTCCCGAGCAATGTAAAAGAATCCAAACACGACTTAACTCTTGAAAATCACATTTTATTAGGATGGAATACCTTTTTCGTGGGCAAGTGATTGCATTTAGCGCATGCAACAAGCCTTTAAACCCCTAGGTCACCCTAGTAGGACGAGTTGTGTCTCGTGAGGGTTTGCAGAGAATATACCCACAAAATTCGACTCAAAGAAATTTCAAAATACGCAAAAATTGTGTAATTCAAACTTTCCAGAAAATAGTCATCATCAAGTCATATTTACAAGTCTCAAACCTTAGTGCGTGTGTGCGAAGCCGGAAATATAACCGCCAATTTCCACCGATTGATCATTACGTTACTTGTTCAAAAATTTGTTTTGATATCAATTTCTCACGGAATGCTCTCACAAACGAATCTCTCGGATTATGGCTATTCTCTCGGCATGCATGATATAAAGAGTAAATGTAATGGAAGCAAATTCACGCATACAATTAGAAAGATGGAAACTTTATGGTGAAAGGACCTCATCAAAGGATTACGATTTTAAAAACGGGAACATTGCCTCTATTTCGCGCACTTAACCTCTTATATTATCTTTTGGTGTCTTAACTCTCCACGCGGTAATCAATTTTTTCAATTTGGACTCGGTTAGGACTTTTTCGGGTTATAGGGCGCATTGGGTAAAATGAAGGAGGTATGGAAGGTTGGAATTGGAAAAATCATTTATGCGGGCCATTTGTGCTTTTTTCCGGGATTTTGCTCGTTTATTTATTTATTTTTTATACTTTTGGTTATTTTTGCTATTTTTGTTGAGCATAGCTAATTTTTCTTTCCCTTTTATATGCACGTTTTAGACTAAACTCTGAATTTTTCCATTTTTCGCAATTTCGGGTTGTTTGGGTTTTTCGGGTTATCAAACGAAAGGGAAAATTATTCGGCTCAATTTGGGATGCAAAGGGTGATTTTTCGCTACTTTTTCTAGCCAAAATTTTTGGGTGACAAACGAGGGCCTACTTAATTATCCAAAATGCCAATTGCGTTACCATATGCGTTTCGAGGTGAATTTAAGTTTAGAGACTAATTTGGAACGTTTTTCAAGGCAATATTGCACACATTTTTTAAAACTGATCAAAATGAAAGGATTGAGATCATTGACAACTTATTAGGCGCTAAAAAGAACTTTGAGTTAACAATTAACTCGGATTGATTTAAAAACTCGCAACACGTGATAGGCTCGAATCTCACCGGGTTTGTTAATCTCCACATTTGTTCGTTAAGTCGTCAATTTTCGCACAATTTCCATCTTTGGTCAATTTCGGCTTTGTGTATGTTGGATGTTTACAGTTTGAGACTCCAATTCGACTTTTAATGATATTTTGGAAAAATTTGAATTCTAATTTTTATTTATTTTGAACAAAAATAATTTTTAATTTTTCAAAATTTTATGATTTGTTTTTTTGGAAAATTTTGGGCATTTTGAAAATTTGTGAAGTTTTAGAAATACGCACTTGTGACCCCCCTAACTTAGACTTTTGCATTGTCCTCAAGCAAAAAGGACGAAAATCTAACTCAAAGCGAATAATAAGTGCGGAAAAATAAAACAAACAAATATGAAAAATGCAACAAGACACTTGGGGACACTCATGCGTGACTCAAAAATGCAACAACAATCACCCCATACGCGTCGGGGGTGCGACGACCTCTCATCTCTCCACAAACTCACTCGACCCCACTTACGGGGGTCGATGCTCTCCTTGTCACTCCCGTCCTAGGATTATATTCTAATAATCGAAACAAGTTGGGACCTCGCCCATAGATAAAGGATAGACCGGGGGACTCAGCGTGACTAATTGGAGAGGGATCCTTGTGATGCTGACTCAAAGCGTGGTCTGCGTGCACTGACTCGGAGGGAACACCTAGGTTTCTTTCAATTTTTAAGATGCATGGGTCAGGCTCTAAGTCGGATGGACCACAACTTTTTTCCTCACTCGCCTTCGGGACCTCTAGTGGTATGGGTGGATGGTCACAAATAAGAAATTCATTGATTTTATCTTCCCATTCTCTTTCTTCTAGGTGCCTAATAAATCCAATAGAGTTTGGAATTCGTCGATAAGGCTCTCATCTAGGCTCTCATCCACCAGACCGAATTCTTTTTCAAATTCTTCCATGCTCATGTCCCCTAGATCTCTCTCTCTCATGGCGCCTACGTCCTCTCTTACTTGCTCGATCTCTAACTTCACCATTTTTCTCTCTTCTAACCCCTCTCTCTCTCTTTCTATAGCGGTCACTACACACCTCTCCCCCACTTTTCTCTCATCGTCACAACTACCACTGTTACTTGATAAACTAGGGCACACCCCTAAGGTCTCTATCTTGTGGGACCCTTTATTCTCGTGATTTGACATTAAAGATGATCCTAAGGTGTCTCCAAAATAATTCTCCTCACTATATTCCTCTATGATCTCATCTATGAAACTCACCGCGTGAAGATCATCTTCTTCCCCTGTCTGTTGGGTGATATGGAAGATGTTGGTCTCTAAAGTCATGTTCCCAAAAGTGAGTTGCATTCGCCCATTCCTAGTGTTAATGATTGCGTTACCCGTAGCTAAGAAAGGGCGCCCAAGGATGATGGGAACATGATTGCTCGAGTTGAAGGAGGTCTCCGCGTCCCAAATGACAAAATCTACCAGAAAGTAGAAAGTGTCAACTTGGATGATCACGTCCTCGACTATGCCTCGCGGGATCTTCACTATTCGATCCGCTAATTGGAGAGTGACTTTTGTGGGCTTGAGGTCGCCCAAATCAAGTTGCCTATAAATGGAGTAAGGGAGTATGTTTACACTTGCCCCCAAGTCAAGTAAGGCTTTCTCAATTTTATTATCTCCAAAGATGCAGGATATGGTGGGTGCACCGGGATCTTTGAATTTAGGCGAGAGATCATTTAGTAGAATGGAGCTCACGTTCTGGTCTAGAAAGATATTTTTCTTCACTTTCATCTTTCTCTTAACCGTCAACAGATCTTTGATGACTTTGCCATACGTTGGAATTTTTTTAATGGCCTCGAGGAACGATAAATTCAACTTTACTTGCTTTAGCACGTCTAGCACTTCATCACGTGGGTTTACTTTATGGGAAGGAATTAGCCTTTGAGGAAACGGTGCCGCAAAGGGTGGTATCACTACTACCTCGGCCTCATTAGCGTCTTTTTTGTCACTCTCATTCAAGGGGATATCTTTGGCCTCTTTTGTGCCGAGCGAAATCTCCTTGTCGTTAAGTACGTCTCGTGGGGGAGGTGACAAGTCAACTACCCTCCCACTACATAGAGTGGTAATTGCGCTACATTGCTCAGGATGGTCATGGGGGGTCGAGCTAACACTAGTTTATCCTTGGAGAGGTCTTTGGCCTTGGGCAGGAAACTTGCCCTTCTCTTGAACATTCAATGAAGATTGTATTTTTGACAGATTCGCATTTATGTCGCCAATCAGACGATCATATTTGGCATTGGTTGCAGTCTGGCTTGCGATGAATTGATTCATGGTATCCTCGAGAGTTCTCCGCTGTGGCGGAATATAATTTCCTTGAGGTGGTGGTGCTTGCGCATGTCCTTGCATGTGCGGGGCTTGTTGAAAATGTTGTGGTGGAGGAGGGGCAACATGAGAAGGAGGGTTCATTGCGGCATGTTGTTGCCCATAGCTAAAACCGGGATGGTTTTTCCATGAAGGGTTGTAAGAATTCCCGTGAGGGGCACCCAAATTACCCTTAAAGCCTCCTATACCACTAACTTGCTCCTGCAACATTACTTTGTAGGCGGGTATCGTCGAACATTCCTCAGTTGAATGTCCCGCCTCCCAAATCGCACACACATTCACGACAGGGTTTGGAATGGGTCCAGCTGGTCCTTTTCCATATATCTCGCATATCTCGAAATCCTTTCTCAAGGGTGTCCAATTGACTGTCCGTCATAGAATTCTTATCTACGTGGAATAGGTCGGACGCCGACGGAGCAATGGTGGATTGTCGATTTCGATTTTGAGCGTTCGGGTCGAAGGTATCCTAGGATTGGGTAGTCTCGGCGACATACCTCATGTGCAGCTCAGCATCGTGGGCATCTAAATCGACAAACGGACCACTTCCCATGGTTTCAACAAGTTGTTTGGAGTTAAGATTCAACCCATTATAGATAAAAGAGATGATATGTGATGGATCAAATCCATGATGGGGGCATGAAGCAACTAACTCGTTGAAACGTTCATAACATCGATGGAATGGCTCATTTTCAGGTTGCCTGAACGCTTGAATTTGAGCCTTTATAGAGATTGTTCGATGTGGTGGGAAGAATTTCTAGATAAATTTTGACTTTAGCTCATTCCAGGATGGAATCGAGCTTGGAGGTAGAGACCATAACCAGGCTTTAGCTTTATCTTTGAGCGAGCAGGGGAAGAGTTTGAGGCGAATTACCTCTTGTGTGCAGGTTTGATCATTGAGAGTATCGCACACGTCCTCAAATTCCCTAATATGGAGGTATGGATTTTCAGAATCCATACCGTGGTAATGCGGTAGCATCTGGATCATTCCATTTTTGAAACGTAATTGCCCGGCATTATACGGGAGTATAATGCATCCCGGAGTGACAGTGCGCTCGGGATATAAGAATTCTCTCAATGGGCGGTAAGGGGGATCTTCCTCACCGGTGGGTGCATTACTATGTTGCGACATCTCTCTCTCACTTAACGACTCGGCGCTCTCACTGGGTGTGCTTGAAGTGTGCTCAGAGGTGTGTCCTACAAAGGAGAATGGAGTGTTACTGGAGATTGAGTGTGACGGTGTGGAAGGCGGGATCCAGAACTGTGGGGAATTTGGAGTGTGGGGACTATCTGGATTATACTCCACTATAGGATTTTCATGAATGTTGGTTGGAGTATTATGAGGTGTGGAAGGGGTTTCAGAATTTTGCATTAAGCTTAGGAGAGATGATGATTGTGAATCTTTTTGTGCTTTTTATTTTTTATTTTTTTATTTTATTTTATTTTTTTTGAAATTTTTGGTCAAAGCCTTGGATTGACTCAATCTAGTCTTAAGTCTGCCTAATTCCCCGGCAACGGCGCCAAAAACTTGACGCGACTCAGAATATCGCTCTAGGCTCAAGTGTAAGCCTGTCGCTCAAGTAATAATCCCGGTAAGTCGGGTATCGATCCTCAGGGAAAAAGGACAACGGAGTTGTGATGACGGGAAGAGACGGAGAGATCCTAACTCTGACTCTAAAAACAAAGGGAAAAAGTGATTTGGTTTTGATATTGATTACAGCTAAATGCGATAATGAAAATGAGAAAAAAATGCACTAAATTAATCTACCGAAATAGAGAATGACTTATGATTTCAAAAACTTTTTATTTTAACTGATGAGAGAAACAGGATGGTAATACAATCCCCCAACCCTAGTGTAGTGATGTGATAATATTAATCATAAATTTATTTGATTGATCTGACCCGGAATTTAGTACTCCCAAGCATTATGTATATGAGATTCAAGCCCGCGTCATACCTTATCTGAGGATGAGTAAATCGGTATCGCGATAGTGACACTCAAATTGTACTCTAAATCATCACGAGTACCCAAAGGCAAACGAGATATAAAGATCCACAATTATTATGTAATTACGCAATACAATCATAATCAATCATTAAATTCATCGGATTAACTTTATACACATGCGCTAACACATTAGGTTGGGTTCATGCATCCCAACCTTTTAAACCTAGCCGGACATATTAAACTGAAGGAAGTATGAAATAATAACATTGCATGCGAGCAAACTCATGATAACACTAGATTGATATACGTAGCTAAATATTATAAACGCAGAAATTCATTCAAACTGTGCAGAAAAATTACCATTCAAGAATACTAAATATCATAAAAATAAAGCTTGGATTACAACTTGAAAACAAACTCGGAAGCGTATTGATCCTGCAGCAATTAATCGAAGTTGTGTTCCTAGATGCTCTCCTCTCTTTTTCTCGATCAAAAACTACTCAAAAATATTCAGAACGGCTGTTCCTAAGTTACTACCTACGTCCCCACTTGTTTTTGGAGAGTTTTAACCTAAAAAGAACCTTTGGAACCAATCAGAATGAAGGAGGCAATTTCGCGCATCAGGACCCCCGAACCAGTTCGTATGTACCTCGAACCGGTTCGCCCCCAAACCGGTTCGTGAATGTTTGCTGTCTTGGGGTTCTTTTTCTTCAACTTCAACACTTAGAATTTTTCTTGTTTTGTTTCCTTTCTTCCTTGAATTTTTCTTCAACTTCAACTGGTCATAACTCATCAACCGTAGCTCGGATTTGGGTGTTGTTTCTTCCAGTGTTCTCGTTGTTCCGATCTCTTCAACTTTCCAGTTGACTCCTCCTTTGGGATATGGCTGAAAAATTACCAAAATGCCCTTGAACTTGCCTTCCTAGCTTTTCTTTCATTGTCTCTCTTTCTCTTTTGCACTGCTTGCATAATTAACCTGTAAAACAAATAAGAGAAGCACGAAACATGAAATACTTGCCAACGAAGGTTAGTAGTATAAATGTGCATCAAATCCATATAGGTTAAATCACTCGGGTTCACAAATACACTGAAATTAGGGGAATAAATATACAATATTTATGTCCAATCAGTAGGTACAATGGAGAAAGAGGCTTCTCCAGTGGAATAATAGACTCACTAGTAAATTGGACTTACGTATAGTGAGTTATAGTTGTTTTAGTGCAAGGTGTGAAATCTGCAATGAAAAATTAAAGTTGTGAGACTTTGTGATTTTTAAGAGTCTAATGGAATAAAGACTCTTGGGCTTCGAATTGGAATTTTTTATGTAATTGGGATACGAGCTAGTTGTGATAAGCTTAATATTCTGAATTTAAAAGAGATTATATAGTTATATTACGAGAGATATACATGATTAGCCGGATTATACTATATATATATATATATATATATATATATATATATATATATATATATATATATACGAGCATATTGAGAATATATATATATGATATTTTTAATATATCTGTATGTGATTGGTATATTTGTATGAAACATACCCCTCAAGTGCTATCATGGGAAGTTATGCATTTTGGGTGAGGCCTCTGGCTTGAGGAGCAGGGAGCGTATAGTCCCCAGGTCATAGTGTCCATTTTATATTGTGTGATTTTTATCAGGAACGAGATGTGGTGGGTATGTTTTGTTCTCATTTCTGGGGAGGAACTATGATCGCTTCCAATTCGTCATGATTTGGTTTTTACCAAGTCGGTGTGATAGTTCGATCACTGGTACCCAGGATGATGTGTAATTAATTCCCTGGAAATGATAGCATTGAGAGACTACATTCATTGAGTTATAGCTCTGAGGGATGGTTATTATACTTATATAGTGTGTGATATATAAGTATGCATATACTTGATGTGCATAGTATAATATATATATATTTATATAAGATGTGAAACATATATATACGGACATATTGAAGAATGGAATGCCAGATAAATTCTGGATGAGCTCGCCATGATTATATGTTTAGATGGAACATCGATGATGAGATGTTTAACTTGCATGATTTGAGTGAATGTGGACCTTATATATATAATTTAAGGTATACATGAATTATAGTTAAGCTGGGAGTTTAAGCTTACTGTTGTTCGCGCGAAGGACTTACTGTTAGTGCAAGCGCTTGTGGTATGGCTCCTTGACAGAAGTGAGAGTTCTGACCATATTTTATTGATAGATGGGATGGGGTTATCCTGTTTGCGTATTTGAAGCTAACAATACACTCCTCGTACGAACCTTAACAACATCGGGAGTTGACAGATGTTATAAAATGCAAGGATGTTGGTTTTGACGATAAGTCACCTAGTGTAAAGGAAACACTATTGAGTGAGAACCATTTGATGACTGTATATTTATATAGATATATAAGTTCTATGAAGAAGGAAATTAATCTGATAAAGGAAATTAATCTGAGACTTATAGCCAGACTTTGAATATAAGGGAAATTGAGAGGAAATACATTTTGGGTATGATGTTCATAATGCTTTTGCAAAGAGTAGGTGCCTTAATTAGTTGGGCTTTCCATTTGGACAAGATGGAAGGATATAGTGGTAGAAGTATATTAGTAGGTTAACGAGGTAGGAATTAGAATGTCATGTTGGTGTCCCGCAGACCGCTATATCTCGATGACCGACGAAGAGAGGGAGTAGTGTATCAGGAAGATTCCTTATTTGGATTTCGCTTTGCGAGACGTCCCACACACGAAACCAAGAAAATGTCGGAAGTCGAGAGTGGTCTTGGGAACTAGGGATATAGTTAGAATAGTACTCATATTATGTGTGTTAGAAACACCTTAATCTTAGGGCTACCACGAAGTAAGGACAATAAGACTATCGACACTAATATAGGAAGGCTATTGTGAGTTAACCACAAGAAGATCGATGAGATAATATCGAGAAGGATTGAATTTCCAGGCATCGGGAGAATTAAGTTTTGAATTATTCAGGTTAAGGGATACCCAGATGTTAGTACCAGGCCGATGAAATGATGCCCATTATTTAGATTAAGTGTAATGTATCAAAACGTTTACAATGGTGGTGCATATATGCACGAATGATAGGAGGTATGGGTACCCTAGTTAGTTAATTCCAAAAATGTTCGAGATAGAAGGACGTGAAAAAAATAATAAATAAATAAATAAATGTATTGAATATATGCATGAGGGACAGTTACAAACAAGGTTAAATGGTATGACGTATTGAATGTCGTGCGAGAATGATGATAATTCAAGCATTTACGTGCAACGAGAACTAGCACACCCGAGATGGGTTGAAAGGTTGAGGAAAATCATTTAAAAGGTACCTTTTAATGAAAAAGATACCAAATTATTATGAGAAAGTAGAGCGAAATCTTACTCGAACGAGTGTTGAAGAATGGCTTGCACATGATTGTATTATTAGCATACTCCAAGGAAATAAGGAGTGTGTGTAGTACCAAATTCCGGAAGAGTATATGAGAGTTAATACTTTAATTATTCGGTGTAGGGAATGTACCTTGGAGATTACGAGAGAGATTGTAATTTGAATATTTATACAATACGTAGCGATGAGAATAAAATACGTATGAGAAGTGTATGATTGGGTTGGGAATATGCCTACGAATCTTAATAGGATGTGTGTATGCCTATTATTTGATATTTTATTAAGAGCACTAATGGGTGATAATCCAGGGGTGCAAGAATTGATTAAGTGCGCTAATGGGTGTTAACCCGGGGGTGCATGATTAGTATATATATGTATAGGGATGATGTGACTATATGTATATATATGGATTTGTGAATATTTCTACTATATGAGACTAGTAGATATGGTATTAATAATAAATAATTTGCACTAAGTGGTCTTAACAAAAGTGTGCAAGATTAGTGTAAATATATAGAGATGATGAGACTATATATATATGAGCATACACCTTGAGATGGGTAAAATACAGTGGGAGACCATTGTGTTAGGCTTTATCTAAATTTGGTTAAGCTAGGATGTAATGTATATACCGGTCCTAGAGTAGGGGTACAGGCTATATCTGAATTTCGAGGACGAAATTCTGTTGTAAGGGGGGAATTATGTAATACCCCGTACTTTTAAAGGTATTTAAATTGCTCGGTGGATGTGATTTGGCAATTTTAGGAATTATTGTGAATAGTAATTTTGGGATTAATGAGTGAAATTAAATAATTTTAGTGTTTTAAAGTGAATAGTAAATATTAGTTTTCGAGTGTCAGATTAATATTTACATGGATTATATTTTCTTACGAGACTAAGTATATGAGTGGATTATTTTTAATTACATGTCGCAAGTTGGGTAAAGCAACAAAGGAAATATTTTAAATTGAAAAATACGCGTATTGAACATGTTGGGTCAAAATATTGAATTTTAATTAAGTGACTCGGATGGAGATTTCGACTGCGCCTTTGGGTTCGGAATGGCCGAGATAGTCAAAATAGAGTACCCGAGGATAGTATTTGGGTTCTAGACATTTTTGGACTAGTAGGGACTCGTAAATGAGTACACTAGTCATTTAATAATTGGGTATATACCCAATTTTGGATTTCAAGAGGTGGAAACCCTCATTTCCCCCAAATATCAGCCCTAAGAGAGAGAGAGAGAGAAGAGAGAGAGAGAAGAGAGAAAGAAGAGAATAAAGAAGAAGAAAGAAAAGAGAAGAAAAGAAGAGATTTCCGGCCAAAATTCGTGGGATTCGACTCGTGGTCGTCGAATTTAATCCACGAGGCAAGTGTTAAACTTGCTTTATGATTTAGTGTGTTTAATTTCTCATATTGTAGTTGGTATAAAACTAAAGATTTTTGGGTTGAAATTTCATGGATCAAACGGGTTTTCGGAAGACTAAAACGGATATAACTCGATTAATACCCAATTTGAGAAACTTGAAATTTATTGAAATTAATTATTGAATATGGGTTCTAGCATGATTAGAACCCTTTCTATAAGTGTATTTATGGTTGTTTGAGGTTGTTTGATGATGAGAGAGGAGATAAAAAGCTTGGAGGAGTTTTCATTGAGGTTTGGATTTTTGGAGAAGAAAGAGAATAGTGACTAGCGTCACTTTCAGACTGTTTCGGAGAGGAAGACAGCCAATTCAGCTATCGGTCAAAACACGAAAGTTCTAGATATTTTCGATACGGTCACGTAGGCACCAACCGAATATTTTTATGATTTTTTTTCTAATTGTTATGATTTTTATATGATGGAAGTTCCGGGGTGAAATCACAAACTCGGAAATGCACTCGGATTTTGGAAAAATAAAATCTAGAATTCTTTGGAGATAAATATTTGGGGTTTCTAAAAATAGTGTGGGGACTTCTAAATATTTTTTTTAAAGTAAGGTACGTATTTTGGGTTAGATGAAAGTAAACTCCAAGATTTACCCAAATAGGGGTGTTTGGGAGGAGTAACACTCGAGGTGATGTTTCGGTGAGCAAAATATTATATAAGTAATTGTGCACGTAGAAAACACACTTATATGCCAATTTTGGTTAGTAAAATCCTTTGAGTTGACTTGGATGAAATTTAGGATACGGGCTAAAGAGAATTGAGCAGTCATCCAATACGTCTATTTATGACAATTATTATAGGTGAGAGGAATGCCTATCGTTATTTATGGGACGAATAAATATATCGGTGTTGTTGGTATTGTCATTGTGCAGTAAGAAAAGATCGGAAATAATATATTGAGGGTTAGTCAAAATTGATAAATGCATAGGATATTCGAGAGATAAATATACTACATAGGAAATGTATTATACGGATTGTGCGTATGCCCGAATGTTATTATATACGTGGGTTAAATAAATACCTATGGGGAATTATGTATAGGTGAGAGAAATACCTATGATTATAATATGGTTGTGTGAATACCAAATTGATGATATATTTATATAGGTGGAATGTGTACCTATATGATTGTTTATTATGTATATGACATACCTACCATACTTGCTATCACGAGAGGTTAGCGTTCGTGTGAGGACAATCTTATCCCGTGTTGCCTTCGGGGGGATATTATATTTGGTACCTCAAGAACATAGGACTGTGAAGGGCTTATTTATGAGTCGATAATTCTGCTGACTATGGGAGCGTAGGTATGTGCGTGACCCATGGGTATGTGAACTATGTTCGCCTCCAATATGTGTGATTTGTAATATACGATTCCTGAGTGATGCGGAACGCGTGATCCTCATGTACGTGATGTACAGGGATTTGATAGCAGAGTATGAGTGGACCGCAGCTGAGCCTAGGGGTGCCATATATGTATATATGTATTGTGATTAACATATATGTGTACTTGAGATAATCCACGGATTCTTAGTAAATGAGAATGACTAAGCCACTTATATTATAGTTCGGTGGATGATTAATATACTTGTTGCATATAGTATATTGTTTATATATATGAGATGAGATATCATATGACCTAACCTTGTATAAAGTGAAAAGAATGAATAAAGGGGGTGATATTACTTCCGGTAAATGAATATCCGGATTTATATGAATATGAATATTAGGTTCTAATGATAACTATTAATAAATACGGGATGGTATAAATATGGTATGTACTGAAGTCCTAATGGATCCCGTGATCAACATTGTCACGTAGTAGTGTATCGGGGGGGGTTCCTTATTTGGATTTCGCTTCGCAAGACACCCCACGCACGAACGTATTGTAATGTTGGGAATGGGGAGAAGTTTAGTCCTTAGTACTCGAATTGATGAGGATTATTAGAAGGTGGGTAATTACATTAGTTAGGCAGAGCAGCTTAACAAAATTGTTTAAAAAGGTATGCTATAGTTGTGCACTGTTAGAAGAGGGGTGAGATGTATCTCATGTTAGAGTGATACCAGTTTAAATATGAGAAATAACATATTTTAAATTATAGATTTTAAGCACTTGCTAAAATTTTTTCAAAACTCGGGCTCTGACCCGTTTCTCTATTTTCCCCTCTCTTGTTATATCTATATATATATAAGTGTCCAAACACACGGACGCCTGGATGATAATTTTTTGAGTCAGACGTTTGGTGCAGCAGCTCTGGATGCAAGGAGGTTTATATTAAACGCTTATATCATTGAGATCTAGATAGGAGGTATTGTTGAAACATTCAAGCTTATGGCTCAACTGTACTCATTTATTCTTTTATAGCCTTTTAGTGCGGTATTCGATTTGGTTGTATTATTATACCGAGTGTTCGGTTATTTTATTTTATTTCATTTCAGTTGCTGCATGTAAACTGTTGTAATTGTTTTATTTGAATGGTTGGGTTAAAAAGATTAGTTAATTAAAATTTTGACGCCGGCCTAATAGGATATTAGTAATTAAATTGGTTTTTGACAGTGATGCTAAGAGTGAACCATATGAGACTCCTATTTTAATTTGATATAGGAGTGATCGCCCGGTATTTTATTAGGTGGGGTGTCAAATGGAGGTGTGGGAACTCTCCACGTTTAGCACATAATCCGTAAAATATCTCTCAAGAGAGATTTTAGGAACTGACAAGGTTACAACGGAAGCAGTTAAGGCGTGAGGCCTTTAGACTTTGGGCCGTGTTTAATTGGGCTACTCGTCTAGGCCAAAGTGACAAATCGAGGTACCCACAATTGCCCCTAAAAATTTTGTGTCACAATTTGGACTCAATAATCTTAAATGATTTGCCTTAATGGAATTTTTGTTATGCGTGCAACACTTTGGGATTAAAGCGCCCTTCCCGAATTGATCTAGGTGGTAGATTGCCTCGTTGCCTGTACGTTATGATTAGAAGGGTTTAAATCGTTTTAGAGGGGCCATTCCCTAAATGTCGATTCAGACTTCTTCGCATTCTCTGGATATCTCCAAGCTTTAACTATTGCTTTCTCACTCCCAGGTCTCGTCTTCCGTCTCCAAGCTTCTTTCTTATCTTCTCATCATCCCTTCTTACGACTTTGCATCATCCCAAGCTGACCCATACTTCATAAGTTCTTCTCACTCCTATTTTCTTTACTTTTGTTGGAATTTTATTCATATTCCATATTAGGGTTTCTTCTTGCTGATGACGAAAATAGGCAATAGGTCGATCACTGAATTTTGGAAGTTCTACAACATTCCAAACTGGGTAGACATCGAATGTGCTCCTGTTCCTCGTAATGGCAGGGCCATTGAGGACTGTGACTGGATACACGTCCTTTTATTGTCCTAGGGGGTCTTACTTTTCCCCTAAATCATTTATTCTTCTAATTTTTAGTTACTTCAATATAGTTCCTGCACAGCACTCGCCAAATGTTTGGAAAATTATCAATGGTGTGCATAGAATCAATCAACTATATGGCACCAATCTAGGGCTTGCTGAAATATACTTCTTCTACTCTTTCTCTCGAATAAGATATGGTATTCTTTACCTCAAGGTGAGGAGTCCTGATAGGGTATTGGTTATGAACTTACCTGATTCCCACAAGGACTACTGGCATGAGGGGTTTATTGCCAGAAATTAGCAGTTCTCTCCCCATACTGAAGGGTTGAGGTCTGGGAGATTCGCGATTCCTTTTTATTGGGACGAATTTATAGGTAAGCATAGCTTAATATTCTGCTCATTGATCCTCTGTTAATGTATAGTTTTTCTCATATCTTTCTCTCTTTTCTTTTCAGTGAAGACAAAGAACTTAGAACATTGGTTAAGGCTTGGAACATCTGGGAACTCTTAGCTAACGGTGAGAATCCTCGATCAACGACATTCCTCCTGGAATATAATAACATTGGGTTTAGTTTCATATCACGACCTGTGGATAACATTCCTCAGCTAGACATCTCAGAAGAGGTTGTTGCCGACCAAATCCAATTAGATGAGGAAGAAATCAGCTCCGGTGAGAAGAGCGAGGGGTCTAACAGGGGTGGTGATGAAGGTGGTTATAGTGAGGAGAACTCAAGTAGCTAAGAGTCTTCTAGCTCGGAGGAGGGTTCAGAGGCACAATAATCTTTAGGGGACTCAAGTATCTTCAGCGAGGAAGATATGGCTCCTCCCAGGAAAATTCTAATCTAAAAGGATGATGAAGACAGTATGCTCCTTACTCTCCAGTTGAAGAAGTAGAAATCTGGCAGCAGGGATGTTGCCATCGGTTCCCAGACTGCTGCTCATGGCCAGGAGAGGAAGAATAAGGATGAGTCTATGATCAGAGAGAGAGAGAGAGAGAGAGAGAGAGAGAAAGAAGGAAGAGGAGAAGAAGATCGTGAAAGAGAGAAAAAGGATAGAGAGGGAGAAGAGAGAGAGAGAGAGAAGAAGGAAAAAGGATGGAATAAGAGAGGATAAAGGCGGGGCAGTCTATGGTGCCCATGTCTACTCTTCCCTAGGGGGCTCTTCCCCTCAATTGGCTTCGGCGGTGCTCGAGAGATAAGTTTTGCCGGATAATCGCCAGAGGTCGTTGGGGGCCGACCAATTATTCCTGAAGGAAAGTAAGGGGATAGCCTTAGTAATCATACTTTTACTTCTCTATTATTGAAATATTCTTTTCAATACTTCTTTTTCTAATATTTCCTTTCTTTTTACAGTTTGTGACTGATTTCACTGTCCTCTACCGAAGCCGTGATGAGCTAGCGAGGAGAAACGCCAATCTGGATAGGAAGAATGCTGGGCAGGAGGATAGTTTAAAGACTTCCAATGATGCTTAAAAGTCTTCTGATCTCGCCTTGACTGAAGCCAATAAAGAAAAAGAGGCAGCGACTAAAGAGATTCAGGAGCTGAGGTAGTCCTATGATTTGGTCTGCACGTGCAAGTTGTTGAAGAGAACAAGGTGCTTGTTGGGGAGGTGGAGAAGGTGAAATCTGAGGCTATCACCCTTAAAGAGAGCTTGTACAATTCAGGATGGGTCGTCGCGTATGAGGATGTTGAGGTTCAGATTGACTACATTAATCGTCTCAACTTTGAGAAGGTTTGGGACAAGGATCTTCCTACTACAGAGGTGAACATTGACTCCCTACTCTTTGATGAGCACGCCTGCCCCAGTTGCCAATGAAGGTGCTATAGCTATTCGGGCTACCTTTATTGGCACTCCCCTTGAGTAGGGGATGTTGATTACTTCGTCTGAGAGAGGAGTTCTTGGGGCTGCCGTGGACAAGGAAAAACAACCAGCAACCTCAGAGGAAACTGAGGTTGCTAGCTAGTATTCTTTAGGGCACTCCTGTATTTTTCATTTTTATTGTTTTTTCTTTTCCCTGCTGATGTACTTGGATTCTCTTTTTTAATGAAATAAAATTCATCTCCCTCCCGCGTACTGATTTATTCATTCTCTAATGCTTATGTGGTATGTAGATGATTGATGTTGATGAGTATATACCTGTTACTTCTCAACTAGGAAATATTTTGGGCCCTAACATGACGAATCAAGTTCTCAAAGCCTTTGTAATAAAGATCTTCAAGTCTCTTAGGTCGAGAAGCTAAGACTACAAGGACCAGTCAGTTCTTATTGCCAAGATGAAAGACAGGCTCCAAGAGATGGAGGAGATCGGTGCTTCTGTCTTGGGAGAAGTGGATGCCCTAAAGGCTAAGCTTCTGGATTCCCTCGAGGTCAACCAGGTTAGAGAGGTACTTCAGTAAGAGAACAATGCTATGAGGAGAGATATCTTGCAACTCAGGGAGAATGCACGTAGCATTGCTCCTTGAGTTCTACGTGGTTACTCTTCATCAGCTGGACCACGAGCTGGTACTGATGACAGAAGTTCAGCTAGAAGGATTACCGAGCTTAGATGTGATGTTCATCAGGCGTACGTGATAGATGCTTATCTTCAAAGGGATGTTACCTTGTTGAGGAATCTATTCAAGAAAGGCCCTCGGTGAGTGTGGGATGATGGTTACGATAAGGGTTGGACCGATGATCTAATGAAGTTAGGGAAAGTTGAAGAGTTTTCCTTGATTAGAGGATGGTTGAGTGCTCTTAGGGAGTTACAGGTCCCTAGGAACTCTGTCCTCTGGTATCGTCATGAGATCTCCCCCTCAACTTTGATTCCTAACCCATTCAGGAGGGATGATCAGTGGATCCCCATAGCTGTTATCCCCAGGCAGCTATTGGATCCAGATTCAAGTGAAGTCGAGGAGGAATTAGCTCCTCACCTAGACGATGGCCGAAGAGCACAAGTAGCTGATTATCTTGATCGGAGGCCCAATCCTCATTCGAACTTATTTAATTCAATATATGTAACTTTTATACATGTAGTGAAGTAATAAAATAATTATATTTTCGGCGATTTGCCGACTAAACATGTGTTATGTATTTTTTACTTCATTGATTTGTTGTTCGATTATCTTGGGCTCTTCTTTGCCGACTAGATTTAATAAAAGTAGAGTTGTTTTGTTGAGTGAGTATCTCCCCAGTCTAGTATGCTTATAAGATACCGTTATGCCTCACTTTACCTTTTAGGTTGTATCGTCACACTTCCTTAGGCCTAAGTGTGGCAATGGCGAGGACACACCTGGAGTTGGATGTTTTATCCGAGCAAATTTTTTGAGCCAAACATTATTTGGCGACTAACCCGAGTTGGTCGAGCTGCCTAAGGGTCCCCTGTAGGGCTTCATATATTTTTAGGGACAATGCTATGAGGTTATTCACGTTTTATAATGAAAACCCGAGGAGAGTAATACCCTGCTTTTATATGTTGGAAAAGGTACATGAATTAAAAACTATTTGAGATAAAATCAACACTTTGTAGAGTCCTACTGCCAAACAATATTTTATTAATCATAAATGAATTGAAAATTTCAACACTGTAATAAAAGATCAACACAAAAAATTAGAAGTAGAATCTCTTTAAATTGGCTGCATTCCAAGCTCGAGGTATCTCCTTGCCCTCCAGCATTTCCAAGTGATAAGCTCCTTATAGATTGTCCTTTATCACCTTGAATGGTCCCTCCCAGTTTGTTTCCTAGCTTTCCATTCGATGGTTTTACTACACCGCCAAGAACTTTCCTTAGGACGTAGTCCCTAACTTGGAATGCTCTCGGATTGAACTTTTTGTTATAGTGCTTTGCTAGTTGTTGTTGATTACCTGTTAGTTTCAGTCGGGCCATCTCTCTTCATTCCTCAGCTAGGTCAAGTTCAGCGATCAATGTTGCATCGTTTTGGCCTTGGTCGACTAGGGTGGACCTAATGGTGGGGAGGCCATCTTTCAAGGGAATGATTTCCTTCATACCATATGTTAGTGTGAATGGGGTTTCCCTAGTTGCTAGCCGTGGGATAGTGCGGTAGACCTATAGGATGTGTGATAGCTCACTGACCCATGCCCCTTTGGCTCGCTCCAATCGTTTCTTCAATCCATCAATCACTATTTTGTTGGAAGCTTAAGCTTTCTCGTTGCTGTGAGGGTATGCCACCGAGCTAAAATGGTGCCTGATCTCGTGGTCGTTACAAAAAATCTGGAAGAGGCCACTTTTAAATTGGGTTGCGGTGTTAGTGATGATGGTCCCGGGGATCCCGAAGCGGGTGATAATGTTCTTCCAAATGAATCTCATCATATTCGCATCTTTGATGTTTTCTAGCGGCTCTGGCTCTATCCATTTGGTAAAATAGTTTGTCGCGACTAAAAAATACTTTTGATTATCGAAAGTGGTAGGAAGATGGCCTACGATGTCCAATCCCCATTGGGCTAAAGGCCATGGGCTAGTAAGTGACTTTAGGTCACTGGACGATTGATGAACCATAGGAGCGTGAAGTTGATATTTTTCGCACTTGCAAGCATACATCCCAGAGTCCTTTTGCATGTACAGCCACCAGTAGCCTTCCTTCATTTCTCTAAAAGCTAGTGACCTGCCTCCAATATGACTCCCAGAGATTCCCTCATAGATCGCGTGCATAACTTGCTTAACATCCTTCGGGTGGACGCATTGGAGGTAAGGATCGGTGAAAGATCTCTTATATAGTTTTTCTACGGGAGATAAGTGAAAACGAGAAGCTTTGACTCTTACTTGATGAGCGACCTTCTTATCATTTGGTAGGGCACCATCTTTCAAATAATCCCTTAAAGGGTCCATCCAACTACGGGCTAATTCAATCTGGATAACATGACCTGTGTCTTGCAGTTCGTCACTCTGGTTAATGCTTGACTGACCAAGGAAGTCGATCAGAATTGTTCTTTTTAAGTCAGAATTGATCGCTGAGCTCAGGGCCGCTAGGGGGTTAGCATGGTTGTTCTGTCCTCTGGGAAACTATTGGACGCTCACATGTTCGAAGTTAGACATTAATTTTTTTACCGTGGCGATGTAGGCTTCCATTCTCTAATCCCTCATGTTCAAGTCGCCACTTATCTGGTTGGAGACCAGCTGTGAGTCACCGAACACTTGGAGTTGCTTTGTCCCCAATGCTTGTGCCTTCTATAAGCCTGCTATCAGTGCTTCATACTCTGCTTCGTTATTGGAGGCTTCGAATCCAAGCCTGATTCCTTAATCAAGGATTGCATCTTCAGGGGTAACCATCACGATGCCCACTCCTGCTCCCTTGGAGTTGGAGGCTCCATCAATGAAAAATCATCAAATACCTTGAGTCGATGGGTTTTCCCTTTTATCAGTAGGTTGAAGTTGGTCTCAAGGGTGTTCTCTTATAAATTTTACGATGAAGTTAGCGAGGACTTGTACCTTGATTGCCTTCCTTGGCTGAAACTGGATGTCAAATCGCCCGAGCTCGACTGACCACTTTGATAGTCTACTGTATAGATTCGCTTTTTGCAGGACTACTTTAACGGGGTGAGATGTAAGGACGATGATCGAGTGAGCTTCGAAGTAATGCTTAAATTTCCTCTAGGCTACCATTAGTGCAAAGGAGAGATTTTCCAATGGTAGGCATCATTATTCGATGTCTAAAAGAGTCTTGCTCGCGTAATAGACTGGGTGCTGGATTCTTGTTCTTTAGCATACCAGTGCAGAACTGATAGCGTGGCTGGAAACTACGAGGTATAGGTATAGTGAATCATTCTCTTAAGGTTCTACGACTAAGGGTGGTGTGCTAAGGTACGCTTTCAGGTCCTCTAATGGCTTCGAGCAATCCTCATTCCACTCCACATTTTTGCTTTTCTTTATCAACTGGAAGAATGGCTGGCACCTTTCGAATGAGTTCTAGATGAACCGATTTAGGACGGCGAGCATCCCTGTGAGCTTCTGCACATATCCTATCGTACGGTGGGGGGCACCATATTGATGGAATCAATCTGGTTTAGGTTGGCTTCAATGCCTCTTTGGCTTACCAAGTACCCAATAAATTTTCCTGACTGGACACCGAAGGAACACTTACTTGCGTTAATATTCATTCCGTATTTCTTAAGGATTTTGAAGGTCCTTGACAGGTCTAAGAGGTGGTATTCTTTAAGCCTTCTTTTGACGAGCATGTCGTCGATGTATACCTGCATGGTGCTCCCCATTTGGTCTTTAAACATCTTAGTGACCAATCGGTGGTAGGTTGCTCCTGCATTTTTGAGCCCAAAAGGCATGACCTTGTAACAATACAACTCGATGGTGGTGATGAATGCTGTCTTGTCTTGATCTTGCTCGTGTAGAGGGATTTAGTGATACCCGGAGTAGGCGTCTAGAAAACTCATTCTTTCATGAGATGATGTGGCGTCCACCAACTAGTCAATCTTCGGGAGAGGAAAACTATCTTTAGGGCACGCTCTGTTGAGGTCGGTGAAGTCAATACAGACTCTCCATTTTCCATTTCTTTTTGGGACCACTACTAGGTTGGACAACCACTTAGGGAATTATACTTCTCATGTAGATCCTGCATCCAATAATTTTTCCACTTCCTTCTCCACAGCCTTGGCCTTCTCGGGTGTAGTTTACCGTGCCTTTTGCACTACCGCTTTGAAAGTCGGGTTAATGTGCAACCGATGACAAACCACACTGAGATAAATTCTAGGAAGCTCGTAGGGTTCCCACGCGAAAACGTCCAAGTTATTATGCAAAAGTACTGTTAGTTCCTTCTTCTCTTGATCTGTGAGAGAGGATCGGATCAAGAACATCCTATCCTTCTTACTACGGTCGGCTGCGACCTCCTCCAGGTTCTCAATGACCCGCTCAAAAGGGAGGAGCCTGGTCTCCTCAATTATAGGTCTTCCATATCTTAGAGACACTTCCTTACCTTACTGGCAGTACAATCTTTCCCAAAGGGTTGGTCACATTACCAGCGAAGCCAACTAGAGGGATAGTGGCTTCCTTTAAGTCGGTGATGCTTAACTTTAACTTTCTGAATAGGTTGAGATACATTACTTCGGATGAGCTACCCTAGTCAATGAGCAACTTGTCAACATCGTGGTTAGCTATCCTGAGTGTAATGATCAAGGCATCATGATGTGGGGTCCTCACTCCCACTAGGTCTTCATCCGTGAACACGGTGTGTTTATTTTAGTCGATGTCATCTTCTTACTGATGCTTTCCTGTATGCGTTTTAACTGGATCAATTTGAAAAGCTTGCAGTACTACTGTAAGCTTTTTAACCTTCATCCGAGCTGAGTTTCCTTGAATCTGCTTTAGATCTAATGCCTAATGAATCACCGTGAACTCACGGCGATTCTCCTCCTCGAGCATGTTGCTAGGCCTTGGGTCTCTATTGGCAATGACCTTCTATGCCTTCTTCTCAACAAATTCATTCAGATGTCCAGTTTGGGCTAACTCTTCAAGGTGAGACTTGAGAGCCTTGTAGTGCTCATTTTTGTGCCCACCCTCTTTATGGAAAGCACACCTTAGCACTTTGTTCCTTTTTGAGGGGTCTCGTCCCATCTTTCTGGGCCACTTAACGAACAACTCCTCCTTGATCTTTGCTAGGATCTTATAAATTGGTTCTTTAAAGACAGTGTTCACTGCCTGAAATGCTTTCGAAGCATCGCTCTTGTTCTCGCTCTTGGAGCCACCTTTACCCCCATTTTTGTTTCCTTTCTTTTGGTTCTCAGCTTTTTCACTGCTCTTGTCGATGAACTTGGCGCGAACATTCTCCCCTACAATAAGGCGGGTCACATCCTCAACTTTGGCATATTTTTCAATACGAGTCATTAGGTCGTCGATTGTTGTGGCCTCCTTCTTAGTGAGGGATTAGTTTAAGAGGCAGAAGCTGGGTAGGCCAATTTTAAGGGATCCCATAGTGACCTACTTCGAATAGTCCTCGACTTCATTAAATAGCTCCCAATATCTCTTCGCGTAATCCCTGAGGATCTCCTGAAGCGTCTTCTTCATTGTCAACAAGGCATCCATCCTCTTTGGATGGGAGCTACTTGTGATAAAGCGAGCTATGAAGAGCTCTTTCAGGGACTCAAAGCTCCTGATGGATCTATGAGGGAGTCTCTCGAACCACTTCTGGGCCACATTGTGCAAGCTCGAGGGAAAGATCCGTCACATTAAGGCGTCTTTATGGTTTCAGAGAGTCATAACATGCTTGTACTGCCTAACATGGTCAATTGGATCAATCTTTTCGTCGTAGATCTTGAATCTGGGAATTGCGAACTTCTTGGGAGCTTCTTCTTCTATCTCCCTTGAGAAATAGGATTTCATCTGGGTCTTGAGAGCTTGCCTGGATAGCTCTCTGGTCGATCTGGCACCCCGATGTGCTGGGTGCTGGTCCATTTCTCTCCAGATCAAATTCTATATGTTATCATTTCCTCGAGTTGGGATCCTATGAAGGCGAACTGATTTTTATTGCTTGAGCAAGTCATCATCTGATTTGTGTTCCTCAAGTCTTTGAGGGCTAGGAGTGCGGTATTGACGTTGCCTAGTGCTACAATGGAGTTCTCTCTCCATTTTCTCCAATCTTCTTTTGAGATGAGCATTCTCAGCTTCTTGCTTGTGAATGGCCTCCTCCTGCTCTGGGATCATTGCCTCATAGGAGCCGATTAGCCCGGAGACCTGTGTGGACCTGGTTGGTCCTTAGCTTTCCTCCGAAGCTTTCCGTTCTGGGCGAGCCCTAGGATTTGAACGTCGAACTTCAGATCTAATCCTACGAGGGGCAGGTTGCCCTTGAATATACCCTGCTTGAGGGCCATTGTTGTCATGACCAAACATTTTAAATTCTGTTTGGTGAAAGTTTTCTCAAAGGAAAACAAACGTTTCCCACAGACGAGGCCAATTGTGGTGACAATTAAACTCAACAAAAAATAACAAGCAAAGTCAATCACCAGAATAAATAAAGTACTTGAAAGAATGACAATAGCACACAACATAAGATATACTTGGTTCGGCAAGAAGTCCTATGTCCACAGTGGTGCTCTCAGTATTTTATTGCCCTTTACTCCGGGGGAGTGTTTACAAATTGCATGCCCTTTGCCCCGGGCTAGGGGTTTGATATATACATGTTATTTCAAAAAGTGGTGGTGTGGGACTCCTCCACGTTTAGCACATAATCCCTAAAATATCTCTCAAGAGAGATTTTATGAACTGACTGGGTCACAACGGAATTAGTTAAGGCGCGAGGCGTTTAGGCTTTGGGCCATGTTTAATTGGGTTACTCGTCTGGGCCAAAGTGACAAATCGAGGTACCCACAATATCTATTCAAACAAGTTTGACAGGTTTGTCCGAACGAGATTTATTTCATTTAAATGAGAATTAAAACTTCATTCGAACATAGCTATATTTTTTATTCAAACAAGTTTTCCTGATTTTTTCCTTCCTTGTTTTTTCTTGTTTCTATACATAGGAGGACTAACAAATAATTCTTAAGAGAGAGGTTTGAATATATGTTTGTCAAAAACATATCTTTGACCTCCCAAAACCTAGTTAACACCCATTATTTTTAGATCCAAGTTTCCTATACATATTTCTATTTGAGAGACATTGTGTACTACACCAAATTGTTTTTCTCTTTAATTGAGAGTGTTTTAAATAGGCGGAGACTGTGTTTGTGTTGTGCAATGACTAGACCAGTCAAGAGGCAATAAGATCGGTGGGATATTGATATGTGGAAAAACTCATGCACTGTGTTGGATATTGTAAGGCATCCAATTGTGATTCAAAAGAAGGTGACAAGGAAAAAGGAAGTGCGTTAAGGCTTGAAGGTGTCGAGTGAATAAGATATCTACTACACAGTGACTTGTACCTAGAGAATTTAAAATTTTCAATTCATTTGCCACAAATTATGGTATCATTCGATTTTACCTTCACCTCTCGCCAAATATTTTCCTTGTAGTGGTGTAACTCCTTGTATTGCCAATTTTTGAAAGTTAACGGTGACATATTTAGCGTCGGTATAATATTAAATTAGTAACCTCTAAATTTGATTAAATAATCATCTTTAAATTGTCAAGAGATAACATACAATATTGTAAAGAATATTCTAATAAGAGTTGTGCTATACGAAAATTTTCAAAAGAAACTTTACATGTTCCCATCACGAACTAAAATGCCTAAATGGGTGATAACATGGTTGAAATCTCTATGTTACACTTATTGATTTCTATAGATTCCTCAAAATTTTTGCATGAGAAACGTTCAGTTCATCTTTCACACCTACACTGTCATTGAAAGAGATTTGGGATGGAAATATATCAAAGGTTATAAAAATCACAAGGTGTGGGCGGGTGTGGGATGGATGCGTCGGCATTGTTTTATGTTTTTTTTATACAAACGAACTATACTTCAAAATTGTTGGCCTTCTATGTCACCGGGGCTCGGCGATGCTAATATGAGAACATTATTTGGTGCACACTTTGGAATGAACTTGGGATCCTATCAATATAGGATGCATCATTGGACTTTATTCTCGATCCTTGAGTTGCGTGTACATAAACTTCCTTTCTCTTTGGACTCTTGAGGTGGATTGAGCATTGACTAGCTCTAATGCCAAATTTGTACAAATCACTAACATTTAATCAAAGTCCCATACATAAATAAAAAGACTGCTAAAACTAAGACAAAGAACATAAATTTCTTGCACAAAAATATTTGATTCCTAAAACACTGCATACAAATATTACACACACACACACACACATATATATATATAATACTGCTCATGTGCATACCAGTTCGCATTTTTAGAGTGCGGACCAGACATGTGTCACCTGGCAGTGAGTCCAGAAAAGAGAGAGAGAGTGCCTATAATTTAGCCTATCATTTCTACCCTCACCGCCAGGTGACACATATCCGATCCACACTCTTAAAATGCAGATTGGTATGTACAAAAGCAGGACGGTGTGTGTGTGTGTGTGTGTGTGTGTGTATATATATATATATATATATATATATATATATATATATATATATATATAATTGTAGTACTATGTACTTTCTATGTAGAATTTGACAAGTTTTTTATTAATGACTATTTTTCACTTTGTCTACCTCCTTACCACTTAGCCCTGAGGAGAGGCGCCTACCCCACATCTCGTATCTAGGTGATGCGTTTTAGAACACTCTCGAAACCATCATTGATGCTCATTGTGGAAGTACCGTCAAAGTCCTCCACATCAATGTAACTCCTCAAATTACCTTTGAGACATAATTACCGCTAAGTTATTTTTATGACTCTTAATCTTAATTCGAATCATCATCACTCAAGGCAGCTTGATACACATTCTTGCAACTACCATTACTCGGTTTTAAAGGAAATTGCTTAAAAACATGCAATCTTTCATGCAAATAAATAATCTTATTTTTAGTGTTTCTTTGAGTTTAAAAAATATTCAATCCTTTTCAAACGAAATTTTCTTTAATTCCCTCAAACTTATGAATTTTGTTGGAATGCAAACCACACTAGTACCCATCTAAGCTAATGAAGGTATATCACGAAAGGCATTTGATAATTTTAGCATCCTAGGACATCTACAATTGTTGATGTTTTCAAATGAGAAATGATTTTAAATTATCTGAATATGTAATATGTGTGCCTTCTTTGTGGTCACAAGATTTTGCTAACTGAACTTGGTGAGGTCACCCTAAATGTTTGCGTTTCTTCTCTTTATTTTCCCCGAAAGTTTTGCAGTTCCCACCTCCATAAATTGAACCTCATAAAGGGACAAACACACATAGGCTTGTCTTATGTTGCAAGCGGTGCTGGCATCAAGCAATTTGAGGTAGGAGTTGATCCATGGAAATTCACTTACATCCACATAATGAAGATATCCTTTCACTCTCTCTCTCCCCCTCCTCCCTCTATTTTCTCGGTTAGTTAATGTTGTAGTTAATTCGGCTCAATTATTTTTTAGTTGAAAATATCTTTAAAAATAAGCTTTAGTTTTTCAAAGTGATATTTGCACGTAAATAGTGACTTTACCTGACACATAGTTAATGTCGCTATTCTTATGTTAATGTCATTATGAGAGACAAAAAAAAAAAATCACAAAGATGTTGGGCAAATTAACGTCATCAATGAGGAGATATATAACATTTAGTCTGAGGCCAAAATGATAAATTTCATGTAGTCAAATGTATGTTATCAATTAATGTTTACTCGCTAACCAAATTAACCAATGCACTATGTATTTTGTTCCAAAACCTTAATATTTGTGGCCAAAAGTAGTAGTTGAAAAGACAATAGGTTTTTGTAACCAAATACATTGTCGATTTCCTTTTGTTTGCCTCAAATAACGGGAATTTCTCTCTTTCACTTAATAAAAAAATTAATTAATTAATAGTAATATATTATTCTGACAACCCTCTGACAATCTTTAGCTGGACAAATTCAATGAGGCCATTCCCAACCAACAGTTTTGTTTTTAAATTCTATTTGATAACATTTGTGTGGATGCCTATTTAGACAGATTCTATCTATTTTAACATTGGTTTTTTATATTAACAGAAAAAAAATGTTTTTTTTTAACCTTTTGATCATATCCACTGTGTTTTTTTCATATTTAAATTCCATAAAACATCATTTATATGTAGGGACCATGTCAGGATTCCTCAAGAGTGGGAACTAATTTGATGACAATTTTCGGGGGTTCAAAAACCGGAGCCATTGAGCCGAATGCTTTTAGGTTAATTTTGCGTATTTAAAAAATAATTACTTAAATATTTATTTTATCTAATAGAAAGATAAATAGAAATTGAGTAACTAAATATTTTAAACCAAAAAAAACAAAGCACAAATAAAAATTTCAATTTGTAATTTAAACTCACTAAACTAAAAAAGAAATTAACCATATAACCTTAAACTAAAAAAAATATTATAAATTTAACACTAAGCTAAGAAAAAGATACATATTCAGTCCCAAATTAGGACCTCACTATTTGTTTTTTTTTTGTCACAAATTAATAGTTCACTTTTCTTTGTAGTACATAATCCATGAAGTACATTTCACAATAGTGACCAGGTATTAATTATGACCATTGATTTGGTGTATTCTTAATATATACAAAAAATGAAGAGAGACTTTTAATGTGGGACAAATGGAGTATATAAACTATTAATTCAAAATAGATATATAAAGCAACAATAATTATAAACTACAAAAAAAGATATATAATCATTTATGTTTTAACAATAAACTAAAGGAAATATTAACCATTTAAAAATAAACTAATATATATATATATATATATATATATATATATATATATAATGCTCTTGTACGGACTAGTCCGCATTTAAAGAATGCGAACCGGACATGTGTCACTTAACGGTGCCCCAAGAAATTATCACCTGAATTATAGGCACACTCTCTCTCTTTTCTGGGCTCACCGCCAGGTGACACATGTCTGGTCCGCACTCTTAAAATGCGGATTGGTCCGCACAAGAGCAGGATTGTATATATATATATATATATATATATACAGAGAGAGAGAGAGAGAGAGGGCGAGCTTTAGGTTATTTTAACAAATGCCTCAAAAAACTTTAAAAGTTAATTTTTAATACCAATGTTTTTGTAGAGAAAGGCCCAGGTGAGGTATTACGTATATCGCACCCTGTGCGGTATTATTTTTGAAAAAAAAATAATTATTATTATTATTATTTTTTTTTTGTATGGATTTCAAACATTTCAGAGGACCCGTAAAAATTAAACTAAAAATATTTTTTGGGCATTTCAAAACAAATGGTCAATAGTTGGCATTTTTTATGGAATATAAATACTGTCAAATATTGACCAGCTAGCGGAATGCCCCTGCCTGAAGGCACGCCGAAAATTCAAAGCGCGTAATCGCGAAACGACAAAAATTTCCAAAGTAAGTAATTGCGAAACAGCAAAAATTTCGTACTAAATCATTAGGAAAAAGAACCATAACAGTGAAAAAATAATCGGATACAAAATAATATGCATACTAAAGTCCACAATCCATTGGTGCTTTGAACACAAATCAAAATTAACCCAATAGTATTCATAGTATACATATATCAATAAAATTCATATTTAGATCATTTAATCCAATCCTTAGCTAATGAATAAAATCATTTACTAATACCGTATGAATTGGGACTTCATTTACTCCATAAAGTTGGAAAAGATGTATACCTTTGCAAGACGATGGGGAATAAGCACGACAAAAATTTCCAAAGTGCATAATGTAAACACGTAAAAATTTCATTCTCAAACAAAACGAAGTGTAATTTTATGAACTTACCCCTCTTATTTGTCTTCTTTTCAATTAAGTTGTGGTTAACATAAATAGGGATAGGTAGGAACAATTTTAGTTTTAACATTAATCAAATATACACATCAAAGTAAAAAACTTTAACCTAAACCCCTTTCATTAGATATTCTTTACAAAAATATCATATCAACATCTACTTCAATAATAAGGTATATTCCCAACACTACTAATTCATTGTATTCTACAACATTAGCTTCCTAGGCCCCAATGAAGTTTTCAATAAGATATCGTATGTATTATTGCAAGTCGAAGGAAAATAGCATGTAATTGGATGTTAAGAGGAAACTCAGTTTTAACATACTAAGTATACAAATTTCCCATTTAAGAATATCATCAATGACAATAACATGAGTGACGACATATCATTCCATAAATTAATATGCAATTGTTTACCCATGCATGCATTGCACAATACCACCTAATACTGTGTACCAAACACTCCCACCCAAAGTCATGACTTCTCTTGGATTAACCTGCATTAGCAACAAACATAGTTACGTCTCTAAAAAATATTTTAGGAAAATTAAATCAATATATACAATCAATTTGAAACGACATAAAATGAGTCACCAATCTAATGAGCATGAGATGACTTAAAAGACGTAACTTAAAAGAGAATAATTAATAATATCGTAGATTGGTGTAGGTGAACCAAATCTATAATAATGAAATACCTCTTTCATGGTCATAGTCAACGTGTTCGAGTCTGAAGTTCCCAAATCCCTTACAGTATATATCCCATTGAGAACAAAATTCGCGGACATGGAAGAATCAAAGTTAAAACAAATATATTTTGTGTAAAATTATCGCTCAACATAGTCGATAAATAATGTATAAGCTGTCAATCTCACAACTTACACGACAAAATCACAAATTCGAACAACCACCCTTAAAACCCTTCCTTAAGAACCCATAATGAAAAAAACTGAAACGTTAAAAACACTTAATTTTGTCTTGATGACATACTGCAATGTCTTGCTCTAAAATATAGTTAAGTAGTGATGGTCAAAAGATAATACAAAAACTTAACAAAATAAAAAATATATATAAAATAAAAAGAAATATATCCCTCTCTAATCAAGGTACTAGGCAAACTCTCAAAGGGGTGCTTATCCATACACATTAGAAGCATTTAAGAAACTGCCAAGATTTAATGTACGAATTTCAATAATATATGTAATAAATTAGGTACCAAAAACAGTGGGGAAAATTAAATTTTCTATTAATTTATGATATCTAAATGTTGATACAGTGTGTATGTGTCGCGCGCGAGCGCGCGCGCGCGTGTGAGAGAGAGAGAGAGAGAGAGAGACACATGACTTAAATTTCAGCTTACATGTGTAGTCACTGTTTCCCTGAACACGCATCGTATCATTTGTCCGACCTATACTATTCCTTGTACAATTCCTGTAACATTATCTTTAGATTGCTGTACTACAAAAGTAAACTACAAAATAGCATTAGCATTTGATGGTTTTAAGATGTTTTGGGCCTCGCGCCATATTCTTTGGCTTCCACCTATTATATAGCCTTTATACATGTACATCATCTGCTAACGCACATACTTGGACATTTGTTTTAAAGATAATTTATTAACCACGATGCTTTGTCAGTAGTGGTTAGATGAAGTAGGGGAAAAAAACTTTTACAAATTATACCCTACCTGAGATCTCCACCATCCACTATCAACATCTTAATTTATGATGTTGAATAAGTAGTTGAACACACCCACATGGAGACACAGAGAAAATCAGTGAGCAGAAAACCCAACTCCATTAAAACAGATCTATAAATTAGCAAGAAATCTCACATCATCACCACAATAAAACCCAATAAATTGTAAAATCATTCTTAAGAACACCCTAATATTAATCATGAACACATTAATATGATTAAAGTTTAACATACAATTGTTCTTAATAAAAGGATCTTAGATCTTCATGTTTTCACATAATTGAAAATTCCTTAATGAATACGATTTAAAAACTGACCTTTGTCCATTGTTGTTGAACGGATTAAAGTGACTTGAATGCTCCTTTAATTCCTTTCTTGAACAGCCCGGAATGAGAAAAATGGATTTCGGATTTTCTCTCCCTCCTTAGAAACAGTGTGTGTTGAGATGACTCTAGATGGTGTAGAGGTCTCTATTTATAAGGGGAAGAGGGCCGGAATCCTAGCAGAGGTGGGACTCTTTCCAAGTCTCCCACTAATGCCACTAACCATCATGTGACTAACGGATAAGGTTCACCCAAATCTTTTAATATCTTTATTTATCACATTCCTAATTAATTATCTAATATTTATCAAGACCACAATTATGGAAAATTCGGAATTTAATAAAATTGAAATTAAATAATTAATTTCGTTACGTGACATTAATTTCCAATAGTCTCCCACTTGGTCTTAATAATTCGTATAATTAAATTAGGTATCATAAGGTGCACAATTATTGATAAATTCAGTTTGCTAAATCAAATGATTCACGGATGCGAGTCATGGCGGTTCCATGCTATTCAAGAGCATGGTTCCTTCCATGTACCACAACACCAATGTTTCATTCAACTGAGCCTTTAATATTGGGTATCATAATGGCCTCATAATGTCCTTTTCAACAAGGACTATTTCTGTCAACAATAATTCATAATTATATGCATGCTTTCTCAAAGGACAGAAATAATAGAAATCAGAAACACTTTTATTGAATTCAAGTAATGGTGTCAAACAACTAAGCCAAAATAGCAATCATAGTCTAACTAATCGAGATCCATCTTTTTGACATGTTCCATAAAGGTCTTCGGAGATAGTCCTTTCGTAAGAGGATCTGCTATGTTATCACGCGTACTAATGTGATCAATTGACACTCTTTGTTTATGAACTTCTTCTTTAACTGATAGGTATTTCATCTCAATATGCTTAGCAGCCTTAGTATACCTATCGTTCTTCGAGAAGAAGACTGCTGCGACATTATCACAATAAATTTTCAGCGGCTTAGATATTGACTCCATAATTCTAAGTCCTGAAATAAAGTTTCGCAGCCATAATCCATGATTTGTAGCTTCGAAGCAAGCTACGTATTCAGCCTCCATAGTAGATGATGCAATGACACTTTGCTTAGCACTTTTCCATGAAACGGCTCCTCCAGCCATAAGGAAGACATAACCCGAAGTGCTCTTTCTACTGTCAAGGCATCCCCCAAAATCTGAGTCTGAATAACCAATCACCTCAAGGTGATCAGTCTTCCGATATGTGAGCATGTAATCCTTGGTCCCTTGCAGGTACCTCAGCACTTTCTTTGCAGCTTTCCAATGGTAAATCCCCGGATTACTTTGATATCTTCCTAGCATCCCAACAACAAAACTGATGTCCGGTCTAGTGCAGACTTGTGCATATAACAAGCTCCCTACGAGCGAAGCATAAGGCATGCCTTTCATGTGCTCCCTTTCTAAATCACTTCCAGGGCATTGACTTAAGCCGAACTTATCCCCTTTTTGAAGTGGAACATTAACGGGATTGCAACTTTGCATGCTAAATCTTTCTAAAACTTTGTTAATGTAAGCTTTCTGAGACAGTCCCAACGTTCCTCATGATCTATCCCGAGATATTTCTATCCCGATCACGAAGGATGCCTCACCTAAATCTTTCATTTCAAAGTTTTTAGAAAGGTACTTCTTGGTTTCACTTAATAAACCAAGATCACTGCTGGCGATAAGTAAGTCATCAACATATAGTACTAAAAACACAAACTTACTCCCACTGATCTTCAGGTATATACACCGATCAACAGTGTTTTCCTTAAACCCAAAGGATGTAATGGTATCGTGAAACTTGATGTACCATTGACGAGAAGCTTGCTTTAGGCCATATATTGACTTCTTTAACATACAGACCATGTTTTCTTTTCCTTCCTTCATGAAGCCTTGTGGTTGTGCCATGTAGACTTCTTCTTCTAAACTCCCATTTAGAAAAGCTGTTTTTACGTCCATTTGGTGTAACTCCAAATCATAATGAGCCACCAACGCTAATAGGATTCTTAGTGAGTCCTTCTTTGAAACTGGAGAGAAGGTCTCATTATAATCAATGCCTTCTCGTTGATTAAAACCTTTGGCAACAAGTCTAGCTTTATGTCGTTCGATATTGCCTTGTGAGTCAAGTTTGGTCTTAAAGATCCACTTGCACCCAACTCGTTTTTGTCCTTCTGGCAATTCGACCAACTCCCAAACTTTATTGTCATTCATAGATTTTATTTCTTCATTCATGGCATTGACCCATTTATCTGAATCATCACTAGCTACAGCCTGTTCATAAGAAACTGGATCATTAATATCTCCTATGTTAAATTCGGTCTCTTGAAGGTATACCACATAATCATCCGGAATTGCCGATCTCCTTTCTCTTTGAGATCTTCTTAATGGCATTTCCTGTGGTGCTTCAAAAGTTTCATCGGTTACAATCTCATTATGTGGTTGTTCAGTCGGTTGATCATTCACTTGTTGTTCATTGTTATTGATTGGGTCAAAGACCGGTGCAATAACTTCATTAGGAACAATAGGTATGTTATGAACTCTGGGTATAGGAATTTGTACCCTGACTTCTTGAATGATTACCTCCCTCTCTTTTATACTCCCACTTACTTCACCTTCTTCAATGAATTTAGCATTTCCAGTTTCTATGATTCTAGTTGTATGATTTGGACAGTAGAATCTATATCTCTTCGACTTTTCTGGATACCCGATGAAATGATAAGATAATGTCCGAGGATCCAATTTCTTTTCATGAGGGTTATAGATTCTAGCTTCCGCTGGGCAGCCCCACACACGTAAATACCTTAAATTGGGTTTCCATCCTTTCCACAGTTCAAAAGGGGTTTTTGAAACTGACTTACTAGGAACCCTATTTAAGATGTGTACAGCGGTCCTTAATGCATGTGTCCACAAAAATGTAGGCAATTGTGTCCTACTTATCATACTCCTAACCATTTCAATAAGGGTACGATTACGCCTTTCAGCTACACCATTCTGCCAAGGTGATCCTGTCATTGTGTATTGGGCGCAAATACCTAATTTCTCAAGGAGTTTAGCAAATGGGCATGGGCGTTGCCCTGACTCATCATATCTACCATAATATTCACCACCTCTGTCTGATCTAATAATTTTCACCTTTTTGCCTAGTTGCCTCTCAACCTCATTAATGTATATTTCAACGACGTTCACAGACTGAGATTTATCATGCAACATGTACAAAATGCAATAACGTGAAAAATCATCTATAAAGGTGATGAAGTATTTCTCTCCACCAATGGATGGAATATCAAAAGGTCCACATATGTCTGTATGTATTATTTCAAGTAGCTGGGTGCTTCTTGTGGCTCCTTTCTTTGTATGTTTGGTCTGTTTTCCTTTAATACAGTCCACACATACATCATAATTGGCCCAATCCAGGTTATGGAGTATTCCATCTTTAATGAGCATTTCAATTCTCGGCCTGGATATGTGCCCTAATCTTTTATGCCACAAATAAGCAGATTTTTCATCATCAAGTGTACGTTTCGTACCAACATTAGGATGCAGGGCCACAAGAGTTTCAGAAAAATTCATTTCAAGATTCAATCGATATAAACCATCTAATAAAAATCCAGAACCAACATTATTAGAATTTTTAATCAAACCAAAACCATTGTTCTTAAATTCAATTGCAAAACCATCTAAAGCGAGTTTAGAAACATAATTTAAATTCCTAGAAACTGTGGGAACATAAAAGGTTTCTTGCAAATCTAAAATAAATCCAGTGCTTAAAATCAGGCGAAAGACTCCAACAACTTCTATTTTAGCCTTTGCCTTATTGCCCATGTAGAGAAAATGCTCATTTGGATTTGTTTTGCGGATCGAAATGAAGCCCTGCATCGAATTAGAAACATGACACATAGAACCAGAATCAATCCACCAAGTGTTAGAAGGAACATTAATAAAGTTTGATTCGAAACAAACATAAATAAAGGGTTTACCCTTTTTCTCGAACCAAGCCTTTCGTTTATGACAATCCCTCTGGAAATGGCCCTTCTTTTTACAGAAGTGACACTTGTCGTTCTTTTCCTTCTTCATAACAGCAGTTGATGGTTCAGCTTGATGAGACGGCCCAGGACCTTTCTTAATGCCCTTGCCGAACTTCTTCTTAAAACCAGCTCCTTTGACTGTAAGATTTGCCACCTGTCCTTTAGTCACATGGCCATTCTGTTGCTTAAGCCTTCCTTCCTCCTGTACCAACATGCTTTGCAAATCATTTACATTCCACTTATCTTTTATAGTGTTGTAATTGATTTGGAAAGGCCCATACTCAGGAGGTAGGGAGTTTAGGACGAATTGGACGAGAAAAGACTCGTCCACTGTCATGCCCAAAACTCTAAGTCTAGCAGCCAGATTGGTCATTTCTATAATGTGCTCATTCATGGTTCGAGTACCATCGAACCTCATAGTGGTTAGGTCAGCCATCAGTTTTCCAGCAAGGGATTTATCAGCAGTGCGAAAGCGTTCCTTAATGTTGTTCAAATACTCTTTCGCTTTCTTAGTTTCAGGTAGGGAGGTCTTAATGTTAGCAGCAACACACATTCGCATAAACATTAGGGCCAACCTATTGGATCGAGACCATGCTTCATGGACAGCAATTTCATCCTCGCTACTGATATCAGTAATAGCAGCGGGTTCATCACACATAATTGCCATGTTCAGGTCAAGAACCCCTAGGCTGAACTCAATTTGCTCATTCCATTCAGAAAAATTAGTTCCATCAAATTTGGAATAGGACTGAGCTTGCGAATACAGGTTAAGGGGAACTGCAATTAATAACAATGTTCACAGATTAAATTTTCACACACAACAAAAATTGCAAGGGTCGAATATTGAATTGTTGACTAAAATTTTGGCATATTTCATCCACATTCTGAATATCATGGAATCTGTGTTAATCATCACATAATATTCAGATTGTAAAGATATATTACCCTATAATTCATTTATCATGGTCCCATAATTTTGGCATCTGTGTTTGTTGCCTAATTCATTTAATACCATGATTAACGGACTTAATGTCAACTATTCTGTTTTTACAAAACTAGTTCTAATGTTGTTTAATTCAGATATTAACATGTGTTGCGCCTCAATCCAATTTTATAACTAACATTAGAATAATTATTTAATGAATGTAAGTATATTATTCGTACATGCAGTCTCAGCCTGTGTTTGGCCTTTGACTTAACTCAAATGAATAATTGTTTACATGTCTCAACTTAAATATAGTTAATCATGCATTAATATTAACTATAATATGTAATCTATCAGTAATCACAAAGATACCAATAGTAGCTCGAATGCCTCAAAAACATAATTGCCCAGGTATAAAAACACGTAATACATGAATTTTGCCAAAAATGGCAAAAAAGAGTTTTCACCATGGAATTGAAGTAAAACATGCCAGAAAATCAAAACTTTTTGCAGAATATTAATATCAATTTTCTGTAAAGAGTTATAAGCCCCGAGATTATTTCCTAAAATGGCAAAAATGGGGTTTTGAGGGCCTTAACGACGTCAAAACGCAAAAGTAAGGTGGTGCCCATTGTTCACAATGGGTTTTGTTTATTTTGACGTTTCCAGTCGACCATGGCAGTTTCGTAAAATTCCGAGCAAGTTTTGACCTTTCATTCTCACCAGTGAATATTAGTGACAAAAGAAAAACGTCAAAGAAAATCTCAGACACACTTTAAGAGCAGATTTAATGACAGAAATAAGACGTCGCAGAAAGTCTCTGGCACAAAAACAATTTAATGACATAAATAAAATGTCGCAGAAAGTCTCAGGCACATATATCATTATAGACGAACATCAATAAGGAAAATAATGAGATCTTAAACTTTAGCTCTGATACCACATGTAAAATCATTCTTAAGAACACCCTAATATTAATCATGAACACATTAATATGATTAAAGTTTAACATACAATTGTTCTTAATAAAAGGATCTTAGATCTTCATGTTTTCACATAATTAAAAATTCCTTAATGAATACGATTTAAAAACTGACCTTTGTCCATTGTTGTTGAACGGATTAAAGTGACTTGAATGCTCCTTTAATTCCTTTCTTGAACAGCCCGGAATGAGAAAAATGGATTTCGGATTTTCTCTCCCTCCTTAGAAACAGTGTGTGTTGAGATGACTCTAGATGGTGTAGAAGTCTCTATTTATAAGGGGAAGAGGGCCGGAATCCTAGCAGAGGTGGGACTCTTTCCAAGTCTCCCACTAATGCCACTAACCATCATGTGACTAACGGATAAGGTTCACCCAAATCTTTTAATATCTTTATTTATCACATTCCTAATTAATTATCTAATATTTATCAAGACCACAATTATGGAAAATTCGGAATTTAATAAAATTGATATTAAATAATTAATTTCGTTACGTGACATTAATTTCCAACATAAATAACTAATAAAGAGGGGAAAAAAGAAAAAAAATCTAAAAATTGTATCCTACCTGGGATCTCCACCATCAACATCTTAGTTTATGATGTTGAATAAGTAGTTGAACACACCCACATAGAGAGATGGAGAAAATACCTTTTAGGCCTTGAAAATACCTTTGTAAAAGGGAAACAAAGCCCTTATTCATCAAAGACCTTCTTTAACAAAAATATTTGACTATAGGTTTCAGGTTTGCATAGAGAAAGATATATAAAGATGCGTAAGAAATGGGTTGATAGACAGTTTAGGAAAGAGAGATATGCCCACCTAACACTAGCCTTACCCTTTGGTCATTTACTAAAACATGGAGAAGAGAGAGATAGACATTATAAGTTTGAAAAAAGATTAAATCTAAATGGAAAAATTCATACCATCCCTGTGAAAATGGTGCTCCATTTCAGTCTTAAAAAACCAACACAAACAAAAAAGAGAATAAAAATGAGGCCAAGACAAAAATTGGTACATATAAGTGTGGGAGATAGTGATAACCTTCGTGGGTGAGAATTTTCCGGTCAAAGATAGGTCGTTGATGGATAGAGAGACGGTGGAAATATATTTAGGAGTGATTGAAGTGAGATTCAGAGGGAAAACGATATTATAGAAGTGAGGTTCTTGGTTTTTCTTTTGGTTTCAAAGCGATGTGCTCTGATAACGTGTAAAATGAGTAATATATGAAAAAATTAAATCTCGAGCCTTGTGCTTTGTTAACGTGTAAAATGACCTCTAGTCATACGCTCTGATGAAATATAAATAATCACTGTGTCCCAATAATTTAACCGTTTCTTTTTGCCTTCGTGGCTAAATCAGAACCGATAATGGTCTTGTAAGTTTATGTAACAGTAAAAAACCTTTTACCCCTCATTATATAGATTTTTTAAAAAGAGAAAAAAAATATTTTGAGTCGAGTTTTAAGGGTCCCCTGAAATGTATAATACCACCAAAAAAATGTTTTTTTTAAAAAGAATATTTTTTTTGTGTGTTTGTATGTGTGTGCGTGTGTGTGTATTAAGTCATGGGGGCTATAGCCCCCACTAAACCCCTCGTAGCTCCGTCCCTGTATATATGGATTATGTTTGATCAATATTTACAAGTTCTTTTATAGAATACAACTTTATTAAAATTTATTAATAGACTAAAAGTTTTAGCATTTAAAAATCCAAATAAAAGTGTAGGCTAGACAAAAAAATTGGTGTGGCTTCTCTTTTCATATTGTTATATTATATTTACATTGTACTTTTAATGGAACCTTATTGATCAAAATCACGTAAAAAATTTCAATTGTGAATCTAAACAACAAAAGGTTTAATGAAAAATTCATCATGCATTTATAACGCCGCACACCACAAGGAAGTACTTTTCACGACACCTGATATGTGTTGTGAAAATGTTTTCACGACACATATTCTATAGTCGTTGAACGGGGGTTGTCGTGGAAAGTTACCGGCTACGTCGACACCTTTGTGGTGTCATAAACTATTTCACGACACCTTTCAAGTGTCGTTAAAACAAATATCCACAACACCTAGTTACTAGTTGTAAAAGTCATTCCAAAAAAACCTTCCACGACTATTTATTAGGTGTCGTGAATGGTATTTGATGACTGAAGATGCATGTCGTTAATAATGTACACGAGTAAATATAAGAGTCGTAAATATCATTTTACGATATCTAAAAATATGTCTTTAAAGGTGTATTGTTTTTTTTAAAAAGGAGTCAATTACATTTTTAGTCCCTGAACTTTCGAAAAAGTTTTTAAATGGTCACTTACCTTATGTTTGACTCGATATAGTCCCTCAACTATGTCACTTATTCGAAATAAGGGATTTTTTCAATCCAGACATTAGAACTTGATAGAAAAAACGTCATGTGCCTCTGAGATGTCAAATTTGTAAGGGTAAAACAATATCTACTTATTCATTTCAAACTTTTGGTAATCTTGGATGATTTTACATGAAAGAACCCTAAATTTATTGCTTAAAACAACATTCAACTAAATCTTTGATGAAATGGAGTGGAAGTTGCATCATGTTCTTGCTGAAGATTTGGTACTCGACCCTCATACGCTATCTGGTATGTCAAATTCAATTTTTTTTAGCTTGGAGTTATGTTTCGATGCATTGTTGTTGACATTCATGATCATCGTAACCTTATACAAATAAAACCTAATTTTTTTTGTATTTTTGTTCCTATGAAATCTATTATCTACACATTGTTATTGGTCATTAGGGTTTTCAATAATAACCCCTTTTTTATCATGTTAAATATGTTGATGCCTCTTAAAATTGCATTTTTTTTACCTTTTTCCATTATGCATTAGTTAATATAGATGAAAGTGAATCTCATTTCACTCTTGAGTTGTACCATAGTGGCTATTTTGAAGATAAACAAAAGAAATCATATGTTGGTGGACTTGTAAACCATTTTGACTTTTGTGATCCAGGTAGATTGTACCTCCAAGACTTATTGAAATGCTTAGGGAATTAATATGTAATAATCCCAACCAATTGTGGTACAAGGATACATATTTAGGTTTAAGGTTTGGTTTGTACAAAATAAATAGTGATGTGTACAAGGAAATGCCTCAAGATGGTTTGAGCTTTGATCCTACTGAACTTGGGATTGATTTTGATGAAATTCAAGTAGAACAATTTGAAAATGAAGGTCCCAGGTCTAAATGTGAAAAAATAGGAGTTGATAAAAATAACAGAAAAGAAAAGATGCCTATAGATGAGGATGTGGGAGTTAATAAAGATAATTTGAGATTTCTGTCTGATATGGATGACTCAGATCAGCTTATTAGATTTGCTTCTTTTAAAGATGAGGGAGTCAGTGCTTGTAAATTCAATGTTATATTTTCTAAGTTTGATCCAAAAAAGGATATGGCAAACCCCCAATTTGAACTTCACCAGAAATTTACAAGTACTCATGTGTTTAGAGAAGCAGTTAGAGAGTATGGTATTCACAACAAAAGGACATTGGGTTCACAAATAATGATACGAGGAGGAAAATAGATAATTGTGCTTCTCCATGTCAGAGGAGGATCTATGCTTCAAAAATCAATGGTGAAGAAACATTTCAAGTGAAAACTCCTCAAAATGTTCACTAGAATTCTAAGGTAGCCTACTTCAATAGGTTTGTGACATCAAAATATAATTTTTGATATTCATTACTAAAATGTGCCAAGAAAGTACATCATAATACTTCATCAAATTCATTGAAGAAGTAAAACAGGTTTATGAAAAAGGATACATATGGATGGATATAATGCTATCACGACAGAATTGGAGTAGGTCACACTTCTCTACTCAGTCAAAATGTCCCTCTTCTCATAAACAACCACTGTGAAGTCTTCAAAAATTTCATAGCTGATGCAATTGATATGCCTATTATCTCAACGATGGATATAATTGAGTAATTGATAATGAGAAGAATTCACGTGAATAGAGATAAGATGTTCAAACACCCTGGGGTAATTTGTCCAAGAATTAAGAAAAGCTTAGTTGCTTACTGAAAGTGACTATGGGGTTAATTTGTGAATGGAATGGAGAAGTTCGAAGTTAAAGGTCCTTTTGATCAATTTGTTGTTGATTTAAGGGAGAGGAGTTTTTCTTATAGAGTCTAGCAGTTGAGTGGGTTGCCTTGTGTTCATGGTTTAGGGACAATTTTATACAAAAGGGATAAACCAGAAAGCTATGTGGATGAGTGTTACACCAAAGAAAAGTATCTCCAAGATTATTCAAACATTCTCATGCCCTTAAATGGGAAAGACTTATGGCCTACCTTTGCAAAAAATCATTAACACGACCTAATGTTGCGGCACAACCAGGTAGACCAAAGAAAAATAGGAACAGAGAAGCAGGTGAACCTCATAAAATTATAACTAAGCTTAAGAAATATGACATTAAGATTAAATGCAGCAGGTGTGGTTACTTTGGCCACAATGTAAGGAGTTGCCAAAAAAGAGTGAAACTAAGGCTGTTCTACAAAAGATTCAGAATAAGGCTATTCCAAAAAAGAAATCCAAAGTAAGTCTCACATACTAAATTCAAAATTGATAAAAAAAAGCCATTAGTTTTTGAGATTGTACACTCATTTAACTCTTATAAATGCAGGTGAGGACGGACAAACAAACTCAGAGCCAACAATCCCACATAACAAGTTTGAAGTGAATATTTGGATATTTTTAGCTAGAGTCATAGTGTATATGGCTTAACTATTTTTTGTATTCACCTGTTGTGGCTGTAACTAGTTTTTATATGCAAGTGTTTGAATGTTTTTTTCTTAGGAAGAAGTGGTGCATGCAAATATTAATGTATTGTGTACCTATTTTGTTTTTTAGGTTGTAATGATCCATAGGTGGAACTGTTATTAATGTTGCATAGTTATGAATGTAATGAGTATGGGTGTTTCTAATTTCTATTGTTTATGAGTTGCTATATTTTTCATTTATTGATATTAAAACAATACAATAACAAAACCTAAATTACAAACAAACACCACAAAAGTCTTCATTTCATTCATTGATCCAAACAAATTATAATGACACATTTAATTCCTCATTTCATTTAACATTTACATTTCTCACCCTCATTTCAAGACAACAAAACCCAAATTACAAACACACAGAACACTAAGACAATCCATAGCATCGTCTATCTCTCTTTCGAACACTTCCAAATTTGTGTCTTCCCATATGAAAAAATCTTAGCCTCCTTGTTCAGTACGGATTGGACAAGATAAAAAGGTTCTACCAGGATTTGTTGCGTTAACGAGATATGTCGTTCGACCAAATGGCCGCAATAACAATAAACCACCATTTTCTTCTTCACCCAAATGTGTTTTCAGTGCTCATGGAGTGAGTGGTGAACTTTTGGTGGGAAATGGAGTGAATGGTGCCAAAATTGTAGGAAAAGTTGTTATTAGGTTAATAATAGTGTTCAGTGAGGATATAAATGGAATTAGATGTTTTGTTGTCAGGTTATAACAGCTGGATTGACATAATCCATTCTTTAGAATATGTGACATAGTGGAGGGACTATATTGAGTCAAACATAAGATAAGGGACCATTTAAAAACATTTTTGAAAGTTCAGGGACTAAAAAGGTAACTTACTCTTAAAAAAAATAGATTATCAAATACCCATTGCTTATACTATAATTAACATATCCAAATATATAGTTGTATCACAATTGGTAGTTCCACAATTCTTCAAATTTAAAACAAACTTATATAATTAAGAGGGAATCATAAAATGTACTTATCGTATGTAAAAATTATGCTCCTATATGGACTAATGAACAAGGGACACATGTCATCCAATGTGGACCACTAGCCTACTTGATCGATTTCATAAGCACTTAGTCGGCAGGAAGGTCGACCAACTCTAGAAGGGCAACCAATTGGAACATCAATAGTTATTCAGGTGGAATATCAACAAGTTATTAAGTCTAGGGGTTTTACTTATTGTACACAGATGTAAACGCCTGACACTATAAAGGCGTTCCATCGTTGGGGTTTCAGGCCCCAATAAATACAAGTCCATTCCTCAACTCAAGGAATAACTGAAATAATACATATGTCTATCCTACTAAGATATTGTAAACATGATTAAATAATAAGTACAGTGGAAGTAGGCTATTTTACAGTCGAACCACTCTAAACTATCTGTCTTTTCTGTGTGTGGTTTGATTTGTTTCCTTAATTTCTATTTATGACTATAAAACTGGAATTAATCCATTTTTAGACATCAACAGATTGGCGCCGTATGTGGGAACGTTTGTCTATCATCATTCTCTAGAAAACCTATTCATTTAGTCTTTCTGAAGGATAACATGAGATAAATGAAATTCCGAAAATAATGCTACTCGAGACAATACTCCTCTTAGCACCGTAGATCTAAATGAAGTTCTTATCAATCTGGCCAAAGGGCAAGAAGCGACGCAGGAAACTATTAGGCAATTGGCTCAATCCTTATAAGACAGGCTTGCTGCTCTATCCATACCTCCTACTCATCCATCTTGTAGAATGGAAATGCTACCTCCTCCTCCTAGGAATAACTAAAATAGTTATTCAAAGTCTTTTAAATGATTGGTCATATATCCCAAGGGCTAGTTCATTAATTAGATCAATGGATCACTATGATGGTTTCTCTATCACTCCTGAACGTCCAAATGCCTTGGGAAGGTTAAGCATAGCTTTAGCCTTTGATCGTATGGGTCCATGATTAAATAGAGGATATCGCCGAGAACCATCCTGATCAAGAGATCACCATAATGAACATCATGAAATGTCAGTTAGATCTACAATAAGTGTCCAAGGACCTATGCATACCGAGGAGACTTTTAAAGAAGAGAGATCACCACAAATGCATGGAAGAGATGGATGATCTTCTTCTAATAGATCTAAAGGCAAAAATCCTTCAAGAAAAGGACCATTTCAATGATTAGAAGATCGAATGGGGGAGATGGCCAAAGAAAAGAATCCATTGTAGTGTAATTTTATCAAAGGATCTCCTTTCATCCAAACGATTGTTGACTTTCCTACCCCATTTAAGTTTAAGATGCCAGTGGTAACCCCTAAATATGATTGTAAGACAAACCTAGTTTTTCACATTGAGAAATATTAGGCTGCAGCTGATATATATTTTGTTCCTGATAAAATAAGATATAGAGCCTTTTTAAGCACCATCACTGGTTCAGCCCAAATCTGGTACAATAACTTTCCCAGACGATAAATCTCCACCTTTAATCAGCATGTCGAGCTGTTCATCAGAAATTTCTGCTTTGGGCTAATCCTGTTAATAGAGTATCTCATCTTCTAAGTGTTCAAAAGAGAGAATTCTAGACTACTAGGGAATACATCACTTGTTTTAACAAGGAGAAACTAGAAGTGATTAATTGTGAGGAAGACACAACCATCACAGCCTTAATGAGTGGGCTACTTCCAGAAAAATTGTATTACGCATTAGAAAAATATCATCCTAAAATCATGATAGATCTCATGGCCAAGGTTGGGAAAATTATGTATGCCAAGTAAAGAGATGGAAGCAAAGAAAACCCCGATGACAAAGCCTGGAGAAAAAAAAGGAACAAAAATAAAATAAGGAGGATAAACCTAAAAAATATGAAGTTCATACTCCATTAACGGTTAATATCCATCATATCCTAGAAGAAATTAGGCATAACAAAGATTTGAAATGAACTTGGAAGATAAGGGAAGACAAATCCAAATATTATGAATTTCACAAGGATCATGGGAACAAAACTAATAATTGCATTGCTTTGAAGAACGAAATTGAATATCTCATTCGCCAAGGAAAGCTGAATAAGTTTGTTGATCGACATGAAAGACGAGAGATAAGAGGAAGCTCGAATTCCCCCAGTAACACCGGAGATGATAAGAAGCGAGATCACGAGGATGATTATGAAGATGATCCAGACTTGTCGAAGAAGCCCAAACAACTAGAAATTTAGGTAGCTATGATAATCTTTATTTATTTTGATTGTTATGTCATCGCGGGTGGAGATGCTGGAGGAGGATATTGGGTTTCCAAGAGGAAAGCTTACTTAAATGAAGCACAAGCTTGCTCCTATAAACAATGCATCAATTTGAATGATGGTGATGATCATCCCAGGAGAGTAAACAAAGATAAGATTGTCATCGACTTCTCTAAAAACGATCTCTCCGGCATACTATATCCCCATAACGACTCATTGGTCATAAAATTTAGAATCCAGGAAGCCGTAATTTCAAGATTTTTGATAGATAATGGAAGTTCTGTAGATATCATGTTCTATAACTGCTTCCAAAGCCTGGGATTGAAGCCTAGTCAGCTAGAACCGTACCACAGACCTTTGATTTATTTCTTAGGGGAAAAAGTTTATTCCCTAGGAACTATGAAATTAAAGGTGTTATTCGGCACTTGGCCAGTCATTCGAACAGAGAGGATACAATTCTTCCTTCTTGATAAGAATGTACCATCGGTCATAATGTGATTCTTAGCAGGGTAGGTTTGAAGAAATTTGAAGGTGTTCCATCAGCTGTCCACCAATGTTTGAAGTTCCCTACTCATTTTGGAGTCGATTTATTAAAGGGTGATTAAAAGGTGGCTAGAGAATGCTATTATACTTAAGACGAGCAGGAAGACTTGATCGATCTGAAGAAGAAGACTACCCCCTATTAAGTTGACACCCTGGATCCTGATGGAGAAACATAAGTTGACACTTTGATCCTAGAGATGAAACAAAGTTGGTCAAAGGGAAGATAATAGAAACTACTGAAAGTATAATCCTCGACGAGGAAAAGCTAGAAAGAACAACTCAAATTGGCTCCACGTTAGCACCATCCCTCAAACAAGAATTAGTTGCATTCCTTATGGAATGAAAAGACGTATTCACTTAGAGTCATAAAGAAATGCCTGGGATTGACCCCAATTTCTCCTACCATGAGCTCAGTATTAACAAAGATGCCAAATCGATTAAGAAAAAATGCAGGGTGTTTAGTCCTGAAAAAAACATGGCCATCCAAGAGAAGGTTGAAAAATTGCAAAAAGTCCAGTTCATCGAGGATGTCAAATACCCAGAGTGGGTAAAAAATGTAGTAATAGTAAAAAAATGATAAATGACGTATGCGTATAGATTTCACCGATCTTATTAAGATTTGACTGAAGGGCCACTTTCCTCTACCTAGAATCCATCCGTTAGTGGATGCCACTACAAGACATGGATTTTTGAGTTTCCTAGATGCTTATTCAGGTTACAACCAGATAAAAATGAAGCGAGAATATAAAGAGAACACTTCTTTTATCACTAAGCGAGATACCTACTGCTACAATAATGCCTTTCGGGCTTAAAAACGGTGGAGAAACTTACCATATATTGGTAAATAAAGTGTTTGAAGAACAAATTAGGAAGAACATAGAGGTATATGTAGACGATATGCTGACCAAAAGCAAAAAAGCATCAGATCACATCAAAGACCTCAGTCAAACGTTCAACCAACTGAAAAATCATCAAATGAAATTGAACCCAACCAAGTACATTTTTGGTGTGCAAGAAGGGACGTTCCTCATCTTTATTATAAATCAGAGAGGAATATAAGCTAATCTTACTAAAATTAAGGCTCTAATTGACATGCAATCACCAACTTGCAAAAAAGATGTTGAAAAACTTATTGGTAGAGTAATTGCCCTCAATCGGTTTGTTTCTCAGGTAATAAATAGGTGCTTGCCATTCTTTAAGTGCTTAAAAAGACATTCGAATGGAATTATGAGTGTAAAGAAGCATTTTAGGAGTTGAATAAGTATTTGGGATCTCTCCCATTAATGTCCCGACCAATCTTGGGAGGAAAATTATAATTATATTTATCTATTTCTGAATCTATAGTTAGCTCGACCTTGGTCCGACTAGAATATGGAATCCAAAAATCGATCTACTACACCAGCAAGGCATTCAGAGGAGTAGTGTTTAGGTATCCGCGTCTAAAAAAATTAGCATTAGCTCTTATTGAAGATTCAAGATGAATGAAGCTTTATTTTCAAGGGAATACCATAATTGTATACCCTAATTTACCTATTTGGCAAGCACTTCATAAGCTTGAAAAGTCAGGCAGGTTAATGTATTGGGAAGTAGAGCTAGGAGAACACGATGTCATATACGAGCTAAGATAATCATTAAAAGAGCGAGCTATAGAAGATTTTATTACATAATTTACATATTCAGAGGTTATTGACCAATAGAACTTATTTGCCGAGTAGACTTCTCCTAAAGATAGCTCATCTCTAATGTAAGACAAAGTTATAACCGATTAACTAGAATCATCAATTGTTCAGGAGATGGCTCAGAAGTATGCTAAAGAAAGACAGAATATAGTCTGCCAAAGAATTCTATATGTAGAAGGATTTAACAGTCAGATTCCATTACGGAACCTATATGTGGAAGGGTCTTCATGTGCAACCAACAGTGGAGCTGGTATTATACTTAACAATCCTGACAATATTGATGTGGAATATTCCCTCAATTTTTAATTTCAAGGTTTGAATGACGAACATGAGTACAAGGCCTTAATTATTGGTTTTTAATTAGCTTTATCATTATGTGCCGAGCAAGTAATGGCACTCAATGATTCTGAGTTAATTATCAACCTAGTGCTTCAGATATATGGAGTGAAAGGGGAATTAAAGGGAATGTACTTGGATAAAGCTATGAAGGTGATATCTAAACTTCCAGTAGTCTATATAATACGAATACCAAGGATAAAGAATGCTAGAGTCGATGCACTTGCTCGGCTGGCCTCGACGATAAGGATGGAACTCAAAAGAAGCATTCCAGTGGAGATCTTATCAGCCAGGAGCACAGGCAAAGATCCTATGATAAATTTCATTGATACAGATTTGGTACCTTCATGGATGGACCAAATTAGATATTACATTAAAAAAGGGACCCTACCAACTGATCCAAAAGGTGGAAAAAAACTGAGGTACAAAGCAACTAGGTATGTGTTGGAGAAGGGATTCCTATACAATAGGGGATACACTATCTACTTACTATGATGTGTCCATCCATTGTAAGTGATTGAATTAGTCAAATAAGTACACGAATCTTCTTATGGGGCTCATTTAGTTGGTCGATCGTTAGTCTAATAAATTACCAAGCATGGGTATTATTAGCCCACTATGAAGGCAGATTATAAGGCCTTCTTTCAAAAGTATGAATAGTTATAGACATTTATATCAATCCATAGGGCATAGAGGGCTTCCTTGACACCAATCACTTCTCCCTAGCCCTTCGTCATTTGGGGAATTGATTTGGTTGGATCATTACCGACCACCAAACGAAGGTTCAAATACTTGATGATAACTGTTGATTATTTCACGAAATGGGTGGAAGCAGAACCACTGATAGATATGCCTTACGAGAAGGTATTTCAGTTCATATGGAAGAACATCATATGCATGTATGGCTCACCTTATGCCTTCATTACTGACCATGGCACTCAATTCAACAACTATGAATTTGAAGCATACTGTATTCAATCCAAGTTCCAAAAACTTCACTCTTCTCTAGGACATCCATAGAGCAACGACCAAATAGAAGTGATGAATATAACCTTGCTTAATGGACTAAAAAGAAGACTTGATGCTACTAAGGCTAACTGGATCAATGAACTACACTTTGTTCTTTGGTCTTATAGATACACGTCGAGAACAGCTACTGGAGAAACGTCTTATATGCTTTCTTTAGGCAAAAAGGCGATGGTACCAACCGAGATAGGCCTACCAATTCATAGAGTGTTGAACTTTAATTCTCCCAAAAGTGATCTAATGAGACGATTGGACTTAGATACGGTGGAAGAAGTCAAAGAGGATGCCTCCCTCAGAGCTGCTACGTATTAGCAATGAACTTCTCATTTTTTCAATAAAAGGTTCAAGACGGCCAACTTGAAAGAAGGAGATTACGTTCTCAAAAAAGTCATCCAGAAAGGAAACAAGCTCGAGGCAAACTGGAATAGTCCATATCGCATTTCAACAGTAGTCCAACAAAAAACTTTTCGACTAGAGACACTTAATAAGGAAGAATTCAAGAACCTTTAGAACGTCGATCACCTCCATAAATACTATCAGTGAAATAAAGTCATTTTGTATCTTTTTTACTTTAAGTTCAAAAAAAATTCCTTCGAGTTTAATAAAATATCTTGATTTCAGTTGAATTATACTTCAATTTTTTTAATTTTTTTCAGAGTACGGTGATATACATGCCCTAGACAGAGAACAATATTCAAAAAATGTCTCTTGGTCTTCTTCCCTTGTCAATCAATAGATGCCAACAACTATTTACTCAACTACTGAATTACGTTGAACTTATCAAATTTAAGATCCACCAACAGCTGAACAAGCAGTTTTGTTTTTCGATGTTTTGCGATTAAGTTAAATAATGAAATACCTTTATACACCCCTAAGCATAAGGATACATATATACATTCCTAATAAGCTTAATCTCCTTTCATTACTTCATGTATGACTTCGTCTCAACGAGTCACGAACAAGAAGTCAGTACAACTTCATGCATAAACACAAGAAGCTGAACCCAACCAAGTACATTCCTAAGAACAATTGGTCTCCACTGATAACTAATGTTAACACTTAGATCAAAGTTTCTGAAAACTTTACTTAAGTGCATTAGTATAACCTAAATCCCTACAATATCATTTCAAAAACACATCATTTGAAACAAGATTACTTAGTCGGCTAGCCGATTAACTAATCAAAAGTTAAAAATGAAGACATATACAAAACTTGTATTTTCATTTAAATAAAGGTATTACAATCAAAATCAAGTAGGTACAAATTTATTCTGCTCGACGTTTCCCCTCAGCCTTATCCATCCCAGATGGAGGATCATCAAGGGTATATGAAGAATTTATGTAATTTAAATCTCTTAATATTTGTTTGTTGCTAGTACTCAACCCGTCAATTAAATGAGGAGGATAGATTATGTCATTGATCAAGTGTGAAAAGCGTGCGCGTGTAAGGTGTATGGTCGTTGTTTTTCATTTCACCTACTCAATAAAAATAGACCTAAATTACGATTACACTTGCGAGGCAAGCACAACGGTAAGTCGGGTATTGAAAATCCATAGGGACGAGTTGCTAGAATTTAGATGATTTAATATTTCGAAATAAAAGTTTAAAAGGTGAATTACAAACTAAAAAGGAAAATGATGCATAAAAGGGAAAATTATTATTCTAAGCAAGGCAAAATGAATCTAGATTAACAAAGTGGTAAAACTATAGGTTGCATAGAATATCCCTCACCCGAGTTAATTTGTATAAAATGGATACATGGGTCGACGAGTTATTTAGAATGTGTCTCATTTCGACAGTTAATTGAACCAAGGGTTGTCACACCCCTAAATCCGCATAAAAGCCTAATAAGATTTTGGTGTCAACAAATATCCCGAAAATTGCGCACGAAAGGTCATAAGCACGGGAGATACATGATATGCCCCGTCAAATCTCCTAGGCGCAATAACTAGAACAACACACCCGAAATAGACCCGTAAACTCCATCACCAAAGCAAAGCAATGCGTCAACTCGAGTGAGTTCAATTCAAACACAACCTAATTTAAATTAGCTAGAAAGCATGGTAAAAACACGATAAATAAAGAGGTAAATGAACGCGGTAAATCTACACTAGAAAGCGATTAAATCCAATCATATAAAGAAAGCATGTAAACCTAATTAACAAAGCATGTAAATTATCTAGAAAGCAAGAATTAAGGGAAAGCAAGCTATATTAATGGAGAGGAAGATGAAAGTACAATCTTACAAACACAAATGTTGTCACACCATATGAGGAAGAAGAAAAGAGCTCTCAACTCCCAAACCCTAACCTAAAATCTATTCTAAAACCTTAATATTACATTATATCTGATATTTACAAAAAAAAAGTCTTATATAGTAAGTGGGAAAATAATTAGAAAAGAAAAGAGAAAAGAAAAGAAAATGGCAAAATATCTCCTGGAAACAGGGGATATATCGATCGACCAAAACCGTCAATCGATCGATCATGAACAAATTAGCCCACTGTTATGAAGGATCTATCGATCGACCCAAATCGTCGATCGATCGGTCATGCAGGTATCAGCAGACTGCAATGCTATTTTGGGCTGCTTGGATTTTTCTTCCGCTAAAACTCCCGTAACTTCTTCATACGAACTCGGAATCGCGCACCGTTCACGGCCACGCAAAGATTGCGAGGAGGGCTACAACTTCTGTGTAGATGATGGGCTAGGTGCCCAAGCTGTGAAAAAACTAAAATGCCCTTGAACATGCGATTGCATACGAAAATCGAGTGGAATGCGTCCGAACTTCACACTTAGCATTCAAATACCTATAAAAGCTCAATTAGCTCCTACAAAACATGTTAACCTAGAAATCCGAGATTTTCTGGTGAACGGGCATAAATATAGGGAATAAGATACCCGAGGAGGCTAAAATGTGTTCATTCGGATGATGAAATACGCAATATTTGTGTATCATCACACCCCCTAACTTACACATTGCTAGTCCCTAGCAATGAAATAGGATGCAACAAGAACTACAAGCAAACTAAAAGCAGGAGATAGTACAAAAGTATGGTATAAAAGCAAAAGTCCACTTTCGCGGGCGATTCGATTGCATTTTGTGTATGCAATATGCCGTTAAACCCCTAGGTCACCCTCGTGGACGAGTGTCTCTCGTGAGGGTTTTCAGGGATGGTACCCACAAACATCACATGGTTTCCTCAAAATATGCCCAAACCAACATGCGACATGCCCAACAATAGCGAAAAAGATTTCATACGCATTATTAGCACATTGAATGAATTCAAACGAAAGTCCAAATCTTTAACATTATAGGATGCACTTCATAGAATTGAAACCTTAAAATGTGGGAGGGGAGCGAGCACATGCAAAGTGTGATTTAACGAAAAACTTATATAAACCAGATACTAAATAAAGCAAGCATATATTCAATCCTCACGGGCATTACACTCATCAAGTGAATTCATTTGAAACAGGGAGGTAACACACGAAACATGCGGGGATATGGACTAAAGGTAAATGGAAACTAGGCCACACACATGTCACAAATGAAGAACGCTATATATAAACTAAAAAATGTAATCTTACTGAAAGGATACCGCACACTAAAAGAGGCGAAATGCATTTTCACAGATTATCAAAGCTATTATGACTTTTGAATTACATGCCCCTAAGATCGCATAAGACTTTTATAGGGTTATGATGTAGGCTAGGCTAGGGTACGAAACGAAGGACTGTATGTACGGATTCAAAGTGTTCGGGAGGAAAACTCGGGATAATGGGAAAATGTAGGCAATTCCAAAATTGTAAAACAAGTTCCAAAACGGCATTAGATATATCATCAGGGATAGTAATCAAAGCTTATTCAAACTATATACAAAATTTACAACTTTCTCTTTCTTTTTCTTTTCTTCTTTTTCTCATGTTTTCTTTTGCTTTTTGCTGTCTCATTTTTCTCCACTTTTTCACTTCTTTCTTTTTCTTTACTTTTCAAACTCTCATATGCCTAAATTGCAACCGACATCATAACAACATCATTCAATCCCAAGTAACATTCCAATCAAAGGTATGGAAAGTGTATGTATGGTTTATAACTCCAATGTGGAGTTGGTTATGGTATTGGGGTTATGAAACGAAAGGCTATATTTAGGATCAAAGGGGTTAACGAAGGTAAACTTATAAGGGTGAGGTCAAGGCTAATATGGGTGATATAACAAAGATAGCCTATGATCATTTCACAAAGTTTACGCAATTCTCGAGTCAAAACAATATATGAAAATCATGATCAACTAACACATTTCAAGTATGGACTCAATTAATGAACGATAAAATGAAAGAATAGTGAGATTACCAACTAATTCAACGTTTTCAATGAGAAAAGAATAGTGTATACACTCACAAACAACGAAAGGTACAAAGCTTACTCGGTGTAAGTATATACAATGCAACAAAAGATTACCGAGTTAGAAAAATCTTAAACCAAATCAATATAGCAATAAATGTGCATGTGCTCATGGGATTAAAGTTTAATTCATGGAGTTATTCATAATATCAATAAGTGAGACTAAAGTCTAATAAATTCTAAAATCGAGAACATGCATCGTTGGGCTGTCTATTGGATCGAATAATTACTAAAATTTATCATCAGAAACAAGGGCAAAATGCCCAAAAAGGAGAAAAAATAAAGAAAATCTTGTTGAAATTTTCAATTTTTCTAAGAAAAGCATACTAAGTAACTAACATGTGAGCAAAAACATGGACTAAAATATGAAATGGATAGAATATCCCACACCCCCTAACTTAAAACTTGACATTGTCCTCAATGTGAATTAAGAACCAAGTTAAAGAGAGGAAAATAGCGATATTACCCAAAATTGGAGCGATCCCCATAAGAACAAGTCCAAAGAATCTACAAAACAAGTTAGTACCGAGCATAGCGAAAACAAATAACAAAATGTTAACTAATTACACTAGAATAAATTAAAAGAAAGAAAAAAAATAAAAAGAAAGAAAGCTAACTATATAAAACCTACTATTTTGGCTTAACACTAACTGTACACTTGAAGTCTAAATAGCTGAGGGTCCACCACAAAAACGATTTGACTTTGGAGGATAACCGGTGTACCCTCACATACAAGCATGCCTTCCGAATAATATGAATTCCATTTTAACAACGGAAGGGATGTGTAAGGCGGAAGAAATGAACCATCGCCAATTAAAAGTTTTGGAGGGACGATGGGGGGTTTGGATTGAACGGGTGACAAAAATATGTGGGGATTGAGAAAAGCCGAATATCCTCCCAAGGATTTTCAAATTGGAATGGGAGACGGTGCACACAAAGGCAAAGATGCGATCGTGGAAGGCGACTCGAGCAAGTACTCCTAATCGGCGAAAAGATTTAAAACATTAAAGTTTGACACCGAATCATTGGGTACTTGTGATGACGTGATAATAGAGAATGAAAATGGGGATGAATGAAATTTGAAATCATGAGATGAATCATCATCACATGAAGATTGAGTTTCGAAGGAAATAATATCATTTTCAATGAAATGTTCTTCTTTGGGAGCCAAAGAAGAAATCATTTAATTGCAAATAGATATTACGTCATTTTCATCCTCACTTTCAATATTTATTATGCAATGGGAAAAGTCTAGAATGGTTTGTTCCAAAGTAGGCACAAGTACCTCATTTGGTTCAAAACATTCCTCGACTTCGTAAGTCTCGGAAGCAAAATCGTCATCGCACTCAAATAATAAATCCAATTCATGTTCCCAACAACGATTTTCTTTTCGATAATGATTTTCAATTTTCTCATTCTCATACATACGCAAGCCCTCACCGAAAATCATAGGTCGAGGTGCGGATCCATGAAAATGGGAACTTTAAAAATTACCATCGGACTTAATTGAAAACTCATTATTATAGGAATTTTGAAAACTATTCGATTTCGTTTCAAAATTCCTATTATAAGGAGGTAAAGGCCCAAAATCATTATCATCATCATCAAAATTCTAATAACCTACATTTTGACTTTCGTTATACTCGTCCAAAGTCATATTTGAATTTGAAATACTTTGGGATTCTAAGTATTCAACTAAAGTCATAGGTTTGCGAGAATTTTGAGAATTATAACAATGATTACCGAAAGAATTGGAATAAGACATGCTTACCCCCAAAAATGGCTCGAAGTGGCGAATTCCACAAAGTAGGTGCACGGGGGGAAAATTCGAGCGTTTCTAAGTGCTCAAATGTGGAAGTCCTTCAAAATATTATCAAATAATACAAATAGAAAGAAAATACTATTAAATACTAAATCAAATAAATTCTAAAACAATCTAGTCCCCGGCAACGGGCCATTTTGATCGAGTACGAAAAGCGTGCGCGTGTAAGGTGCACCGTCGATGTTTTCATTTTGCCTACTTAATACGAACAAACCTAAATTACGATTACACTTGCGAGGCAAACACAACGGTAAGTCGGGTATCAAAAATCCACTGGGACGAGTTGCTAGAATTTAGATGATTTAATATTCTGAAATAAAAGTGTAAAAGGTGAATTACAAACTAAAAAGGCAAAATATGCATAAAAGGAAAAATGATTATTCTAGGCGAGGGAAAATGAATCTAGATTAACAAAGCGGTAAAACTATAGGTTGTGTCGAATATCCCTCACCCGAGTTAATTTGTATAAAATGGATACATGGGTCAACGAGTTATTTAGAATGCGTCTTGTTTCGACAGTTAATTGAACCAAGGGTTGTCACGCCCCTAAATCGGCATAAAATCCTAACAAGATTTTGGCGTCAACAAATATCCCTAAAATTGCGCACGAAAGGTCGTAAGCATGAGACATACATGATATGCCATGTCAAATCTCCTAGGCGCAATAACTAGGACAAAACACCTGAAATAGACCCATAAACTCCATCACCAAAGCAAAGCAAAGCAACACATCAACTCAAGTGAGTTTAATTCAAACACAACCTAATTTAAATTAGTTAGAAAGCATGATAAAAACGCGATAAATAAAGCGATAAATAGACGCGATAAATCTACACTAGAAAATGATTAAATCCAATCATGTAAAGAAAGAATGTAAACCTAATTAACAAAGCATGTAAATTATCTAGAAAGCAAGAATTAAGGGAAAACAAGCTATATTAATGGAGAGGAAGATGAAAGTACAATCTTACAAACCCAAATGTTATCACACCATATGAGGAAGCAGAAAAGAGATCTCAACTCCCAAACCCTAACCTAAAATCTATTCTAAAACCTTAATATTAAATTATATCTGATATTTACAACAAAAAAGTCTTATATAGTAAGTGGGAAAAGAATTAGAAAAGAAGAGAGAAAAGAAAATAGCAAAATATCTCCTTGAAACAGGGGATCGATCGATCGACAAAAATCGTCGATCATGAACAAATTAGCCCACTTTCGTGAAGGATCGATCGATCGACCCAAACCGTCGATCGATCGATCAAGCAGGTATCAGCACACTGCATTGCTATTTTGGGTTGCTTGGATTTCTCTTTCGCTAAAACTCCCTTAACTTCTTCATACGGACTTAGAATTGTGCACTATTCTCGACCATGCGAAGCTTGCGAGGAGGGATACAACTTCCGTGTATATGTTGGGCCAGGTGCCTAAGCTTTGAAAAGACTAAAATGCCCTTGAATGTGGGATCGTGTACGAAAATCGAGCGAAATGCGTCCGAACTTCACACTTAGCATCAAAATACTTATAAAAGCTCAATTAACCCCTACAAAACTTGTTAATGCAGAAATCTGAGGTTGTCTGGTTAACGAGCATAAATAGAAGGAATAAAATACCCAAGGGGGATAAAATGTGTCCATTTAGAGGATGAAATATGATATATTTGCGTATCATCACACCCCTTAACCATGAAGACCATAATCCTCTAAGTACTTAGTAATCAAACATTGGGGAATGGCATCAGGAGGAATCCATGTTGTATCCAACTTTAAGGGAGGCTTGTCACAGTTTAAAAATACAGGATTATTGTAATAACATATGGTGGTATTTTGATCATGTTTCAGAAAAGTCAGCATGTTAGTCCACCCCCATTTATAGCCCTCACGATGACGTTGGCCAAGGTGTTCATCCATGTAGCTGTAACAACCCGCCCTTTTGGAGACGATTAAATTCCATAATTAAACATAAATTGGCAATTTGGGGAATTTTCCTAAATAGTAACTTTTTGAGATTTTCGAGGATTAAATAATTTTCGAAGGATGTTGTGATTATTTTTGGGACTATATAGGTCGAAATATTTTAATTATATGTCGTTGTTGAGTAAAGCGACACGATGTAAGATTTTTAATTGGAAAACCGCATTAATTTATTTTGGGTTGGAATAGTGATTTGTGGTCAAATACCTCGGATGGGAATTTCGAATGTGCCATGATTCTCGGAATGGCCGAGATAGTCGAAAAAGAGTGTCCGATTGTCGAAAATGAGTTTTGGGAAATTTTAAAGGTAAAAGTAACTCGTAACTGGGTAAATGAGTCATTTTTGGGTTTTGAAGGGTATAACCCTTTTTCTTTCTTTATAAAGAGAGGGAGAGGGAGAAAAAGAGAAAGGAAAGAAATAAAAGAGAGAGAAGAGAGAGAGGAAGGAGAAAAGAGGAAGAAAAAGGGAGATTCGGGCCAAATTCCGCGGGATTCGGCTCGAGGTTGTCGGATTTTATCCACGTGGCAAGTGTTTACTTGATTTATTTATCTTTTTGCATAAATATATCATACCATAGTTTGGTATAAAGAAACCCTAAAGGTTTTGGGGTGGGTTATCGTGGATAAAACGGGTTTTTGGGAGTTAAAACAATTAAACCCCAATAATATTTCAATTTGTGGAACTTAGGTTTTAACTTAAATTAATTTTGTGGTTTTGGGTTATAGGATGTTTAGAACCCTTAATATATGTGTATTTGTAGTTGGTTGAGGTTGTAGGATGTTGGGTGAGGCGACAAAAGCTTGGGAGAAGCTTTAATGGCCGTAATCGTCTCGGAGAAGATGATGAATAGTAACCTGTGACTTTAGGGGGGCATTTTGGCTAGGAAAAGAATTGATTTAGCTTTCGGCCAAAAAACGAAAGTTGTAGATATTTTCGATACGGTCGTGTGGGAACTGACCGCATATTTTTCTTATTTTTCTACTATTTGATATGATTTTTACAAGATGACAGCTCCGGGTTGAAATCATCAACTCGGAAATCAAATCGGGAATTGGAAAAATTACGGCTAGAATTAATTTTGTAGATGTTCGGGATAATTTTTGGGGTAGTTTAGAAACCCCGAAAATGAATTTGGGTTGTTGGATAAGGGGCTTGAGGATTTTAGTTTTGGAGACCTGGTGTGACCGGTCGATCGCGCCCCTATGGCCGGTCGACCGCGTCATGGAGAAAGGGCCTACTGCTTTGTTTTGTAGGCTTATTTGCCACCCACGGTCGACCGGGGGGTCCAGGACCGGTCGACCGGTGCCCTGTTTTCAGCCCAAGATTGTGGATATTAGTATGACTTCTCCTCTTTGAGATTAAAGTTTAAGGGCCCTCTAAATTAGAGTGTTATAGAGGGTTATGTCCTAAAGGACTTGAGGAATTGGGAATGTATATATATGTGTATATTCACTTAGAGTGAATTAGTATAATTAGAGATATCCAAATGAATCCGTAGATGGGATTTTGGTATATATTACTTATTAAAGTAAGAAAATGCTTTGGGTTTAGTATCATGCGTATATGAGAGCATGATTATGATTCTTTGAGAGAATCCTTGGGATTAATGGTCATCGCTATATGTAATTGGCAAATATGTCCATTATATATATATATATATATTCTAGGAGGGATACATGGTATATGTATATACTATGTGATTAAAGTATATATATATATATGTGATATGATGTAAATGATTTTGAAAATATAAAAATGAATATTTTCAAAATGGAAAGATAAATGATTTTCATAATTGATAAATTATGGTTACACACCTCCCTAAATAGCTATCATAAGGGAAGTTGCCCGCGTTATGGTGATGCCCCCTGGTTAATGAATGCAGGGTGGCTATAGTCCTATAGGCCATATGGGCGGTTATTTGTTTTCTGCGCTAGTTAGGGGATTCTGGGTGTGGTCCTGACTTTCCCGCAGGCAATATGGCCTCTTCCCGACGTTGGTAGGTTCCCAGGTTGTCTTGTATAGATAGGCCCTGGAAGATGATAGACATTTAGGGACGCGTCCAGTGGGGAAACCCGGAGGGGCGGTCTTAGTTTAATTAAAGCAATTTATGATAATAAATTGGCTTTAATTTACATTTCCTGAGTATAAAAAGGGAAATGGGATAAAGGTTTGGCTTCGGTAACACTCCTGGATGGAAGAAGGGATGTGGAAGCATGATTTGACCAAAGCATTTTCATGATAATGGAAATGGCGTTGGGTACATTTCCTGAGTATAAAAAGGGAAATGGGATGATATAAAACGGAAAAGCATTTTTGTGATAATAAAATTGGCTTTTAAAAGTATATGATTTGTTAAAGCAATTCATGATATTGAATTGGCTTTTATATTTACATTTCCTGAGTATAAAAAGGGAAATGGGAAGTTTTGAGAAAAATGAAAGTATTGATAAATACTTGATATATGAATCCTCAGTCCGGGAGATAGATCCGGATGGTTATGGTAAAATGTATATAAATATGGATTAATCGAGTGCCGAGGGTCTAATGGATCCTGACGATGGACCTTGACGCATATTAGTGTATCGGGGGGGTTCCTTGTTTGGATTTCGCTTCGCGAGACACCCCACGCACGAATATTGCAACGTGTTGAGACTGGGGAGAAGTTTAATCCTTAGTGCTCTTATATTATTAATTCTTATGGTATATATATATATATATATATATATATATATATATATATATATATATATATATATATATATATATATCTTTATGTACTAAGGGGATGGCGGATCTTGATGATCGACCGTGTCACGTAGTAGTGTATCGGGGGGGTTCCTTGTTTGGATTTCGCTTTGCGAGACACCCCACACACGAACATGGCATAGCGTTGAGACTGGGGTGAAGTTTAGACCTCGTGCATTGCTTGGACTATCTAGGGTGATAGTGGTTGGATGATAGACTAGTCTAGCAGGGTACCTTGACTAGGATGTTTAGAGGGATGCGCTAGGAGTACACTACTAGTGGAGAGGTGAGGGGTATCTCACGGGAGTGCGATACTAAACTTAAATATGAGATAAAACCTTTTTCGAAATAATAAGGAATTTATGCACTTGCTAAATATTTTCAATACTCGGGCTCTGACCCGTTTATCTACTTTCCTTTCTTGCTATATATATTATATATATATAGTTGTCCAGACACAAGGACGCCTGGATGGCACTTCTTTCGAGTCAGACGTCAGCTGCAGCAGCTGTGGATGCGTGCAGGTTTTTGATAGCCGCTTCCATTCTTGAAATCTAGATAGGAGGTATTGTATAAACATTCGAGCCAAGGACTCAATTGCATTTAGTTATTCTTTCAATACAGCATTCGATATGGTTGTATATTTTGACCGAATGTTCGGGTATTTTATTTCATTTCAGTTTTATTTAAGCATTAACTTGTGGATGTCTTATTTTAATTGTTTAAAAAGAGTAGTTAATTAAAAGTTTTTAACGCTCGCCTAATAGGATATTAGTAATTAAATGGATTTTCGACAGTGATGCTAAGAATGATCCATATGTGACTCCTGTTTTAATTTGATATAGGAGTGATCGCCCGGTATCCCATTAGGTGGATTGTTACAGTGGCCTAAGGCCTCATTGTATCCTTCCATTCGTACTTCTCTAGACTATTTTTGGAAATTGAAGGTCAACCGCTTCACTTATTTTTGAAGATTCTTGATCACATTAACCTTGGTTGTAATTTTAGTTCTATGGTCGACAATACTAGTATCTTTGATATTTAGTTTGGACGACATGTCGACAATTGCCTTATTCTTTGCTTTCAACTGGGCAACTTAATTAGACAACATTTTCTTAGTTCTTTCTTTAGTAACTATTGGTCGGACAACCAACCTTTTCTTGGAAGTTTTCTTAGGTGTGGTTTTTTACTGCAATTCTTCAAGTTCTTCCAGCAATCTTGCATTTTCAGTTTTCAAGAAATAAGCACCTTCATCAGGACCATTGGTGGACGATTTCTTCAAGCTTTCAAGCTTATTCCTAAGGGAATTATTGTCCATATCTAGCATAGAAGATATTCCTCGGGCATTCTCCATATCCTATTTCAAAGACAGATCCTTCTTATTCAGATTAGAAGTGACGTCTTGAATTTTTTTCTCAAAACCCAATCATTCATTCAAAGATTTATATTTCCCTTCATAATTAGCATGCAACACAGCTTTGGATTGATTGTTATCCTTTTATAGTTGCTCAATAATTTCGTAATAAGCAACATTATTGGCTACCGCCTTATCCCATAAATAATTAAGATGAATGTAGGACTCTTTGACATGGTTGGATATATCAGGGATGAGCAGCCTATTAAAATCTTCTTCAGTTAGAGTAACATGACTAACCTCTAAGAGACCTTTACTTATTATGAGCATACCGGTCTTGGTAGATACTGTAGTTCTCTCCATGCATCAAACTGGAAAATCTCAAATAGGAATATAAATTTGCATAACAGTTTAAGACACCAGATAATGACAAAGAATAAATAATGCAGTTCATTCAGAACTAAGGAGCACCAAAGAATAGAGAAAAAGTTATTCTTTCATTGATAAACTATTCATAAATACAAAAGCTATTATACCAAAGGGAAGGAAAAAACACATAAAAATATACTAGTTAAACCTTATCCTTATCCTTAGACTGGGCTTGACCATCTGTTGGTAGGTAGGTGTTGGTACTGGGTACCACTTCAGGCTCAAAAGGCATAGCAGAAGACTACATTGACCCTTCTTTATCACCAAACTCCTCGTGCAAGTTGGGAGGAGTGCTAGGATCATGTTTGGAGAATATTTCAGATTTTTCCTCAGAGACGACCTCCTTCAAAGCTTCATTCCTGCCTTCCTTGAAGGATAATTTTTTGGCATACGCAATTTAAGAAGAGGCAACAAAGGCTCCAAAGCTGTGTTGCATTGCGCTTTAGGAAAGTAGCTTTTGCGTTGTGACCGGTTTAAAGACTTTTCAAAGACTTTTTCGAGCCTTTGTCAAAAGTAGCTTTTGCGTTGCGCTTTAGGAAATCACTTCAGAAGACAAACCGGTCACTTTGTCCTTTAAATTTTTGGCTTGGGCATATATCTTAACAAGCTTGTGTTCAGACACTTTGGCGCTATTTTTAGTAGCTGTTGCCCTATCTTCTGTAGACTTTAAATGGCCTTCAGTAGTGTTGGCTCTTTCATTGGCCTTTTTCACTTCTTCCTCTCAGGATTTTTGCTTAGCCTCCATAGGTCGGTGGGATTCATCCAGGGAGATTCTAAGACTTGTAAAAGCCTTTTCATCCTCTCTAGAAGAACGTAGTTGGCCCTCCTTCTCCATTATCTAGTTGAAATTAACTAATAACTGCATATAAAGGCATATAGTTAGTATAAATCATCATTGTAAAGATATATACCAACAAGTAATAAAAATTTACCATAGCCAAATTATAGCAAGCCCTCTCAGTTAGACGAGACCTCGATAGGTGTCTGATGCAACCCGCTCAATAAGAAGAGTACTAGATTTTATTAAACCCTTGGCTAATCCAGGGCTAATGGCAATTGAGGTTGACCCAATGTTTAAGTCATCCTGGATTTTCATCACCAACTCTAGTTTGTCGGTGGTTTTCTTGGCAGCTACAGATTGCTGTTCAACTGGTGTTTTTTTAACATGTTTTGAAGGATCAGGGAAATTTCTTCTAAATATTTTGAGTTGAAGCACCTCGACTTGAGTCTTATCAACACCAGTAGGACTCTTGTCACTGGGCTTCAATTTTTTACTTCCCTCCCCAGACATGGGAGGGTAAAATAGGGGACCACCCATAAGGTAGGGAATTTTCCTCTTGATCGTATCTACAGCAGGAGAAGAAGGAGAAATAGGAATTTCAGAAACATCTAAAGACTCAAACGAAAAGGAAGTTACTCCATAAATTACCTCAACACCTATAGATTCAGTGGATGAAGAAGTGAACACATGATCCTCTTCAAGATTAATGGTAAGTGGGGGTAGAGCAACTACAAGACGGGAAACAAACGAGGTAATAGAGCTCATATAATTTAGCAAGTAGGAAGCTTTTCTTGGGTGTTCTTCACCTATTCTTTGATGAAGGATCCACAAATATTTGAGCTCCTAAAATTTGATGTCACCCTAATTTGGGAACTTTTTCTTACTCTCCAATGCATGAAAAGAAGACAAGAAGGTTAGTTGACATATCATTAAATAGGTAATATGTATAAAAAGGAAGAAATTTTTATAACCTATGCCTTGCCCCGTTCGAGGATATCTGGGCCCATCATAGATCTCCCCACATTGAAGAGGAGCATGTTGCTAGTTCTTGACCACTACTCCATAATCAAAGTAGTCTTTAGTATAATCTGGGAAGTTGACTACTAAAACTCAATTGGCGAACCTACTCTTCAAATAATAGTTATTGTCACTAGTAACCCATTTATAGCAAAACATGAACTCAGGAATACCAATATGGGTTTTATATATCTGGTTAATCCTAAGAATCCCATTCACTATCCTCCAGGTATTGGGGGTTACCCTAGTAGGTACAATATCAAAGTATTTACAAAATTTAAGAAAAAAATGACTAGGAGGAAAAGTAATGCCGCACTCAGCTATAAATAGAGAAGGGATCCAATGACCTTCTGCCAATGACAAAACGTCTACTGGAGGAATAACCATTTTTAAAATTACCCAATCAGGTATTCCTCTTTACCTCCTAAACTCTTCTAAATAATCTCCATGAAGAATATAAATAATGATTAATAAAAGGTGGAAATCAAAGAAGAAGAAAGAAGGCTTACAGAGAAACAAGTGCTGAAGCAAGAATGGTGAGAATGAAAACAGAAGGAAAACTTAGAAACACACATAAGTGTGAAATTTGAAAGAGTGATGGTAAAAAAATAACTGGTACAAGATTTGTTTTTATAGCTTACCTCGAAAAAATAAAAAAACAATGATTAAGTATATCAACGATTGACATTCTGACTGCTGCACAATTATAAAGGCGGGAAAACACCAAATTACCCTTTGGCAGTTCGCTACACATTAAATTATTTACAAAAATTCCATCGTGCAACAATGCAGGCAAAAATTTTATGAGTATAGGAGGTCATATACCAAAAAAATACTCAAGACAGTATGCCGAGCAACTTACTAGACTAAATACTCCATACTTCATGAAAATATAAATCATGAAGCATTGGGGGTTATTGTTGTATGTAAAAATTATGTTCCTACGTGGACCAGTGAAGAAGGCACACCTGTCATCTAACGTGGCCAACCATCCTACTTGATCGGCTTCAGAGGCACTTAGTTGGCAGGAAGGACGTCCAACTCTAGAAGGCCAACAAATTGGAACATCAATAGTTATTGGGGTGAAATATAAACCAGATATGAAGTCCAAGAGTTTTACTTATTGTGCACATATGTAAATATATGGAAATATAAATGTGTTTTATTTTTATGGTTTTAGGCCCCTAATAATACAAGTACATCCCTTAATTCAAGGAATAACTCAAATCATACGTATTCTTATCTTACTAAAAATGTTTAGGTTTTAGGCCCCTAAAATCTCTATCTTTTATGTGTGTAGATTGAGTTATTTCCTGGATTTCTATCTGTGATTATAAAATTGGAATCAATCCATTTTTAGACATCAACAGTACTCATAACATTAATATCAAAGTCATGTCCAAAACAATATAAGTAATAAACATTAGGGTGTTACAAGCAACATGAAAATAGGAGATTAAGATGAAACAAGTATAACCTATACTAGACCAAAATGCTCATTTAGTAACAGACTATTTTTAGTATTACTAACAATATTATACTGTTACTATTTCTGACAACACATTACCGTTACTAACCTCTCATAAGTGTTACTAATATTATTTGAATATTTTAAAAGTAATTTTTCTTAAAAAAAGTTAATTTTTCCCGACCCAAAGAAATGTCCTGGTCCCGACTACCCACGCTTTCTCAGAACTGGATGAACCTTCTCCAAAATGCTCACCTCTAGTGTGAACCTCTTCCTCTTCTCCAAATCGCGAGCGGTTGCTCTTCTCCAAATCGCGAATTCGTTTCTCTCAATCGTGACATGCTCCTTGAACCAAGGGTTTAGAACAAGTCTCACTTAGGGTAGGGAAGAACTATCACCTAGGTATGTTTCTCTCTCTCTCTCTCTCTCTCTATATATATATATATATATATATATATATATATATATATATATACACACTTGTCTTGGATTTGGTGAGTTAGGTCTTTTCTAACTGTTCGATTTTATTTATTTTTTGCTTAGATCTGATGTATACATACTGATAATCCATTTTATTGCGAAATCTTTGCTGGAAAATATCATTTTTTGTTCCAACATATTTATCTAGGTGTATAGAAACTCTATTAATCTTTCTAAACATCTCTGTAACATTTAATGGGAAAATCTTATGGAAGTCACTTTTACATTGGTAGGTAGTTTTATTTTTATTTGGCGAACTACAAAAAGATAGCCATGTCGTTATTGATACACTTGCATAAAATGGAAATAAGTGAAATTTATTAATAATGCTAATTATACAAGCGAATCTGTACCAGTAACCAGTAACTGTTTTGATTCTCTGTCAAGCAATGTAAAGCATATGAAATAAGAACACACACACACAAACATATATATAGTGGAAAACTATTCTAGTGCTAGTAAAGTAGGGAGAAGCCATTTGAGTGGCATTGGGACATATTATTTAAAAGGGTCAATCTCAAAACGATTCCACCAATTTAAATTATATTGTTATATACTTATAATAGACACGTTCAATAAATGTAGGCACCTGAAAATTAGTGTCAGACACGTTATTTTTGTATTTAGATTATGGACATATCAAAAAGAGCGTCGGACACCTGGTCGAGGATGTCGGTGTCCAACACATGTTCGGCACTGACACATTTCCTTCTCAGAAGTGTACGTGATCCCTAGTTCAAGATTTTATAAGGGAACTGTTATTGCCAAAGAAATCGATGCTTTAAGCAGCTATACCCTCTGCTTGTTTGGCTGTACATTGCTTTTACACAAGCCTCTATTACTCTAAAATTTCTTACCGGAGCAATTCTAACATATTCACTGTTACTGGGAATGAAGACTCATTTGATACCATTATTTGGGTTGGGGAAAATTGTGATTACAAAGCAATGAAGTTATACATTGGTTTGATTTTCCTTGCCTTTTTGTTTCTTTTTCCATACTTCTTTGACGATAGATGAGGAAAAGTCATAGTAGAATCAGTGATCTTATTATTTTAGATATCATGTGATGCTCCCAACCACTTTACTTGACACTTTAAAGATTATTGATCTATTAACTAAAATTGTGTTATTATATTACATATTTACTTCTTCTCCATTTGATTTTCAAGAGGTCTTAGAGAAAGAAATCAAAACTAAATCTTGTTGTTGAGTGTTGTTGGAGTTTGTTGATACTTAGATAATTTGTTTCCTTTTTCCTTTTCAATTCAATGTCTTTCAAACATGGTAATGGTATTTTTTATCTTTTATATCTGATTATTTTTCTTATTTCTATAATACCCCGTAATTTTAATGACTTTTAAAATGAGTTAAATTAAAACTTAATGCGATTAATTGGAATTAATTTAAATTAATTAATTGGGATTAATCCAAATTTTATATTACTTGTGTATATTAAAATATATGATTCTGAATAACACATAGTAATATTTAAGTAATATATGAATATGATGTTATTTATATTGCCATGAGTTACTAATACGATAATTATGATACTTAAGTCGGGACGCGGTATGGGACGTGTCGGGACTAATTTAAATAAATAAAAAGGAAACATTATTTTATATCAACCTTATGATTGTGTTGAGTACGCTGTTGCATCCGGAAGGGTTGAAATAGTCAGAAAAGTCTATTTGGATGTTGGATTTGGGTCTCGGGTCACTTTGGAGATGAAAGGATACCCCGAAAGGGCATTTTAGTCATTTTATTTGGGAGATGAATAGAAATTTCAGGATTTGCCTTACTATAAAGGTGATGAATTAGAGATGTAATGCCCTGACCCAGATTTAAGGGTTCATAAACCCGATCCAGTTCGTACGTTAATTGGGAAGTGCAGTGGCACAACCTAATTAATGTTTCTAATCTAGTTTTATTATTATTTAACGTTACTCTGGTTAGCATGTGATTCTAATTTTATCAACTACGTGATAGGAACCAACGTAAGTGCCCCCAAGGACAATTAAAGAGAGCTACTAATCATAAAATCAAGTAACTAATTACCTGTGTAATTCTGTCAAAGTTGGCAACATATGCAACCTGTCGTAACAAAAGAGGGATGTGAGCCGAATGCTCAGTGGAATTGTATACAAATACATTGTAGAAACGAATGACAAAAATGAATACTCACATGCTACACTACATGCAAGTGAAAATACATATGTGTGTACATATATACTATTGGAAAATTCATGTCCCAATGTATTAAATCGTTTTATTTCGAAAACCTTATTTGACGCATTTTTATCATCCCCGTCTTTACAAAATAATCATTTGTATCATTATGCTTAAAAACTAGCAAACCTTCCCGTTAACGCACACGGTGTAGCAATTGATGGGAAAATATTTTATTTACTTTTGAATGTTCATTACCCAACATTTATTAACTCGAGCCAGAGTTACTTAACCACATTATAGGGCATCCATTCAACACACGCCCACACCGTATTTAGAAAAATACGCATTTTCCTTTAAAAGCCTCATATAACACATGCTTGAGTTTATTATGATTCAAACCTCATTTGGTAGATTAAACTTCATCACGTCATCTTATTTAACCACCGTATGTTACCACTTGAACATTAAACACTTAATGCTTTATTCTTGTATTAATAAATCAATAAATCAATACCATTCATTTATGTCTCTTTCATGAATATTCAATTCATTACTTAGATTTATCTTTAGGGAATCCGCCAACACATGCACACCCACGGTTTCACGGAATTTCACCGTCCGACACCGATCACCAAGTAAACTGCAGTTGGTTTGGGGTCTTTCACCACTAGGGACAACATAGCCCTGCTTAATTATTTAATGCGGCATCATCCAATATCAATATTTTTTCAATGTGCTCAACATTGTTGCAATGTTCACATTATTCTTATTTACGAGCCAAAGCCAAAAGCCCAGACTTACTTGTCCGTTTTTTTTATACTTGAAAAATTATTACCTTCTTCTTTAAGTCCTTTATTCACCCACACATTGATTTTATACCAAAAATCATTCAAGCTTTAGGACTTAAATTCGTTTTCATCCACATTAGTGTAAAAACATTCATCAATATTTTTAATTCATAAAAATGTTCTACTTTAAGTAAATTTACCAATTTACCCCTTTACTGCCTATATATGCAATTTAGACTTTTAACAAGTGTCATTTTTCAAAAAGGTAGTTTAAGTTTCCAATTCGACACTTAAACCCAGTTAACCATTAAAAACACTTATTTATTAACATACTTTACTCAGCTTTCACATTTTGCACTTCGCACACTTTTAATATATAAATTCATACATATCATATATTAAACCCTCATTTTTCACATATTTTATAAACACACATTATTTTTGAGTTTTTTTACATCTTACACCCAGTTACAAATATTTACATAATAACCCATACTATTTTTTTATTATGAGTTTACACACTTTAAAATACCCATTTAAAGTGAAAGATTCTCCTTTTACATTTATCTTCATTATTCAAGTAGGCCATCATTTTTTTTTCTCATAAAATGGCTTAAACCAGCCTAATGCATTTATTTGCCCAAAATCACATTAATTATCTTTAAAACATCATTCTAACACAATTTATTTCATAAAATGCCTATGAATAGTATTCTGAAAATTTTATCACCTTTAAAACCCATTTAAAACCTTATTTTAAGTGCCCCTTTTTATACAAAACATTAAGATTACAACTAATAAGTCCATTAATGCAATATAACCATTTTTCTACACTTTCTACACCCCATATTTGGTAAATAATATTCTGAAATTTTTGCCCATTAACAACCCTTTTGAAATCATCATTTTTATACCCATCTTAACATAAGATGACAGTATGAACTTTAACTAGTATAAAGATACAATATAAAAATTATTCTACACATTTTACACCCAATATGTGTAAATAAGTATTCTAGAAATTATCTTCTTTCAAAACCCATTTCAAGACCTCTCTTTAAATACCCATTTTCATATAAAGTCATGAGAATTAAATATATTAACCCATTGTTTCCATTTAACACCCATCCTGCATATATTAAATCAAATACATGTAATAAAACTTGCTGAAAATTCATTAAACTTTAAACCTCTAACAAGGTAAGATATTTCCCACCTTAAGACTCCAAATAGTGGTGGTAGTGGAGAAGATGGGTGACTCCCCCACCTTCAAAGGTGGCCCTAAAGGGAGTCACAAAAGTTTCGCTATGCTAGATCCAATAGAAGTTCCAAAATGCTCCAAGAATGCTCCACAAAATTCATCTTCTTCCTTCTCAAACACCATGGAAGGAGATCCATTTTAGTTCCCAAAAACCATTCCTAAAAGCCCCAGCAAGCTGTCCCACCTTAGAAGGAAGCTTTAATGGAGGTTGTGGGTCATTTTGATGGAGTTTTAGTGGAGAAAATAAAGATATACGAGGAGCTACAAATTTGAGAGTAAATTTGGCTTGCTAGGATATAAGAATAAGAAGAAGAAATCTGAGAAAAATGCTTCAAACTTTGGACATCCATAGGCTCTCTCTCTCTCTCTCTCTCTCTCTAGACTATACGAAGTACCCTTCCAATCTTTGCCCAAAATTCAGAGATTAGAGTGTCCTAAAATGTATAAAACTCTTTTCAAAATCTGAAAATATGAAATGGAATAAGACTACACCTAACCACCCATTTAATAGCCCATAAAATGGTGTCATTTTCATCTCTCTCTCTCTCTCTCTCTCTCTCTATATATATATATATATATATATATATATATATATATATATATATATTAAACTTTTAATTTTTTTGGCTAAAAAATTATATTTACAATAGTCATTTAGCCTCCCGGATTGTCCCGTACAAGGCACGTTAGAATCGGGACCACCACGTAAAACATATTTTTTTCAATTTTTCTTTACATGGGAATATTTTTTATATTTTGTTGAGTCTAAATATATGGTCGGAAGATTTTTTGACATTCCGAGACATCCTAAACAATACGCTCAAGTAACGGGACCTCCGCACAAAATATATATTTTTTCAAAATTTCTTCGCATGATAATATTCCTTATATTTTTATGAGTCTAATATATGGTGGGAATATTTTTTTGACATTCCGGGACGTCCTAAACAATGCACGCAAGAAACGGGTCCTCTGCGCAAAACATATATTTTTTTCAAATGTTCTTTGCATGAAAATATTCCTTATATTTTTATGAGTCTAACTATATGGTCGAAATATTTTTTTTTTACCTTCCGAGAGGTACTAAACAATTCGTGCAAAACTAGACTTTCGCATTGTCGCGCACTGTCAAATAATTTGTACTCGCGCTCGTGTAGCATTCGTTGCTTGTCCGAATTGCGTGAAACTTGATCAAAGTATTTAAAATAATATTATAATCTCAAAATGGAACTCGTATGAACCATGCAACGTAAAATTTTCCCGTTTAATCCATATTGCAATATTTTGCTTTTCGTACCTTTAAGATGTCGCGTCGTATTAACCTTGTTCGTGTCAGATCTATTCCTTGATATTTTTACCTCAAACTTAACAGACATCCTAGCTAATACTATTAGGAATTCAATATGCATTCATGCGACACATGCATCATGGAATTTTTCGTATTTAAACTATTTACGTAATATGCCACCTTATGTATTACTTGACGTGATACATTTTGATTATTTATTCCTCGAATTTTTCTTTGGACAAAACACATAAGATAAGGTTAAATACCTATTTTCGAGGCTAGGGTATTACATTCTTCCCTCCTTAGGAATTTTCATCCTTGAAATTTTTGATCATCAAGGTCATGAATCACTCATTCAACAATTAAATTCTTATCCTAGATGTCTTTACCACTATTGTCTAACCCAAAGATTACATGCCAGTAATCTAATAGAACTACGGTGGATTGTAATGTATTGTTGCTAACTCCTAAGCAAGCCTATCATGTCCATCTAAAAAATTTCTCAAAGCAACTGATAGTCAGCAGATATCATGCTAACACCCAAAGTACTCATTATCATGAATTATTTCAAACGTCGGGATTTACAAGCCTATGTTTTGTTAAACAATTTGAGTCTTGCGTAGCCTTAGGAGATACATCTTCAACATCAATAACCATTCACATCAATGATTTTGAGACAACTAGTTAGTCCCAAATGTCCATCCGATCGATACCCCCTACAAAACAACGCATTAAGCTAGAGTCATCCAAGGTATGACAATTGAAATACACATGAGAGGCTACATTTTCAATATGCAAATTCCACACTGAGTGCAACACTGACATTTAATGTTCCGTCAAGTTCTAATATTGATATCTTAAAGTCGTGACCTCCATTCTACGATATACATCATAAACAACTATAACGGTTAAATAGTGAGTGTGTTAACATAAAATTTATCAAGTATACATGCAAACTACATGCAACAAACCGCGAAACCATGTGTACACACCAACCAGTGTAAAAAATGGGTGCTTCCACAGAAGAGCGTACTTATGTACCGTAACGCATCAGCCTCAACCCGTCCTAGCCCGCATCGTTACTGAGCTTATTCAACGCTACACCTGAATGCAGATCCACAACTAGAGTAAAAACTTCCCATTACCGGGATCAAAGAAGACACGAGCAGATGCAACGAATTAGGATACTACCACATGAGAATGAAACAATCGAATTCGGGCAGCTAACCATGTCACACAAAGTACGAACCACAACATACACTTGAAGTCTAAGGTTTTCACTTGCCTATACGCACACTAAAGTATTAGCCTAGCTACGTTCCCTGGCTTGAATCACTAATCACGACTACCCCTTTTTAAAGAAAATGACTTGGGAACCGGCTCATGGGAACGCTAGGCTTCCGTCCTTAAGACTGAGATTATTTGTTATCCTTCATATTAAAGTGAAATTATATTTCTCAGTTCTTAATGTTAGTCACTGACTTACATACTCAAGTCTCCACATGCGATTACTAACTTTCAAACGTTGAGATCTTTCTTATCTAGTAAAACACAACACTCATATAATTTTACCCTACGGGCCATTGCTACAATCTTTAACAACATCCTATGGGATCCTAAATCGTAACTATCAAACTAATTACAAGACATATTGAATTTTCAATCATTATCCATTCCCGCACTTAGTGGTTCTCTTCATAAAGTTATACTAAGACATGCAGGTAACACATGTAAGTGCTATAACCAAGCCTATTACTCCATTTCAAGTGCTATCTCTAAAATCATAATGAACAACATCATGTTCTAAGTCTCGCTGGTGCACAATCTAACACTCATTGACTTATTTCCGACATTATCCATAAAAGTCATATCGCGACACCAGCTTATAAACAAAAGTCATGGCACTAACTCCAAGTACTCCCATAAGTCAACACGACCTAAACATACTATAATCATCAATGATTTACCATTACTATGTAGATTATAATACCATAATAATTCTTAAATGATTTATGGTTGATAACATCGTACTTAGTCATCTTTATAAACAATCAACACATCTATCTCGGAAAGACACAAGTCGCATCTTAACCTATGTTACATAACCTCAAATTTACCACTATGGCATGTTTATCACCACATACACCTCGACGAAACTTTGATTTCTTTCCACACTTCATGGAGGAGATAACAATTCAATCATCTCCAACGATCATGCACATTCTATGGTAGAAGTGATCACAACAAAATTCTACCAAGCAAAACAACCAATCATGGCCAATAATTTTTTTTTCGAGGCCCAAACACTAACCTAATTACTGCATGTTACATAAAATATAACTCTATGTCCTTGACATCATAAGAAATCCCCAAAAGTTCAAAGAGAGACATCCTTGTTATCTTACTACACGAAGCGCAATCTAAAGTTCACCATTACTAGGGAGTGTCTATCACTTGTACTAATATCTCATTAGCTAATCCATAAAACATATCTCCAAGTCATTATCAATACGGATTTACATGCATGTCCATAACTATAACCCGAGATTAAACTGATCATGGCTTATAACTTCACCTTATTGAACACTCAACTATGACAACTAACTTTTCTCACTATATAGCCATCACACCCATTTACTAGATCACAAGCTATCACAACTATAAAACCTTTGGTAGGGTATGGGACATCGGGTACTATGTATAAAAATTTAGTCCAACACCTTTGACACCACAAGAGATACGATCCCTCAATACCACGACACCTTCCTAAACCCAAATTTATTTCATCATTCAAAATGCTAAGTCCTAAGGACTCTATATATCTGTTCTGAAATCACTTCAAACCATCAAGGCTATCTAAACCAAAAACATAATCAAGTTACTTGGCCATTCTAATTTCCACAGAATTAATTACTCAAAAATCACTTTACTTAGTCACCTAATCCCGTAGATGAAACCAAAAGCATACCAGCTAAGATGCAACTGAAATCATTAAGACTTTCTAATTACAAAACTTCGACATGATACATCTCACACAAGCCTAAAGGTGCCACTACCTAGTGGCCTACACTAAAACATGATACTTGTTAACTAACACTACCAGAACAAATGCAGCGGAATAAGGGTGGCTACTAACTTAGTCGTTCACTAACTCATAGACAATGTCAGAATGTACTCAATACCTCGACTTTACCATCAAGAGACAAATCAAAACCGTCACTAGGCAAGCGTGAACGGTTCCAACTAACAACGACGCTGAAAGATCAACTATTGACCTCATCACGTCACACCCGAAAAGAACATTGAACCTAAAGCTCTACTACTAAGTTGTAATGCCCCGATCCGGATTTAAGGGTTAATGAAGGATCGACCCTATCCGGTTCGTACGTTAATTGTGAAGTGAAGTGGTGTAACTTAATTAATGTTTCTAATCCTGTTTTATTATTATTTAACGTTACGCTAGTTAGCATGTGATTTCAATTTTATCAACTACATGATAGTACCCAAGGGAAGTTCCCCCAAGGCCAAGTAAACAGAGCTACTAATCGTAAAATCAAGTAACTACTTACCTGTATATCACTCTCAAAGTAGGGAACATATGAAACCTGTCGTAACAAAAGAGGGATGTGAGTCGAATGCCTAGTGGGATTGTATATAAATGCAAATATATGTACATATATAGTATTGGAAAATACATGTCCTAATGTATTAAATCGTTTTATTTCAAAAACGTTATTTGACGCATTTTTATCATCCTCATCTTTACAAAATAATCATTTGTATCATCATGCTTAAAAACTAGAAAACCTTCCCATTAACGCACACGGTGTAGCAATTTATGGGAAAATATTTTATTTACTTTCAAGCGTTCATTACCCAACGTTTATTAACTCGAGGCAGAGTTACTTAACCATATTATAGGACATCCATTCAACGCACGCACACACCGTGTTTAGAAAAATACACATTTTTCTTTGAAAGCCTCATATGACACACACTTGTGTTTATTATGATTCAAACCTCATTAGGTAGCTTCAACGTCATCAAGTGATCTTATTTAACCACCCTATGTTACCACTTGAACATTAAACATTTAATGCTTTATTCTTGCATTAATAAATCAATAAACCAATACCATTCATTTATGCCTCTTTCATGAATATTCAATTCATTACATAGCATTATCTTTAGGGAATCCGCAAACACATGCACACCCATGGTTTCACGGAATTTTACCGTCGGACACCGAGCGCCAAGTAAATTGCAGTTGGTTTGGGGTCTTTCACCACTAGGGACAACATAACCCTCCTTAATTATTTAACCCGGCATCATCTAATATTAATAACTTTTCAATGTTCTCAACATTGTTCCAATGTTCACGTTATTCATATTTACGAGCCTAAGCCAAAAGCCCAGACTTAGTTGTCCTTTTTTTTTTAATACTTGGAAAATTATTACTTTCTCCTTTAAGTCCTTTATTCACCCACACGTTGATTTTATACCAAAAATTATTCATGATTTAGGACTTAATTCGTTTTCATCCACATTAGTGTAAAAACATCCATCAACATTTTTAATTCATAAAAATGTTCTACTTTAACTAAATTTACCAATTTACCCCTTTATTACCGAAATATGAAATTTAGTCCTTTAACAAGTGTCATTTTCCAAAAAGGTAGTTTAAGTTTTCAATTCGACACTTAAACCCACTTAACCATTAGAAACACTTATTTATTAACACACTTTACTCAGCTTTCACATTTTGCATTTCACACACTTTTAATATATAAATTCATACATTTTATATATTAAAACCTCATTTTCACATATTTTATAAACACACTTTATTTTTGAGTTTTTTTTACATCTTGCACCCAGTTACAAATATTTACACAATAACCCATACTATTTTCTTATTATGAGTTTACACACTTTAAAATACCCATTTAAAGTGAAAGATTCTTCTTTTACATTTATCTTCATTATTCAAGTAGGCCATCACATTTTTATCTCATAAAATAGATTAAACCAGCCTAATGGATTTCTTTGCCCAAAATCGCATTATTTATCTTTAAAACATCATTCCAACACAGTTTATTTCATAAAATGCCTACGAATAGTATTTTGAAAATTTTAACACCTTTAAAACCCATTTAAAACCTTCTTTTAAGTGCCCATTTTTATTCAAAACATTAGGATTGCAACTAAATAGTCGATTAATACAATATAACCATTTTTCTACACTTTCTACACGCAATATTTGGTAAATAATATTATGAAATTTTGGCACATTAATAACCCATTTGATATCATCCTTTTTATATCCATCTTAACATAAGATGATTGTATGAACTTTAACTAGTATAAGGATACAATGTAACAATTATTCTACACATTTTACACCCAATATGTGTAAATAAGTATTCTCGAAATTATGTTCTTTCAAAACCCATTTCAAAACCTCTCTTTAAATACCCATTTTCATATAAAGTCATGAGTATTAAATAAATTAACCCATGGTTTACATTTAACACACATCCTACATATATTAAATCAAATACATGTAATAAAACTTGCTGAAAATTCATTAAACTTTAAAATTTTAACAAGGTAAGATATTTCCCACCTTAAGACTCCAAAAGGTGGTGGTAGTGGAGAAGATGGGTGACTCAACCACCTCCAAAGGTGACACCAAAGGGAATCACAAAAGTTCCATCATGATAGATCCAATGGAAGATCCAAAATGCTCAAAGAATGCTTCACAAAATTCACCTTCTTTCTTCTCAAATACCATGGAAGGAGACCCATTTTAGGTCCCAAAAACCATTCCCAAAAGCCCCAGCAAGCTGTCCCACCTTAGAAAGAAGCTTTAGGGGAGGTTGTGGGTCATTTTGATGGAGTTTTGGTGGAGACAATATGGATATATGAGGATCTATGAATATGAGAGGAAATTTGGCTTGCTGGGACACAAGAATAAGAAGGAAAAATCAAGAAAAATGCTCCAAACTTTGGACATCCATAGCATTTCTCTCTCTCTCACTCTCTCTTTTATAGACTATAAGTAGTACCCTTCCAATCATGACCCAAAATTCGGAAATTAGAGTGTCCTAAAATGTGTAAAACACTTTTCAAAATCTGAAAACCTGAAATGGAATAAAATGGTGTCATTTTCGTCACTTTCTCCCTCCAATTTTTTATCTTTTTTTTTTAAACTTTTAACTTGAGATTCATATTCCTTGTATTTGTTTGGCTAAAAAAATCATATTTACAATTGTCATTTGGCCTCCCGAATTGTCCGGTACAGGGCGCATAAGAATCGGGACCTCCGCGCAAAACATATTTTTTTTCGATTTTTCTTGGCATGGTAATATTTCTTAAATTTTTATGTGTCTAAATATATGGTCAGAATATTTTTTTGACATTTCAAGACGTCCTAAACAATACGCGCAAGAAACGGGACCTCCGCGCAAAACATATTTTTTTCAACTTTTCATTGCATGATAATATTTCTTATATTTTTATGAGTCTAAATATATGGTGGGAATATTTTTTTAACATTCCGGGACGTCCTAAACAAGACGCGCAAGAAATGGGGCCTCCGCGCAAAACATATTTTTTTTTCAATTTTTCTTCACATGATAATATTCCTTATATTTTTATGAGTCTAAATATATGGTCGGAATATTTTTTTGACATTCCGGAAGGTCCTAAACAATACGCATAAGAAACAAGACCTCGACGCAAAACATATTTTTTTTCAATTTTTCTTCGCATGATAATATTCCTTATATTTTTATGAGTCTAACAATATGGTCGGAATATTTGTTTTGACCTTCCGAGTGGTACTAAACAATTCGTGCAAATCTAGACTTTCGCATTGTCGCGCACTGCCAAACAATTTGTACCCGGGCTCGCGTAGCACTCGTTGCTTGTCCGAATTGCGTGAACCTTAATCAAAGTACTTAAAATAATATTATAATCTCAAAATGGAACTCTTACGAACCATGGAACGTAAAACTTTCCCGTTTAATCCATATTGTGATAATTTTCTTTTCGTACCATTTAGATGTCGCGTCGTATTAACCTCGTCAGTGTCAGATCTATTCCTTGATATTTTTACCTCAAAATTAACGGACATCCTAGCTAATACTATTAGGAATTAAATATGCATTCATGCGACACATGCATCAGGGCATTTTTCGCGTTTAAATTATTTACGTAACATACCACCTTATGTATTACTTGACGTGCTACACTATGATTATTAATTCCTCGAATTTTTCTTTGGAAAAAATACATCAAATAAGGTTAAATACCTATTTTTGAGGCCAGAGAATTACAAGAGGAACGTAGGCTCATTTCATTTTATCAGAAAACACTTGAGAGGTCTTAGTGTGAGAGAAAGTCAAGAGTTTCTTGGGAGGAAAAGAGGTTGCTAAGAAGGAGGAGAGACTTTTGAGGCAAGCCAAAGGGGATTAACCGCCTTCTACCACTAGAACCATCACCGAAAAGTCACCGAAAAATGAGAAAAGGATTCTACACCATCATCACCAAATGTTCAGACCTACATAATTAAGTCAAGCGTAATTCTTGCTTTATTTTATTGCTTACAATATCCATGCTAGATAAGTTAAGTAAGAAGTATTAACTTGCATGATTTAAGGATAAACTATAGAGTTTTTGGAATTTGTTCTTGATATTAGAATTAGATAGAATAAATCTCTTTCTGTTTAAATGATTAAATCCACAAATTTTGGGTTTCAAATGATAGAAGAAGTCTGAGTTAAGATGATTTTTGGAGAAATAATAACCTATGAGAATTATGGGAATAATAGGATTAATCCAAACTATTTGATGATTTTAGGTTGTTTGATTATTAGAAACTGATCATATATCTTGCTATATCAATTGAGATTAATTAGGAGAAATTTTGGATTGATTTCTGTTGGTTTTGATGGGAAACAAAATGGATAAAACGCATGAAAAAAAATGTTGAAAAGGATGAACATTTTATGATAATTTTAGGACTGTTTTAAAAGGAAATTGGGAGTGTGCTCGCAAATTTTTGTATAAAATCATGTTCTGCACAACTTTGCAGTTTTAAGTTTTTTCAAAATCGGAGTATAAAACCCTCAAAATTGTAATTTTATATTTCTGTAAGAATTTACAAAAAAAAGCCTGTAAAATGGTAATTTGTCCCTTGGTGAGATTTTATTAATTTTGGTACATTAACAAGGAGCGAGGAACTTGGGTTAATGTTGAAAAATTATTTGGATTTCAGGATTAAATTTTGTGAGAGATATGTACATAATTATTATACGAGTTAGAGGAGAATAATCGTTATAGTAAGTACGGGTAATATTGAGGATATATATGAGTACTTGGGTTGGATAAAAGATCATGTGAGTAATAAGTACATAATAAATGTATGATGATAATCGTGATTACAAGTGTGGGTAGTATTCAATAAATACGACCGGTACTTGTGATAAGATGAATTCCTCATATGATATAGGTAGTGTAAGTACCGAATTTTATATAGGTAGATGATAATGCCTATTTGATTTATTGATAATTTATGTGCATGAAATACCTATCTTACATGGTATCAATGGGAGGTTTATTGATAATTTATGTGCATGAAATGCCTATTTGATTTATTGATAAGTTATTGCACAATTTTAATACATCTGTTTTATTTTGATTATTAGTTGTAGTTGGTTTAATGAAGCTATTTGCGTGGTTGTGTATATGTGCAGCTTTGCTCCCTCAGTCTTCTTGCTGGGATATTGATACAATGATAAAGCTTGATATCATAGCATTCCAAGTGACCACATCTTTGAAACCCATCTCATCAAAGAGACATACTAAGTCACCTAATTGGCCATATTTGGAGTACATATCAGTGATGACAGTTTTGGTGATTTTTTCTGAGTCTGAACCTGTTTTGATCATGAGAGAATGGACTTAAAGGCCATGCACATTTTTCGGCAACTGAATGAATCAATCATACCTTCTTAATCATTACTCTTTATTTTTCAAACATTTTGTTTGGTAGATTGCTATTATTAAACTCAAATGTCCAATTTTGGTTCGAGCTGGAATTTAATATCTTAACTATAAATTGCTTCATATTTATTTTTTCATGTTCTTTATGCGGCATAGTGTTCTCTTGTTGCTTTCTTCCACAACATGATGCACTTTTATGTTCTTTGGATTGACATAATTATTTTACTAATCTTTTATTTGATACTCTTTTGTAACTTGCAATGACACTTGTCATCTTTTTCTTTTGTTTACTTCTCACTTATATGATTGTGACTCATTACTCAAATTGATTTTGAACATGTACTTGTTTGTGAAGTGCTGAAACTAGTTGTCTGAACATGTATGGATTTTTCGTCCATTTATAGTATAAAATTATCACCCGTAAAATATTCGAAATCCATTATATACCAAATTTATAACTTATACTTTAATACAACATGTTAAAATTTAAAAAGATCCTATGTTATCAATAAACATTTAACCCACCAAGTTCCACTGTGGATGCTGCTTGAAATTTGTGACAACCCGAGATCAGAAATATTGGGTGGTCAGCCCAATACTCCAATATAACAGGAATCATGGATGGAATCATTCTCAACATCAAAACAATATACAAAGTATATAGGATAACCACTCCATATTTCAGAAAAACGGGTTGCGAATTTTTTTTTTGGTTTTTTTTAAGTTAAAGAAAGAATTAAAACAACCCAATTTAAAAAGAAAGCGGAAACCCCGATGATATAATTTTACATATACATCCAATATACAATAAGGGACCGAATATGCTGTCGGTCAACAGACTCATACAAATAATACTAAACAAGTTCAGTAAATTACATAATACATTTCATTAGACAATTACAAAAGCTTGGGCCTCACGCCCGAGTAAATGGCCCGATCATAACTAGAATACAAAAATGAAAGCGTCTATACCAAGTATCTCGTAATATCCGTAAAGTATCACGACTCCTCAAAGACATCGGAATAGGAAAAATTAGTACGGGCGTCCTTGCGGCGGAGCACCTGAGAGGATGTAAGATTCATGCACGACAAGAAATATGAACGGGTCAGGACCGAGTTTTATTTGATCATCAGATGAATAAAAAGAATGACATTTATGAACAGTTAATCATGATTAATAGAGATAGGAATCTACCTACACAATTTAAAGCATAAGCTAAGACAATATAATTAATCAAAACTTTAATTCAGTAATGCAAGAAACTAAGGATGATTAACATTAATTAAAAGCTTCCTTCACGAACACTGTTTCATTTCATAGTTCCATTCCTTATCAGGAAAATATAATTAAAATTATAAGCTCTATGTGGCTTTTATTTCAATTAAATGCTCTTTATGGCGCTCCATTCCTCATCAGGAATATAATCATCATCATATGCTATTTGTGGCATTTAACTTAAATCAAGTCCCACTTGATACAGAATTGTTATATTCATATACATATAACGATTCTAAGACCGCCCCTCCGAGTTTCCCCACTGGGAGCGCCCCTAAATGACTATCATCTTCCAGGGCCTATCAATCAAGACAACCTGGGCACCAATAATGCAAGACGTCGGGAAGAGGCCATATGCTTGTGGGAGAGTCAAGACCACACCCGGAATCTCCTCACCAGCGTAGTAAACAAAACATAATCATTCATATGGCCTAGGACTATATCCACCCTGCATTCATTAGCCAGGGGACATCACCATGCGGGCGAACTTCCCTTATGATACCATTTAGAGAGGTGTGTTTAAGTAAATTATCATTTCCCATATTCATGATTAAGTAAATTATCATTTACCATCTTCATTACCATTTTTAAATCATTTCCATTTACCATATTTCATTTTTCATGTGTATGTTTCATTTTATCCTAAACCATAAACATTTACATTTTATAAATAATTCACGTTTTATCCGGAGCCATACGTCATTACAACCTCAAAGAATGAGTGAACTCCCAATTTAATTCTCCCAACACCCTTTTTGCGGTGCTATAATTTTAACCATCGAGACTAACATAGCTCAATTGAGCTCCTAAAGTCTCCCAAACATAATACTATAACTCCTAGTTTCATAATAATCAACTAGAAGAAAAGAATGCCCTAACATCAATTGGCATATCCCCGAAAAAGCCCCCACATAGGCATTTCTAATGTAGGGTAGTTAACTAACTCATCTAGAACTCTAGGACTCTAAGTTTACTTCATATAAGAAGGTTCCTAGGTCCTAAACCTAAAGAAAATGAATTAGATTTGAGTTATAAAACTAACTCAAAAACAGCAGGAAAACGAATCGATTCACCCAAAAAGAGAATCGGTTCGGACAAAGAAACCTGGGATTCTATAAACTACTGAATAGATTCGGCTTGGCCGAATCGATTTGGTCCAAGCAGACCTGGAAGCTGACCCTAAGAGAATCGATTAGCCCGGGGGGCCGAATCGATTCACCCTACGAATTTTGCCAAGAATGGCTTACGGGTTATAAACCCTAGATTATCCCCAAAACTCATATCTCTTCCATTTTTGCTTACATCCAACATCATTAATCTACCCCAAATCATCCTACATGATTATTAACTACTAAAACCGACCATTTCATCAACATAAACCATGATTAGGGTTAAATCACCACAAAACCCATATTTGTTTATTTTATCCCATTACAAAACTATCAATACAATTTATACATCTTAAATCATATATTAGCAAGTAGAAAACTTGCCTTGAGGTATTAATCTCAAATTTCTTCTTGGTAGCAACAATCCAAGCTTCAATCTCTCTCTTTTCTTCTTTTTCCCTTCTTTTCACTTCAAGTCTCTTCCTCTCTCTTTCTCCCTTTTTCTCTCTATGTTTAAGACATATAATAAGGATATTAAGAGATTTAGAAGACTAAAAGAAATTGGGGCTTAAGTCTAAAGTTCCCAACTTAAATGGTTAATACCACATTAAAATGACTCCCAAATCTGCATTTAAGTTAAAACCAATCAAAAGTGCCCGGAACCTAAAAATACAATATGGCACTTATTTTGACTGTCTCACACATTCCGGGACTTACTACGCCCTATAAAATGGCATCTGGTAATTTTATGAATTATTTCGAGTTCCGATTCCATTCAAACCATAATTTCATTTCAATCACATGACACTATAAAACATGCAACATGATGATATTTACTTACACATATGCTAAATATGCAACATTCTAGCAAATATTAATTTTCAACTCACTCAATTAATATTTACTCCAGTTCCAACATTTTATATAATTACCTCATGCGGGGAATTAATATAAAATGTGTCTCCTAAAAGCGAGGGTTGTTACATACTCCCCCCTTATGAGGGAATTTTTCCCTCAAAATTCGGGCGTACCCTTTCACCTCAAGGTATACTATTCTAAACTATCATTTTGTCACTCCTCGTAAACCCCTCAATATTGCGACGTCCCGGATGGACTCGGACTAAGGTCGTCACTATCGACCTCGGTCTACATCCTTTGTGCTTTAACATGGCCCCGAAGCGTTCCTCATGAACTATCGATCCTGCCTTCCTATGGTGGAAGAAGATACCCATGTGACTCGGCGTAATTAGCGTTACTTCCAGAATCATGTTATATCCCACCTCGGGGATCCCTACACCCACTCTAAATGGCTAAACACCAACACTACGCAATTTCTCTTCGCATAGTCGTAGCCCTTCAAAGTATACGGCCCAATAGGCCCAATCCTCAAAGAAATGTTCTAGGACCACTCCACGTCCAAGGAACATATTGTCCGCTGATCCTGCCCAATGAGTATACGAATTTCTCAACTGGCTACACTAGCCCACTCACGGTGCCATACCTTAGAAAAGGGTCCAAATTATTGAACAGGAAAATTTCCATCCACACGAGCTACTGGCCCCATCCATTCATTTAACCCAAGGCGCACTTACAAGATATGCCCTTCGGCATTAGGTTAACTTCATCCATTCGTTCATCCACTTTAGGGTGGTAAGATATACGCCATTTTTATACGGTTCCCATTACTTCCTGGAATCTTTACCCAACCTTCTACATGAATATCTAGGTTAGGTCCACCACTTTTTTTATAGGCACTTCATACGGTTCTACCATTCCTTCCTAAAGGGCGGGGCATACTCTTCTAAGTATAATCCACCGATAAAGGCCGGAGAAGCAACGATTTGGTCAAACGATCAGCAATTTTCTCCAATGGGATCATGACCAGTTCGGTGCCGATAATTCCATAAAGATGTCTATGAATATACCCTTCTTTGTTCCACCACTACTCTACTTCACACGAGTAGGTGAAATAGTCAGTCACAGACATGAATGCTCTTGCTACCAAGTCTACCTAGTTATGCTCATTCTATTTGGCTTTCTATGCCATCACTAATTTTTTCGACGGGTTTTCTACTTGATGCATATACTACCCAATCGCATTACCTTAGCGAAAGGGAACATTAACCTGATAGTCCTCTATAAACTTCATACACCAACTCTATTCCTCCCGCAACATATTGCAACAACTTGTTGCTCATGAGAAAGATCAAATTTCCTGCCTAGGAAGCAGTGCCTCATCTCTGTAAGGCTATTACTACCGCCATGAATTCTAAATCAAGCGTGGAATAATACTTCCCATAAAACTTAAGTTTTTGAGATGCATAAACAATGGGTCCATGCTCTAGTATTATTGCTCCCCGTTCCTGGCAGAGACTTGTTCGTTAAATCCACCCTCGAGCTTAACAGCATGGGCTCGGGAGTAAAAGTGAACTCATCCTTTAACTCCCCAAAAGTTACGTCACCAACGTAACACTCTATCTAACAGAGGCCTCATCTCCTTCGGCCTAACCTTCCAAAATCTTTCGAGATTCCATAATTCTCGTCCCTAGGGACCTAATCCTTCTTAGAATTAACCCACAACCTATTCGTGGTCACCCCCCTATAGCCTTCCTAAATCAACATCACATGCCCTAAAGGCCTTACGTCCTAATAATCCTAAAGTCAATCTATATCCTAGTCGATTTTTATACGTATAATACTAAGTATATCCCTAGTGCCCAAGACCTTTCTTAACTTTCGATATTCGCTCGGTTTCATGCGTGGGACGTCTCGCCAAAGTGAAATCCAAATAAGGAACCCTCCCATTACACTACTATCTCGCATTGTCGGTCATCAAGATATAAAGGTCTAAGACACATGATCGGGATCGGAAAAATTCTAACTCTCAACTGTACTAATAAGATTCTACTTCTACGTCTTACCATTTAAATAATTGAAGATTTAAACTAGTCGGACATTTACTTTTTATGAAGTCTTACAAATATTTATCCCACAACATATATACATCTTTCTAATGGCTTTCGTATCAAGGCATAACCCGAAGTCTCAAGTTGAATTCATATCTCAGTTTCCCTCACATCGATCAGAGGAGAGAACTATATTCAGTGCTTCTAACTCGCACTTTAGTAGCCCTTAATCACTCATCTATGTGATTCTCGGCTAAACCTTTCGACCCCACTCTCAATCAACAAAATAAAATAAAATAAAATAAGAGAAGAAAAAGAACAACATCTCTCCACTTCCAACGTCGTTAAGGTTCACGCGTGGAGCATCTCGCTAAAGCGAAATCCAAACAAGGAACCCCTCCTATGCATTACTACTTAACCTTGTTGGTCGTGGAGATAAGGCACAACAACCACAAACAAAGCACCAAACAATCAAACACTCAAACAGGATAACACAACAAGTAACCAAAATTTCTTACTTACCTCAAACCACCCCTATAAGGTCTCAACCTGTATCCAGGAGAGATATTATAGGACGACTAGTTCCATCCTGAAACTAGAAGTAGGATAGACTCGCAATTTAATCGATTTCGATCACCCCGAACAAATCAGAATATCTTTACTAGCATAATACACATAATACAAATAGCACATAACACACATAATACTAAAAATATCATCACTTTCTTTATAACGAGTGAAGGAAAATATAAAGCTTCCTTAACATGGAAGTCATATAATTACCCTATTAATAGTAGCGTTGATATTACCAGAAGCTCAATATACACACCCGATTCTAGAGTAAACACAATACTAGCCTATCTTATTATGAGGAATGCACCACCCACTACTAAGGTGGAATTCCAGCCAACACTCTTGCCAATCACCACAGGTCAATTCTAATGGTTCATAGACACCATACTCGAGTCTTATCCGAACCAATGTTACGTCCATTAACTCCCCAACTAGGCACCTTATCCTTGCCTTTGTGCTCCAATCAACAGAATCAAAAGGAGTGGTTCTACACTCCACGTCATAGCCATTGTTCCTTCCGTAGCTGCCAAATAATTACCCACTCAATCCCTTTCACTTTCTCAATAAAAGGGAACACGCTACCGGCCTACCCTTCCTTAGTTCAATGAAACCTCCCCGTGCGAATATCCACCAATGGGGTTTCATGAACACTGTTGCTTCAGAAGTGTTAGCGACACATATTCTGAAGCCTATCATTCCACTGAAGGGCTCTTCCTTCCTTATATCAACCTTATTTTGGTGCACGACCTCCCTAACCGTACAACTCTTAGTTCACTATCGGCCTTAGACCTAACCTCATGTGAACATTTGAGAATTTACCTTCTCATTATTCAAGTTATCCTAGATAAACTTGCTATTACAAGTGTCCATCGGGCTTATCTATGGGCAAACTTCCTGCACCCGCAAATATAGTGACTACGTTCCCACCATTTAAATACTACTCCTATGGGTGAAGGATTTTCCTCCATCCTTTTCATCTGGGCACTTCTATACCCCTCTCTAGGCCAAAACTCATGGACCTTATACTTCTACTGAATGAGGATGCATCTCCTCCCTCTTACATCAAAGGGTGGCCCTTCTCATGGGCTCTTCTCAACTTCGATTTAGCGTCGCTTGTTATCCCAAGCTTAGTACCACTCTCTACTTCTAGCGGTACTTCAAAAAACTATATCCACTGTAATTAGTAGTCGCAGTAGCAAGACAAGAAAGTGCTACAAAAGGGAGAGACCTTCCAAAGCAGTCCTTATCCCCGACCACATCTTACAGTTCCTAGTAATTCCCATCTCATGACGCCTTCACAACAACCTTCCCTGGCGCCCTTCTTCAATCGACCTACTAATCTCACACGAACGTGGAACATATTCTATAGGTTCTATTTTATGGCAGGAAAACAAAATCTCACAAGATAAATCAACGATCTTAATCCTAAGGCTCTATGTCAAATCAAAAGCAACGCTGAAAGTGTAAAGCATCCACACAGATTCCTAAGGACTCTAGAACCTGATGCTCTGATACCATCTGTGACAACCCTGGATCTGAAATATGGGGTGGCCAGCTCAATACTCCAATATAACTGGAATCATGGATGGAATCATTCTCAGCATCACAACAATATACAAGGTAAATAGGATAACCACCCCATATTTCAGAAAAACGGGTTGCTAAAAAAAATTATTTTTTTTAAAGTTAAAGAAAGAATTTAAACAACCCAATTTAAAAAGAAAGAGGAAACCCCGAAGATATAATTTTACATATACATCCAATATACATTAAGGGACCGAATATGCTGTCGGTCAACAGACTCATACAAATAATACTAAACAAGTTAAATAAATTACATAATACATTTCATTAGACAATTACAAAAGCTTGGGCCTCACGCCCGAGTAAATGACCCGATCATAACTAGAATACAAAAATGAAAGCGTCTATACCAAGTATCCGGTAATATCCAAAAAGTATCACGGCTCCACAAAGACATCGGAATAGGAAAAATCAGAATGGTCATCCTTACGGCAGAGCACCTGAGCGGATGTAAGATTCATGTACGATAAGAAATATGAACGGGTCAGGGCCCGATTTTATATGCTCTCTAGATGAATAAAAAGTATGACAGTTATGAACAGTAAATCATGATTAATAGAGATAAGAATCTACCTACACAATTTAAAGCATAAGCTAAGACAATATAATTAATCAAAACATTAATTTAGTTATGCAGGAAACAAAGGATGATTAACATTAATTAAAAGCTTCCATCATGAACATTGTTTCATTTCATAGTTCCATTCCTAATCAGGAAAATATAGTTACAATTATAAGCTCTTTGTGGCTTTTATTTCAATTACATGCTCTTTATGGTATTCCATTCCTCATCGGGAATATAATCATCATCATATGCTCTTTGTGGCATTTAACATACATCTAGTCCCACTTGATACATAATTGTTATATTCGAATACATATAACGATTCTAAGACCGCCCCTCCAAGTTTCCCCACTGGGCGTGCCCCAAAATGACTATCATCTTCCAGGGCCTATCAATCAAGACAACCTGGGCACCAATAACGCAAGACGTCGGGAAGCGGCCATATGCCCACGGGAGAGTCAAGACCACACCCGAAATCTCCTCAGCAGCGCAGTAAACATAACAAAATCGCTCATATGGCCTAGGACTATATCCGCCCTGCATTCATTAGCCAGGGGGCATCACCATGCACGCGAACTTCCCTTATGATAGCATTTAGAGAGGTGTGTTTAAGTAAATTATCATTTACCATATTCATGATTAAGTAAATTATCATTTACCATCATCATTACCGTTTTTAATTCATTTCCATTTACCATATTCCATTTTTTATATGTAGGTTTCATTTTATCCGAAACCATTATCATTTAAATTTTGTAAATAATTCATGTTTTATCTGGAGCCATACATCATTCATATCATCATTACAACCTCAAAGATTGAGTGAACTCCCAATTTAATTCCCCCAACACCCTCTTTGCGGTGCTATACTATTAACCATCGAGACTAACATAGCTCAATTGAGCTCCTAAAGTCTCCCAAACATAATACTAGAACTCCTACTTTCATAATAATCAACTAGAAGAAAAAAATGCCCTAACATCAATTGGCATATCCCCGAAAAATCCCCCACATACGCATTTCTAATGTAGGGTAGTTAACTAACTGATCTAGAACTCTAGGACTTTAAGTTTACTTCATATAAGAAGGTTCCTAGGTCCTAAACCTAAAGAAAATGAATTAGATTTGAGTTATAAAACTAACTCAAAAACAGAAGGAAAACGAATCGATTCGCCCAAAACGCGAATCGGTTCGGACTAAGAAACCTGGGATTCTGTAAACTGCCGAATCGATTCGTCTCGGCCGAATCGATTTCGTCCAAGTGTGACAGCTCGTGATCCGAGATAAGGGGTGGCCAGCCCGATACTCAAACGTAACAGGAATCATGGATGGATATTATCCTCAACATCAACAAAATAAACTTAGTATACGGGAAAACCACCCAATAAATCAGAAAACGGGTTGCCAAAAAGTTTAGAAATTTAAAACCAGTTAAGAAAATTTCATTAAACAACCCAATCTGACAAGTAAGTGGAATTCCAAAAGAATATATATAGTACAACTAAGACGAATGTATACAAAAGGACCGAATAGGCTCTCGGTCCACAGCTACATACAACACAGTACAACAGTTTAATATCTTACTTAATACATCCATTAATCAAATATGAAAGTTTGGGCCACACGCCCGAAGAAAAGACCCGACCATATCTAGAATACCAAAAATGGAGGCGTCTAATTCAATGTCCTGTAATAATCCACAAAATCATACAGCCCGACAAAAGCAAAGGAATGGAAACATCAAAATGGGCGTCCTTGTGGTGGAGCACCTGAGCGGATACAATCATATATGCAACAAGGAAAGTAAACCGGTTAGGGCCGGGTTCTATATGATCACCAGAAGAAATAAAAAGCATGATAGAAATGAACAGTTATGCATGAATGATGAGGATGATAATATGGCATGTAATTTAGCATGTTAAACTTACATTACAATTTAATGAAATTTAACTAAATGATGAAATGAAATGTCATTTACATAAAACAAAGAAAAATAAATTACTAAAATTTAAAACCTTTCCTCATTTATCCAATTTCCATTATCTTTTGTATTCCTTAATAGGAATAAAAACCATTTATTAACTTCCATAGTTAATTATCTTACCATTTCATCTTTCCATTCCTTAATAGGAATACCATTAATATCAAGTGCTCTTTATAGAACATTTCTCAACTCCCGTGCTCTTTATGGCACGTATTCATGCTCTTTATGGCATATAACCATCAAGTCCCACTTGATGCAGAAAAGTTATATTCATATACATATAAAGATTCTAAGACCGCCCCTTCGAGTTTTCCCATTGAGCGCGCCCCTAAATGACCATCATCTTCCAGGGCCTATCTATACAAGACAACGTGGGCACCTATCGTTACGTCGGGAAGTGGCCATATGCCTGCGGGAGAGTCAGGACCACACTCGGAATCCCCTCACCAGCGCAGAAAACATATAACAACCCCCGCATATGGCCTAGAACTATATCCACCCTACATTCATTAGCCAGGGGGCATCACCAAGCGTGCGAACTTCCCTTATGATGTCATTTAGAGAGGTGTGTTTAAGTAAATTAACATTTACCATTTTAAATCTCATTTTCATTTTCAATTCCCATTACCAAAATTCCATTATCCATGTGTTTGGTTCTTTTTTTTTTTAACCTATCATTATTAAATAACTGGGTTTATTTTAGTTGAACCAATCATCTTTTACAATCTAGGTTCATTTTATGCGAACCTAATTCCCCTCGAATATTGACATTGATATTACTCAAATCACAATTTCGAGCTTAGTCTCCAGATAATCATAATTATCCTACAAGTCCCCAAAGTTCATATAACTTTGATAAGCCCCTAAAGTCTCCAAGCATGGGCATTTAAACTTCTAATAATTCAATAAAAGAAGTAATGCCTTAACATTACTTTAAACCTTCCCAGAATAAACCCCAGATGAACCCATTCTAATCTAGGGTGGCGACCAAACTCGGATACTATTCTAGGACACTAAGTTTACTTCATACAAGAAGATTCCTAGGTCCTAATCCTAAGGAAAAGGTTAAAGTTTGAAAAGGAAAAAATCAAAAGAAAGAGAAAAAAGAAAAAAAAATAATACAGGATTTTCGAATCGATTCGGCCTAGCCGAATCGATTTGGGTTCAGAGAAGCGAATCGATTCGGACTAGACGAATCGATTCGGTCAAGGAAAAATGACTTCTACGTAATTGTCGAATCGATTCAGACAAGCCTAATCAATTCGGACGACCCGGGCTTACAAACATTCTCTCAGCGAATCGATTCCGCCAGGCCGAATCGATTCGGTTATGCAGAAGTTCCTAGTTTTGACTATGGAGTTTTAAACTCCAAATTTCTTTCAACACAAAACAACCCAACCCAACCTCAATTACTTCAACTTATACATCATAAATGTATATAACTACCATCATCAACAACATTTATCATCCAAATCAATTTTTAAGGGTTAATACCCAAATAATCTAACAAAACCCTAACTAAACTAAATCATAACAATCCACAACTAACAATGCTAATCAATCCACTTAAATCATATAATAGCAAGTAGATAACTTGCCTTGATCATGCAAATGCAGATTTGATTTGGTGTAGGCAATGATCCAAGCTTGAATCTCCAAATTTCTCTTTTTCTCCCAAAGTTCTCTTCCTCTCTCTACTCTCTCTAGGGCTCATTTTGTAAAAATGGAAGAAAAGAAATGGGGTTGGGGGACTTAAAACGTGGCTCAAGTCTAAAAAGCCCAACTTTAATGACTAATATGCGATATAATAAATCGCAACTACGCATTTAAGCCATAACTAGTCAAAAGTGCCCGAAATACCAAAATGCAATATAGCACTTATTTTGACTTCTCGCACCTACCGGGACTAACTGCACCATCCAAATTATCATTTGGGAATTTTATAACTCATTTTAGCTTTCGTTTTCTCATTAAACCAAAAAGTCATTTTAATTCTTATGACACAACAAGTCACCACATGGATATTTTCACCTACTCATCTAGTAATCATACAACATTTCAGTAAATATTAACCTTTTTCATATTAAAGTAATATTTACTCCACAATCTATCATTTTATATATTTACTACACTTAGTAAATAAATATAAAATAGGCTCTCAAAAGTGAGGGTTGTTACATACTCCTCCCCTTATGAGGGAATTTTGCCCCCAAAATTTCGGCATACCCCGCAATAACAAATGCGGATACTTTTCCCGCATGTCATTCTTGCGATCCCATGATGATTCCGCGACACTATGTTGATTACATTATACCCTAACCAAGGTACTACCCGCGTTTTCAATCGCCACTCTCCACGCTCTAAAATTGCAACCGACTACTCCTCATAAGGCACGTCAAGTTGCAACTACTTCGAAAGAAATGTTCCTAAGGGCACCATCACATCTCTTGTACGACTTTACATGAGAGATATCGAACACGTCATGAACTTGCTGCAAATGTTTCGGTAAAGCAAGTTAATAAGCTACCGAACCCACCTTAACATTTGTGGGAAAGGTCCAACATAACGTGGTGCAAGTTTTCCTTTTACTCGAAATGATTAATGACCTTCCTAGGCGATACTCGCACCAACACTTGGTCCATCGACCTCAAACTCCGCATGCCTTCTCCCCGCATTGACATGACTCTTTTGTCGATTTTGGTTATACGGATGCGATTTTGAATGAGTTCGATTTTTCGAAGAAGTATCCCAGATCATTTCAGGTCCGAGGAACTTATCATCTCGCACCTCCAACCAACAAGCGGGAGATTCACAAGGCCTACCCTATAAGACTTTTTAAAGCGCCAGCCCGATAGTGAATCAATACAAATCATTATAAGCAAATTCAACTAGTGGGAGACACTGTCCCCAACTACTCTTGCAGTTAAGAACACACATAAGGAGTATATGCCCCAGCATATGGTTTACCCTTTTGGTCTGTCCATCTGTGGAGGATGATAAGAAGTGCTTAACCACAATTTGGTTCTCATGGCTTCTTGGAAACTTGCCACAAGTGGGAAATGAAAATCTCGTTTCAGTGGAAAACTACAAACGAAGGCACCCCATACAGTCCAACTAACCTTCATGACCGGCCACCAATACTGGCGACACACAACTTGACACATAAGTCCTTACCCTGATGCACCGCGACCTTACAACCGCGAGATTCCACCATTTCTGCCTTTCTTAAGTCCCTCTCATTCGGTACAAAATTCTCTTATGGAAATGCACCCCACCCTCAAAGTCAATTGAGCAGGGTACTATTCCTTCAATCAACAGCTGGTGTATGTGGCCTTAACTATCCCTGTCTCTCCTACAACATCTTACAACAGAAATGTCGCGTGCACGGAGGATTAAATTCTGTCCAGGAAGTAATACTTTCTTTCCCATATGGCGATCACCCCCACGATGAATTTTAATTCAAGCATGGGATAATACTTCCCACAAGTTTAAACTTATGAGGCGCATAGACAATAAGTCGATTCTTCAGTATTATTACTTCCCATTCTGACAGAGACTTGTTCACTGAATTCACCCTCGAGCTTAACATCATGAGCTCAGGAGTGAGAATCAACTCACCCTTTTCTTTTCGAAAGCTGAGTTGCCAACGTAACATTCTAACTACGAGAGGCCTCATCTCCTTCGACTTAACCAACCAAACTTCTCAAAATCTACCACTTCTCATTACTAGGGAGCCAATCCCTCTTAGAGTTAACACACAACTATGCGTGGTCAACTCGGGACAGCACTACTAAACTAACGCCACATAAACTAAAGGCCTTATGACCAAACAATCCTAAGGTCTACCTACATATACCCTATCTAAGTCGTATACACATAATACTAAATATATCCCTAGTGCCCAAGGACCTTGTCAACTTTCAACATTTGCTCGGTTTCGTGCGTGGGACGTCTCGCCGAAGCGAAATCCAAACAAGGAACCCTCCCGTTACACTACTACATCACGTTGTCAGTCATCAAGATATACAGGTCTAAGACACATGTTAGGGACCAAAAAGATTCTACTTATATACATTACCATGTAAATAACTGAAGACTTAAAAAATCAAACATTCACTTTTCATAAAGCCTTATAATTATATATCCTTTTTTCAAATTGCCTTCTTATCGAGGCATAACCCGAAGTCTAAATTTGACTTCGCATCCCAGTCTCCCTCGCATCGTTTAGAGGAGAGAACTGTATACAATGCTTCTATTTCGTACTTTAATAGCCACTAATCACTCGTCTACGTGATTTTCGGCTTAACCTTTCCACCCAACAAAATAAAAAAAATAAAAAAAAATGAAATTAACTAAAAGAAGAAAGAACAACATCTCTCCACTTCCAACGTCACTAAGGTTCACGCATGGAGCGTCCCACAAAAGCAGAATCCAAACAAGGAACCCCTCCTATATGCTACTACTCAACTATGTCGGTTGTGGAGATAAGGCATACAAATCACATCATACCCAACCATGTCAAGGACGAGTAAATCGGCCTCCAAGTACAAAGTACCACAATAAGTCCCTATATGTTTACAAACAAGGAATTGAGCGAACCATCACCCATAAAACTCAATGCTAGTAAAAATACTCTCAGCAGATTTTATCAAATCTGTAGTCTGAGAGGAGCTCATAAAACAAAGGAGCGCGTAACACCCGCATCGAATAACACATAACTCAAGTACCTCCGAAATAAAACTTACCCTTAATAGCGGGCGGTGCTAACGAAGCTGGAGAAAGTATAGCCTCCTGAATTTGATGAACTCTCCCATATATTAACTGTCCCTTCTGCATGGGAACAACTGGATCAGGTACCTGAGGTGGAAACTGTACGTATGGCTGTTGCGGAGTCCTAGAAAACTGATCCCCAATTCATTGAGGACACTCCATCGAAGTGACCTGCCTCCCCACATAAGAAGCACCGTCCCTCATTATCCTCTCGACTTCGACACCCGTTATTTCTAAACTGGGTAATGCCTTGGCCCGGATGGCCCTTACCTCCATGACCACCCCGACCTACACGTTGTGAAGCACCTTTACTGTGCCTAATGTTATTACCACCCACAATAAGCCCTCCGAAGCGTTGTCTCTAAAATGAATCTCCTTACTGAGGGTCCCTATCTTACTGCTTACTACTCGAGGATTGGGATGAGGGAAATGCTCATCCTCCAATCCCATGTCCTCTAGGCTTGCTGATTGTCCCACAACAGTAGCCTTCTTACTACCCTGTGTATATAACTGATGCTCCTGGCAATGGAGCAATGCTGCATTCACAATCTCACCAAAGGTTTATAAAGTTGGATTCCCCAGTAGCTACTACCTAATTCCCCAGTTTAGACCTCCATAAAATTTGAGATCTTCCAATCTTCTGGAGTCACTTCATCTGGCACAAAACTCGCCAACCGTGGGAACTCCTCTACATATTCCGCCATAGATCTCACTCCTTACACAACATCCTGGAGCTTCTTTCTCATCTCCCTTTTAACCGTGGGAGGAACGTACTCACGATCGAGCAAATCCCAAAACTCAGTGATCGTCATTATATCACTCTGCTCTGGTGTGATTATTGTCTCTTACCAGTATAAAGCAGATCCGACAAGCTTAAAAGTGGCAAGGACTTGTTTCACTCCTCGCTACATTCTATCATTGGAAGGTGGCATTGTCTGTTCTTTTTCCATGTATTGTCTTTGATAACATCCATGCCTCCCTCGAATCTCCGGGGGAATTTCCCCTTTAGAAAGGACTCTCTAACCCTTTCTCACGGAGTAAGTCCCGTAGGATCTTGAACATCGTGAGCCCATTATTGAGCCTATGGCAATTGTTGGACCACTGCGGTCATGGTGGCGTTAACCGCTTGAGCTACTATGTTTGCTATATCCACAACATTAATGGTCCCTTGTGACGGCGGTGGAGAATTTACCTCCTCTTCTAAAACTCTATTACGTCTCGCTGGGCGACCTCTCTAGGTGGAATTTGAGATGAAGAAATAATAGAGTTAAAATACTATTTGAAACTAACCATCTTGCAGAAGATCGCAAACATAGACAACTACACAGTCCTAACATTAGGCTCTATTTCGAAGAACCGTACCGTAGAACATCACGAATCCACATAGATCCTAAAGACTATAAAACCTGATGCTCTGATACCATCTGTGACAGCCTGCGATCTGAGATAAGGGGTGGCCAGCCTGATACTCAAATGTAACAGGAATCATGGATGGATATCATCCTCATCATCGACAAAATAAACTGAGTATACGGGAAAACCACCCAATAAATTAGAAAACGGGACGACAAAAAGTTTAGAAATTTAAAACCAGTTAAGAAAATTTAATTAAACAACCCAATCTGACAAGTAAGTGGAATTCCAAAATAATATATATAATATAACTAAGACGAATGTATACAAAAGGACCGAATAGACTGTCGGTCCACAGCTACATACAACACAGTGCAACAGTTTAATATCTTACTTAATACATCCATTAATTAAATATGAAAGTTTGGGCCACACGCCTGAAGAAAAGACCCGATCATATCTAGAATACAAAAAATGGAGGCGTCTAATTCAATGTCCTGTAATAATCCGCAAAATCTTACAGCCCGACAAAAGCAAAGGAATGGAAACATCAAAACGGGCGTCCTTACGGTGGATCACCTGAGTGGATACAATCATATATGCAACAAGGAAAGTAAACCGGTCAGGGCCGGGTTCTATATGATCACCAGAAGAAATAAAAAGCATGATAGAAATGAACAGTTATGCATGAATGATAAGGATCATAATATGGCATGTAATCTAGCATGTTAAACATACATTACAATTTAAGGCAATTTAACTAAATGATGAAATGAATGTCATTTACATAAAAGAAAGAAAAATAAATAACTTAAATTTAAAACCTTTCCTCATTTATCCAATTTCCATTATCTTTTGTATTCCTTAATAGGAATAAAAACCATTTATTAACTTCCATAGCTAATTATCTTACCATTTCATCTTTCCATTCCTTAATAGGAATACCATTAATATCAAATGCTCTTTATAGCACATTTCTCATTTCCCGTGCTCTTTATGGCACGTATTCATCTTCTTTATGGCATATAACCATCAAGTCCCACTTGATGCAGAAAAGTTATATTCATATACATATAACGATTCTAGGACCGCCCCTCCGAGTTTCACCACTGGGCGCGCCCCTAAATGACCATCATTTTCCAGGGCCTATTTATACAAGACAACCTGGGCACCTATCGATACATCGGGAAGCAGCCATATGCCTGCAGGAGAGTCAGGACGACACCCGGAATCCCCTCACCAACGCAGAAAACATATAAAAAACCCCGCATATGGCCTATGACTATATCTACCCTGCATTCATTAGCGAGGGGGCATCACCAAGCGCGCAAAATTCCCTTATGATGTCATTTAGAGAGGTTTGTTTAAGTAAATTAACATTTACCATTTTAAATCTCATTTTCATTTTCAATTCCCATTACCAAATTTCCATTATACATGTGTTTGGTTCTTTTTTTTTTAACCTATCATTATTAAACAACTGGGTTTATTTTAGTTGAACTAATCATCTTTAACAATTTGGGTTCATTTTATGCGAACCTAATTCCCCTCGAATATTGACATTGATATTATTCAAATCACAATTTCGAGCTTAGTCTCCAGATAATCATAATGATCCTACAAGTCCCTGAAGTTCATATAACTTTGATAAGCCCCTAAAGTATCCAAGCATGGGCATTTAAACTTCTAATAATTCAATAAAAGAAGTAATGCCTTAACATTACTTCAAACCTTCCCAGAATAAACCCCAGATGAACCCATTCTAGTCTACGGTGGCGACCAAACTCGGATACTATTCTAGGACACTATGTTTACTTCATACAAGAAGATTCCTAGGTCCTAATCCTAAGGAAAAGGTTAAAGTTTGAAAAGGAAAAAATCAAAAGAAAGAGAAAAAAGAAAAAAAAAATAATACAGGATTTCCTAATCGATTCGGCCTAGCCGAATCAATTGGGTTCAGAGAAGCGAATCGATTCGGACTAGCTAAATCGATTCGGTCGAGGAAAAATGACTACTGCATAATTGAAAAATCGATTTGAACAAGCCTAACCGATTCGGACGATGCAGGCTTGCAAACTGTCTCTCAGCGAATCGATTCGTCCAGGCCGAATTGATTCGGTTCTGCTGAAGTTCCTAGTTTTGACTATGGAGTTTTAAACTCCAAATTTCTATCAACACAAAACCAACCAGCCCAATCTCAATTACTTCAACTTATACATCATAAATGTATATAACTACTGTAACAACCCGCCCTTTTGGAGAGGATTAAATTCCATAATTAAGTATAATTTGGAATTTGGAGAATTTCTCGAAATAGTAATTTTTGGAATTTTCGAGGATTTAATGATTTTCGAAGGGTGTTATAAATTATTTTGGGACCATATAGGTCAAAATATTTTATTTATATGTCGCCGTGGAGTATAGCGACAAAAGATGTAAGATTTGGTGTTGAAAACCCGCATTTAATTATATTGGGTTAGAATAGTGATTTGTGGTCAAGTACCTCGGATGGAAATTTCGAATGCGCCATGAGCCTCGAAATGTCCGAGATAGTCGAAAAAGAGTGTCCGATTGTCGAAATTGAGTTCCGTGTAATTTTGGAGTTAAATAGGCTCGTAATTGGGTAAACGATTCGTTTTTGGGTTTTAAAGGGATTTAACCCTTTTCTCCTTATAAAAGGAGGGAGAGGGGGAGAAGAAAGAAGAGACAGAAGAAAGAAGAGAGGGAAGAGAGAGATAGGGAAGAAAAGAGGAAAAATGGGGAGATTCTGGCCAGCCTCCGCGGGATTCAGCTCGAGGACGTCGGATTTTATCCACGAGGCAAGTGTTTACTTGCTTTATTTATTTTTGAGCATAAATATCTCATATCATTGTTGGTATAACAAACCCTAATTATTTTGGGTTGGGTATTCATGGATAAAACGGGTTTTCGGGAGATAAAACGAATAAACCCCTAAGATTGGTAAATTGGAGAAATTTAGAAATTAACCAAAAATATTGGGTGATTTCGGGTTCTAGGATGTTTAGGACCCATATTATAGGTGTATTTGTTGTTGGTAGAAGTTGTAGGCCGTTGGGTGAAGAGATGGAAGCTTGGGGGAAGCTTCCATAGCCGAACAGCTTCTCGGAGAAGAAGCTGTCCGACATGATCGATCGATCGATCATGGGGGCTCGATCGATCGAGCCATCGATCGATCGACGGCCATGGGTCGATCGATCGACCCCTGCTGAAATTGGAAAATTTTCTTAGGGTGATTTGGATGGGATAGATTCCACTTCATCTTGCTTTGAGGTTAATTAGGTGATAACCTAAAGGACCTTTTAGGACTTTATGGTCCATAAATTAAGGAAATTTAGGAGGGTAAAGTAAGGGTTTTAAGTATATAACCCTTAATCTATATTTTCGAGGAAAATAGAATAATTGTAGAAATTGATGGATTAGGGTTCCTAAATTATATTGGGGACTTCTAAATAATTAATTGGACTAGGCATAGTCTTGGGGTTCAAGGAAATGAAATCCTTAACTCGTTGAATTTAAGGTGGTTCGGGAGAGATAAATCCCGAGGATATTTCTCGTAGGCATAGAGGCCTATATAATTATGCTTATAGAAAGCATAATTATATCGATTATCGTTAAGTGTATCCTAGGAGATAATTAGGATAAACTGGGAATATAGGTATGTGTTGATTTCACTTAGAGTGAAGGGTATCATTGGAGATATCCAATAAATCCTTAGATGGGATTAAGGTATATAGTGATTATTAAAGTAAGAAATACTTTGGGTTTAGAATCATGCTAATATGAATGCATGGTTATGATTCCTGGAGGGAATCTTTGGGATTATTGGGCATCGCTAGATGCTATAGGCCATTATGGTCGTTTATATATATTCTAGGAAGAATATATAGGATATGTATATACTGTGTGATTTAGGTATATATATATATGATATGATGGAAATGATTTTGAAAATATGAAAATGAATATTTTCAAAATGGAAAGACAAATGATTTTTAGAATTGATAAAATATGGATTATACACACCTCCCTAAATCGCTATCATAAGGGAAGTTGCACGCGTTGTGGTGAAGCCTTCCTAGCTGTTGAGCAGGTTGGATATAGTCCCTAGGCCATATGGGCGTTTATTTGTTTACTGCGCTGGTTAGGGGATTCCGGGTGTGGTCCTGACTTTCCCGCAGGCAATATGGCCGCTTCCCGACGTTGGTAGGTTCCCAGGTTGTCTTGTATAGATAGGCCCTGGAAGATGATATCCATTTAGGGGCGCGTCCAGTGGGGAAACCCGGAGGGGAGGTCTTAGATTTATTAAAGCAATTCATGATAATGGATTGGCTTTAATTTACATTTCCTGAGTATAAAAAGGGAAATGGGATAAAGGTTTGGCTTCGGTAACACTCCCGGATGGAAGAAGGGATGTGGAAGCATATGATTTGATCAAAGCATTTTCATGCTAATGAAAATGGCTTTGGGTACATTTCCTGAGTATAAAAAGGGAAATGGGATGATATAAAGGAAAAGAATTTTATAATAATAAAATTGGCTTTTAAAAAGTACATGTTATGGTAAAGCAATTCATGCTAATGAATTGGCTTTTAAATACATTTCCTGGGTATGAGAAGGGAAATGGAAGGTTTTGATATGAGTATAGAATACACCTCAGTTCGGGAGATAGATCCGGATGATTATGGATATATGTATATATAAATGGATGAATCGAGTACCGAGGGTCTAATGGATCCCGATGATCGACCTTGTCGCATAGTAGTGTATCGGGGGGGGGGGGGGGTTCCTTATTTGGATTTCTATTTGCGAGACACCCCACGCACGAATATGGCAATGTGTTGAGACTGGGGAGAAGTTTAATCCTTAGTTCTCTAATATTATAAATGCTTATGATATATATATATATATATATATATATATATATATATATATATATATATATATATATATATATCTTTCTGTACTGAGGGGCTGGAGGATCTCGACGATCGACCGTGCCGCGTAGTAGTGTATCGGGGGGGGGGGTTCATTGTTTGGATTTTGCTTTGCGAGACACCCCACGCACGAACATGGCATAGCGTTGAGACTGGGGTGAAGTTTAGCCCTTAGTACATTGCTTGGACTATCTAGGATTGATAGCGGGTTGGTGATTAGACTAGTTAGGCAGGGATAGCTTGACTAGGGTATGTGTTAGGGTGCGTTAGGTGTGCACTACTAGAGGAGAGGTGAGGGGTATCTCATGGGAGTGCGATACCAATTTAAATATGAGATAAAACTATTTTTCTAAAAATAAAGCATTTATGCACTTACAAAATATTTTCAAAATTCGGGCTCTGACCCGTTTATCTACTCTCCTTTCTTTCTATATATATATTATATATATATATATAGGTGTCCAGACACAGGGACGCCTGGATGGAAATCCTTTCGAGTCAGACGTCTGCTGCAGCAGCTGTGGATGCTTGTGGGTTCTCAGTAGACGCTTCTTTCCTTGTACTCTAGATATGAGGTATTGTACAAACATTCGGGCCAATGGTCCAACTGATTTTATTTATTCTTCTCACGTTATTCGATATGGTTGTATATTTGAACCGAGTGTTCGGTTATTTTATTTCATTTCATTTTCATTTCAGTTTCATTACGCATTAACTTGTGGATGTTTAATATTAATTGTTTAAAAAGAGTAGTTAAGTAAAAGTTTTTAACGCTCGCCTAATAGGATATTAGTAATAAAATGGATTTTCGACAGTGATGCTAAGAATGATCCATATGTAACTCCTGTTATAATTTGATATAGGAGTGATCGCCTGGTATCCCATTTGGCGAGTTGTTACAACTACCATCATCAACAACATTTATCATCCAAATCAATTTCTAAGGGTTAATACCCAAATAATCTAACAAAACCCTAAATAAACTAAATCATAACAATCCACAACTAACAATGCTAATTAATCCACTTAAATCATATAATAGCAAATAGATAACTTTCCTTGATCATGCAAATGCAGATTTGATTTGGTGTAGGCAATGATCCAAGCTTGAATCTCCAAATTTCTCTTTTTCTCCCAAAGTTCTCTTCCTCTCTCTACTCTCTCTAGGGCTCATTTTGTAAAAATGGAAGAAAAGAAATGGGTTGGGGGACTTAAAACGTGGCTTAAGTCTAAAAAGCCCAACTTTAATGACTAATACGCGATATAATAAATCGCAACTACGCATTTAAGCCACAACTATTCAAAAGTGCCCGAAATACCAAAATGCAATATAGCACTTAATTTGACTGTCTCGCACCTACCGGGACTAACTGCACCATCCAAATTATCATTTTGGAATTTTATAACTCATTTTAGCTTCTGGTTTCTCGTTAAAACAAAATTTCATTTTAATTCTTATGACACAACAAGTCACCACATGGATATTTTCACCTACTCATCAGGTAATCATACAACATTTCAGTAAATATGAACCTTTTTCATATTAAATTAATATTTACTCCACAATCCATCATTTTATATAATTACTACACATAGTAAATAAATATAAAATAGGCTCTCAAAAGTGAGGGTTGTTACACCAAGCAGACCTGGAAGCTGACTCTAAGCGAATCGATTCGCCCAGGGGGCCAAATCGATTCGCCCCTGCGAATTTGCCAAGAATGGCTTACGGGTTATAAACCCTAGATTATCCCCAAAACTCAAATCTCTTCCATTTTTTCTTACATCCAACATCATTAATCTTCCCCAAATCATCCTACATGATTATTAACTACTAAAATCCACCATTTCATCAACATTAACCATGATTAGGGTTAAATCACCACAAAACCCATATTTGTTCATTTGATCCCATTACACAACTATCAATACAATTTATACATCTTAAATCATATATTAGCAAGTAGAAAACTTGCCTTGAGGTATTAATCTTAGATTTCTTCTTGGTAGCAACAATCCAAGCTTCAATCTCTCTCTTTTCTTCTTTTTCCCCTCTTTTCTCCTCAATTCTCTTCCTCTCTCTTTATCCCCTTTTCTCTCTATGTTTAAGACATATAATAAGGAAATTAAGGGATTTAGAAGACTAAAAAAAATCGGGGTTTAAGTCTAAAGTTCCCAACTTAAATGGTTTATACCACATTAAAATGACTCTCAAATACGCATTTAAGTTAAAAAGAGTCAAAAGTGCTCGGAGCCTAAAAATACAATATGGCACCTATTTTGACTCTCTCGCACATTCCAGGACTAACTACCCCCTCTAGAATGGCATTCGGTAATTTTATGAATTATTTCGAGTTCTGATTCCATTCAAACCATAATGTCATTTAAAACACATGACACTATAAAACATGCAACATGATGATATTTACTTACACATACGGTAAATATGAAACATTCTATTAAATATTAATTTTCAACTCATTAAATTAATATTTATTCCAGTTCCAACATTTTATATAATTACCTCATGCGGTGAATTAATAGAAAATGAGTCTCCTAAAAGTGAGGGTTCTTAAAAAATTGAACAAGTATTACCGATTACTCCAAATATCTTATTTTTTAATATTTTCTTGCCTCAGGACTCCTATACCCTGGATCACTGATATAAGTCACCTATAGATCATGTGAATAGACAAATGAGGGAAATTTTGATTTATGTTACCTTGTTCAGATTATGACATTATATCTTTATTCTTTATTGATTTGTATTTCAGGTTGGTTACGATGAGGCTATATTTTTATCGCGTGTAGATAAGAAAGATTTTCTTCTTTGGACAATTACTAGTGCAATGAATTTATTCCTTGGTATAGAGATTGGTGTCCTTATTGGGGTAAGTATAAGCATATGATATTGTATTGAAAGTTGTCGAGCGTAACGATAAGAAATTTGATTACTATTGCTATGCATAAATGATTGTTTCAACTTTCCATGTATCAACGTATTATCAGATTTTAATGGTTCAAGTTTGCAAGGATGAAAAATATATCAAGTTCTTTATTGTTTTACTTGGCCCTGTTAATAATACAAAATGGATTAGGTTAACTTTTATGCGCGTGTTAACTTTAAATAATGGATTGCAAAACTAATCCGACTTGAAAAGTTGAGGCAAGTTAACTTTTCATTTTCTACCGTAGCGTATAAATAAAGTTATATACATTTGTTTGTGTTATCATCTGTTCAAAAGAGCATATATTAGGGAATGGTGTTGCTCAAGAGATTGCAGAGGCAGATGCCGCCATTGCAGAGGATGAAGTGGCTGCAAAGGGAAGCAGAGAATGCAGAATGCGATGCGGAAGCAGCACAAGCATTTGTCGAAGCATTAAAAATGCTTTGTATCTGGTAAACCCACAAAATCAATTATTATATTTAATTTCAGCTCCTCTCTTTAAGTCACACATCTATATTATGACGCTGATGTTTATATTTGGTGTAAATGAAGCTCAATATGGATAGGGATGGAAACGGGTCTGTTCGGGGTTGGGAAAATCCTCCTCATCCCCGTCCCCGTACCCATCACCGTCCCCATCCCCGTTAGAAATATCATTCCCCTTCTCCATCCCCGCCCCGTTCCCCATTATAACGGGTTCGGGGATCCCCGTCCCCATTTAAAACGGGTATCGGTTTCCCCGCGGGGAACCCATGTCATTTTTTTTAACAAAAAAATTTATTTCATCATGAAAAAGTTTATAGCACCCTATCCCTTATGTTTTCCCCCATGTTGAAAAAAATAGAATTTGGAAGTTACTTCAAAAAAGTGTTTACAAGAATTTAAAAAAGGGAAAAAGCAATCACAAAGCTTTACAATTAATCATATTCAAGAACAAAAATAAAACTATGTATGAAGCATGTAAACTATTTGCTTCCAAAGAAAATGAAAGAAAACAATAAATTTGGAATCTAGACTTTTCATAGCCTGGGGCAATAAATTAAAAAAAAAGAAAAACTTGCAGATTAGGTATTAAAAAGTCAAACCAATAACCAAGAAAATAACATTGCCAATTTTAATTTGGAATAACAACCAAACACACCTAAAAGTCAATAATCGCAAACCCATAAAGAAATGAAAAAAAGAGAGCTTAAAAAGTATAACCCCGTCATATTAACAACTTCACCAACCAATCTGATCAATAAAGAAAAGAAATCAAAAATATTTGCTTCATGAAATTTTTCGGGGATTTTTTTAAATCCTCGAACCTGCCTCGATCCCCGAATCTTAATCCCCATACCCTATCCAATAGGTTCAGGTATCCGCGGGAACTCGAATTTTAGGGAAAATTGCCATCCCCAAATCCGAAATCAAGTAGGGGTCGAATTGACATGTTGAGAATTAGCCTTTTTCTATCTTCTTTCACCCCTTTTTATAGCGTTGTGATATTGTTAATTTGTATGACTAAATGTTAATATAATAACTAATATGATAATTTTATTTTGTTTCACAAAATGTCATATTTACATCCCCATCAAGTTTCCACCGTTGCGGCTTGCGGCGTTGATGGCGATGATAGTAGAACGAAATTTGATTGTCAACAACAACGAAATTTTTTTTAGATTTCATTTGATCGGTTATAATATAAAAATATCTCATTTGGAGATGATTGTATTAGGATGTTATATTGGATGCTTTTATTAAAATAATGTAAATTTCGGGGCGATTGTATTATGATGTTCCATTTGTTTGGTTTAAATTTCTTTTGTAAACAAAGAGTGGGAGCTTATTTACATGTAAATGTTAAATATATTGCCCTTGTTTTGTGGCCTATGTTTGTATATATTCTTAGGATTTAAATAGTGTTGTAAGAATAATTGAATTTGTTCAAATTCAGGACATTGGATTTCAAAAATTATATTTTTTTCAATATGTATTAATATTACAAACAGCATTTTACCGTTGCTAATTCTGAATTTTATCGTTACTATTAGTAAAAGAATTTTACCATTACTAATTTTGAAATTTACCGTTACTATTAGTAACATAAATTTACTCTTACTAATTCTGAATTTTACTGTTACTATTAGTAACAGAATTTCTCGAGTTAAAGATGGAGATAGATGTCGATCGAGGTTGGGATTTCATGGTGGAGTGGGAGAGACGTAGTTAACCGAAACGAGGGACTCACGAGTTGGGTGGGAATTAAAAAGAACCGTTGTATATTATTTCATTAAAAATAATGATGTGACTTATAAAAAAATTATGGCTGAAAAAACTGAACAACCAGTAATATTCTATATCTAAAAAATTATGATTATTTATAATAAAAACACGACAAATGATATATAACAGTGATGATATATATTTAATACTCATATATTACAATCTAAACATCATATGAAGAAGCTACATTCAATATTAATATCATTATCATTGTTCTAAATAAAACCCAAGCAATGGGTAAACATGTCACTCTCAATACATTTTAACTGCTTTCAGAATCAATATCATTATTCTAAATAAACACAAACATTGGGTAAACAGGTGATGCGATTTGAATGGGAAAAACAATACGTGATACGATTTCTTGCAGCTGATCCAAGTAAGTAAACTGATGTGATTTCTACAAATCCCCAAAAAAAACTTAATCTAGGTAAACAGGTGATGCGATTTTGAATTAAATAAAACACCTGGTGCTATTTACTATAGCCGATCCAAGTAAGACACCGATTTCCACAAATTCAAAAAAACGTTGGAGTTAATGTGATTTTTTAGGAACAGTGATTTCTACACCTGAGACTAGTGCGATTTCTACAAATCTAAGATTAGCCACAATGAAGATGGAGAGAGAAATCGAGTGGTTCAAATATTGAGAACGGGATTTCCGTTATGATATTGTGAGGGGAGTGGGGGAGTCATGCCAAACGGGTGGGAAATTGGATTTACCTCAAACCATTGTATAATGGTTTAATTAAAAGGGTAATTAGGTCACTCTTAGATAAAATGTTGTATAATGGTTAGACTAAAAATATATTTAGGTCTATTAATTAAAAGAATGATGTAAAATCAAAAAGTTCTAGTAATTTACAACCATTGACTTGTCAGTGATGTAAATTAATTTTTAAAAGAGTCTTAAATAAGCATTTTTCTTGTAGTGTGTACCTTTAATCCAAAAATCAATGAAGAAATGCCATACCCACTTGATTCCTTAGGTCTTCCTGACATCGATGCGAGAGAATGTCAAAATAAGACTCTTACAATAAAGTTCAAGAATTATAACTATTCCACTCACATAATTAACCAAAACGAGGACGATATTCCTTTTTAATGCCCAATTATTGCAAATCATTATTAGATTTGAGGCCATCTTTTGATTTTCCCTTTACATATAACAATGTGGAAATGAGGCTCTCACTTATATTCTTCTTGATGTGCATCACCTCCAAAATGTGACGTAAATCTAATGCCTAGAGAGAAAAATGAGGGAGAATTATTATGAAAAATAAATGTTCTAAAACTTTTAATAAAATCGCATTAAGTTAGTGGATTATATTATGAGTTAAAATATACATACATTCCAATACGATAAATAAACAAATATTAACTTATTTTTTCAACAACACTTTCTTCCTCTTATGCTTCTTCCCTTTACCGAAAACATTTTCAACACCCTTCAGTTCATCTAAAATTTCCTCTACATTCAAAGGTTTTGGTGGCCTCCTCAATTATTTAAATTAATCAAACCAACTCGTTTTGGTAACCCTCCATGTATGGTTCATTGGAAGAAAACCTCTATGGCCCATAAACACCTATTTCATACTCTTTGATAACCGTAGTGAAGATGTGTTAGGACCACAAATTGGACATGAAAATTCCCCCCTTATGGTACATCCAGCAAAATTTCCATATGCAAGAAAGTCATTTATTATCCACATAAAAATAGCTCTCAAGTTAAAAGTAGAATGGCTAGATGCATCATATATCTCCATCCCATTATTCCACAACCCGATTAAGTAATCTATAAGTGGTTGCATATATACATCTATTTCATTTCTTAGTTTCTTTGGCCACAGTATAAGCAATGTCAACATTAAATTTTCCTGCAACATGCATAACCATAGGGGAAGATTGTACACAGTTAGAATTGTGGGCCAACAACTATATCTCAAGTTAAGATTATTAAAGGGAATAAATCCATCCGTTGCAAGTCCAAGCCTAAGATTTCTTGGATTATATGTGAAATGAGTCCACTTTTTATTAATTGTGTCTCATGCTAATGAATCAACTGAATGTCGCATCTTTCCATCTTTTCTTATGTGAGTTGAGTGCCACTGCAACTACTCTTCTTTAACTGATGATAAAAACATCCTTTTAAATATTGGGATTATTGTAAAGTACTAAAATACTTTTGCAAATACTCCTTTCTTAACCTTCTTTATGTGTTCGTCAACTTTCCACCGTGTGGATCCACATTTAGGGAATTTATCCAAATGTTCATACTCTTTTCTACATAAACAACCATCATTAATTCATGCATCTATCTTCTTATAGCCATGATCAAATTCTTTTAGAAACCTTTTTGTTGCATACAAGGACTTAAAAAGAACGTTATCCCCGAGAAACATTTCATGTATAGACTCAAGAAGTTCATTAAATCCTTTATCAGATAGTTCATGTATAGCTTTACGCTTGTATAAAGTTGTAATTGCTGACATCTTTGTATACTTTGTACACCCAAGATATAAAGGAGTCTTAGCATCTTTCAACTTTTGTTTCAAACATTCATCACCGCTTTCAAAACTATCTCTGGCAAAAACTGCATTTTGAACATAAGCATCTCTATATATCTTATGTAAATTTGACAATTCAATATCAAAATCATTTGAGTATAAAAAAGTTGAATGTTCTCTGTGAAAGACCTACTTCTTGTACGTAGGATCAAAGCCATGAATGACTAGGTGTTCAAATAGCTCTACCTCATCTTATTAATAAATATATTTACTTTTTTTACAAGGAAATATTATCGTATAAGGATTTCTAGCAGTTTTCTTGGCAGATTCAATAATTTTTTACACGCTATCTTGGTAGTCCTCAGTATGTCTACATATATTAAAAAAAAGCATGAAATCATAATCACTTCTCAATTTTTCAACAGTGTTCATTCAGAAAAATACTTTAGGTTTTTCTAATATATGTCAACATATATGCATGCATGTAATAATAATAATAATAATAATAATAATAATAATAATAATAATAATGACAATAATAATAATAATAATTATAATAATAATAATAATAATAATAATAATAATAATAATAATAATAATAATAATAATAATAATAATAATAATAATAATAATAATAATAATAATAATAATAATAATAATAATAATAACAACAACAACAACAACAATAAACCTTGGAAATCTTGACCAATCTTTTTCAATCTTGAGTTTCCCACTTGGTAGTTTTTGTTATGTTTATGCTAGCAAACACCAATATTGAAAAAGAGGGAAAATCTCAACAATAAAAGGATAAAATCTAATTATATTAGTTGCATTCTACTAAATCATATTAGATTAGTCACTAGCTACAAAGGGAGATTGAAATAGATATATAGTTAGACCATCAGAGATACAAATTAACATGAATGGACTATGGCCATTTTTGTCTTATTCATGGTTTCCTCGAGGATATAAGTAATATAAACACCCACTCTCAACAGTACATATTAATACACTTAAATCAACTTGACCTTTTGTAATACAAATATGTTCAGAGATATCAATATGGGTATATACACTGAATAATTTCAAAGTAAGAGATACAAAAATGAATCACGAAAAAGATATCTATATTGGATATGATTTGTAGTGTCTGAATAGTAACCAAAACAATTACCTACAAAATAGAACGATGAAATATTGCACATGAAAACATCAGATTTAGTATTAATGATGTTGCCCTAAAAAAAGAATTTACCCAAAATTCAATAAAGTCCAACTAAGAAAGAAAACAAGAATAACGCAAAAGTTGCTAGATTTCACATTAAATATCAAATGTCAAATAGTGACAAAGTTGTTTAGGATCCAAAAAATTCAATTTTCAGGATGTAAGATCCAATAAACTTTCACATCTAAAAATATAGCATCAAAATATCATCCGGTGCATGATTACGTGTCTCTAAAAAATAAGTAACAAAGTCATAGGCCAAAACTTGACCAAATTAGAAATAATAAATAAATATATTATGAACATGATTTCAATCAAGTCCGTTTTGATGCATAAATAACTTACTAGTATCTGCTTTTTTAAACAAAATAAAAAACTTATACATAGTCATGTTCTGTTTCAATTCTAAATAGATTATGAACCTTTTTTCAATCAAGTATGGCTTATATATTCATGCAACCTTGTTTTTCTTCATTCTGTTTCAATTCTATAAGTACACTATAAAGATAACAATAACTATATACACAATAATAAGATATACTTTTGTTTCATTTTCATTTCGAACCAACCAAAAGATCTAATATCTTGATATCATCTAAATAAATAACTAAAAAACACTTCAAGGTAGAAAAAATACCCAAAAACTAAAAAAGAACATTACACCTTCTGTTTACTCGGCAAAAAATATCATAAACTCAAGAAGTAAACATAATATTACAATTTCAAAATAGGATATTTTGAATAGTATAGTTTGTATGTTCAATCAGTTTTGAGTTCTAAATGGAAAGGATGTTTGAATATGTAAAGTGTTACCATGTTGGGAAGCCTTACGAAGTGGGAGGGGCACAATAATTTATATTGTGGCATTTTACTGAACATCTTGCTTGCACATGTTAAAAATAGTTTGGGTGATTATATTTGTTTATTTGATCCGAAATTATCAACAACAACAATTAAACCAATAATAATTTAGTTCAAAGCAACAAAGAAATCAAATTACGCATCCCGAGTAATGAACACCAATAATTAAATTATCCATTGCTACCTGATATGCTTTCACCCAGGCCCATCACAAGCGTTGATGTTCTCTAACCATATTTGATTTCCATCTCCCAAATGTGGGTGGCAATACCCAATCTCAAGAGAGACAAAAATACAATAAATAAAATATTCACACATTAATAGAAATAAAATAAAACAAATAAAGGTGGGCCGGGGAACATGACAACACATTTAGATAATATATTGAAATGTCAGGAATTTTTACTTATATCAATTCGGACAATAATAGCAAAAAAATAAATGTAGAAAATTCCCCTCTAGTTAAATATATCTTGAAATTCATAATTTTAACAATATTACTTATTATGAAAAAAATGATTTTCTTAATTTAAGACAAATGGAGAACTAAAATTTTACAAAACATGCATAAATGATAGAAACATAGATTATTGAAGAAAATAACTCTTTCTAGATCCTTTCAATATCTAAGAAAGACATAAATCAGAAGTCAGCGAATTCAGATTTCAGGTAAGAATATTAGTAGAGAAATCAATAACTGAAAATCTCATATGGCGTATAAAAACAATAAACAGAGAATAATTACATTGAGTTTTATGTGCACATAAAGGTATACACGTCTCCATATATACCATATATAGTTGGGGATAACATGATAAGAGAATGAGGCAAGAATAATCAGGTAGAAGAATATATATCCACAACTAGATAATCATTCTTTAGACCTAAAACAACAAAAACACATACAAAACAGGATCAAAATTATACTTTTTTATCCTCGTAAAATTGAAATAAAAATACAAAAGCCCATGTCATGGATAGTAAAATCTAGGGAACTCATAAAAAATTGTTGTCAAATTTATTTTTCAAATCTGAGTGGGGCACGTATTCCTTCTGCCCTGATGTTGATGTAAGAAATTGTCATGTTACGTGAACTAATGAGAAATGAACATATGTTATCCAGAACGGCATAAGTCCTAGTCAGCAAGGATTAATTCCCCGACCAAGTCCAGGAATGCCGACCAACATATTAAGAAGCCCGACCAAAAGCAGGAAGACCGACCAACGTGGTCAGCAAAATGACAACAGTTGTATACATTATGAACATTGTACTGATGTAAATGCCTATTTTATAAAGGCATTCAATCCTTTGATATTCTGACTCTTGTACACCCTCAGGTGAAATCAATACATTATAATCCCTACATCCAATAGGGTGACACAAGTGACAAAAAAGCATGCATAAGACAATACACAACAGTGAATGTAGTAGTTTCCCTTTAGTCGAACCACTTTAAAAATCTTCTTTGTCTCTCTAACTTACACATTTATTTGTGATCAAATAATTAGATATAGTCTAGTTTTTTACAACAATAGATTGGCGCGGTCTGTGGGAATGTGTTCTAAACATTTTAACTCATTTACTTAGTCAACATGACTAATTTTCCTGAATTAAGTGCGAGGAATTATGGCATCACACATGTTCCTTCTGCTCCACCAATGCCCAATGATTTAACTGGAATCCTGGCTAGTCTCTCCAGAGGACAAGAGGCTATAAAGGATAACATGAAGAAGTTAACACAAACCCTACAAGCTAGGCCACCTTCTTTATTCGCTCCAGGAAATATGCCACCACCGCCTCCAAGAAGTAGTAGACAGAGCCAATCAGGACTACTACAGATACCTCCTATCTCCCAGCAGTAAGTTCTTCTCTCAGAACAGCGGATCCTTATGATGATCAATATTTTACTCATGAAAGATTGAGTACCGTAGAGGGGCTATGTCGGGCATCTCCTTCTGACCATTTGGGACCCAAGGGGAACAAAAATATTCCCAGGGCATTATTGAGAAATACTCAATGCCTAACAAATCAATAGGAAGGATCAACCCAGTCTAGATCAGATGCCCGATGAACTGCTTGCACAAAGCAATAATCGAAGGATAAACATTCAGCGTAAACAATTGGTCGAAATGAAAAAGTTGCAACACACAGATCTAACGCAGGTAACAATGCATGGAAGGGTTCCATCCAGCGATTGGAGGATAAATTGGGAGAAATGGCTAAAGTCAAGAACCATTTGCAAAGAAACTTTATGAAATGATCTCCATTCATACAACCTATTGTGAATTTTTCCACACCTTCAAAGTTTAAATATCCTATAATAACACCCAATTATGATGCAAAAACTGATATCGTCCTTCATATAGAGCATTATCAAGCAATAACTGACATTTATGTCGTCCCCGATGAGATGAGATGTAGGGAATTTTCATGGACAATTACAAGACCTACTAAGATTTGCTATAACAGTCTTCCTTGGGGGTAAATTTCTAGTTTCCATCATCTTTCCTAGCTATTTATTGGTAACTTCTTCTTTATAGCTAAACTAGTAAAATGAGTTGCTCATCTGCTCAGTGTCAAGCAAAAGGTGGGAAAAAGTACTAGAGATTACATTACTCGTTTTAAAAATGAAAGGTTAGAGGTTGTGGATTACGAGGAGAATGTTGTAATAACAGCTCTTATGAGTGGGTTTATCCCCGAGAAACTCTACTATATGATTGCTTAAGATACCCCAAAGACAATGACATAATTAAGGTCTAAGGAACCCAAGATCATGAACGTTGAGGACGCAATGGCAGCCAAACGGGGCTCGAAGGTTAAAATTGAAGGGAAATTTGACAAAAAGGAGCACAGAGATTCTAAGGAGCATAAGGAATTGAAGAAGAAAGGGATTATTGATCGACTTAAAAAGTATAATAATTACACTCCATTAACGATGGGTATTCACCATGTCTTGGAGGAAATAAAACATAATGAAGATGTACATTGGATTGAGAAGTTGAGGAGCTCCCCTATCAAAAGGGATAAATCGAAATACTGTGAATTTTATAAATACCACGATCACACGACATATCATTTCATAGTCTTTCAGAACGATATTAAAACTCTCATTCGAAGAGCGAAACTGAACCAGTTTGTTGATCGACAGAATAACGAAGGAGCTCGACAAAAGTCCAAATCTCCTAGCAAGCCCAGAGACGAGAAAAAGAGGATTCATGAAGATAATCAAGAGGATAATCCTAATCTACCATGGAAACCCAGGCAACCAGAACGTGAGGTATTCACGCTCAACTTTGGTTCTTCTGACTGTTAAATGATCACATGTGGAGATGCATGAGGAGGTGACCATACTACAGAATTAAAAGTTTACCTGAATGAGACGTAAGCTTGTCCCTATATACAGAGGATTGATATAGACAAAGAACATCGATAGAGGAAGGTCAACAGAGACAAGCTGGTAATCAACTTCTCTAAAAATGACCTCTTAGATGTATTTTACCCCCATGATGATCCTTTAGTAATCAAAGTCAGAAATCAGGATATCATTATTTCCAGAGTACTAGTTGATAATGGAAGCTTGGAAGATAATATGTTCTATATTTTCTTTGAAAGTATGGATTTTAAGCTCAGCCAATTGGAGCCCTGCCATAGACCTTTAATAGATTTTCGAGTGAAAAAGTATTCTCTTTGGGAACAATTAAGATGGAGGTGTTGATCGACATATGACCAGCCAACCGAACAGTGAAGATGCATTTCTTTTTAATCGATAAACATCTTCATTCAACCTATAACATCATTATCGAAAGAGTATTGACGCGACTCAGATTGTGTCTCTAAAGTGCGTGCTCTCTAGGCTCAAGTGCAAGCCTGTCGATCAAGTAATAATCCGACAAGTTGGGTATCGATCCTCAGGGAAAAAGGACAACAGAGTTGTGACGACGGGATAAGACGGAGGAATCCTAACGTTGACTCTAAGAAGAAAGGAAAAGATTTGGTTTTGGGAATGATTAGACTAAATGCAATTATGAAATTATGATGAAATATGCAACTAACTAAATTACCTGAATTATGAGTGAAAAATTGAATTGAAACTTTTTAAACTAAATGATGAGAAAATAGGACGGGAATACAATCCCCCAACCCTAGTGTAGTGCAGCGATAACGTCAATCATAAATTTATCCGATTAATCAGACCCGAAATTTAGGACTCCCAAGCATTATGTATACGAGGTTCAAGCCCGCGTCATACCTAATCTGAGGATGAGTAAATCGGTATCGCGATAATTGCACTCAAATTGAACTCTAAATCATCACGAGTACCCAAAGGTAAATGAGATATAAAGATCCACAATTATTATGCAATTACACAATATGATCAAAATCAATCGTTAAATTCATCGGATTAACATTATACACATGCACTAACACATCAGGTTGGGTTCATGCATCCCAACCTTTTAAACCTAGCCGGACATGTTAAATTGACTAATGTAATACCCCGTATTTTTATGCTACATTAATTTGGGGATTTATCAAATTTATTGTGAGTGAATTATTTAAAAAAAATCCAGAAATTAATTATGTTATAATTATTAACGTGACGAGAGTTAGTAATTATGGGAAATTGGCTGAATATTACTAATGAGCAAAGTAATATATTATATTGGTTATATTGAATGTCATGAGTGAGTTAACTGACAATTTCGGAAATTTAAGTCGGAACGTGCTCGTGTCGCGTCGGGACTAAATTTTGATAAATAAAAAAGTGAATATTTTATAAGTTGTTTGTATGGTCGTTTTAAGTGCGCCAACGCGTCCGGAAGGGTCGAGATAGTCAGAAAAGTGTACCCGGGGGTTTAGTTTGGGTCTTGGGGCGTTTTTAGGCCTAATTAGTACCCCGGGAGGGCGTTTTGGACATTTCACCTTTTTGGGTAATTAAACCCACGAAAATTCCAAGGGTTATATCAGATATCTGGATGGTCACCTAGGGTTAGAAACTCTAAACACAAGTGACGGCCATTGGAGAAGAGAGGAGAGAGCTCTCAAGGCAATTCAAGGCCAAAAAGCCACCCGTTTACGCCGCCGTCACCGCCAACGCGTAGATCGCGAGACGAGGAACGCAACCATACCAAAATCAGCCGTAAATCAGAATACCAAAAATCCCAGGCAAGTGTTTATCTTGCTATTTTCGTTGGTGCAATTTCCATATTAGTTTAGGAATGATTAGGGATGAAATATGTGGAAGAAAACCCAATTTGTGATAGGAAAATCCATGTAGTATTGATTGATATGATGATTCTGGAAACCCTTACCATGTAGAGGAAATTAACCACGAAATTTTGATGATTATAAGAAAGAAATTCTGGAGAAAGATTTGTTAGAAAACTGTTTAAGAAAATTCTAGGGTTCTTGATAATTAGATATAATTTTGGGTTGAAAATCCATGTTTAAATGATGAATATGTACATGACTTACATTAGAAACATCTGGTATATTGTTATAATGTTAGTAGTAGAATTTTTGGGACGTTTGGGGTTGGAAAACATGGATTTGGATGAAGAAAATTGGTAGAACCCGTAACTGCAATTCTGCAGAAATCAAAATACCTGCATGATCGATCGATCGAGCATAGAGCTTCGATCGATCGAAGGTTCGATCGATCGAGTCCCAGACCTCGATCGATCGACCCCTCCTGGAAGACTCCTATTTCCCGTGTTTAATTAGTTAAACTAAATTTATCGTGAAATAATTCTTGGGTATTCTTAATAAAATGTTTTGGGAGATAGGAAAGACCAGTAGGACATATGAATAAGTGTTGGGAACTTTATTATAAGACGAGAAGTTTGCTTTTGGGATAATTATATAATGAATGATGAAACTACGTATTTCAAGTGAGAGATTACGGCGAATAGCTACGATAGTGAATAGAGGTATACCTACTGAATTTTCTACTTGGAAGGATTGAGTCCACGAGTGTCACGTAATAAGTGAGTAAACTCTTCGTGTTAAGGTTAGAGATGAAACCTTATATGTAATACTAATAATGTGAAATTAAGGATAAATGTTGTAATTATGGGTGACGAGAGTAACCTATATTAATATGATAAAAGTGGTATATTTATATGATTGTGTGTACATATATTATATACATGTGAAAAACATACCGCGCTACTTGCTATCCTTGAGGTTACCGCGCTGGGACAGTCTTATCTCGATGGGACCTTTATGGGGGATATTGAATTGTACCCTAGAAGATAGATATCCTTGGTACAGGCTATCGAATCGATAGTTCAAACGGTCCTAAGAGACGCAAGTATGTGCCATCCTCTTAGAGACTTGGAATCTATGCTTCGCCTTGATATTGTTTGTGTATGTGTTAATACAGTTCGAGAGTGATTCCAAACTTGTATTCCCCTTGATATTAGTGGTATGGGGTTTGGATAGTATAAGTATGCACGCACCATAGTTTTATTTGGGGTGCTGTTATTTTATATATACGAGTAGTTAATATATATATGAGATTTGGAAATTTGAAACTGCCTACTGTGATTTGATAAGTAGGACGTGGGTGATGACTCAAATAGTAAATACTTGTTTTGTGATAGTATAATATGACACTGGGAAACTTTATAAATTAATAAAAGCTAAAACGAGAGTTGTGCTGCTAATTAGAAGTATTCTTTTTAAACAATGATATTGTTCGATTTTGAAATCTTATGAGTAACTTAAGATAAGCTAAATTATTGGGAAGGGTAGTATGATAAAATGATAAGATAAACCGTTGGGAAGGTTAGTACGATAGGCGTGCACATTAGAAGAGAGGTGAGAATTTCTCAAGAGAGTGTCGCTCTAATATGTTGTTGCATTGGCCTGTATCAATTTAAATACTTGCTAAACAGATTTTAAATCATACACACTATCGGGCTCTGACCCATTTCTTTTTCTCCATCTCTCTTGTATATATATGTATATATTTCAGGTGCCCAGCCACAGGGGCGTCTCGCTTAGGATCCCTTGAAAGGAACGTGCTGCAGCCTAGGTGGGAGTTGCAGGTCACTTGCGTAGATGGCTTCCTTTATTGATTCCATTTCTAGCATTCTCATTTATTGGGCATGTGTCGCCCTTTCCATTATTTCATTATTATTGGGACATTTGTATTTCAGATATTTCTAGTATTGTCACTATGGGATTTATTTAGTTTGTATTGTGTTACTTTATATTTTGCATGTTGTCATTCGATTGACGAATCTTTTAAATTAATTGGACTATGTTGCAGGAATTTAATGTGGTGTGATTCTTACTTATTGAATGTTGTTAATAAAATAAATGATTTTTCTTTAAATAAAATTTGGAAAGTATGTATGAAAATGGTTTTGACACTTAGCTTAATTATTTAGGGTGTTAAATCGGAAAATTTATTTTTATCGACAGTGATGCTGAGAATGAACCAACTGTTTACCTTGATTTAATTTAATAAAGGAGTGATCGCCCGATATTTAATTAGGCGGGGTGTCACAGGTGGTATCAGAGCATCAGGTTCTAGTGTCCATAGGATCTGTACGGCTTATTTCGGTTTCAGCTTAACGTTATTGCTATAGAGCCCTATTTTTAGGATTGTTGTATTCTTGCTTTTACGTTTAAGTCTTCAGCTCTTTGAGATTTGATAATAACTGTAGACTAATAAACTTGTTCACGTTTCAGATGCCTCCGAGACGTGCTCCGAAAGATAGGCGTGCCCAGGCCGAGCAGCCAGCATCTCAGGCACCAGGCACAATGAATGCAAATGAAGTAGCCGCCATTGTTGCTCAGGCGGTGAATGCCGCGATAGTGGTGATTCAACAAGCTCCACCCCAGGTTCAGGCAGTGGCGCCAGTACCAGCACAACTTCCATCTGCATGGGAGAGGGTTCGGGATGCTTTTCAGAAAGCGCATCCCCCTGAGTTCTCTGGTAGCTCCGATATTGTCACAGTTAGCCAATGGAAGAAAGACATCCAGCGGAACCTCCATATGTATGAGTGCACTGACGTGCAAAAGCAGTTATTGGCTTCCTTTAACCTGGTGGGAGTCGCATTACAGTGGTGGGAGTCCACTACCATTTTGGAGGAGAGGGACACGATCCCTATTCAGTTGTTCTGGGAGCGGTTTGACCGCAAGTATTTTCCACCCGCCGTGCAGACTGAGATGAGGCGAAGATTACTGTATCTGAAGCAGGATAGTCTTATCGTAGCGGAGTATGAGGAGGAGTTCACGAGACTTCTCACCATTGTGCCAGATGAGGCACCTACTGAGAGCAAGAAGATTATGCTGTTTGTCGACGGGTTAGCTTGGAGGATCCATCAGCACCTTATTGGGAATCTATCCCTGAGTACGTTCACTGATGTACTTAATGCCGCGTTGCTACATTGCTAGGATCACCGCTTCCATCTGCAGGGAAGCAAGAGAGCAGGAGAGTCTAGGCAGCAGGGCAGGACTGGGGGTAATAGTGCCAGTGGGGCACCATCTCATGGACAGACTCATCAGCACGAGAAGAGTTCCCATCAGGGGGACCGTGCTAAGCGACTTCGTTCAGGTGATTCTAGGCAGGGATATGGGGGCTATAGGCAGGGCCAGCAGGGCCATCCTAATCATCACGGCCAGCAGGGCCAACACCGACAGCAGAGACAGCATCAGGGCCAACAGCGTGCACATCAGGGCCAGTGGCATGGAGGTAACGGCCAACAGGGCCGTGGACAGCAGGGTCAGAGGGGAGGTAACTTCAAAGGCCGATGTTTTGGGTGCGGTAAACATGTCCATAGGCATCAGGATTTCCCAGAGGGCGATAGGGCCCCACAGCAGCAGGGAGCCCATAATGAGCCACAGAGACCACTCTTTCCACCTGCCCTCCCAGCTCCAGCCCAGGTGCCAGCCCTACCAGCCATTCCAGCAGCTCCAGTGCAGCAGGGGCAATTACAGTAAGGACGTGTCTATAATGTCCACCAGGAAGCAGCTCCACAGGCACCACCCGCGATTGAGGGTATGTTTCCTATCCATGGTACTATGGGTCGGGTTTTGTTTGATACTTGGGCGACGCACGGTTTTATAGCTACACATTTTGTGAAGTCCTTAGGGTTGTTAGCCACAGCAGAGAGCACCGTGACGTGTGTCGACTCACCACTGGGGAGTGGGTCACTTATTTTCTTTATATGCTGGCGAGTGGGGGTAGAGATTGGTATCTTGGTATTACCTGCAGACATGTTAGTCTTAGACATGCACGAGCATGATGTGATTATTGGTGAGCCATGATTGATTGCTTCGGTGGGAGCATTGTTTTTGCCATTCTGGGGCAAGAGATGTTTGTAGTGGCGATGCCTCGCCCAGAGGGAGGTTCGACCGCTCATTTGTATTACATAGAGGAGGATACCTCTAAGGAAGTTGTGATTCCCTTAGATTCGATCCCAGTTGTCAGGGAGTATTCCGATGTGTTTCAGGAGATACCAGGCCTACCCCCCAGTCGAGAGATAGACTTTGTTATAGATTTATTGCCAGATACGAGACCTATAGCACGCGCACCATACCGTATGGCTCCGGCAGAGATGCGAGAGCTACGAGATCAGATAGAGCAGCTGTTAGGTCAGGGCTTCATTCGTAGGAGTACCTCACCTTGGGGCGCTCCAGTCTTGTTTGTGAAGAAGAGAGATGGTTCACTGAGATTGTGTGTGGACTACCGGGAGCTGAACAAGGTCACGATACGGAATAAGTATCCGTTGCCTCGAATTGATGATCTGTTCGACCAGTTGAGGGGAGAAACTTTCTTTTCGAAGATAGATCTGAGGTCGGGGTACCATCAATTACGTATTAGAGATCAGGATGTTTCAAAGACTGCCTTCTTATCGAGATATGGGTCCTATGAGTTCAGGGTGATGCCGTTCGGACTTCCAAATTCCCCAGCCGTTTTCATGGACTTAATGAACCGAGTATTCAGAGAGTTCTTGGATCAGTTTGTCATCGTCTTCATAGATGACATCTTGATATATTCACACTTCGAGGAGGAGCATGCCGAGCACTTGAGGCAGGTTCTTCAGACTCTACGAGAGCATCAGTTGTATGCTAAGTACGAGAAGTGCGGATTCTGGTTGCGAGAGGTACAGTTCTTGGGGCATGTTGTTTCTGAGCACGGGATATCAGTTGACCTGAGTAAAGTGTCACCGGTGAGGGAGTGGGGACAGCCCACGACACCGACGGAAGTGCGTAGTTTCTTGGGGTTAGCTGGTTACTACAGGAGATTCATTCGAGGATTCTCCAAAATAGTAGGTCCATTGACCAATCTGACTCGCAAGGGGGTACCATATGTTTGGGATGACGCTTGTCAGTTGGATTTCGACGAGGTGAAAGACAAGCTTACTTCAGCGCCAGTCCTTGCGTTACCGAAGCCGGGTATGGAGTACCTGGTTTACACCGATGCGTCCTTACGGGGACTTGGGGGAGTACTTTAGCAGGAAGAGAAGGCTATAGCTTTTGCCTCCCGCAAGCTTAAGCCGCATGAGAAGAATTACCCCACCCACGACCTAGAGTTAGCACCGGTCGTCCTTGCATTGAGGATATGGAGGCACTATTTGTTGGGAGAGAAATTCCTTTTGTTCACAGACCACAAGTCGTTGCAGTACCTGTTCACTCAGCGAGAGCTGAATATGCGTCAGCACAGATGGCTGGAGTTTGTGAAGGACTACCAGTTCGACATACAGTATCATCCGGGAAAGGCCAACGTAGTTGCGGATGCGTTGAGTCGTAGACCGGTAGACGAAGCAGCAGACGTCTGGAAAGCAAAGTGGAAGGAGTTGGGTCACCAGGACGCAGTAGCACGTTCTTTCATATACGTGATGTCAGTCACACCCGAGATTGTTACGAGGGTGATACAGGCATAGACCATAAACCCATTTTGCCAGGAGCAGATTGTGCGACTTCTAGCCGAGGGTGCTGAGTCCTATTCTGTTAGTTCTGATGGAGGTTTGCGGTTTAATGGGAGATTGGTGGTTCCAGAAGGAGCCGAATTACGTCATGCAGTGATGACTCATTCTCATGGGTCCCGATTTGCAGTACATCCGGGAGGCGATAAGATGTACCAGGATATGAGGCGACAATACTGGTGGAGTGGGATGAATAAGGACATCGCCGAGTTCATGTCTAAGTGTTCTACCTGCCAACTGGTAAAGGTGGACCACCAGAAATCGTCAGGATTGCTTCAGCCATTGGAAGTACCCGCGTGGAAGTGGGAGAGTATTTCCATGGATTTTATTACAGGGTTGCCTACATCACAGCGGGGCCACGATTCTATCTGGGTGATTATAGACCGTTTGACCAAGGTGGCTCATTTTCTGCCGGTGCGGACAGATTATACCACGGGTCAGTATGCTCAGTTGTTCATTTTCGAGATTGTCAGGTTACATGGGGTGCCCCTAAATATTGTGTCAGATAGAGACAAGATTTTCGTGTCACGTTTTTGGGAAAGCTTTCAGGAGGCCATGGGTACTGAGTTGAGGTTGAGTTCAGCTTACCACCCACAGACAGATGGAAAAACAGAGCGTACTAATCAGATGTTAGAGGATATGCTACGTATGTGTGTTCTCGATTTTGGAGGAGGTTGGGAGCCACATCTTCCACTGGTAGAGTTTTCTTATAATAACTCTTATCAGTTTACGATTGGTATGGCTCCATTTGAGGCTTTGTACGGCAGGCCTTGTCGTTCTCCATCTTGTTGGCTCGAAGTGGGGGATAACAAGTTTCTAGGACCAGAGGTGATTTAGGAGACCTCCGCGAGGATTGAAATGATCAGGAGTCGCATTCGGGTAGCCCAGGATAGGCAAAAGAGCTACGTCGATGCGAAATGGTTCTTCCGGGAGTTTAGTGTGGGGGACCAAGTGTTATTGCGTGTATCTCCTATGAAGGGAGTGATGAGGTTCGGGAAGAAGGGGAAGTTGGCTCCGAGGTATGTGGGACCATTTCCCATCATCGAGAGGATTGGGCCGGTTGCATACAGGTTGAGACTTCCAGAACATTTACATCGCATCCACGATGTATTCCACATCTCGTCGTTGAGACGATATCTTCGGGATGATATGGCCCATACTCACATTGCGATAGATGAGATCGACTTACAGCCTGATAGCTCTTACGAGGAGAGACCAGTGGCTATCCTAGACTATAGTGAGAGGAGATTGAGGTCGAAGATAGTTCCACTTGTGCGGGTCCAGTGGGAGCATCATAATGTGGAGGAATCCACTTGGGAGCGTGAGGCCGATATGCGCGAGAGATATCCAGAGTTGTTTTTACCAGGTATGCCTTATTTTCCGAATTTCGGGATGAAATTCCGTTATTAGGGGGGAAGTATGTAATACCCTGTATTTTTATGCTACATTAATTTGGGGATTTATTAAATTTATTGTGAGTGAATTATTTAATAAAAATTCGGAAATTAATTATGTTATAATTATTAACGTGACGAGAGTTAGTAATTATGGGAAATTGGTTGAATATTACTAATGAGCAAAGTAATATATTATATTGGTTATATTGAATGTCATGAGTGAGTTAAATGACAATTTCGGAAAATTAAGTCGGAACGTGCTCGTGTCGCGTTGGGACTAAATTTTGATAAATAAAAAAGTGAATATTTTATAAGTTGTTCGTATGGTCGTTTTTAGTGCGCCAACGCGTCCGGAAGGGTCGAGATAGTCAGAAAAGTGTACCCGGGGGTTTAGTTTGGGTCTCGGGGCGTTTTTAGGCCTAATTGGTACCCCGGGAGGGCGTTTTGGACATTTCACCTTTTTGGGTAATTAAACCCACGAAAATTCCAAGGGTTATATCAGATATATGGATGGTCACCTAGGGTTAGAAACTCTAAACACAAGTGACGGCCATTGGAGAAGAGAGGAGAGAGCTCTCAAGGCAATTCAAGGCCAAAAAGCCACCCGTTTGCGCCGCCGTCACCGCCAACGCGTAGATCGCGAGACGAGGAAAGCAGCCATACCAAAATCAACCGTAAATCAGAATACCAAAAAATCCCAGGCAAGTGTTTATCTTGCTATTTTCGTTGGTGCAATTTCCATATTAGTTTAGGAATGATTAGGGATGAAATATGTGGAAGAAAACCCAATTTGTGATAGGAAAATCCATGTAGTATTGATTGATATGATGATTCTTGAAACCCTTGCCATGTAGAGGATATTAACCATGAAATTTTGATTATTATAAGAAAGAAATTCTAGAGAAAAAATTGTTAGAAAACTGTTTAAGAAAATTCTAGGGTTCTTGATAATTTGATATAATTTTGGGTTGAAAATCCATGTTTAAACGATGAATATGTACATGCCTTACGTTAGAAACATCTGGTATATTGTTATAATGTTAGTAGTAGAATTTTTGGGACGTTTGGGGTTGGAAAACATGGATTTGGATGAAGAAAATTGGTAGAACCCGTAACTGCAATTCTGCAGAAATCAAAATACCTGCTTGATCGATCGATCGAGCATAGAGCTTCGATCGATCGAGTCCCAGACCTCGATCGATCGACCCCTCCTGGCAGACTCCTATCTCCCCTGTTTAATTAGTTAAACTACATTTATCGTGAAATAATTCTTGGGTATTCTTAATAAAATGTTTTGGGAGATAGGAAAGACCAGTAGGACATATGAATAAGTGTTGGGAACTTTATTATAAGACGAGAAGTTTGCTTTTGGGATAATTATATAATAAATGATGAAACTACGTATTTCAAGTGAGAGATTACGGCGAATAGCTACGATAGTGAATAGAGGTATACCTACTGAATTTTCTACTTGGAAGGATAGAGTCCACGAGTGTCACGTAATAAGTGAGTAAACTCTTCGTGTTAAGGTTAGAGATGAAACCTTATATGTAATACTAATAATGTGAAATTAAGGATAAATGTTGTAATTATGGGTGACGAGAGTAACCTATATTAATATGATAAAAGTGGTATATTTATATGATTGTGTGTACATATATTATATACATGTGAAAAACATACCGCTCTACTTGCTATCCTTGAGGTTACCGCGCTGGGACAGTCTTATCTCGATGGGACCTTTATGGGGGATATTGAATTGTACCCTAGAAGATAGATATCGTTGGTACAGGCTATCGAATCGATAATTCAGACGGTCCTAAGAGACGCGAGTATGTGCCATCCTCTTAGAGACTTGGAATCTATGCTTCGCCTTGATATTGTTTGTGTATGTGTTAATACAGTTCGAGAGTGATTCCGAACTTGTATTCCCCTTGATATTAGTGGTATGGGGTTTGGATAGTAGAAGTATGCACGCACCATAGTTTTATTTGGGGTGCTGTTATTTTATATATACGAGTAGTTAATATATATATATGAGATTTGGAAATTTGAAACTGCTTACTGTGATTTGATAAGTAGGACGTGGGTGATGACTCAAATAGTAAATACTTGTTTTGTGATAGTATAATATGACACTGGGAAACTTTATAAATTAATAAAAGCTAAAACGAGAGTTGTGCTGCTAATTAGAAGTATTCTTTTTAAACAATGATATTGTTCGGTTTTGAAATCTTATGAGTAAGTTAAGATAAGCTAAATTATTGGGAAGGGTAGTATGATAAAATGATAAGATAAACCGTGGGGAAGGTTAGTACGATAGGCGTGCACATTAGAAGAGAGGTGAGAATTTCTCAAGAGAGTGTCGCTCTAATATGTTGTTGCATTGGCCTGTATCAATTTAAATACTTGCTAAACAGATTTTAAATCATACACACTATTGGGCTCTGACCCATTTCTTTTTCTCCCTCTCTCTTGTATATATATGTATATATTTCAGGTGCCCAACCACAGGGGCGTCTTGCTTACGATCCCTTGAAAGGAACGTGCTGCAGCCTAGGTGGGAGTTGCAGGTCACTTGCGTAGATGGCTTCCTTTATTGATTCCATTTCTAGCATTCTCATTTATTGGGCATGTGTCGCCCTTTCCATTATTTCATTATTATTGGGACATTTGTATTTCAGATATTTCTAGTATTGTCACTATGGGATTTATTTAGTTTGTATTGTGTTACTTTATATTTTGCATGTTGTCATTCGATTGACGAATGTTTTAAATTAATTGGACTATGTTGCAGGAATTTAATGTGGTGTGATTCTTACTTATTGAATGTTGTTAATGAAATAAATGATTTTTATTTAAATAAAATTTGGAAAGTATGTATGAAAATGGTTTTGACACTTAGCTTAATTATTTAGGGTGTTAAATCGGAAAATTTATTTTTATCGACAGTGATGCTGAGAATGAACCAACTGTTTACCTTGATTTAATTTAATAAAGGAGTGATCGCCCGGTATTTAATTAGGCGGGGTGTCACAATTAATGCAGGAAATAATAATGTTGCATGTGAAAGAATTCATGATAAAGCTAGATTGAAGCATGTAAATACGTATTATGAACGCAACAATCGATTGAATCGAATAAGGAAAATAAGCATGCAAGAACAATGACAAGAATTCTGAACCTTGAATTAAAACTGAAAAACAAACCCGTAATGATTAAATCTTGAAGCAATTAATTCCCCATTATTTTCTTAGATGTTCTTCTCCTTTTCTCTCTACCAAAAACTAACTAAAACTATCCTTAATGGTTGTTCCTAAGTTGTTACCTACGTACCCTACTCTCTTGGAGGGTTTTTGACCAAAAAGGAGTCTTGGTAGACAATCAGAATGGAGGAAAAATTTCGTGCATCAGACCCCCCGAACCGGTTCCCATGTACGCCGAACCGGTTCGCCCCCCAAACCGGTTCGGCCTGGGTTCGCGAATGTATGCTGGTATGGGGGTCTACACTTAGAATTTTTCTGCCCTTCTTTTCTTTCTTCCTTGGATTTTTCTTCAACTTCAACTGACCATAACTCATCAACCGTATCTCAGATTTGGGTGTTGTTTCTTCCAGTGTTCTCGTTGCCCCGAGCTCTTCAACTTTCCAGTTGACTTGTCCTTCCGGATCTGGCTGCAAAATTACCAAATTGCCCTTGACTTGCCTTCTTAGCTTTTCTTTCATTGTATCGCTTCCTCTTTTGCATTGCTTGCATAATTAACCTGTAAAACCAATAAGAGAAGCACGAAACACGAAATACTCGCCAACGAAGGTTAGTAGCATAAATGTGCATCAAATCCATACATGTTACATCACTCGGGTTCACATATACACTTAAATTAGGGGAATAAATATACAATATTTATGCCCAATCAAACCCCCCTAACTTAGAACTTTGCGCGTCCTGAGTAATGTAAAAGATGAGAGTATGAGTTAAGGACCCTTCAAAAACTTTATTGGGATAGAATACCTCTTTCGCGGGCAAGCGATTGTATTTAGCGCATGCAACAAGCCTTTAAACCTCTAGGTTACCCTAGTAGGACGAGTGGTGTCTCGTGAGGGTTTGCAGAGAATATACCCACAAAATTCGACTCAAAGAAATCTCAAAATATGCAAAAATTGTGTAATTCAAACTTTCCAGAAAATAGTCATCATCAAGTCATATTTACAAGTCTCAAACCGTAGTGTGTGTGTGCGTAGCCAAAAATATAACCGCCAATTTCCACTGATTGATCATTACGCTACTTATCCGAAAATTCGTTTTGATTTCAAGTTCTCACGGAATGCTCTCACAAACGAATCACTGGAATTATGTCTATGCTCTCGGTATGCGTGATATAAAAAGTAAATGTAATGGAAGCAAAATCACGCATATAATTAGAAAGACGGAAATTTTATGGTGAAAGGACCTCATCAAAGGATTACGGTTTTAAAAACGGGAACTTTGCCTTTATTTCATGCACTTAATCTCCTTTATTATCTTTTGGTGTCTTAGCTCTCCATTCGGTAATCAATTTTCGCAATTTGGACTCGGTGAGGACTTTTTCGGGTTTTTAGGGTTTTTTGGGTAAAATGAAGGAGGTAGGGGCAGTTGGAATTGGGAAAGTCATTAATGATGTCCATTTGTGCTTTTTCCGAGCTATTGCTCATTTTCTTTTTTTTCTTTTTCTATTTTTTTCTGTTTTTCACTAGTTTTCTTTTCTTGCTATTTTTGTTGAGCATACTATTTTGTTTCTTGCCCCTTTATATGCACTTTTTGGACTTCAATTCTGAATTTTCTCATTTTTCACAATTCCGACTATTTTGGGTTTTTCGGGTTGTCAAACGAAAGGGAAAATTATTCGGCTCAATTTGGGTTGCAAGGGGTGATTTTTCGCTACTTTTTCTGGCCAAAATTTTGGGTGACAAACGAGGGCCTACTTCATTGTCCAAAATGCCAATTTCATTACCATATGCGTTTCGAGGTGAATTTAAGTTTAGAGACTAATTTGGCACGTTTTTCAAGGCAATATTGCACACATTTTTCAAAACCGATCAAAATGAAAGGATTGAGATCCTTGACAACTTATTAGGCGCTAAAAAGAACTTTGAGTTAACAATTAACTCGGATTGATTTAAAAACTCGCAAAACGTGATAGGCTCGAATCTCACCGGGTTTGTTAATCTCCATATTTATTCGTCAAGTCGTCAATTTTCGCTCAATTTCCATCTTTGGTCAATTTTGTCTTTGTGTATGTTGGATGTTTACAATTTGAGACTCCAATTCGACTTTTAATGATATTGTTGAAAATTTTGAATTCCAATTTTTATTTATTTTGAACAAAAATATTTTTGGATTTTTCAAAATTTTATGATTTTTTGGGAAATTTTTGGGCATTTTGAAAATTTGTGAAGTTTTTGAAATACGCACTTGTGACCCCCCCTAACTTAGACTTTTGCATTGTCCTCAAGCAAAAAGGACGAAAATCTAACTCAAGGCGAATGAAAAGTGCGGAAAAATAAAACAAACAAATATTAAAATGCAACAAGACACTATATGACACTCATGCATGACTCAAAAATACAACAACAATCACCCTATACTCGTCGGGGGTGCGACGACCTCTCATATCTCCACAAACTCACCCGACCCCACTTACGGGGGTCGATGCTCTCCTTGTCACTCCCGTCCTAGGATTATATTCCAATAATCGAAACAAGTTGGGACCTCGCCCATAGATAAAGGATAGACCGGGAGACTCGTCGTGACTAATTGGAAAAGGATCCTCGTGATGCTGACTCAAAGCGTGGCATGCGTGCTTGGACTCGGAGTGAACATCTAGGTTTCTTTCAATTTTTAAGACGCATGGGTCGGGAACTAACAACTTTTCTCCTCACTCGCCTTCGGGACCTCTAGTGGTATGGGTGGATGGTCACAAAGAAGAAATTCATTGATTTTATCTTTCCATTCGCTTTCTTCTAGGTGTCTAAATGAATCCAATAGAGTTTGGACTTCGTCGTTAAGGATCTCATCTAGGCTCTCATCCACCGGACCGAATTCTTTTTCAAATTCTTCCATGCTCATGTCCCCTAGATCTATCTCTCTTGTGGTGCCTACGTCCTCTCTTACTTGCTCGATCTCTAACTTCACCATTTTTCTCTCTTCTAACCCCTCCCTCTCTGTCTCTATAGCGGTCACTACACACCTCTCCCCCACTTTTCTCTCATCATCACAACTACCACTGTTACTTGATAAACTAGGGGACCCCCTTAATCTCTCTCTCTTGTGGGACCCTTTATTCTCGTGATTTGACGTTAAAGATGATCCTAAGGTGTCTCCACAATAATTCTCCTCACTGTATTCCTCTATGATCTCATCTATGAAGCTCACTGCGTGAAGGTCATCTTCTTCCCCCGTATGTTGGGCGACATGGAAGATGTTGGTCTCTAAAGTCATGTTCCCAAAAGTGAGTTGCATTCGCCCATTCCTTGTATTGATGATTGCGTTAGCCGTAGCTAAGAACGGTCGCCCAAGGATGATAGGAACATGGTTGTTTGAGGTAAAGGAAGGCTCCGTGTCCCAATTGACAAAATCTATCGGGAAGTAGAAGGTGTCAACTTGGATGATCACGTCCTCAATTATGCCTCGTGGAATCTTCACGGTTCGATCTGCTAGTTGGAGAGTGACCTTTGTGGGCTTGAGGTCGCCCAAATCAAGTTGCCTATAAATTGAGTAAGGGAGGATATTTAAACTTGATCCCAAATCTAGTAAGGCCTTTTCGATTTTATTTTCTCCAATGATGCAGGAAATGGTGGGTGCACCGGGATCTTTGAATTTAGGTGGGAGATCGTTAAGTAAAATGGAGCTCACGTTCTGTTCTAGAAAGACATTCTTCTTTGCCTTCATCTTTCTCTTTACCGTCAACAAGTCTTTGATGACCTTTGCATAAGCTGGAATTTGCTTAATGGCATCGAGGAACGGTAAATTCATCTTTACTTGATTTAGCATGTCTAGAACTTCATCACGTGGGTTTCCTTTATGTGAAGGGATCAACCTTTGAGGAAATGGTGCCGCGATGGGTGGTTTCACTACTACCTCGGTCTCACTAGTGTCGTCTTTATCACTCTCATTCAAGGGGACATCTTTGGCCTCTTTCGTGTCGGGAAAAATCTCCTTATTTTTAGGTACGTCTTGTGGAGGATATGACAAGTCAATTACTCTCCCACTACATAGAGTGGTAATTGCGCTACATTGCTCAGGATGGTCATGGGGAGTCGAGCTAACACTAGTTTGACCTTGGAGAGGTCTTTGGCCTTGGGCAGGAAACTTTCCCTTCTCTTGAACACTCAATGAGGATTGTATCTTTGACAGATTTGCATTTATGTCGCCAATCAGACGATCATATTTGGCATTGGTTGCGGTCTGGCTTGCGATGAATTGATTCATGGTATCCTCGAGAGTTCTCCGCTGTGGCGGGATATAATTTCTGTGAGGTGGTGATGCTTGCACATGTCCTTGCATGTGTGGAGCTTGTTGAAATTGTTGTGGTGGAGGAGGGGCAGCATGCGAAGGAGGGTTCATTGCGGCATGTTGTTGCCCGTAGCTAAAACCGGGGTGATTTTTCCACGAAGGGTTATATGAATTCCCGTGCGGGGCACCGAAATTACCCTTATAACCTCCTATACCACGAACTTGCTCTTGCAACATTACTTTGTAGGCGGGTATCATCGGACATTCCTCAGTTGAATGTCTCGCCTCACAAATCGCACACACCTTCATGACGGGGTTTGGAATGGGTCCAGCTAGTCCTTTTCCATATATCTCGCATAGGTCTCGCAATCCTTTCTCAAGGGTGTCCAATCGACTGTCCGTCATAGAATTCTTATCTACGTGGAATAGGCTGGACGCCGATGGAGCAGTGGTGGATTGTCGATTTTGATTTTGAGCATTCGGATCGGAGGTATCCCAGGATTGGGTAGTCTCGGCGACATACCTCATGTGAAGATCAGCATCGTGGGCATCTAAATTGACAAATGGACCACTTCCCATAGTTTCAACAAGTTGTTTGGAGTTAAGATTTAACCCATTATAGATAAAGGAGATGATTTGCGATGGATCAAATCCATGATGGGGGCATGAAGCCACTAACTCGTTGAAACGTTCATAACATCGATGGAATGGCTCATTTTCATGTTGCCTGAATGCTTGAATTTGAGCCTTTATAGAGATTGTTCGATGTGGTGGGAAGAATTTCTTGAGAAATTTAGACTGTAGCTCATTCCAGGATGGAATCGAGTTTGGAGGTAAAGACCATAGCCAGGCTTTAGCTTTATCTTTGAGCGAGAAGGGGAAGAGTTTGAGGCGGATTACCTCTTGTGTGCAGGTTTTATCATTGAGAGTATCACAAACGTCCTCAAATTCCCTTATATGGAGGTATGGCTTTTCAGAATCCATACCGTGGTAATGTGGTAGCATCTGGATCATTCCATTTTTGAAATAGAACTGTCCGGAATTATACGGGAGTATAATGCATTCCGGAGTGACAGTGCGCTCAGGATATAAGAATTCTCTCAACGGGCGGTACGGAGGCTCGTCCTCACTGGTAGGTGCATATGACACCCCGCCTAATTAAATATTGGGCGATCACTCCTTTATTAAATTAAAATCAAGGTGAACAGTTGGTTCATTCTTAGCATCACTGTCGTTAAAATACTTTTCCAATTTAAACACCCTAAATAATTAAGCTAAGTGTCAAAACCATTTAAAATCGTATTCCCATTCTATTAAATCCAATTATAACCTTTAACCATTTACATTTTAAAGAGTCACACATTAAGAATAAAAATAGAATTTAACATACACGAATTTAATCATCAATAATAAATCCCAGCATTTACAACACTAAAGGAAAACATCCTGACAGTAATAAATCCCGAAATAAAGGTACTGAAAGTAAAAATTAAAATCTCTGACAATACCAACTATATAATAGAAAGAGCGCGACACATGCCCCTGCTGGATAAAACTGAACTAGGAGTAGAATCAAATGGATGAAGTTGTCTAAACAACAGGCCTGCAACTCCCACCTAAGCTGCAGCACGTTCCTTCCAAAGGATCCTAAGTAAGACGCCCCTGTGGCTAGGGACCTGTAATACATACATATATATACAAGAGAGAGAGAGAGAGAGAGAGAAAAAAACGGGTCAGAGCCCGATAGTGTATATGATTTTAAAAATTGTTTAGCAAGTATTTAAATTAATACAGGCTAATGCAACAACATATTAGTGCGACACTCTCTTGAGAAATTCTCACCTCTCTTCTAATGTGCACACCTATCACACTAACCTTCCCAGTGGTCTATCTCATCATATATCACACTATCCTTTCCCAATGGTTTAACATATCTTAGATTATTCGTAGGATTCAACATTTAACGATTCAATTGTTTGAAAAGAATATTTCAATTAGTAACCAAAGTTCTCATTTTAACTTTATTAATCAATAATCTTTTCCAGTGTCATATTATACTTTCTCGAAACAAGTATTTACAATTTGAGTCATCAACCATGTCCTACATATCAATTCACTGTAGGTAGATCCAAATTTCACAATTTCATATATATATTAGTGTGACACCCCGACTAATTAAATACCGGGTAGCTACTCCTTTATTAAATTAATTCAAAATGCCAAGTTGGTCCAGTTAATAGCATCACTGTCGAAAACATTTTAAAGATTACTAACCACCTAGTATTTAAAAAGTAAGTGACAAATTTTAGTTTAAGTCTGATTAACATGCAACAAGTGTAATAAAGAATAATAACACCATACACCATACTGAAGTAAAAAGAATAACCATCGCATAAAGTAATTAAAGTCTGGAGGAAAACTCCTCACTACAATCCCACAACTGAAACAACTAAACTGAATACTAAAATAATACATGCCAAAGTCTGAAAAACTGAAATGTAAAAGATGTCTCTAATAGAAATGGGCAACATGCCCTACAACTGATAGATAGTGACTCTGGAATCCAAAAGATAGAAGCGTCTACAAGCAAATCCCTGTAGCTTCCACAAACAGCTACAGATCGTCACCTGAATGAGTATCCTATGCTTGGTGTCCTTGTGGCTGGGCACCTAAAATGGTTTTACAAGAAAAGTAGATTTGAAAAGCAAACGGGTCAGAGCCCTAATGTGGAGTTATATTTTAAAAACCTGCAAGTGCTTTAAAAACATTTAAAACATTAAATGCAAAGTACATGTTAGGACGTGCACTCACATGATATTCTCACCTCTCGTCTAACTGTGCACTCCTAACGTAAGTACCCATCTATAACGACATAAACCACTAGCTAAGTGCCATCATATCTAGCTAGACTGTCATAGGTCCTACCCTTATTACTCGGTTCTATTAACATTATAACGCTCGTAATTAAGTAGGGGTTTAACGTAAACTCAGATGCTCAATATGCAATATATATCACTATCAGTTAACTCGTTATATATCTCGAAACAATACCGTAATTATATTCACAACATTAACATTAAGGTTCCCATTAATTAAGTGTATATTATTCTCATCATTAATATACAATACAAGCACCCCGAGAACTAAGCTGCGGTGCACACATACTCTGCTATCCATCCCGGTACATCACGTACATAAGGATTAAATATTCCGAATCTCTCAGGAATAGTTCACAAATATCAACATCACAAAGAATGGAGGCGAACACAGTCACATCACATGGGTCACGCACATACCTACGCTCCCACGATCAGCGGACTTATTAATATCCCAATAAGTCTTTCTATGACCTATGTTCATCAAGGTAACCAGTCTAAATCCGGGCAACACAAGGATTAGAGGGCCCTAAGCGAACGCAAACCTCCCGTGATAGCAAGTATGGTAGGTATGTCATACACACAATTCATATACCAATACTAAGTAAACACACATCTTAGTAATCCCGTAATTTAATCGTAGTACATATCGCATTCTCGTACTAACTTATAATTATCACAATTTATACTATTCCGGTTTATCATCATACGCGCCATGATTTATTCTCACGTCGTAGTAAACACTCACGTCTCAACCCAAACCTTCCATTTAATATAACTCTCGTATATACTATCCTTCTCATAAATACCCAAAAGTCCCAATTCTATCATTACATCGTCATCGTAATGATATCTATATCCTCGAACAAGTTTACGGGACTCCAAAAATCAAAACAGTCCAAAAAGGCCCAGACTGCCAGCTCGTTAGAAGTCTCGTTCGAACGAGGCTGTTCGAACGAGATTGGACTGTCAGCTCGTTAGAAGTCTCGTTCGAACGAGACTGTTCGAACGAGATCCAGTTCGTTCGAACGAACTGCCCCTTCTAACGAGATCTCGTTCGAACGAAGTATCGAACGAGATTCCTTTTCGTTAGCAGCGACTGGTCAACTCGTTAGAAGCTCGTTCGAACGAGTTCGTTCGAACGACCTGGGGAGGGGCTTCTAACGACCTGCCAGTTTCGTTCCAGATTTTTCTAAATCTCGTTTTTCACCATTTTTTCTCCTCAAATCTTCTCCAAAGTTCGTTCTAACAATGTTTTAAGTGCTCTAATCATCCTAAAACATGCTAAGGTCATATAGTAACATCTTTTAAGGCATTAATGCATCCTACACATCATTAAATCACAAGATTCTATACTTTTCCCCAATCTATCAAGAACATGAACCCTAGATTTTTATCATCATCAAATCCCAGAATTTAATCCGTTTTAAATCTCATCCAATCATACATATCATCAGTATGAACATCTACCTATCATTCTACATGCAAATCCTCCTCAAGATTTCAAGTTCTAAGTTTCAAAATACATGGGTTTTCATTATCTTTCAAGAACAATTGTAATTCTTCAATTTTCTAACATGGAAGGAACATTCTACGAATTTAAATATAATTAAAACACTTGCCTTGATTCGATTTCTGATTTTGGTGTTGGTTTGGTGAAGATTTCTGCAGAATTTCTTCTCTTCTCCAAGCTTCTTCTCCAATGGTGGCTTAAGGTGGCTAGGGTTTTCTTTGGGAAAGTTGTAAACCTAATGATAGCCTCCGTAGCTCAATGGGTTAATATGGGTTGGTTAGTGGGTTTAGTGGGATAAATCCACATCAGACTAAAACTCCCAATTTTCGTCACTTTTAATTCCTAAAAATGTAAAATTACCAAAATACCCTTTATGATGCCGGTATGGCCTAAAAATATCCCGGAATCCAAACTACACCCCCGGCTAGAGTTTTCTGACTATCTCGACTCTTCCGGACGCGTTGGCGCACTAAAAACGACCATACGGTTTATAGAATTTAAATTCACTTTTATAATTAAAATAATATACCATGACGCGGCGGTCACACGCGTCTCAACAAAATTCCCAAATTGCCGTATATAAATCTCACGACAAATTTCATAATTCCAAATTCATATATAATCATATATATGTACATATAATCAAATACCAACTCGCATCTCGTTAGTATTTTAACCCGGATTAATTACCAATTAATTCACATTTAATTAATTAATCCCATAAATAAATATAGCCAAAAGTACGGGGTATTACAATTAGCTACTCGTAAACTATATATATATCATAACAGCGCCGCAAATGAAACTATGGTGCGGGCATACTCTACTATCCAATCCCCGTATCGCTCACACTAAGGGAAATACAAGTTCGGAATCACTCTCGAACTATATCAACATATACATAAAAACAATAATGAGGCGAAGTGTAGATTCCAAGTCTCTAAGAGGTCAGTACATACCCTACGCCTCTTAGGACCGTCTGAACTATCGATTAGATAGCCTGTACCAAGGATATATATCTTCTAGGGTACAAGTCAATATCCCCCATAAAGGTCCCCTCGAGATAAGACTGTCCCAGCGCGGAAACCTCGGGGATAACAAGTAGCGCGGGCATGGTTTTCACATGTATATAATATATGCATACACAATCATATAAATATACTACTTTTAATATATTAATATAGGTTCCTCTCATCACCCATAATTACAACATTTATCCATTATTTTCACATTATTAGTATTACGTATAAGAGTTCGTTTCTAACCTTAACTCGAAGGATTTTCTCATCTGAATACATAACGTGCATGGACTCTATCCTCCTAAGTGTAAAATTCAGTATGTGTCCTTTCTATGTTCCAACGTAACTCTCTTACGCAACTCTCCCGTTAATCCATAAATTCATCAACCCTTAAGTAATTATCCCAAAATACAATCTTTACCCGACATCAAGGGTCCTAACATCTATTCACATGTCTTACTCGTCTTTCCTATCTCCCAAAACATTTTATTAAGGATGCCCAAGAATTATCTCACAATAAATTGAATTTAACTCATTTAAAAAGGAAATAGGAGTCTGCCAGGAGGGGTCGATCGATCGAGGTCTGGGGATCGATCGATCGAACCATCGATCGATCGAAGCTCTGGGCTCGATCGATCGATCAAGCAGGTCTGCGAAATCTGCAGAATTGCAGTTACGGGTTTCATCTTCTAACTTACACCAAATCCATATTTTACAATCCCAAACGTCTCAAAATTTTTACTACTAACATCCTAACATGATATCATACATTTTATACGTAAAGCATGTCAATTTACATCACTAAACATGGATTAATCATGCCATAATTCATTTAAATATTCAAGAACCCTAGAAATCTCTAAATCATGGTTCCAATCTGTTTTTCCAGAATTTTCTTCTTATAAACACCATAATTTCGTGGGTAAATTCCTCTACATGGCAAGGGTTTCCAGAATTATCATTTAACCCATAATTACATGCGATTCCTATCTCAAATCTTAGGTTTTCTTCCCTAAAACTCATCCTAATCATTCCTACACTAATATGAAAGATGCATCAACGAAATAATCAAGATAAACACTTGCCTGGGATTTTCAAAAGTCTGATTTGGTGTCGAATTCGGTATGGTTGCATTCCCCGTCTCGCGATCTACGCGTTGGTGGTGTCGGTGGTGCAAACGGGTGAGTTTCGGGACTTCAATTTTCCTTGAGAGCTCTCTCCTTCCTCTCCTACGGCTGTCATTTGTGTTTAGAGTTTCTAACCCTAGATGATAACCCAGATATCTGATATAGCCCCTTTAATTTTCGTGGGTTTAATTACCCAAAAATACAAAATGAGTAAAATGCCCTCCTGGGGTACTAATTAGGCCTAAAAACGCCCCGAGACCCGAACTAAACCCCCGGGTACACTTTTCTGACTATCTCGACCCTTCCGGACACGTGGGTTCACTCAAAACGACCATACGAACAACTTATAAAATATTCACTTTTATTAATCCACATTTAGTCCCGACACGACACAGGCGCGTCCTGACTTAAATTTCCACAATTGTCATTTTATTGATACGTGACAATATTATAAAAATAAATATCATATATTACTATACTCATCCAGTAATATGCCACAAATAACAAATTTCCAATAATTACTAACTCTCGTCACGCTAGTAAATATTTAAAACAACATTCCGGATTAAAATTAAATTAATTTATCTCAATTAAATTTAATAAATCCTTAAATTTAAAAGCCATGAAAATATGGGGTATTTCAATTAAATTTAATAAATCCTTAAATTTAAAAGCCATGAAAATACGGGGTATTACATACTTCCCCCCTAATAACGGAATTTCGTCTCGAAATTCGGAAAATAAGGCCTACCAGGTAGCACAATTCTGGATATCCTTGTCAGTACGCAAACTATCTACATAGTACGGCACTCAATCACTATAGCTTTTTCCTCACAGCAACATTGTTTTACATTCTCATTGGAGACACTTCACATTGTGCTCCCACCCGAAAACATTCGCATAGGTCACGCCTATACGTTATAATTTCCTTATCTCACTATCATTAGGAGGCCGCACCTCACTACATGACAAACTACTCGTATTTATTCATACACAAAAATCCCATTCTGAGAAGATCATACGAACATTCGACCACTCCTGACTGCCTAAAACAGTCGTGGAATTCCACCATAGATATCGGATATTTTTTTTTCTCGACCGATCAAAAATTCTGGTTATCTACTCTCCTCTAAACATACGGAAGGAAAATAGTCGAGGTTCTACCATAACAAAACCTTAATAAGTACCTCGTACGCGACAAACAGGTACGAGTGCTTCTACAGAGCATGCTTGAAATCATCGTACCAAGATTCCAAAATTTCCTTCACGTGGCTCCACTAATCTTTAATCACCACGCACTTATTCCCTGGCTAAGGGTGATACATCCTACTCGAAACGAAATATTTTCTCCGATGGTTCCTGAAATCCCATATCAAAGGTGGGATTCACCAATCTCATCCTGATTTAGAAATTTATACTGCGCCGGACCATGCACTGGCGCGATCCTTCCTTTCAAAGGAAGTCTGGGGCATACTAGTTAATATTGTAAGCCACCCCAAAGGAATATCAATCACTTCCTTCTCAGCGACTTAATTCACATGTTCGGGATAAACCCTTGATCTTGTTTTGAGGATGGCAACTCATCCAAGAACTTTACCGACTTTACCAACCTCTTCCAATTTCAGGAATTTTTTATAAACAAAAAAAAAAAATTCTTTGGTTGATTCTCCTCTTTCAACCAAACCTTACCTATGGGCGGTGCATGTAGAGACTACTCACTACGTCTCGCTAAACATCGATTCTTCCCTTGAAATGTCTCACATTAAGTGACACGTAATACTTCCCTTCCTTCCTTGGAGTATGCCGAAAGTTCCGACCCATGCTCTTCTCTCCACGAAGCGCACTTCTGGATCTCTTATACTATACTAACATCATTACTCTTTGTATGCGCGAGTCGTTCTCACACTTGACTAATAACAACTCCGCTCCGGGTGTGCTTCATGAAAATTAAATTCTACTCTATTTAAGGAATACCAATTCTTGAATGGCTTCCCACAGCCTTCCAATCAAGTTAGGGCGTGCTATTCTAATTGCACACTTATGTATCGATTATTGCACCTCATGTGACGTTTAATCCACTCTATCACTTCCACTTCGTTATACTAGTCCCACAAACATATATTTCACACGTCTATTACCACGTCCCTTCGACTCGAACTATTTTAACTGCAGCTAACCCAGATGTCCACATTTTTGCAACACCCCGACCGCCCTGGGAGAGCGAACGGCGGCTACTCTTATGTAGGACTAACTGAATTCAACGAAATAGAAGGAATAGGGCATTCAAATTCCATAACAATAAAAGAGGAATAATAATTCTCAACCTTCCTTAGACAAGTACAACAATTTTCCCAAATAGGTACAACAACCAAAATAAATCACTAACGCTCTATTCATTCAAAATAATTACAGGTCATCTCTTTTGTATAATAAAGTTCTTTCCAGATAATTCGTTCTAAAAATCGTTCCAACTCTTTATTCACCTTGTGTTCTGTACGCGGTTATGACATTTGGGTACTCTCAATCATCCTAGAAATCAAAATTCTTAAATTCTCCTTATCATCGTTCCACCCCTCAACTCGTGGGGATAACTTTCAATGCTTTCCTACCACAAAAATCCGGCTCCAATGACCTTAAAACAAAATTTAACTTCCAACTTACATACGTAATTACTTGATCCTATTTTGACCAGGGTACCGAACTCATGGAATAGTGACCAAACGTCTCCCTATCTCCAACCTTACGCTAAGTTCCATTCGTGGGATGTCTCGCAGAGCGAAATCCAAACAAGGAACCCCCCCGATACACTACTACCTAGCATTGTCGGTTATCGAAATCCGTTAGGTCCTCCGTCCGTGGCATGTACCCCTTTATTCTGTCTCTTGACAGAAAAGTTACAATTTCTCTCGTAATTATGCTTAACAAATAATGTTTCACTAATTGCACTATTGTTCAGTATAGGTTGGTGTTAATAGCATTTCATAAACCTCGAATACATACACTCGGAATTCTCAAATTCCTTTCCCTAATAATAGGGGTATAAATATTAACTCCCACATCTCTAAAGGATAAATATAACAATGCACTTTTCCTATCACTAAGTTCGGAGTGCTAAACATAATACCGAGTCAAGTCTTTTCGCTCAACGGTAAATCCCGGTACATACTGAATCATACTGACAAAGTCTATACATACATTGGCATCGAATATCTCGAGCCCTCTATCTCCTCCGAACTCTCTAGGATAGGTAATATAGGTGCGAGTCCAACCTTCTTACAGGTAAAGCTCGCCACAACAAAACATGCTGTACTAATGCAACTACTCCGATAGCCTTGTAATAAATGCCCACTATCGTACTAACCATTTCTATAACACTTTATCAAAGGTAATACCATACTCGTATATCGCATCACTACGACGAGTAAGCTCAATAAAATACGTAACACTGTTAATATACACATTCATCCTCCGCAGATAGCACTAAAGAGAAAATAAAAATCCCGCTACACTAGGGGAAAAGTATTCACATTTTAATAACGTTTATAATGATATACATGAAACTCGTCTCAAATGCTAATCTAGCCATGAACAAAATAAGGTGACTCGCTCGTGTCACATAAACACGCCGCATCCTCTAAGGATACAACTTATACTTCCATCCTGGCAATCGTCTTGACTGCACAAATGGTTTTCGGACGTAACACGTCTGCCCAAACCAAAACAAAATTATTTTTAATCGTTGCCTTACTAGGCACCATATTCTTGTCCTTTTTCTCATTTTGGAACATATTATCGTGAGAGATCTCACTCCGCACAAAATACCTCAACACATAATCCACTTACCACCTGTCCCACTAACCAGGTTAGGATTGTCCTTCTCTCGGACGTTAGTAAACTTGATTCCTGTTAGCCATCCCGGTTGTTCTCTTAGCTTTTTAGGCCATAAAGATCATGTTACTATCTATAATACTACTTACTGAATCTACCATCACTTGGTAAGAATTTAACTATCTGAAGCATTTAAATGGTTTTCCTGATGTGTATCCACCTACTTTTGTGGTGCTATACCACCACCGTTGCATTCAGTCTCATTCTCGACTAAATTATTCGATTCCTTTAACTTCCCCCACAAAGAAGCGTTATCATATATTTTGACAAAATATAACAATGTCAACCTCTGAATCGTTCATCCATCAAAATTACCTCTTTGAGTGTTATCAACTATTACTACGTGTCGATCTCCCACTCGGAGTTGTTTCCCCCACTTGTATCTACATCTTCTGATACAAAATTCGTTAACGGTTAAGATTCATATCCACAATTGGACTTCTGTCATGCCCTCCTGCGATGAGTTCAGAACCACATTTGTTTCTCATCTTGAACAGTTGAGGAAGGAACATAAGGTCAACACTGTACCTAAGGTTCTCCTATAGGCATAGCATTCCACTTCTAAAATTGGTGGTTGACTCCAACCATTATAATTTCGTCCCGAAAGCCAAGAAAATTTTCTCTAAATTTTCACTTTCAGTATGCCACACTCTGTCCTATATTTATGCCTTTGGATACTTTACCGCCTTTGTTAAACACATACAATTTCTGCGTTTCTAGAATTTCCCACTGAAAGTCTCTACACGTTTTTATAATACGTTGGGTAGGTTTACCCTCGCACCTCATTTGACTATAAAAGCATTTATAAATCATTGCTCCACCTTAGTCACCTTTCGAGTCTTGGCTTCTCGTGCCATAATGGAGGTGACCTTGTCTACGGTCATCATCCTCGGATATATTTCATAGTCTCAACTGAGCCCTGCCTCCTGATGTACGCTTAACAGTCCTCTTCTGACATCCGTCATCGCTCGGCACACGCACACATCCGAACGAAATTAGAATTCACTAGTGTATACACATTATAGCAGGAGAACGAAATCTCGTCAAAGGAATCGACAATCCTAAACATAGGGTTCTATAACAAACAAAGCAACGCTGAAAGCATAATAAGCCGTACAGATCCTAAGGACACTAGAACCTGATGCTCTGATACCACCTATGACACCCCGCCTAATTAAATACCGGGCGATCACTCCTTTATTAAATTAAAATCAAGGTGAACAGTTGGTTCATTCTTAGCATCACTGTCGTTAAAATACTTTTCTAATTTAAACACCCTAAATAATTAAGCTAAGTGTCAAAACCATTTAAAACCGTATTCCCATTCTATTAAATCCAATTATAACCTTTAACCATTTACATTTTAAAGAGTCACACATTAAGAATAAAAAAAGAATTTAACATACACGAATTTAATCATCAATAATAAATCCCAACATTTACAACACTAAAGGAAAACATCCTGACAGTAATAAATCCCGAAATAAAGGTACTGAAAGTAAAAATTACAATCTCTGACAATACCTACTAAATAATAAAAAGAGGGCGACACATGCCCCTGCTGGATAAAACTGAACTAGGAGTAGAATCAAATGGATGAAGTCGTCTAAACAACAGGCCTGCAACTCCCACCTAAGCTGCAACACGTTCCTTCCAAAGGATCCTAAGTAAGACGCCCCTGTGGCTGGGAACCTGTAATACATACATATATATACAAGAGAAAGAGAGAGAGAGAGAGAGAGAGAGAGAGAGAGAGAGAGAAAGAGAGAGAGAGAGAGAGAGAGAGAAACGGGTCAGAGCCCGATAGTGTATATGATTTTAAAAATTGTTTAGCAAGTATTTAAATTAATACAGGGTAATGCAACAACATATTAGTGCGACACTCTCTTGAGAAATTCTCACCTCTCTTCTAATGTGCACACCTATCGCACTAACCTTCCCAGTGGTCTATCTCATCATATATCACGCTATCCTTTCCCAATGGTTTAACTTATCTTAGATTATTCGTAGGATTCAACATTTAACGATTCAATTGTTTGAAAAGAATATTTCAATTAGTAACCAAAGTTCTCATTTTAACTTTATTAATCAATAATGTTTTACAGTGTCATATTATACTTTCTCGAAACAAGTATTTACAATTTGAGTCATCAACCATGTCCTACATATCAATTCACAGTAGGTAGTTCCAAATTTCAGAATTTCATATATATATTAGCTACTCGTAAAATATATATATATATCATAACAGCACCCCAAATAAAACTATGGTGCGGGCATACTCTCCTATCCAATCCCCGTATCGCTCAAACTAAGGGAAATACAAGTTTTGAATCACTCTCGAACTGTATCAACATATACATAAAAACAATAATGAAGCGAAGTGTAGATTCCAAGTCTCTAAGAGGTCAGTACATACCCCACGCCTCTTGGGACCTTCTGAACTATCGATTCGATAGCCTGTACCAAGGATATCTATCTTCTAGGGTACAAGTTAATATCCCCCATAAAGGTCCCATCGAGATAAGACTGTCCCAGCGCGGAAACCTCGGGGATAGCAAGTAGCGCGGACATGGTTTTCACATGTATATAATATATGCATACACAATCATATAAATATACTACTTTTAATATATTAATATAGGTTCCTCTCATCACCCATAATTACAACATTTATCCATTATTTTCACATTATTAGTATTACGTATAAGAGTTCATTTCTAACCTTAACTCGAAGGATTTTCTCATCTGAATACATAACGTGCATGGACTCTATCCTCCTAAGTGTAAAATTCAGTATGTGTCCTTTCTATGTTCCAATGTAACTCTATTATGCAACTCTCTCGTTAATCCATAAATTCATCAACCCTTAAGTAATTATCCCAAAATACAATCTTTACCCGACATCAAGGGACCTAACATCTATTCACATGTCTTACTCGTCTTCCCTATCTCCCAAAACATTTTATTAAGGATGCCCAAGAATTATCTCACAATAAATTGAATTTAACTCATTTAAAAAGGAAATAGGAGTCTGCCAGGAGGGGTCGATCGATCGAGGTCTGGGGCTCGATCGATCGAACCATCGATCGATCGAAGCTCTGGGCTCGATCGATCGATCAAGCAGGTCTGCGAAATCTGCAGAATTGCAGCTACGGGTTTCATCTTCTAACTTACACCAAATCCATATTTTACAATCCCAAGCGTGTCAAAATTTTTACTACTAACATCCTAACATGATATCATACATTTTCTACGTAAAGCATGTCAATTTACTGTAAGGACACAAATTTCCAATTGAGTCCATATATAGTTTTGGCTCAATTCCGGATAAAAACATTTATTCATAGGTTAGTGATTTATTGTAATACTCTCAAGCCTATGAAGTGTGTGTTGAAGACGTAGCGGCAAAGAATATAAAGCTTCATCAAAATGCCGGTTTGCGTGCCTCGTTTCTACATCATCATCTAAGGTTCCATGCTCCCAAGGTATGAATGTAATTATATTTATATAGGAGCTTGGAACAATATTTATTGGGTGTTAGGTTTAATAAAAAACCATGTTTTACTTTCAGAATAATTTAATTGGAACTTTAATTTAACGTATATAAAGTTCCTGGGCCAAAATAGAATTTTAGAAAAATTTCTGGAAGTCGTTCGAAATCTCGTTCGAACGGGTTTTTCGTTTTAACGAGGTTTCGTTCGAACGAGACTGCCAACGAACCTAAACTGGTCAGTCGTTCGATATGTCGTTCGGACGAGTTTTTCGTTCGAACCAGGTTTCGTTCGAACGAGTTATGTCGTTCGAACGAGTTTGGTCGTTCTAACGAGATATCTAACGAGCCCAGTCTGGTCGCTCGTTAGAAGTCTCGTTCGAACGAGAGTCAAGTTCGTTCGAACGAGATGCCAGGCGGGAACAGTTTTGAGCAGTTTTTGGCAGTTTTCACCCCATTTCCCCACTTGTTTCTTAACTGATTTTTTAAGGCTTTATTAAGGACGGGAATCATTTTTGAAGGGGTATCTTTTTCATTCCATACAAACTCCTAGAGAGTGTTTTGATAGAAAATTTGTTTAAGGAAAAAGATCAAGTTTTGAGTGTTATTCTTTAATGAAAAATCCTACACACTCTAGTGTTGACACCCAATAGTTGTTTATCCAAGTTTCTATATTCATATCAATTGCTTGGAGTTTTGGCATCGGTTTTCTCTACCGAATTGAAAAACCGACGTTTTGGGTTTCCTTCTACATCCCATCACAAAGAAGAAGAAGTTTGTTGCGGTATTACTCACTTGGAGAAAGGCTCCAAGCTTGGGTGACGGTGACCATACAAAGTCCTATCGGTGGATTCCGAGATCGCGGTGGAGCTCCGTGGTTGTCCGCTAGGAAGAGGTTTCTACAAGAAGGAGCAACAAGGCTTGAGAGGGTTCGAGTCGAGGATGTAATTCTTTTGTCTTTTAATTGTATAATTCCGTATCTAGTGGACTTGTGGCTAGGGCCGTCCGAGGTTTTTTCCCGTCTTGGGTTTTTCCTCGTACATCGCGGCATAGTGTGACATTGTTTATTTTATCTTGCTCAAAAACTTAGAACGCATGCTTAGAATAATTTCAAGATAAAATTCGGTTTAACAATCACACTAATCTAAATTGGGACTTTAATTAATTCTTGGGTAAAATTGTTTAATTCAAGTCACTTGCAATAATTTGGTTTGGCCTAACTTGGAAATATGAACAATCATAATTTAGGTAAATTCTAGGACTTGAATTTAAATTGGACTTAACCGGTTTAAGTGTAAAATTAATAATTAAGTTGGTTTCATTAATTCTCACTTTGTTTATGTTTAATTAATATTAAGAAGTTTAGTTGAACCATCACAACGTTTACGCTTCCGCATATAAATTAAGTTTTCACTAAAAGGAAATTACAAGTTTGATTTTTAATTATGAAGAATTTTAAAATCCGGGGATCCATAAATTATACGCCTTTTTCAAATTGGTATCAGAGCCAAAAACGATAAATTATTTCGTTAAAGATCTTTTAATTTTTGACTAAAATGGAATTTTCCCCATTTTCAAAATTTCCTATTTTTGATGGTTCAAACTACGCGTATTGGAAAGCGCGCATGAAATCGGCACTTAAATCTATCGATGAACGTGTTTGGATGTCTGTTGTTAACGGTTGGACCCCACCAACTCATTTAATTGAAAATGAACGTGTTCCCAAACCCGTCGATAGATGGACTGAAAATGAGTTTAAGCTAGCTAATTTTAATTCCCGTGGTTTAAATGATTTATTTAGCGCTGTCACACCGGATGAATTCCGACGCATTATGACGTGTGAGACCGCTAAAGAAGCTTGGGATATTTTACAATTAACTCATGAAGGAACGAGTGTCGTTAAAGCTTCAAAACTCCAAAACCTCACCACTCAATTTGAAACTATCAAAATGAATGAAAAAGAGACTTTTGATGAACTTTATGCTAGACTTTCAGATATTGTTAATTCATCTTTTAACTTGGGAGAGAAAATACCTGACGACCGTGTAGTAAAGAAAATTTTAAGGTCACTACCCGATAGATTTATTCCAAAGGTGACCGTTTTAAATTCTTTACCCACTTTAGCCTCTACGAAATTAGAAGAGCTTGTAGGTGATTTACAAACCTATGAACTGGATATGTTTCCCTCTAAAAATGAAAAGAAAATCGAAAAGGGCGTTCCTTTAAAAGCCCGAAAAGAGGTTAAACAAGTAGTAGAGAGCGAGAGTGATAGGGACTCGGAAGATATGGCTTTATTTGCTCGTAAATTTAGAAAATTTCTTAAAATCAACAAAGATAAATTTAAAAATGATTTTAAGAAATTTGAATCTTCTAAACATGATAAAAACGAGAAGATTTTTAAAGCCGATAAGATCCCTAAACCAAGTAATGAAAATATTGATAGGGACGAGTCTAATAAATGTTTTGGTTGTGAAGGTTGTGGCCATAGGGCTTATGAGTGCCCCACTAAACTAAGGAAAGAGGGTAAGCGACCCATTTCTTATAATGCGACCCTTAGTGATAGTGATACGGAAGAGAAGCCCGATTCCCCCATTAAGAAAAAATTTGTGGCTTTTATGGCAAGTCATGTGAGTGATAGTGAGAACTCATCGATTGATGATACGATAGCACATGCCACTTCCAAGGTCATTGTTCATGATTCCCTTGTTTTTGATGATAGTGAGAGTGGAGAAGAAAGAGATAGTGAAAATGAAGAAGAGGTTGATGAGAGTGAACTTCAAAATGCTTTTCATGAATTATATAAAGAATCTATTAAATTAAAAAGGGCTAATTTGAAGTTAGAAGCGAGTTTAAGAGAGAGTTTCAAGGTCGTTAATGAAAATGCTTAAATATAAGACATTAGGACACGTGAGAGAACTCTTCAAGAGAAGCTAGCTTATGTAGAAGGCGAGAGAGATAGCCTTAGGGGTTTAATGGAATCCTTGAAAAAGGAGCTTCTTACTTTTGAAGAGCGAAATTTTTTACTAGAATATACCATTTTAGATTTGGAAAATAAATTAAAAGATTCTAGTAATGTCAAATTTGATTTGGAATGTCGTTCGAAAAAACTTGATAAAATGTTAGGAACGGTCCAAATTAAAAATGACACATTTGGTTTAGGCTTCAATACTAGTAATGTATTCAACCCTAAAGTCAAAACCAACATTTTAGGAGAATCTACTAGGAATGCATTTAAAGATCACTCCTTAGGTAAATCTTTTCGACATGTTTTCACTTGTTCACATTGTGGTCGAAAAGGTCATCTTAGGAAATTTTGTTTTGATCTTAAACGAATTCCTAGAAAATCCCATTGTAAAGTAACCACGGTAGCTAATGTTCCTACACCCCAAGATTGTCATTCTTCATTAATTTGGGTTAGGAAATCCGATTTGGCTGCCTTACAAAATAGGGATCTTGATTCTCATTTACTTTCACATGCTTCCTCCCATGCTAAATCTAAAGGATGAATGTGTTAGTATTTGCATACTTTAGCTTTTGTACTTCATACTATCTTCACATGCTAAATGTATGCTTGTTTAGTCATTTTCTAGTCATTGCCTCATTTCATATCACATGCTAGAAATCATGACTTGTTTATCTTTTTGTATTATATGTTGTGTTTGAATTAATTGAAAAATATAAAAAGATCTTTGTTTATCATTTGTGTTTTATTTATTTCATTTAAACTTAATGAAAAATACAAATGATTTTTGTTTATTCTTTTGAGTATATATCTTTATTTTTGGTTAAAAATGTTAAAAACTCAAAAAGATTTTTTATGTGTATATTTTAGTTTGACACACTTTAAGTGGCATATACTTGTGTTTGAATCCCTTATTTTACGCTCCCACGTGGCTAGAACTTTTGGTTTAGATTTTCAATCCTTAAAATGTTCTTTACCATGTTTTATATGGAGTAGTTGGATTTTGTATTGTTGAAATGGATTCTATTTCTATATGCCTCTTTTCACACATGCACGAGCTCTTTTGAAATCTTAATGTCACATGTTATATTTGAGCTTTTTGAGGTGTTCTCCTATCAATCTAGTCATCTACATATCTATGACCTAGGAGGACTAGTGCATGTCAAAATCCGTTGCATTTGAGATTTGTGTGAAAAATGAAAACATGATAAATAATTATGTGCACGAGGAAGGGCTCCGAAAGGATGAATTAAATCCTTTGCGGTAGTAAGCCACCATTTATTGGATCTAAAAGAAATACGTGATCCAAAGGCCTAAAAACAGAATATTTGGCATTAAAAAGAAAACAATTGCCAAGGCCTATGTTTGTTTGATATATTCATTCAAAACCAAAAGAATATATATGCTTATTGAGGGAGAATTGGATGGTATATTAACGGTTTGCACAATGTCCATTTATCCTAGTTGTCTTTAATGTCATGACTCTATTTGGTTTGTAGAATCTTCATCATGCTAGGCTTGTATGCATTGTGTATGTTTGTTCATTGAGTTCAATCTATATTGTCACATGAGGTTATGTTTAAATGTGATGAAGTTTGCAATCAAATGAGAACTCCGTGAACGTTTATTAAGTGTTTGGGTCTAAATTTAATTGTTGCTAGTTCACACCCCTACACTTCCGTTTCCATATGGCACATTTTTGCCATACGAGTGTGCAAACTTATTGTATTTTGTGTCATGTGTGTGTTTATGTCTATCTATATATGCACGTACTTATTGGTATATTTATAGTATATATATATATGATATTTGTTTATCTATGCCTTGCTTTTATTGCTCATATGCTGTCATGTCTTTTCTTTAAGCTTCAACATGCTATTTATTAGTTCTTTATCCTTTGCCTATTCCTGAACAAAAGGGGGGAGAATGATGATAGGGGGAGAAATGGTATCTAAACCTATTATTATTGTATCTTAGTTTGGGGGAGATTTATCTTAGGGGGAGACGTCTTTCTAAGTAAATGTCATTTGTTTGATAAAGGGGAGAATTATTTTAGGGGGAGTAATTATTTAATTGCATTTAATATTTTGATATTCCCTATGCATTTGATGAGTTTGCTTAAGTGTGCATGCATTATACTAAAGCGGCATCTTTAAAAGGCAAAGAGTTTAATCCTTGGGTTGAGTCAAGATTGGGCGGGTTATGTTTTGAGTCTAGTGAGCTTGACGGCCCTTTAGGATTTTTGTTTTGGTTTTTGTCCCGGAATAGCCAAAGGGGGAGATTTGTAAGGACACAAATTTCCAATTGAGTCCATATATAGTTTTGGCTCAATTACGGACAAAAACATTTATTCATAGGTTAGTGATTTATTGTAATACTCTCAAGCCTATGAAGTATGTGTTGAAGACGTAGCGGCAAAGAATATAAAGCTTCATCAAAATGCCGGTTTGCGTGCCTCGTTTCTACGTCATCATCTAAGGTTCCATGCTCCCAAGGTATGAATGTAATAATATTTATATAGGAGCTTGGAACAATATTTATTGGGTGTTAGGTTTAATAAAAAACCATGTTTTACTTTCAGAATAATTTAATTTGAACTTTAATTTAACGTATATAAAGTTCCTGGGCCAAAATAGAATTTTAGAAAAAAATTTGGAAGTCGTTCGAAATCTCGTTCGAAAGAGTTTTTCGTTCTAACGAGGTTTCGTTCGAACAAGACTGCCAATGAACCTAAACTGGTCAGTCGTTCGATATGTCGTTCGAACGAGTTTTTCGTTCGAACCAGGTTTCGTTCGAACGAGTTATGTCGTTCGAACGAGTTTGGTCGTTCTAACGGGATATCTAACGAGTTTCTAACGAGCCCAGTCTGGTCGCTCGTTAGAAGTCTCGTTCGAACGAGAGTCAAGTTCGTTCAAACGAGATGCCAGGCGGGAACAGTTTTGAGCAGTTTTTTTCACCCCATTTCCCCACTTGTTTCTTAACTGATTTTTTAAGGCTTTATTAAGGACGGGAATCATTTTTGAAGGGGTGTCTTTTTCATTCCATACAAACTCCTAGAGAGTGTTTTGATAGAAAATTTGTTTAAGGAAAAAGATCAAGTTTTGAGTGTTATTCTTTAATGAAAAATCCTACACACTCTAGTGTTTACACCCAATAGTTGTTTATCCAAGTTTCTATATTCATATCAATTGCTTGGAGTTTTGTCACCGGTTTTCTCTACCGAATTGAAAAAGAGACGTTTCGGGTTTCCTTCTACATCCCATCACAAAGAAGAATAAGTTTGTTGCGGTATTACTCACTTGGAGAAAGGCTCCAAGCTTGGGTGACGGTGACCATACAAAGTCCTATCGGTGGATTCCGAGATCGCGGTGGAGCTCCGTGGTTGTCCGCTAGGAAGAGGTTTCTACAAGAAGGAGCAACAAGGCTTGAGAGGGTTCGAGTCGAGGATGTAAGTCTTTTGTCTTGTAATTGTATAATTCCGTATCTAGTGGACTTGTGGCTAGGGCCGTCCGAGGTTTTTTCCCGTCTTGGGTTTTTCCTCGTACATCGCGGCGTAGTGTGACATTGTTTGTATTATCTTGCTCAAAAACTTAGAACGTATGCTTAGAATAATTTCAAGATAAAATTCGGTTTAACAATCACACTAATCTAAATTGGGACTTTAATTAATTCTTGGGTAAAATTGTTTAATTCAAGTCACTTGCAATAATTTGGTTTGGCCTAACTTGGAAATATGAACAATCATAATTTAGGCAAATTCTAGGACTTGAATTTAAATTGGACTTAACCGGTTTAAGTGTAAAATTAATAATTAAGTTGGTTTCATTAATTCTCACTTTGTTTATGTTTAATTAATATTAAGAAGTTTAGTTGAACCATCACAACGTTTACGCTTCCGCATATAAATTAAGTTTTCACTAAAAGGAAATTACAAGTTTGATTTTTAATTGTGAAGAATTTTAAAATCCGGGGATCCATAAATTATACGCCTTTTTCATTTACATCACTAAACATGGATTAATCATGCCATAATTCATTTAAATATTCAACAACCCTAGAAATCTCTAAATCATGGTTCCAATCTGTTTTTCCAGAAATTTCTTCTTATAAACACCATAATTTCATGGGTAAATTCCTCTACATGGCAAGGGTTTCCAGAATAATCATTTAACCCATAATTACATGCGATTCCTATCTCAAATCTTAGGTTTTCTTCCCTAAAACTCATCCTAATCATTCCTACACTAATATGAAAGATGCATCTACGAAATAATCAAGATAAACACTTGCCTGGGATTTTCAAAAGTCTGATTTGGTGTCGAATTCGGTATGGTTGCATTCCCCGTCTCGCGATCTACGCGTTGGTGGTGTCGGCGGTGCAAACGGGTGAGTTTCGGGACTTCAATTTGCCTTGAGAGCTCTCTCCTTCCTCTCCTACGGCTGTCATTTGTGTTTAGAGTTTCTAACCCTAGATGATAACCCAGATATCTCATATAGCCCCTTTAATTTTCGTTGGTTTAATTACCCAAAAATACAAAATGACTAAAATGCCCTCCCAGGGTACTAATTAGGCCTAAAAACGCCCCGAGACCCGAACTAAACCCCCGGGTACACTTATCTGACTATCTCGTCCCTTCCGGACGCGTTGGCGCGTTCAAAATGACCATACGAACAACTTATAAAATATTCACTTTTATTAATCCACATTTAGTCCCGACACGACACAGGCGCGTCCTGACTTAAATTTCCACAATTGTCAATTTATTCATACGTGACAATATTATAAAAATAAATCTCATATATTACTATACTCATCTAGTAATATTCCACAAATAACAAATTTTCAATAATTACTAACTCTCGTCACGCTAGTAAATATTTAAAACAACATTCCGGATTAAAATTAAATTAATTTATCTCAATTAAATTTAATAAATCCTTAAATTTAAGAGCCATGAAAATACGGGGTATTTCAATTAAATTTAATAAATCCTTAAATTCAAAAGCCATGAAAATACGGGGTATTACAGTGCATTACTATGTTGCGACATCTCTCTCTCACTTGACGACTCGGCGCTCTCACTGGGTGTGCTCGAAGTGTGTCCTACGAAGGAAAAGGGAGTGTTACTGGAGATTGAGTGTGACGGTGTGGGAGGCGGGATCCAGAGCTGTGGGGCATTTTGAGTGTGGGCACTATATGGATTATACTCCACTATAGGATTTTCGTGGATGTTGGTTGGAGTATTATGAGGTGTGGAAGGGGTTTCAGAATTTTGCATTAAGCTTGTGAGAGATGGTGGTGAATCTTTTTGTGCTTTTTTTTTTTTTTTTTTTGGATTTTTGAAGTTTTGGTCAAAGCTTTGGATTGACTCGATCTAATCCTAAGTCTACCTAGTTCCCCGGCAACGGCGCCAAAAACTTGACGTGACTCAGAATGTGTCTCTAAAGTGCGTGCTCTCTAGGCTCAACTGCAAGCCTGTCGCTTAAGTAATAATCCAACAAGTCGGGTATCGATCCTCAGGGAAAAAGGACAACGGAGTTGTGACGACGAGATAAGACGGAGGAATCCTAACGCTGACTCTAAGAAGAAAGGAAAAGATTTGGTTTTGGGAATGATTAGACTAAATGCAATTATGAAATTATGATGAAATATGCAACTAATTAAATTACCTGAATTACGAGTGAAAAATTGAATTGAAACTTTTTAAACTAAATGATGAGAAAACAGGACGGGAATACAATCCCCCAACCCTAGTGTAGTGCAGTGATAACGTCAATCATAAATTTATCCGATTAATCCGACCCGGAATTTAGGACTCCCAAGCATTATGTATACGAGGTTCAAGCCCGCGTCATACCTAATCTGAGGATGAGTAAATCGGTATCGCGATAATTGCACTCGAATTGAACTTTAAATCATCACGAGTACCCAAAGGTAAACGAGATATAAAATCCACAATTATTATGCAATTACGCAATACGATCAAAATCAATCGTTAAATTCATCGGATTAACATTATACACATGCACTAACATCTCATGTTGGGTTCATGCATCCCATCCTTTTAAACCTAGCCGGACATGTTAAATTGACTAATGCAGGAAATAATAATGTTGCATGGGAAAGAATTCATGATAAAGCTAGGTTGAAGCATGTAAATACGTATTATGAACGCAGCAATCGATTGAATCGAATAAGGAGAATAAGCATGCAAGAACAATGACAAGAATTCTGAACCTTGAATTAAAACTGAAAAACAAACCCGTAATGATTAAATCTTGAAGCAATTAATTCCCCATATGTTCCTAGATGTTCTTCTCCTTTTCTCTCTACCAAAAACTAACTAAAACTATCCTTAATGGTTGTTCCAAAGTTGTTACCTACGTACCCTACTCTCTTGGAGAGTTTTTAACCTAAAAGGAGTTTTGGTAGCCAATCAGGATGGAGGACAAATTTCGCGCATCAGACCCCCTGAACCAGTTTGCATGTACCCCGAACCGGTTCGCCCCCCAAACCGGTTCGGCATGGGTTCGCGAATGTATGCTGGTATGGGGGTCTACACTTAGAATTTTTCTACCCCTCTTTTCTTTCTTCCTTGGATTTTTATTCAACTTCAACTGACCATAACTCATCAACCGTAGCTCAGATTTGGGTGTTGTTTCTTCCAGTGTCCTCGTTGCCCCGAGCTCTTCAACTTTCCAGTTGACTTGTCCTTCCGAATCTGGATGGAAAATTACCAAATTTCCCTTAACTTGCCTTCTTAGCTTTTCTTTCATTGTATCGCTTCCTCTTTTGCACTGCTTGCATAATTAACCTGTAAAACCAATAAGAGAAGCACAAAACACGAAATACTCGCCAACGAAGGTTAGTAGCATAAATGTGCATCAAATCCATACATGTTACATCAGTCGGGTTAACAAATACACTGAAATTAGGGGAATAAATATACAATATTTATGCCCAATCAAGTATGGTTAAAGAAGTTCGAAGATGTACAATCTACAGTCCATCAATATTTGAAGTTTTAGACCAATTTTGGAGTAGACGTTGTAAAAGGCGACCAAAAACTAGCTCGAGAATGCTATTACTCATCTGCCGAACAGAAAAAATTGGAAGAAAAAAAGAGGAAAACCACCACTTATCAAGTAGACACCTTTGAAACTGATGAAGAATCTGAGGTTGAAACTTTAGATCCAAAGGAGGAAATGGAATTAGTGAAGAATAACCGACCATGGTACACAGTTTGACAATGCAGAATTTGTTGCCTATTGTGCTCAGTCCAATATTCAAAAGCTACACTCTGCTTCAGGTCCTGCTCAGAGAAACGCGCAAACTGAAGTTACAAGTAGAACTCTGCTCAATGGGTTGAAAAGAAGACTTGATGATGCCAAGGGAAAATGGATCAATAAGTTACACTTTGTTCTGTGGGCATACCGAAAAACTCCAAGGACTACTACTAGAGAATCTCCCTATATGGTGGCATTCGGGACTGAGGCAGTAATATCGGATGAATTAGGTCTTCCATCGCATAGAGTGTTGAATTTCAGCTCTCTTATAAGTGATTTAATGCAAAGACTAGATTTAGACATGTTGGATGAAGTATGTGAAGATGTTGCTTTGAGAAATGCAACTTTCCAGCAACGAACTGCCCATTTTTATAACAAAAGGATGAGGCTGACCAACCTAAAGGAAGGAGATTATGTGCTAAAAAGGGTCATCTAGAAGCACAACAAACTTGAGGCCAATTGACATGGGCCATATCATATTTCAGCAGGTGTCCCACTTGAACCTCAAGAATTGAGACTTTAGAAGGTGAAGAATTCAAGAATCCATGGCATGCCGAGCATCTTAGAAAGTATTGTCAATGATGTAATCAATTGTACTCATTATCAATTTTTCGTAGGAATAAAATGGAAATTACATCGATTTCTATTTTTGATTTTTTTTGGAGTACTAGTGCTAAGCACTACGATGTACTATTGATTAGCAACAGTTGAAAGTTTCTCAGAACGATTGAAAGTTGCTCGAAAAACTTCAAAGTAACTATACCGTTGATCAACACCTATAACAAGTCCTTCGCAACAGATACTAGATAGTTAATTCCTGGCATTCGAATGTTGTTCAGCCTAAGAAAAACTTGATCGGCAGAAGGCAAAAATCCAAGCAAAGGAGAATTCTAAGTCCTCAAGAAACTTGACCACTGAAGACAAGGGTAAAACAAGATCTTTATCCTATTGGGCAAAGTGAAGGAAGAACGTTGTGAATATTCCTAAAAAGGAATGTAGACACATATTCCACATACGCCTGGTCGCACCATTGGTAACTAATGTAGAAAACCTAAAAATTTAGGTGCATTAGTGGAACCTATGGAGACACATGGGTAATTAGTGCCAAACTTGGATTTTAATCTAAGTGTACTAGTAGAACCTACGTATTCATTTGTAATTGATGCCAAACTTAATTAAGAGCTTAAGTTCGTCAATAAAACTAATGAAAAGAATAAGCTATGCATTGATATCAAGAAAACATTCACATTCAAAGATTAACGAGATAAGTTGGTCAAATATATTTCATTCATTTGAATATTCATTATATGATTTTGCTCGTAACTGAATTACATAAATGAAACTTATTCCAAGGGACGTTTTCCCTCAGCCTTAGAAGAACTAGAAGCTGATTCTATTATTAGAGCATTCAAAGTGTAAGGAGAATTGATAAAATTGAAGTCCTGGAGTATTATTATATTGCTACTGGTTGGGGGATCTAACAGATGAGGAGGATGAACCATTTCTAGATCGTCGTGAAGGACATAATCCCCTAAATACATTGAAATTATGCACTCAAGAATTGTGTTGGAAGGCATCCAATCAACATCTAATTTGAAAGGAGGATCATCATAGTCCAATAAACTAGGGTCGTACTAGTTCTAAAGAGGACTATTCTTCTCCACCTTCAGCATTATTAAGCAATTGGTTCAACCCCATTTGTAACCTTCATTCTGAGCTTGCTTAAACCGTTCATCAAAATGACGTATAACTTCATTGTATCCTTCCATCTAGATCTCCCTAGGCTGTTTATGGAATTGGAAGGTTAGCCTCTCAACCTGATGGTGCAATTTCTTCAACACTCCATCTTTGGCTTGTAATTGGGTAGAATGGGTAGCAAGTTGTTCGGATTGAGTTTGAAGCTTCTAGGACATCTCATCAATAGAAAAAAATTTTGCCTTCAACTAAGTATCTTGATTAACAAGAGTCTATTGTGTCCTAGCCTCATCTGTAGTAGCTTGGCCAGGTTTATTTTTTGCTCAAGAAGATGAAGCAAACTTAGTTTTCTTCAGTGTCTCCACTTCTTCCCTCAATCTGGCATGTTCTCCAAGAAAGAAACCCCATCATCAACATCAATAAAATAAGTAGAAGAAGTATTTAATGAGTTTAACTAACCCCTAAAACTATTGTTCTCTTCTTCCAATAGCTTAGAAATTACTTTAGATTCCACCACTTCATGATTAAGTAAAAATTCTTGCCTCCTGAAGTAAGAAGCATTTTTTCCAACTTCTGCTCAAAACCCTAACTTTCACTCACAGCTTTGTACCTCTGTATATAATCGACATGTAAAAGAGATGTAATATCATTGTGATTTGCTAGCATCTCATCAATCATTTCATAGCAAGCCACATTATTAGCCATTGCCCGATAAAAAAGACACTTCAAAAAAAGGTAGGCTTCTCTAGATAGATCCGAGGCATCCTCTCCGAAAAACTAAGATAATTCATCCTCGATCAAAGTTAAGTGACCATCCTTGAATAGAGCATTAGATCTTTTAAGAAGCTCATAGGCAGCTGAAGAAAATTGATCCAATTTATCCCTGAATTATAAAAAAGCAAGAAAAAATTCCAATCAATAATGGAAGAGGAAGGAAACTATAATGTACTATTCCTTTTCATTGATAAAATGTCGATTACATGTACATGGAATAAGAAGGAAAAGTACAGATAAAAAGAAATGAACAAAAGCCACTCGCCGTGCAAATCTACACCTTCTTTTTTTCAAAAGTAAAACCAACAGGATTGGAAGCAGGAGCAGGCAAAGTAGATTGGTCACCAGCAAGAGGTATTAAAGAGTCAGCTGCCTAAAGTTGGTTGGTAGATTCCAAAATAAGGGTATATTCATCTGACCCTCGATCATCCTCAATCTCCTCATCCTTGTTAGGAGGAGACCCAGGATCATGCAAAAGAAATAACTCAGAGTCTTAGGATGTTCCAACATCTAAAAGGACTGTCGACTGACCATCCTTAAAGCCTTAGTTCTTGGAAAATTCAATTTGCGCAGAAGTAGCTCCAATCGCCTTGTCCCAACCCCTGTTGAAAGTAGATTCATTGGCCTTCAACCTTCTGGCCTTCTCAACATCTAACTTTTTTTACAGCTCGATAACTTGCTCTTGAGCACCGAAAGCATCATCATATGTAGTCTTTATTTTGTTCTACCATTTATTTTTCTCATCAGCTAATGCTTGTTGGGAGTCAAGCACATACATCTTCAACTCTTAAAATTTCTCCTCAAATTCATTTAAAGTAAAACGCAGAACATCGTCCTTCTACAACATATTATTAAAGTTGACCAAGAACTGCAAAAAGAAATTAGAGAAAGTCAGTATAAGAGGTAGCAAAGAGATGAATGAAAAAAAGAAGAAAAAATAATATTTACCAGAGCAAAGTTTTGAGCAGGCAATTAAGAAATTCTTGACCTGGGTATTGTAAAAGCAGCACCCCTGTGGTCTGGTAGTGTACCAGACTTTATTAAATGTCTGGCCAAGCCAGGGCCAATGGAAACTGGTGAGCCAGAATAAGCCAAATCGACCAAATCTCGTTGGTAGGTGTTAGTAGAAGAACCTTCAACTAGCCTGGAAGGAAGCCCTTTTTACAGCCTCTTAAGGTGGGCTTCATCATTTTTCTTAGTTAGGGGATTTTTCCTAGTCTCTTTTTTATTTGTGGCTCTATCAGCAACTTTCTTGGTGGAACCAGGAGCAGAAATATCACCTAAGGTATTGTGGAATTTTCTCTTCCTCGTGCAGTGGAAATGAGCAAGTCTGAATTAAGAGAAGAGGATGGGGAAGGAGCAAGTTCACCATTACCAGATGCAGTGGAAGATGAGGTAGATATAAGGTCTTGATCAAGGTGAATCGCTGTGGAGGAAGCAACAACAGTTGGGAGAGGAATAAAAGAAGTGATGGTGTTTATGTATGTAACAACCCGCCATTTTGGAGACAATTAAATTCCATAATTAAATATAAATTGGCAATTTGGGGAATTTTCCTAAATAGTAATTTTTGGGATTTTCGAGGATTGAATGATTTTCGATGGGTGCTGTAATTATTTTTGGGACTATATAGGTCGAAATATTTTAATTATATGTCGTTGTTGAGTAAAGCGACACGATGTAAGATTTTTAATTGAAAAACTGCATTTATTTATTTTGGGTTGGAATAGTGATTTGCGGTCAAATACCTCGGATGGGAATTTTGACTGCGCCATGATTCTCGGAATGGACGAGATAGTCAGAAAAGAGTGTCCGATTGTCGAAAATGAGTTTCGGGTAATTTTAGAGGTAAAAGTAACTCGTAATTGGGTAAACGAGTCGTTTTGGGGTTTTAAGGGGTTAAACCCTTTTCTTTCTATATAAAGAGAGGGAGAGGGAGAGGGAGAAAAAGAGAAATAAAGAAGAGAAAAGAGAAAGAAAAGAGAGAGACGAGAGAGAGGAGGGAGAAAAGAGGAGAGAAATGGAGATTCGGGCCAAACTCCGCCGGATTCGACTCGAGGACGCCGGATTTTATCCACGAGGCAAGTGTTTACTTGCTTTATTTATCTTTTTGCATAAATATCTCATACCGTAGTTTGTTATAAACAAACCCTAAAGGTTTTGGGGTGGTTTATCGTGGATAAAACGGGTTTTGGGGACTTAAAACAATTAAACCCCAATAATATTTCAATTTGTGGAACTTAGGTTTTAATCTAAATTAATTGGTGGTTTTGGGTTCTAGGATGTTTAGAACCCTTAATATATGTGTATTTGTAGTTGGTTGAGGTTGTAGGACGTTGGGTGAGGCGACAAAAGCTTGGGAGAAGCTTTAATGGCCGAAATCGTCTCGGAGAAGATGATGAATAGTAATCCGTTACTTTAGGGGGCCTTTTTGGCCAGGAAAAGAATTGATTTAGCTTTTGTCTAAAACACGAAAGTTGTAGATATTTTCGATACGGTCGCGTGGGCGTCAACCGCGTATTTTTTTGATTTTTCTACGATTTGATATGATTTTTACAAGATGACAGCTCCGGGTTGAAATTTCCAACTCGGAAATCAAATCGGAAATTGGAAAAATTACGGCTAGAATTAATCGTGTAGATGTGTGCGATTATTTTTGGTGTAGTTTAGAAACCCCGTTAATGAATTTGGGTGGTTGGATTAAGGAATTGAGGAATTTTAATTTGGGAGACCTGGTGTGACCGGTCGACCGCGCCCCTAAGGCCGGTCAACCGCGTCAAGGAGAAAGGGCCTACTGTTTTATTTCGTAGGCTTATTTGCAACTCGCGGTTGACCGGGGGTCTAGGACCGGTCGACCGGTGCCCTGTTTTCAGCCCATGATTTTGGAGATTAAGATTATTTCTCCTTTTTGAGTTTAAAGTTTAAGGGCCTTCCAAATTAGAGTATTATGGAGGGTTATGTCCTAAAGGACTTGAGGAATTGGGAATATATATGTGTATATTCACTTAGATTGAATTAGTATAATTGGAGATATCCAAATGAATCCGTAGATGGGATTTTGGTGTATATTACTTATTAAAGTAAGAATATACTTTTGGTTTAGTATTATGCATATATGATTGCATGATTATGATTCTTTGAGAGAATCTTTGGGATTATTGGTCATCGATAGATGGTTTGGCAAATATGGCCATTTTTATATATTCAGGTAGGAATATATGGTGTATATATATACTATGTGATTAAAGTATATATACGAATTTAGAGAAATGACTTTTGAAAATGTAAATATAAATGTTTCCAAAATGGAAAGGTAAATGATTTTCTTAATTAATAATGTATGGATACACACCTCTCTAAATCGCTATCATAAGGGAAGTTGCGTGCGTATGGTGAAGCCCCCTGACAAATTAACGTAGGGTGGATATAGTCCTATAGGCCATGTGAGCGCTTGTTGATATATATTTTCTGCGATGGGTAGGAGATTCCGGGTGTGGTCTTGACTACCCCGCAGGCACATGGCCGCTTCCCGACGTCTTGCGTTGTAGGATCCCAGGTTGTCTTTATGATAGGCCCTAGAAGATGATAGCCATTTAGGGGCGCGCACATTGGGGAAACCCGGACGGGCGGTCTTAGAACGCGTTATATATTAAAGCAATTCATGATAATGGATTGGCTTTAATTACATTTCCTGGATATAGGAAGGGAAATGGGTTATATGGATTGGCTTCGGTAACACTTCCCGGATGGAAGAAGGGATGTGGAAGCATATGATATGACAAAGAATTTTTATGATAATGAAAATGGCTTTGAATACATTTCCTGAATATAAAAAGGGAAATGGGATATTTTGAAAAGGAAAAGCATTTTTATGATAATAAAATTGCCTTTTAAAAGTATATGATTTGCTAAAGCAATTCATGATAATGAATTGGATTTTATATTTACATTTCCTCAGTATAAAAAGGGAAATGGGAAGTTTTGAGAAAATGATAAGTATTGATAAATACTTGGTAAATGTATTCTCATTCCGGGAGATAGATCCAGAAGTATATAGTAAAATGTTTGTATATGTATAAATCGAGTGCCGAGGGTCTAATGGATCCCGACGATCGACCGTGCCGCATAGTAGTGTATCGGGGGAGTTCCTTGTTTGGATTTTGCTTTGCGAGACACCCCACGCACGAATATGGCACTGTGTTGAGACTGGGGAGAAGTTTAATCCTTAGTGCTCTAATATTAGTGTTACTTGTGGTATACATATTTATTTATATATATATTCTGTACTGAGGGACTGACGGATTTCAACGATCGACCTTGCCACATAGTAGTGTATCGGGGGGGTTCCTTGTTTGGATTTCGCTTTGCGAGACACCCCACGCACAAACATGGCATAGCGTTGAGACTAGGGTGAAGTTTAGACCTAAGTACATTTCTTGGACTATCTAGGTTAGATAGTGGTTGGGTGATAGACTAGTTTAGCCGGGTAGCTTGACTAGGATGTTTAGAGGGATGCGTTAGGAGTGCACTGTTAGTGGAGAGGTGAGGGGTATCTCATGGGAGTGCGATACCAAACTTAAATATGAGGTAAACCTTTTTCAAAATAATAAGGCATTTATGCACTTGAAAAATATTTTCAAAACTCGGGCTCTGACCCGTTTATCTACTTTTCCTTCTTGTTATATTATATATATATATATATATATATATATATACATAGGTGTCCAAACACAGGGACGCCTGGATGGCACTTCTTTCGAGTCAGACGTCAGCTGCAGCGGTTGTGGATGCGTGCAGGATTTTCAGTAGACGATTCCATTCTTGTACTCCAGATAGGAGGTACTGTATAAATATTCGGGCCAATGGTCCAATTGCATTTATTTATTCTTTTAGTACATCATTCGATATGGTTGTATATTTTGACCGAGTGTTCGGTTACTTTATTTCATTTCAGTTTCATTTTCGCAAAACTGTGTGGATGTTTTATTTATTGTTGTTAAAAAGAGTAGTAAAGTTAAAATTTTAACACCGGCCTAATAGGTTATTAGTAATTAAATGGATTTTCGACAGTGATGCTAAGAATGATCCATATGAGACTCCTGTTTTAATTTAATATTGGAGTGATCGCCCGGTATTTATTAGGCGGGGTGTTACAATGTACTCCAACAGGCATGAGGAAGATCTAATGTGCTCCTCCCCTATCTTTTGATGAATGCCCCAAATAAATTTCAATTTTCAGAGGTTGATATCACCCTCCTTGGGACACTTCCTTTTTCGATCAGCTGCAATCAAGAGAAGACAAATGTAGTTAGTGATTTAACTAATGAAATTATTAAGGAAGGATGTATAATAGTATTGCAACCTATCCCCTAGCCATATTGAGGGCATCTGGGCCCCTGATATACTTTGTTCCTTGTCATGGGTACATGTTGCCAATTTTTGGCAGTTACTCCAAGATCAAAGTAGTCTCTATTGGATTCTGGGAGGTTAACTACTAGAGACCTATTTACAACCCTAGTCTTTAAATAGCAAGTGTTGTCACTTGTGACCCACTTGTAGTAAACCATGATCTCTAGGATTCCTATATGGGTTCCATGAAGCTGATTTAACCAATAAACCCCATTAACTACTCTCCAAGTATTGGGGGATACTCTAGTAGGAACCACGTCAAAATACTGGCAAAACTCAAGGCAAAGTGGGTTTGGGGGAAAAGTAAAACCACACTCAGTAATAAAAATAGACGGGAGCCAATGGCCCTCACGTAAAAAAAAAGTCTATAAGAGGATTGGAAAGTTCCAAATCCACCCACAAAGGAATATTCCACTCATTCCTAAATTCCTCTAGAGAAGCTACTGAGTAAACCATGTTCAAAGATGAAGAAAAAAGAAAAGAGAGAGGATTTCTACAAGGATTTAAGGATTCAGCAAGAACTGAAGAACCGAAGAAACGATCACAAAAAATGCTCAAGAATATAGCAGTAGAAACTCAAAAAGTTAGATGTAGAAAAAAATCGTGATTTTACCCGAATTTTGTAGATTGCCTCGAAAACTTGCAAAGGTAATGATTAAAGGGAGCGTTGATTGAACTTTTGGCAGCTAAGCACTAAATGACACTTTTGCCCAAAAATGATTCGTTAAAAACATTGGATTATTGCAAATATACCATCCACATCAAGTGCCACCAGCTGAACCAATAATTTTATAAGTATGGGAAATCGATAGCCAACTAAAATTCAGAATTGTTTCCCGAGCAACTTTAAGAACTAAATGTTGCCAACTCTTGCAAAAATCTCAAGTATGAAACATTAGGGGCTTTTGTTGATGAAAAAAATCATCATGTTATGTGGCCGAATCAGAAATGAATATATGTTATCCAGCGTGGCATCATTCCTAGTAAGCAAGGAATAATTCCCTGACCAAGTCTAGGAATGCCGACCAACATATTAAGAAGCCTGGCCAACAACACGAAGACCGATCAACGCGGTCAGTAAAAAGCCAACAGTTGTATACATGATGAACATTGTACTGATGTAAACGCATATTGTATAAAGCCATTCCATCCTTTAATATTCTGACTTTTGTATACCCTCAGGGGCTATAAATATATTGTAATCCCTACATCCAAAAAGGTGATACAAGTGACAACCAGGCACACATAAGATAATACACAACAGTGGATGTAGCCTTTTCCTTTTAGCCGAGCCACTTAAAAACTCTTATGTGTCTCTCTAATTTACCTAGTTATCTGTGATCAAATAATTAGATATAGTCTAGTTTTTGCAACAGCACCAGGGATGAAACCATAAATTAAACTTGGAGGGTGGCGACCGAACGAGACCGTTTTGGTTGTTGTAGTGCGACTATCATCAAATTAGTAAGTTAATTTCAACTTTACTAGAATGCACAATTAGTAAATCATAATATATTAAATTTGATAATTAATGTCATGGTGACGCGGCTCAATTCGCCCTGAAATTAGTGAACTAAGTTTGACCATTTTTTATTCTAACTTGAACTGACGAGATCAACCAACAAAGATACAAAACATGTTGAAGAAATGGTAATCACGAATTATTCAACAAAGACATGGATGAACCAGTTTAATTGTTTTCATTTACAAATATCTAATTTTATTATTTTCCTTTTAATATAGTGTTGGATAAAAAATTTAATTAAATGAAATTTTACATAACTTTGTTTGTTGTTGAATTTTATGAAAATGTATTTTTACTAAGACAAAAATAAGACAAGCATAAAATATCTTGAGAAAAGATAACAAAAAAATGTGGAAAAGTAAATTTGTAATTAAATTATATGAAATGTAGAAAAATACAAATGTAATATTATAAATATCACGGGTCAAAAATTAAATTTACCATCATGTGAAAAATTTGCAATTAAAATCATTTAATGGTTAAAACCACATATGTAACTAAAACACAAATTCAGGGCAAAAGGTTAATTTGCAATTAGGTTGAAATTTATTATAAAAGTTTGGATTAAATATACCGGTGATAATTAATTGGGTGGTAAGTAAATATATAAATAAATAGGATTTTATAAACCCACTAGCAAAGTTGGTGATAGTAAATAAACTATTCACACAGGTGACTAGGTAAGGGACTACCATTTAAAATAAAATTGTGCAAAAAAAACTCTAGAGATCTACACAACTCCACTGAAAAAAATCTTCATATTCGTAATTTGTATACTATTACAGTAAAAAGAAGAAAAAAAATAATCTGTTTGAATTCATAAGCTTCTCATATCTTATTTAGGAATAAGCTTCACAATTTTATTTGGGTTTTCTTCTAGAATCATGTCTTTCTTTAATCGTAAAGACAAGCCATACCTCAATGGAGGGTTTCTTCCAGAATTAAATTAAATAGATATTCAATTAAAACATGTGATATTTATAATATAGATTTTAAATTATATTAATATTAAGTAGAAACCTTCATTGAAGCAAAGACATAGAAACTTCCATTTTACATCTCTCCAATCTCATGAAGAAATCGACAAGATATGGATCCTATGAGTTCAGAGTCATGCCGTTTGGCTGATAAATGCTCTAGCCGTATTCATGGATTTGATGAACTGGGTGTTCAAAGATTTCTTGAATCAGTTTGTCATCGTCTTCATATATGACATCCTGATTTACTCACAGACTGAGGAGGAGCATGCTGAGCACTTGAGATAAGTTCTTCAGACTCTACGAGAGCACCAACGATATGCTAGATAGTGATTACCTATCTTAATATTGTTAGTATTTATTATCTATGTTTTGCGACGAAGATTATGAACAATCCTATTCTCCCGAGGATCAAGTGCGGTAATGGGAACGAGAACAGTTGTGGGTTCATCTATTTGTAATTGCTTAAAAATTATATATTTTTCATTATAATATGGGTTTTTTTGTTTTTCTTTTACCTTATCTAATGTACGTACATGTACCCTAATATCTACAACTTTCTTAGCCACGTGAAATAAGAAAAAATGCAATATATGGAAACTATTGTCTTTATTATCATAGTGAACGAAAAAGTCACTAATTCACTATATATCGAACAAACTATATTCAAAATAGCTATTACAAGTAAGTTTTCTGACGTATTTTGAGGTTAACTAGACAATTATGTATTTTCTTCTAATTGGTGTCTAATGAAACTAAGGTGGTTTGAGATGACTTATACACCCAGAAAAATTCAATTTCAACAAAATGAATGGATCATGTGTTATCCTTTCTTTTATTAGAAATAAAAAAAATAAGCACATAATGCTATTCAAAACACTTCCCACCAATAATTATAATAATATTTGTTCTATGTGTATCTTTATAAACCCTATTTGCATAGTGAAATTGTATAATTTAAAGAACACTATCCAAATATTAAATATCCATAAAAAGAATTGCATGTATCTGTCACCTTAATTAGATTACAAGTAAAAGGTAATAGTGTGAAGTATTTAGATGTCTTTTGTAATTAAAGTGAGGTATGTCAGATTTTTATTTTTACTTCAATTTTTTTTGTGGATCCTACAATGACATGTGTATTATACATATATAATTGTCATTTTTATTATAAGGGTGATTTATGAATACTTTTGTCTAAGATAGTCATGGTTGAAACAATTTTGATTGGGCATGTTAAATGAACTCACAACAATTATACTTATGAAATTAAGAATCTGAGAAGAGTTTAATTACACTCGAATTTTGAATTTACTATTGTTTTTGCTGAATATTTATATATTTAACGAGAAAATATTTTTCAAAATATGGGTTGGTGTTGAAGAAACCACAAGCAATCCGCTAATTCTAAATGTAGGGCGGATGCAACATTAGAGGTTTTAGGGGAGATATATAATTACCATATTTTCGTTCAATAATTTTGCATTTAAATGGTATATATCTTTTAATTTATATTTTTTAGTATAATACCTTTAGACGACACTAGCAAATTTAATTTTATTATATTCAATCTCACAAAATTATAGTAGTCCTTAAATTCTTTATATATAAAAAATGTGTGTACACTAAATTTCATACAAAAAAATAATATAGAATATGCCACACAAAATTTTATAAAATGCATGTGCATCGCGCATGGTTAAAAACTAGTTTATATCTATGTATAAATTATAAAATGGACTCTTATATTGAATATTGAATACACGTGTCAACCATAGATAAACCATGATATAAGATATATCCTTTCTCTATATACTCCAACCTATAAATGACACATCTTTTCCCTTATTTCTTCCCACCCATTAGAACTTTCACTTATTTATAATGCGTCTTCTCACTTTGTTTATTTAGTTTACCCTAAAAGAAGCATAACTTTCTTTGTCTTCCCCTCCAAAATAGGCTTTAACTACTCTCCCTCCCAACATCTCGACATCGTTTCTAGAAACAACTCTGTAATATCTCTTTTTTGTTTGGAAATTAAAATTTTTTGATGAATAAAAATGGATAAATAGCCTCTCCAAAGGGCACTTACAAGCGCTAGAGAAAACATAGACAACAAAATGGGAATTTATAGATATCCCCGATACAATGAATTTCTTGGAACTATGAGAACTTATGAGATTTAGATCGATGGAAGAAGACCTTAAATTATAATTAGGGGCCAATTTTTCTTCAACATACTTAAAGCGGTAAAAGATTCCAAGGAATTGCGATAAGCTGAAATATTTACATTTATATACACACTCTTAGACCGTTGAACGTTTCGAGTGCGCACACTTATGTATTCCTCATTTTTAAAGTTTTCCAAATGTGCGAATGACTTGGTCACTTCATTATGAATTTGATTATTTCCATTTTTTTTCTAGCTGAGTCAACAAATAGAGTTGAACCAATGGACATACTCTTATCAAATTTGGGGGAATGTGGTTTTATAGTACTAGAGTTAGAAAGTGGAGTATTAGGAATTTTGACAATTAAATTAATCTCGATACTATCATCATTAACATCCATATCCAAAATTTTATCTTCCACATTCATAATATCTTCTTGAGGAGGCATTTTATCGGACCTAACTTCATCAAAATTTTCTTCCACATTGTCATTCTTAGGAATTTCTTTCTTCTTGAATGATTTATGGACTTGAACTAATGTAATAACCCCAAGACTATCCTCATCTACACGCGAAAGGAGGTAACTCGTTACTTGGGATTGGTCTTTATTATTAACCTCTTCTATCATCACGGCCAAGTTCTAATTTTTTAAATTAATTTGTTTATTAGCCACGTGGGTAGGGGTATGCTCACCCAGGTGAGAAAGTAGACTAGTTTGTTCAATAGCCTCGTGGGTGAGAGTATCGTCAGAATTTTAATACAAAAGAGACACTTTTTCTTTGTTGAGTGATCCTCATTGTTTTCATCCAACGTCCTAGAAATTTTAACCTTGTTCTCATCTTTTTTATTCCTTTCAAACTCATGAACAGTTTCAGTATTCTGAATTTTCGGTTGTTATGAAATAATAGGAGGTTTAGACTCCTCTAGCTTGACGTTTTCCATAGTGGCCTCATCACGGTCTTCTCCCCTTAAATCGGAACAATTCGTTGAAATCTTAACGGTCTCAATAGCTTGAATGACAACTCCATTCTTAGCCATCTTACCTGGAGTATGGAGCTGATCATAAATAACAATTAGTCCTTTTGTTTTGGATTAAACATTCAATCATATGTTCGTTTCTTTTTCCAAGTTTTCTATTTACCATCAGTTGACTTTGAGTAGGGGTTTTAATATTATCCAAGAAATATGGTTCTTCAAATGGGTATGCAATAGAATGCATTCTTTTCTTAAGCTTTTTACATGAAAAAATAGGATGCCCAATGCATTCACAATACCTATTAAACATTGGCATATTTTTAATAACTATATTGATGGGTATTTTTATTTCCTCATCCTCTATGATAATCACCTTGGGCAAATAATATAAGAAATCTCTACCTACAAGAAACCTAGAAAACATTTTGAAGTTTTACTCTAACGATTCTTAGTCAATCCTAATAGGAAAACTCTTGAAAATTTTAAGTAGCAACCGAGGATACTAGATTTCAACCGGAAGATCCATAAATGCTAGAATTCATGTAACACCCTATATTTTTGAGTAAATTATAAATTAGTTGATTCGATTATTTTTAAATTACACTTGCGTCGTAATTTAATTTAATTCAATATTATATACTGATTAAAATATTAATTAAGAGAGAAATGATAAATGTTTATTGAATATAATTACTAAGGGAACACAAAATAAGTATTTTACGTCATAACAAGTGACAGTGACATGACAATATTATATTTGAACCGAGAGTTGAGTGTAGACAATATGAGGCTGAGATGGTAAATAATTTTAGAGTGACTCGGATGACAATTTTGAGATCACAGTTGGTTTCGAATGGGTCAAAATAATTAGAATAGTGTACCCGGGTGTGATGATTGGGTTCCGGAGGATTTTAGACCAAATTGGCACGACGAGAGGGCGTTTCGATCATTCAGGAGTTTTTTCTAGATGGAACTCCAAAAATTTAAGTAGTATATCATCCCATTGAAGTGGAAGGCTAGGTTTAGAATACTTTATAGAGAGAGGAGGCTATAGGAGAGGAAGAGGAAAAGGAAATTAGGTCATTCCGCACCGTTTTGCACCACACACATCGCCAGAATCAAGATCGAAGAAAGGTAAGATCAAATCCATCATCAATTAATGAAAATAATACCTACCAGACCATGGAAAGTGTTTATCTTGCAATTCTTTTATCATATTATAATATAGTTAGGGTGGAAATTACATAATTTGGTTGTATTCTTGGAACTTCGTTAGGTGTAATTCATGATTTGGAGTACGATTCATGTATAATTTAACCCTTTATGTAGATAATACCAATTTTAAAATTATGTGAGGAGTAACTTGCAAGAAATATGGGTATATTGATGAATATGCATGAAGAACACGAAGAATTGAAGTTTCAAGAATTTTAGAATTTAATATGTTCTTGGGTACATTTCTTATAAATTTGATGTGTTATTTACATTAGAAATTATCCCTAGACATGTTTTGGAGGTTTGGGTATGTTGGATAGGAGTTTGGGACAGTTTCATGATGTTTTGAAGTGTTAACCATGGAGAAAAATGAGTTTGGTACGAAACTGTTAGAAATCACTGAGATCATTCGAACGATATTGAACAATAATAGTAAGTCATTCGAACGAGATTAGTCAATCATTCCAACGACCCTATGTTTTAGGTCATGGATACAGATACTTTCATTATGAACGTGTGGTCGCCAGTCTCGTACTTTTCGGATTTTATTTTAATTACTTATGAATTTACTACAGAAGGGTGTCCGAGATCGAAATCTTTAGGAGGAAATTAAATCAGGGTATAGAATGGCTTATGAATTATATGAGGACTTTGATAATTTGTGATGATATGGAGCATATCCCACTTTTTGTTCTCGTACCAGCAAATCAAGTACAAAGTGCATAATATGCAAATAGAGCAAGTAAAGAGAGATAAAAGACAGGATATAGAGTGGTTCGGCTATAAAAATGAGCCTACGTTCACTTTGGTGCCACACTCTCTTTATATTCATTTGTAGTACCTGTTTACAATGCCATAATGTAATACCCCGTGTTTTTGCATAGTTAAAATTAAGAAGGAAAATACATTTTATTTAAATTACGTGAGTACAGTAATTTAATATGAAAATGCATTTTTATTTAAAATACGTGAGTAGAGTAATTTAATGTGGTACGTTTTAAATTAAATTACGTCAGCAGAGTAATTTAATGTGACTTAATAATAATTGTGATTATTAAGTGATACAATTAATCATTATGGCTATTAGACATAAATTGAGACTTAGATACTAATAAATATGACGATTAAAATTTACTAAGTGTGAATAGTAAATATGGAAAGTTGATATGTATGGCCTAGCGATTTAAATGGACTTACCTGAGATTATCTCGACCAAGTGTCGTGTGTAGACAAAATTGATGGTGAGATGAGAAACATATTTTTAGAGACTCAAAAGATAATAGTCCACAGATGATTCCGAAAGGGTCAAATTAGTAAAAATAGTGTACCCGGGGGTACTAGTTGAGTGCCGGGTCATTTTTGGGCTAAACCGGGACCATACGAGGGAATTTTGGTCTCTTTAGATTTAAGTGTGAGGAGACCTACGAATTTTTAACCCTAAGTCAGATTATAAGAGCTGGAGGCTAGGGTTAGAGAGGAAGGAAATACACAATAACCATTAGAGAAAAGAGAGAGACAATTTCCTAAGGCAAAAGAAAGAAATAAGAAGCATTCAAAGGAGATTTCACAACCAACTTGTTGGGAAGAAAGATTGAAGGATAAATATCATCAATCATCAACAACAACCACGAAATCAGACCCTAATGCACATAAGGCAAGTGGTTATTTGCAAAATAAATTGAGTTATAATACCCATATATGAGTTTAGGAAGAACGGGATTTTTATGATATTTTTGGAAGCAAACACTTGAATATGATCGACGATTGATAGGGATTGCATGTAGAACGTTTCGTATCTCCAAATAATCTGATATCATAGAAGACTTGATGATTAAATCGAACTAAAAATCTGGCCTTATGATGAAAAGAAGGAAAGATTGTATTTTTAGGGTTCTTGAAGGATAGGAAGATTTTTAGTTAATCGGGATGAAATTTGTAATGATTTTGTTGTTTTAAATTGTTAGTAATCCTCCCAGAATATGCAGGAATGATTAGAAATCGTTAGTTGCAAGTATGGTGAATTATCATGGGAGATGGTTAAACAAAAATGGTGCAACGCCCATGAAGAAGACGAACTGGGTCTGTCACTGCTCGATCGATCGATCGACCTTTGAATGTCGATCGATCAAGCATTCGATCGATCGATCATATCCCATCGATCGACCGACCTCGGCTGTACTTAAGAGAATTTTGTGAATTTTTTTTTTCAATTACCGTCACTTAATGGGAACCTTAGTGATGACATTTTACCTATGAATGGACTGAATAGATACCAGTAGGTGTACGGTGAGATCTCTTCATAAATGATTGAGTGAAATTTGGAGAAATGGACCGAAAGGAAAGTAACCGATTGAGTCGGGTGTCTGGAACGTGGGAATTTAGGTATGGAAAGAGCGAGAGTCAATTCCGGAAATATACAAGTAGGTTAGAGATAGCTTAACTACTGAATCAAAGGAGGGGTAACAAGGACCCTTAGAGTTACGTGAATACTCGAATAAATGCGATAGGGAAATAAATCGTAAATTAATAAGTACGGTGAATATAAGTAAAATATATTACGTACGGGCATGATTTGATAGGTCGGGTGTGTACCTACTAAATTATATGAATTTTTGGTTTAAGAGAATTATACCTAAATTAATTATGTTAGGGTCGATGAGATATTCCGAACTAACATAAAGTTACTATATGTTTGGGGTCGATGTAAAATGCCGAACCAAACCTTAAAACTGGTGTCGCGATGAAAGAGTCCCTAACCAGAATATGTGTATATATATATATATATATAAATAGTTGGGGTCGATGGATCATTCCGAACCAACTCTCACTTAGGGTCGATGAATCATTTCGAACCAAGAGTCCTTTATGTGTGTAAAAAGGATACATTAGTGATAACTAATATTTAATACATGTTGTGGGATAAAAGGTATTCCATATGCATAATCTACTGACTTAAGATAGTAGATAATTAGATAATTTGAAAATATCTTAGTAATAATTAAGCAGCGTGATATAATTATTACAAGAATAAGGATAATGAGAAGTAAATAGGTTATCTGCGTTTACAACATATGAGTTATGGACTAATAAATTACTACGAGTATGTTATGGGGACATAGAAAGGGAATACGAGTAGTGGGGTATTCTGATCTAGTTATCTTGGGTAGTATAACTAGGTGAACTAAGTACCATCGTTAGGCGTGCACTATAGAAGAGAGGTGGGGAAACTCAAAAGAGTGTGCGAGGTCTTTATATGTGTAATTAATAACTCAATTGTGATAACTTCTTGCAAAATATTTTTAAATGCTTTTGAGTACTAACTCTGGCTATGTAAAAATCTTTTAAAAACCTTTTAGGTGCCCAGCCACAGGGACATCCAGCATGATTTTATTCCAAGGATTTGAGAGCAGCAGCACGTGTGGATGTTGCAGGGGTTGATTAGACGACTTCTCTTTTTCAAATCTAGTACAGGATCTCAGTTTTAGTACTCTCTGTTGGGAAATGTTGTCCCATCTTTACTTTTACAGTTATTCTGACTTTGGATTTTGAGTTAGTTTTCTTGGCCGTGGTTTTCGGCAAGACTTTATTTTATTCAGTTATTTATGCGAACTGGTTTAATACTGCTTGATATGTATCGTTCCGCATGAGTTGTTTATTTTTGTTTAAGGAAGATAAAATTTGGCACTTGCTTAATGTCACTTAGGTGATTAGTAATTTAAAAGGGCTTTCGATAGTGATGCTAATAATGAACCATTTAAGAAACCTATTTTAAATTAAATTAAGGCTTGATCACCCAAGGTTTAATTAGGCGGGGTGTCACAGATGGTATCAGAGCATCAAGTTCTAGTATCCATAGGATATGTACGGCTTACTATATTTCCGTGTAACGTTTGATTGTATTAGAGCCCTACTATTAGGAATGTTGATTAACTTTTCGCTTTTGGAATATCGTGGATCTGCTCTTAAAATTTTTTTATAAACTGTTTACTTATACAATTTGATCTAATTTCAGATGCCACCGAGGAGACAGCGAGCGGAGAGGGCTGAAGCCACAGATGAGGTGAGGGAGGATCATCAGGAGCCACAGGTGTAGCCGCCACCACCCCCAGCCGAGATGATTTCCACTACTCAGGTTGCCGTGATAGTGGCTCAGGCAGTCGAAACAGCGATGAGGGCAATGGTTGCCCATTTTCCTCAGCCCCAAGTACCACCTCCCGTGGCACAAATAGTTCAGGCCCCAGAAGGGCCATTTACTTGGCAGTGAGTCAGAGAGACATTTCAGAAAGGGCATCCACCAGAGTTCCAGGGTATTACCGATGTAGTGGAGGCGTGCAACTAGAAGAAAAATATCCAGGGCCACTTACGCATGATAGAGTGCACCTAGGTACAGAAAAAAATGCTAGCTACTTTCCGTCTCTCTCGAGAGGCCTTACAGTGGTGCGAGTCAGTTACCACCATCGAGGAAAGGGACGTAATGGAAATTTTTGAGTTTTGGGTGCGGTTTGATAGCAAGTATTTTCCTCCAGCAGTAGAGTCGGAGATGAGGAAGAAATTGAGCGAAGTGGTCCAGGGTGATTGCTCAGTTGCTGATTATGAGGAGGAGTTTAAATATTTGGCTAACTTTGTGCCAAATGAGGTGAGCGATGAGGAGCAGAAGAAGTCAAAATTTATGGATGGCTTGACCTGGAGAATCAGACAGCATTTGATCGACAATTCGGCGTTGGTAACTTACACAGATGTCATCAATGTCGCTCTACTACACTGTCAGGATCACCTCTTTCATGCGAAGGGAAACAAGAGAGGTGAGCCTAGCCAACCGGGCAAAGTGGATGGAAGTAGTGGCAGCAGCACACCACAGCAGCAAACGGGGGGCCAGTTAGGGCAGGATTCCCGACAGGGGAACTCTTCCAAGAAGTTTAAGCATAGGAGGCATCGCTTTGACAGACAGGGCTAGTAGGGTCCCCAGAAACGAGTTTCTTAGGGCCGACAGGGTCAAGGGAACCGAGGTGGAGGGCAGCAAGGCCAAGGTCGATAGGGCCAATGTCAGTTCCAACAGGACCAAGGTCAGAGGAAGTTTCAGGGTCAGTGTTTCACTTGTGGCTAGCAGGGTCACAAGAGTAGGAATTGTCCACAGTAAAACAGGGCACAACAACAGGGTACCAAATAGGGACAGTAGGCTCCGTTAGCCCCAGCAGTAGCACAGGCCCCGCAGCCAAGCCAGATGCACTACGGGCGTGTGTTCAACGTCCGTGACATTCCGTTTTAGCCAGCACCGATGGTAGTCTCGGGTATGTTTTCTATCCATGGACTTGAGGGTAGTATTTTGTTTGATACGGGGGCAACGCATTCGTTTATTACCACTAGATTTGCACGGGCAACTGGCCTCTTAACGAAAGTTGACACTCATCTTATGTGCGTGGAGTCAGCGATGGGTAGTGGGTCCCTTATACATTCGATCTGTAAGGATGTGGACATTATGGTCGGGAGTTTGAGTCTAGCGGCAGACCTTTTAGTGCTGGATATGGAGCGTTATGACGTCATCCTAGGCATGGATTGGTTGGCGCGTTATAGGGAAATGGTAGATTGCTACGAGAGGACTATCGTGTTTTCCATCCCGGGGCTGGAGATGTTCCTTGTGAAGATGCCTCTCCCCGAGGGACGATCGCGCACTCATTTATACTATATCGAGGAGGAGACCTCACATGGCATTGTCGTCTCTCTGGACTCAATCCCAGTTCTAAAGGATTTCGAGGACGTCTTTCAGGAGATACCAGGGTTACCACCCAGCAGGGAGATAGAGTTCGTTATTGACCTAGCGTCGGGGATGAGACCGATTACCAGAGCATCGTATTGCATGGATCCTTCGGAGATGCGAGAGCTGAGAGAACCAATTCAGCAACTCTTAAGACAGGGTTTCATTCGATAGAGTACATCGCCATGGGGTGCACCGGTGTTATTTGTGAAGAAAAGGGATGGTTCACTTCGTTTGTGTGTAGATTACAGGGAGCTGAACAAAGTGACGATACATAATAAGTATCCATTACCGATGATTGACGACTTGTTTGACCAATTGACAGGGGTTGCGTACTTCTCAAAGATCAATTTGAGGCCGGGTTACCACGAATTGCGCATTCATGAAGAGGATGTACCTAAGACCGCTTTCCTGTTCGATACGGGTCATATGAGTTTAGGGTAATGCCATTTGGGATCACTAATGCACCTGCAGTATTCATGGATCTCATGAACAGGGTATTCAGGGAGTTTTTGGATAAGTTTGTGATTGTATTCATAGACGACATTCTAATCTACTCTCGCACGGAGGAGGAACACACCGAACATTTATGAATGGTTCTACAGACATTACGGGACCATCAGTTGTACGCCAAATTTAAGAAGTGTGGATTTTGGTTTTGGGAGGTCCAGTTCCTAGGCCACATTGTATCCGATAGAGGCATTGCTGTTGACCCGAGTAAGGTATCGGCAGTGAAGGAGTGGGGACAGCCCACGACACCGACCGAAATTCACAGCTTTTTAGGATTGGCCGATTATTATCTTCGCTTCATGAAGGGGTTCTAAAAAATTATCGGTCCTTTGACGAACTTGACTCGAAAGGGAGAGACCTTCATATGGAGTGACTGTTGTTAGTTAGCGTTTGATGAGCTAAAGGACAAGTTGATTTCATCACACATTCATGCCTTGCCTATGAGCAGAATGGAGTACCGAGTCTATACTAATGCATCCTTACAAGGGCTTGGGGTGTGTTACAGCAGGAAGAGAAAGCTATAGCTTATGCATCCCAAAATCTTAAGCCACATGAGAAGAATTACCCCACCCATGACCTCAAGTTGGCAGCGATCGTTTTTGCATTGACGATATGGAGACACTATCTTCTGGGTGAGCAGTTCACTCTATTCACGGATCATAAGTCACTTCAGTATCTTTTCACACAAAAGGATCTAAACATGAGGCAAAGGAGTTGGCTTGAATTTGTGAAGGACTACCAGTTTGATATACAGTATCATTCGGGTAAGGCTAACGTGGTGGCAGATGCGTTAAGCAGAAGGCCTACCGAAGAGTTGGCAGAAATCTGGAAGGCGAAGTGGAGTGAACTTCGACACGAGGATGAGATAGCTAGAGCATACATGGCAGTTTTAGCTATCACTCCCAAGAGTGTTATGAGGGTAGTGAGGGCACAAGCCGAGGACCCGTTTTGTCAGGACAAAGTACGACAGTTACTGGTCAAGGGGGTGGAGTCCTACTCTATCAGCTCAGAGGCCGGACTACGGTTTAATGGTAGACTAATAGTACCCGAGGATGACGATTTGAGGCATGACATAATGACGGAGTGGCATGGGTTAAAATTCTCAGTATATCCAGGTGGGGACAAAATGTACCTGGACATGCGACGAATATACTGGTGGTCAGGTATGAAACGAGACATTTCAGAGTTTGTCTTAAGGTGTGTTACATGCCAGCTTGTAAAAGTTGACCATCAGAGACCGTCGGGGATGCTACAACAATGGGAGATTCCCATGTGGAAGTGGGAGAGTATCTCGATGGATTTTATTACTGGGTTACCATCGTCGCAGAAGGGTCATGATTCCATATGGGTGATAATGGATCGGCTGACTAAGGTAGCTCACTTCTTGCCGGTTCGTACGGACTATGATACGATGCGTTATGCGCAGCTATTCATTTCAGAGATCGTTAAGATACATGGAGTTCCTATTAATATTTTGTCGGACAGAGACAAAATATTTGTGTCACATTTCTGGCAGAGCTTTCAGGAGGCCATGGGCACCGACTTGCAGTTGAGTACAACATATCACCTGTAGATAGACGGTCAGACTGAAAGGGTAAAACAGATGTTGGAGGATATGTTAAGAATGTGTGTCCTAGATTTTGGGGGAGGATGGGAAAAATACCTTCCTATGGTAGAGTTTGCATATAAAAACTCTTACCAATTCACTATCAGTATGGCTCCATTCGAGGCACTTTATGGGAGACCTTGTCGTTCGCCCGCCTGTTGGTTAGAGGTGGGGGATAACAAACTATTGAGACCAGAGATGATACAAGAGACTTCTTCCAAAATAGATTTAATTCGAGGACGTATTCGAATAGCTCAAGATAGGCAGAAGAGTTATGCTGACGCCGGTAGGAGACACGTGGAACTAGATGTGGGCGACCAGGTGTTAATTTGGGTATCTCCTATGAAGGGTATTATGAGGTTCAGCAATAAGGGGAAGTTAGCACCAAGATATGTGGGACCGTTCACTATCATTGCGAAGGTGGGACCGGTAGCTTACAGATTGGGACTTCCCGATCATCTTCAGCGAATACACGATGTATTCCATGTGGCGTCGCTGAAGAAATACAACAGAAGTGAGAGCGCCTTCTGGTACATACCACTGAATAAAGATCGACTTGCAGCCAGATGTCTCGTATGAGGAAAGACCCGTGGATATTCTAGATTATAGTGAGCACAAACCACGATCCAAGGTGGTACCCTTAGTGCGAGTATAGTGGGGACATCACAATATGGATGAGTCTACTTGGGAGCGGGAAGAGGATATGCGAGAACAGTATCCAGAATTATTCACCGTATGTATTTTCTAAATTTTGAGGATGAAATTCCTTTGTAAGGGGGGAAGTATGTAATACCCCGTGTTTTTGCATAGTTAAAATTAAAAAGGAAAATACCTTTTATTTAAATTATGTGAGTAGAGTAATTTAATATGAAAATGCATTTTTATTTAAATTACGTGAGTAGAGTAATTTAATGTGGTACATTTTAAATTAAATTACACGAGGTGAGTAATTTAATGTGACGAAATAATAATTATGATTATTAAGTGATTAATTAATCATTATGGCTATTAGACATAAATTAAGAGTCATATACAAATTAATATGACAATTAAAATTTACTAAGTGTGAATAGTAAATATGGAAAGTTGATATATACGGCCTAGCGATTTAAATGGACTTACCTGAGATTATCTCGACCGAGTGTCGCGTGTAGACAAAATTGAAGGTGAGATGAGAAACATATTTTTCGAGACTCAAAAGATAATTTAGAGTCCACAGACGATTCCGAAAGGATAAAATTAGTCGAAATAGTGTACTCGGGGGTACTAGTTGAGTGTCGGGTCATTTTTGGGCTAAACCGGGACCATACGAGGGCATTTTGGTCTCTTTGGATTTAAGGGTGAGGAGACCTACGCATTTTGTAACCCTAAGTCAAATTATAAGAGCTGGAGGCCCTAGTTAGAGAGGAGGGAAATACACCATAACCATTAGAGAAAAGAGAGAGACAATTTCCTAATGCAAAAGAAAGAAGTAGGAAGCATTCAAAGGAGATTTCACTACCAACTTTTTGTGAAGAAGGATTGAAGGATAAAAATCATCAATCATCAACAACAACCATGAAATCAGACCCTACTGCACATAAGGCAAGTGGTTATTTGCAAAATAAATTGAGTTATAATACCCATATATGAGCTTTAGGAAGAACATGATTTTTATGATTTTTTTGGAAGCAAACACTTGAATATGATCCATGATTGATACGGATTGCATGTAGAACGTTTTTGATCTGCAAATAATCATATATCATAGAAGACTTGATGATTAAATCGAACTAAAAATCTGGACTTATGATGAAAAGATGGAAAGATTGTATTTTTAGGATTCTTGAAAGATAGGAAGATTTTTAGTTAATATGGACCAAATTTGTAATGATTTTGTGGTTTTAAATCGTTAGTAATCAGCCCAGAATATGTAGGAATGATTAGAAATCGTTAGTTTCAAGTATGGTGAATTATCATGGGAGATGGTTAAACAAAAATGGTGTAACCCGCATGAAGAAGAAGATCTGGGTCTGTCACTGCTCGATCGATCGATCGACCCTTGAATGTCGATCAATCGAGCAGTCGATCGATCGACCATATCCCATCGATCGATCGACCCCGGCTGTACATTAGAGAATTTTGTGAAAATTTCTTTTCAATTACCGTCACTTAATGGGAACCTTAGTGATGACATTTTACCTATGAATGGACTGAATAGATACTAGTAGGTGTACCGTGAGATCTATTCATAAATTATTGAGTGAAATTTGGAGAAATGGACAGACGGGAAAGTAACCGATTGAGTCGGGTGTCCGGAACGTGGGAATTTAGGTACGGAAAGAGTGAGAGTCAATTATGAAAATATACCAGTAGGTTAGTGATAGCTTAACTACTGAATCAAGGTAGAGGTAACTAAGACCCTTAGAGTTACGTGAATATTTGAACAAATGCGATAGTGAAACAAATCGTAAATTAATAAGTACGGTGAATATAAGTAAAATATATTACGTACAGGAATGATTTGATAGGTCGGGTCTGTACCTACTAAATTATATGAATTTTTGGGTTAAGTGAATTATACCTAAATTAATTATGTTAGGGTCGATGAGATATTCCAAACTAACATAAAGTTACTATATGTTTGGGGTCGATGTAAAATGCCGAACCAAACCTTAAAACTGGTGTCGCGATGAAAGAGTCCCGAACCAGAATATGTGTATATTTATACATAAATAGTTGGGGTCAATGGATCATTCCGAACCAACTCTCACTTGGGGTTGATGAATCATTCCGAACCAAGAGTCCTTTATGTGTGTAAAAAGGATGCATTAGTGATAACTAATATTTAATACAGGTTGTGTGATAAAAGGTATTCCATATGCATAATCTACTTACTTAATATAGTAGATAATTAGATAATTTGAAAATATCTTAGTAATAATTAAGCAGCATGATATAATTATTACAAGAATAAGGATAATGAGAAGTAAGTAGGTTAACTACGTTTATAACATATGAGCTATGGACTAATATATAACTGCGAGTATGTTATGGGGACTTAGCAAGGGAATACGAGTAGTGGGGTATTATGATCTAGAGAACTTGGGTAGTATAACTAGGTGAACTAAGTACCATCGTTAGGCGTGCACTATAGAAGAGAGGTGAGGAAACTCAAAAGAGTGTGCGAGGTCTTTATATGTGTAATTAATAACTCAATTGTGATAACTGCTTGCAAAATATTTTTAAATGTTTTTTAGTGCTAACTCTTGCTATGTAAAAAATCTTTTATAAACCTTTTAGGTTCCCAGCCACAGGGACACCCAGCATGATTTCATTCCAGGGATTTGAGAGCTGCAGCATGTGTGCATGTTGCTGTGGTTGTTTAGACGGCTTCTTTTTTTCAAATCTAGTACAGGACCTCAGTTTTAGTACTCTATGTTGGGACATGTTGTCCAATCTTTACTTTTACAGTTATTCTGACTTTGGATTTTGAGTTAGTTTTCTTGGCCGTGGTTTTCGACAAGACTTTATTTTATTCAGTTATTTATGCGAATTGGTTTAATACTACTTGATATGTATCTTTCCGCATGAGTTGTTTATTTTTGTTTAAGGAAGATAAAATTTGGCACTAGCTTAATGTCACTTAGGGGATTAGTAATTTGAAAAGGCTTTTGACAGTGATGCTAAGAATGAACCATTTAAGAAACCTGTTTTAAATTAAATTAAGGCTTGATCACCCAAGGTTTAATTAGGCGGGGTGTCAAACATAATAGGAGTAAAATGTTGATGAGAGAAGAAAACACATGTCTATGAGGATTCCAGTGTGCCAGAGAGATGGTTGCGATGCTAGAGAGAAGCACCCAAGCTATGCTGAGCGATGTAGAGGGAATAGTCGGCTCTGAACCATATGTGAGTGTAAGAAATGAACCCGGGACCAGATGAGGAAATTATCTTGAGGTGTGGACCTCTATGTGACACCCCGGTGAAAATAATAACGGGTGGACAACCCTATATTAAATTAAATAAGGAATCTCAAGTGGATCATTCTCAACATCTAGTGTCGATAGTAAAATAAACATAGCTAACTACCTAATAACATAATAAGCGGATGCCAAAAATTTTAAAAACATACAATGAACATCATGCCAACAATAAAATAACTACTGAACATGATAAAACGTACACACGTATCACGATAAAAATAAAAGTACTCAAATTAAAACCAATTAAGTACACAAAAGAAATATACCCAAATATGTTGTCAGGTCACAGACAATACAACAATCTAGATTAAAGAAATATAAAAGTGATACATATAACCCTTGGGTCTAAACCCAATATATAAAAATGAATCATATTTAGATTTACAAATGTTAGGAAGCGGATATAACAAAATCCCGCAACAGTTCGCATCTGCTACAGCTCCGAGGACACTAGATAGGAAAGCGTCATTGGCGTCCTTGCGGTGGGACACCTAATATATAAAAATATATATATCCATAGAGAGAGAGATAAACGGGACAGAGCCCGAGGTGTGAATACATTTATAGCAAGAGCATTAAAATGCATAATAATTATAAATGCACAATTTCATTATTAAAGTGGATTCGCACTCTTGTGGAACCCAAAACTCACCCCTCAAATAAAGCGCACACCTAAATGTATGCACATGAACCTTAATCAAACTACCCGACACATCCTTGGGACGTTCAATCTTAATCTACGCATAATGTTCCCCCGAGTGACCCCCTCTCTCAAGTATAACCCAATCTCTTCTACTTCTATCATATCCTATAGTTATGCCAAAACTTCTACATCAATATACATATATCTGCATACATATGTCTTACTAGAATTCATCAATTTCTAGTTATTTACTTTAGCAAGCTATACACATTAGAATAGTTGCACATTATCTTTACATACCTATAAAGTATTCTTTCACCTTATAACATAAACCCGAGCACTAAGGACTGAACTTTTCCCCACTCCCAACATTGCGCTACGGTTCGTGTGTGGGACATCTCGCAAAGTGAAATCAAAACAAGGAACCCCCCCCCCCCCCGATACACTACTCCTTGACAATATTAGTCATCGAGATCCATTATGTCCTCAGTACACGAATCACCTAGCATCAACTACCTATTCTGAATGATTATCTCTATTTACCCAAATAAGATATCACATTCCCTAGAATATATAACTTTTCTCTAGTTATAAAACAAAATCCATTCAACCTTATCGAACATGTACGGGTAACACACATAGCATGTACTTAAAATACCCACAACATTTTCACTTATAGGATATAAAAATATACTTCACAATGCTATCATCTTCCAGGAATTACTCACTTTATCCTGGGTTACCAGCCACCGGACTATTATCACACCGCCCAGGTGATAAAACAAAACACAACACGTGGTAAGCGATCATAGTTCCAAACCTGAAAGTGAGAATGAATCATACCCAAGACTTCTCACCCAAACTGAAAATCACATAATAAATAATGGACGACTCTGACCTGGGGACTATATGCTTCCTGCTCCTCAAGCCAGTGGCCTCACCCACATCGCGCAACTTCCCATGATAGCACTGGAGGGTATGCTCACACAATAAATATATATATCATTCACACTAGATATATATGCAATCATGTCGTATGTACAAACCATCACACAAGGTATATACAATCATATATATATATTATCTCCCATCCGTATGCATAAACGTAATGAATTCGGCTATAGGTATGTTTAACTCTCATTATACTAACTGACGCTATAACGCATATTTTCCCAATTCATTTCCTTACTTGATCCCTCATCTCAAACAGATTCATCCATTTCACCTATGATATGAATAGTCCCCAAATTTTATCAACATTTGCGGATACTATCTTATAACAATCCTCATTCATACACCATCTATATCCGGATGCACACCGATATACAATAATTATCCTTGCTATAGGTACACACATATCTAATAGTTGGAAAACCGCAAGCTCAATCCCAAATTCATTTCTTGCTCCCATCACACATTGGAATACTTCTTTTTTAATCACCCATAGATGTACAATAGTTATTCCGACAATAAGTATAAACACAACTTATTCTAATTAACAACGCGTTCTATTATTTTCAATTCAAACTACGGTTCAGTTACCCATGTGAACCCTTAACGATATCGCATTTCATATTAAATCCCAAAGTTATCGTCACTAACGATATAAGACGCTCTCTCATTGGTGTCCCCCAATCATATCTAGATAAAATTCTATCGCTAGAAGGATTCGACACAAAAGTCGGCCTACCAATTTCTCGTCATACCTTCCCAACTCCCTCGAAATGTCCTCAACCTTACATCATTTACCAACTCAAGTGTAATCTTCGAATAGGACTCTTATCCCTCATGAGATTCCCCACTACATCGATGCAACAACTTCAATGCATATGTATATATATTCCCAACATTACTCGATATGTCCCCAGGATCACATCATGTGAGAAACCCATAATAAATCTCCAAAACGTGTCTCTCGCATCACATAGGAATGTTCCAAATCGATAAGCCCAATCGAAATGAAGTAAAAATCTATCTAGAAAAGTTTCTCAAAACTGCCCTATTTTCGAATCGATTCGGCCTAGTCCGAATCGATTCGGTCCCAAAGGTGAATCGATTCACCCCTTATACGAATTGATTCAGTCCAAAGGACCTGTAAGTCTGTCATAGTCCGAATCAATTCGGTTTGAGTTCGAATCGATTCAGTCACTTAGACCTGTAAGTCTGCAACATTCTAAATCGATTCGGCCTATTTAACAGGCTACAAAATGGTCATTTTCTCCAAAACCTAAATTTCCAAAACCCAATTTTAATAACTTTCGACCATTAATAATTAACCCAAACATGATTCTAATACCAAAACTCATCATATATCTAATCCCATCAAGTTATACACCCTTAAACCCATGTGTAAACATCAAATTCAAGGTTTAAACAACAAAATCCAGGTTTTGATATATATACTCAAAATCCATACTTTTATCCACAAATCATGAAATGAAATACACACATGAATTATTGAGAAAGATCAATCACTTGCCTCAAAGTTGTAGAGGTTGAATCTTCCTCTCTCTCTCTCTCTCTCTCTCTCTCTTTATATATATATATATATATATATATATATATCTTGTTGATTCTACTCTTTTTTCACTCCTACCCTTACAAACTTTTTTCCTTACATTATTTATCAAACTATCGTCTAGGCTTTTCACCCCCGTTATTTATTTGATCTTGATTGTGCTAACATTTAAATTTTCTTTGGCCTTCTTTTGATTTTTGGCATCTTCTGTTCTAAAATTTTTGACATTGGATCGTTGTGTGTTATTAGGTTTCCTTATTATTGGTTTAATCTATAACTAGTTTAATAGATATTGATTGTAGTTGGGAAGAATTCCAAGGGTGTTGGGGTTTGGGCATACTTCTTCTACTTGGTGTTTGGGACAGTTGCGTTGTAGATGAATTTTGAACTTTCTTTCAAAGAAAATTGACAAACATAGCCATTTTTCATCTTTTACCAATAACTGTTTGACAAATTTCCCCACCCAACGTTTGTAGCATTTATGTTTCCACAGCATTCACATACACCCATTTTACATTGCTTTGTATTGTTTAGATTTTGTTTTAGAACGAATAGATTATTGAATGTTGTTATGTGTTGTTATTTGAGAGTAAATTATTAAGTGATGTGGTCTTAATATTGGTGTTTGAGAATAGATTATTGAATGTAGTTTAGTGATGTTGTTGACAAAAGTTTTGGATTTCATCATTTAGATTATTTTGGGACAATTTCCATACCATTTTTCTGTGTAGAAATGAATTCCTCTAGTGATTAACATAATATGCATAAAATGTTTTTTTAGTATTTAATGGGATTGAAAAATGGTGATGGATTGGAGTTGGATCCAAGAACGTAATATATTCTACAAGAAATATGTAACTGAGGTTAGGTCTTTCATTCAGCATGTTAAGAAACAGATGGGCCCAACTAGTATTGTTAGAGATCCCTGCATCGATTGTTTAAAAATGTGAGTGGTAGGTGGTATAAAAATTATCCCTTGGTGCTAGAGGTGCAAGCAAAGCAAGCTTTCTATCTTTATGACATAAAGTTGGGTAATAACTGGAAAGTTATGCAAGAGTTTCAACATCGACACGTAGATGATCCTGACTTGGAAAAAGTTGGTGTAGATAGAAATGATGTCCCCGATGACTCCCTCTACCAGAAGATCAAGCCAGCTGACGTTGTGGGACACCCCACCTAATTAAATACCGGGTGATCAGTCCTTTATTAAATTAGAAGATGTTTCATATCTGGTTCATTCTTAACATCACCGTCGAATTTTTTTTAAAACATACTATCCACATAGTATTCAAAAATCTGATGTCAAAATTTTAATCTTTTTATTAAACAACAACAACAACAATATAAATATAAATTTAAACCATTTACACAATCAATGAGTCTAAATAAATCCTGAATAAATATATGAATAACTAGACGAATAAACCATTGACAAAAATCCAAAAATCCACTATAATAAGCCAACAGAAATAATAAACTGAGTACAAAGTCTGACTGAAATAAAATAGCTGGGACAACATGGCCAAATCAAATAACAGAGTTGCATCCTACTCTAGGAATTAAATGACTGAAGCGACTAAGTCCAAATCTTGCAACATCCACACCTGTTGCAGCTACGCATCCCTGGAACAAATCTTCATGTTTGGCATCCCTGTGGCTGGACACTTAAAAGGTTTTGAAAATATTTTGCAAGTACAAATCAGAGCCCAAATCCTTTTGAAAATATTTTGCAAGTGAATTAAAATGCATGAATGCTCTTCATATTTAAGTTAGTGTCGCACTCACTTGATATACTCCTCACCCCTCATCTAATGTCCCCACCTAACGCCTCTTCCTAACCCTCCTAATTCTACTACCCCGTCTAACTAGTCTTGTCCTGAACCTCCTTGACACTATACTCTAGCCCAAGTAATTTATACCTTTACTTCATAAGTTATTTGTCCCATTAACTTAATTAATCCTCTTTAAAATCTCTATATAACACTCTCACTAGTTATATATAATTAATACATTTTATTTTTCATAATTCTCCAGTATATAAATATCTACACTTTTATACACCTATCATATATAATACAGTTGTACTTCATGTATTTATACCCCTATATAAATCTACACCATTTATACGTATCATATATATAACATTCACACACACGCCACACACACACACACACACACACACACACACACACACACACACATATATATATATATATATATATATATATATATAACATTCACACACACGCCACACACACACACACACACATACATATAAATATATATATGTGTGTGTGTGTGTGTGTGTGTGTGTGTGTGTGTGTGTGTGTGTATATATATATACTCCCAAGTAGGCACTCACTAGATGTTTTCTCTAAAATGCTATCACCCCAGGTATACTCATCCACCCACCTCGGTTAGCTCCCCGAATCGGTAAAAATAGGCGGTCATAGTTCCCACCAAGAGTGAAACCGAATCATACTCAAAGCTCCTCACCTCTAATAACAAACGATATGACTTGGGGATTATACTCGCCCTGCTCCTGAAGCCAGAGGATTCACCCACTTCCCGTAACCTCCTATGTTAGCACTAGAGGGGTATGTATTCCTATAAATATTATTCACACTAATATTTATAAAGAACACAAATATATATACACTTCACATCACCGCATATATATGTGCATAAATTCTAAGTTTATCTTAGCTAATTCTCTTGCTGATTCGTCAGTAATTAGATCTAAAAATACTTCACTATTGACGGTTGTTATTTTTCGTTGGCTAGTGTGATTATATATTTTATTAGTAAATTCTAACATATTCTTTTTATATAAGTGTTGTCCATTAGTGTTTTGGATACCTTTTTCTATGTATTTTTAGTATCTTCTTCATTATTATATAAATTTTCTATCTTATATATCTTTATTTTTGTTTGTGGAGGTAGATGTCATCTTTTGAGTAAAATAAGTTTAATTTAGTTTTAACTGGTTTAAGGTCTATTTTGAGTTTTAAAAATTTTTCAATTAATTCATTTATTTCTGGTGTCTCTTCTCTTTTATATAAAAACTTAGTTAATTTGTCTAATTCAATTTTTATTAGATGAGTCCTAGTATTTATATGGTCTAATAATTCTTTTATATAGTCTTGATTTTCTTCTAATTTTTTAATTCTTTCTAATATATTATTACTATTACTCATATATTTATCCCAATCTACCTTTTTCTATTAGTATTCCTAACGTAGTTTCTAAAGCTAGTATTTCTTTTTCTTGTTTATGTATAATTTTTTTTACTATCTTCTATCTTTATTCTAAGGTTTCTATATCGTTATCTTCAGATTCTATACTATATATACTAACGTTATCTATTTTTTCATATTCGTTGTGAAATTTAAGAGAGAGTTATATATATATATATAATTTAAACCTGGATACTCCGTGTACAAAACCCATAGCACTAGGCTATTCGAGTCAAATCCCGACTCTAAGTTAATTAATTTGCCCATTAATTAATTTTAACATGGTGACACTCTCCCAAAATATCCGAACTCTTTCCCTCTGTCCTTAAATTAGTCCTTGGAATTTATTTCTCCAAATTCTATAACAAATAAATTTCTAACTCCTTTATTAAAACTTACAGTGATAATTACTAAGGAATTCCCTACTGAGCGAAATTAACCTCAATAGCCCTTTTCTCTGGCTCAAACCGAAAGCAGACCAAAACTGGGCCTGGCGTCATTCGAACAGCCTACCATGTTGCTCGAACGACGGGTGATGGAACGAAAAGGACAACTCAAGTCGTTCGAGCGACCCGTGGGTATTTCTATCTCCTCTTTTTCTTCTTCTCTTCGACGCCATGGATGATTCTGCAACTCTTTAAACACAGATTTCCTTACAGTATTTCTTAAATCCTAAATTGATGGCCACTGAATCCTTTAATAATTTAAACGAACTCTTAAGTAGATTTAAACCCAAATCCCATATTATTTCAACAAACAATATATAATTTCTCCACAATATACTTGATAAATTAAAACTGTCTAAATGCCCCAAACAACCTGTATGATTACCTAAGATTTAAAGCTCAGGTTCTCCCTTTCTATAAGTTCTTAACTTAAACTAATTACCCACTGATTAAACCGCCTAATCTCTTTGTAAACATCAACCTAGTGTATAAATTTGCCTCCCAAAATAACCTTGATAGATTAATCCTTCAAATTGTCAAATCTACACATAGCTTGAATCCAATTGGACACCCCTTTTTTTTACGAATGAACTCAACCCAAAAGATTTTATCACACCCACCATGATATGAATCGATTATCACAATTTTTACATTGAAGCAAATTAACCACTTACCTATATAAAATTTGTAGAGTTTGATTCCTTTGAAAAAGATGATTGTTTTGTCTCCCAAAAGCTCCTAAAGTTAGCCCTCTTTTCTTCTCCACAAAACTAGGTTTTCTTTTTGAGTTGTGTCTGTCACAATTCCTCTAATTTGGGTTATATGATATTTTTCCTTAACAGTTGTGTTTGGCCCAAACTCTTAAATTTTTATCTTCTAAAGTCAATCTAGAAATTATGCATGTGGGCTAAATTAACACCCCCGTGTGAGCCCGATTATGCCTAAAAATACCCCGAGACCCAATTACAACCCCCATGAACTCTTTTTCGACTATCTCAACCAATCTGGAATCTATCGTGCACTCAGAATTGCCATCCGAATTACTTTATAACATTCTCCAATTCTTGACTTAAAAAATGGGACGCAAAAATAATTAGAATAATTAAATCTCAATTCTCCAAATTGAATAAATTCTCCAAATTAAGTAATTTATCCAAATTACAATAAGTTTTAATTCACGCAAAAATAATTAAATTCAATGTGCTCAAACGTGTTACACGTTGTTCAAGTTGCTAAAGTTGATATTGGACCATTACATATGAATGATGTCGATGCAGATAATATTAACGCTGACGTTGTTCCTAGACTTTCATGTTATTGAATTTAGTGATGTGGTGAAATGGAGTAGAATTTTTATGCTTTTGTTCCTGGATTTTTTATGTTATTGAATTTAGTGATGTGGTGAAATGGTGAAATTTTTGTGCTTTTGTTCCTAGACTTTCATATTATTTAAGTTATGTTGTGATATTGAGTAAATTTGAACCCTTTGTAACTTAAATGAATTTCTTTATGTTTATTGTTGTGTAATTCTTTATTATTATTGTACCAACATTATGACATATTGTTATATATCATAACATGAAATATATATTGTTTGTAGTATGGCTCCTAGACCTAAACGGATGAGAGTTGATGGTAGACTGATTCAACAATAGAGTCCCATCCCACCACCACCAGTGACTTCAAGTCCTATTGCATCAATAAATTGCTATCAAACTCCATCCCTTGCTTCAAATACCACTACATCAATGAATCCTTATATGGAAACCCGTGCTAATAGCACTAGTATGTTGTCGTTTTGCTATGTAGGACTTATGTGTGTGCTTTTTAGTGTTTGGGTAAAATACTGCATAATCTCACCTGGTTGTAGGACTTATGTTGTCGTTTTGCTATGTCGGGCCTATGTGTGTGTTATTTGTCACTTTTCTATGTAGGACTTATGTATGTGTGGACTTATGCACAAATTAATAATAAATACATTTAAGTTAAAAAGTGTTATACATAAATATCTCTTCCACCACTTCAGCAGTTCTACTGGCCTTTTAGTATCGCCTCTTATTTCTGGTGATAACTATGCCACTTGTGTGCACACAATCACCATGGATATATGAGAGAAAAAGAAGTTAGGCATTGTTAATGAGATACATCTAACTGCCTCCTTGAAAAATACCCAAATCCAATTGTTTCAATTACTCTCTGCTATATTAAATCCTAATTTTAACATGAATGCTCATAATTTATCCACTTCTGGGTTTGTCTCTAAAACTACTAACACGTAGAGGTTATGCATTTTTATCAATCTTATGGTAATATTCCTCTTTAGGTGCAAGAAGTAAACTCAAACTAAGTACATGTTGAGATGTATACGATCTAAAGTCTCTTTTAGTAGTTCTGTGGTACCAACTTATTCATAAATAACTCAAACTAAGGACATGTCGAGATGTATAGGATCTAAGTCTATTTTAACAGTTTCGTGGTACCAACTTATTCATAAATAAACTCAAACTATTTTAACAGTTTTGTGGTACCAATTACTCGTAACAGCTATAAACGTGTGGTAATCATAACAGTTGTGGAATTCTCTTTTTGTTCTATTTTTTTACATGTCGTGATGTGTAGGATCTAAAGTTAACTCAAACTAAGGACAGAAAATGTAGATGTCTTATGTTTTTCTCCCCTATCTCATTTATCGTTTATCTAGATGCATACTCTACATATATTGATAATAATGATTGTTTTTCATGATTATATATTTGTTTTTCCTAAAGTTGATCTTATCTTTCACAAATATTGATGATAATGATTGTATTTCATCATTATGAAGAATGGTGTTGCAAATGAGGTGCAAGATCGAATTGAGTTTTGCAAGAAAACCCACTACACTAATGAAAGTGGTCTTCTCCCGAAGCTGAGGATCTATATGTAAGAATATAACATATATTAGGCAAATACCATTACTTTGATTTTGTGAAATGATATATACTAATTTGTTTTACAGGTTGAGATGAAATAATTGTAAGCTGAGACTACTCCTAAGGGTGGTGAACCTTTGGTTCCCGATGAGATAGTTGATTGAGTACTTGGTACCAAATAAAGATATATCATAGGTCTTGGGCATGGACCGAAAGCTACCAAATCAAAAACATCATGACAAGATGCAAAGTTGGCGGAGGACCTTAGGGAAGCTCCAGGGGTGAATAGTCAGTTAAAGGAACAACTACAGGCTCATGATGAGCATCTGGAATGTTTATAGGCTTGTCAATTTGTATTAGACAAGATGTGTGCGGCTTTAAAATCATCAGGTTCCCTTCCTGCAGCATTTACTATATGTTAAGTTTTAATAATTTCGATTTCGAATTTATTGAAATTACATTGTTGGGTTCACATCTTGTGGATTATTGAATATCTCTATTGGTGGTTCTATTACCCTATTTGTTGAATCGGTAGAAGGGGCATTTTAGTGGATTGTCATTGGGTTTCTTGACTCTTTTATTTTTTAATTTTACATGGTGGTTTTAGTCTATAAAAAAAGGAAACTTTACCGATTTTTTTTAAAATATTGGCGATGCTATTACCATATCTTTTGAATCAGTGGAAGGGGTATTTTGGTTGATTGACTTTGGGTTTCTTTACTTTTTTTTTTAATTTAACGGGGTGGTTTTTGTCTATAAACAAAGGAAACTTTGCCAAATTGTTTTAAAATATTAAAAATAAAATTGAATTTCATAATTTTGTTGGTATTTATCTCAATGTGTGTTATTTATTAGTTGATATTATTCTATTCATCAATTGTTAATAGACTTATAGAGTTAAAAACTAGTGCCTTGGTACTTTCTGAATTTCTGATTGGGACGTTATAAGGATACTTTTTTGGAAAATATTTTTGGTATTTGATAAATATGGAAGGAGAACTTAACAAATTTGTTGGGAATTTTTTTTGGAGGCTACATTGTAATTGATTAGAAACTAATGCCTTAGGAATTATAAAGTTAGAAACTAATGCCTTAGTTGATGTGTTGAAACAAACAATGTAGGCAGATTACAAAATCGATCAATGATTTTGAGATATTTGTACAAATACTTTCGTATAAATTATATAATCTTTTGAACCAAAATTTTGAGTATGTATATAATGGTAGTTCATTACTTGTATAATTTCGATGAAATTTAGTCGACTCTATAATAAATATTTATATGACTGAATATCTATATGAGAAATCAAATTGAAAAGAAAAAATTATGAATTCTTAAACTTACCATTTTTTTATAATAAAACTCATTTCGTGATAAAAATCTTTTGTGCCCAAAGTATATTAATTTTGTCAGCAAATGGTTATCCTTTTGCATATGGTCATATATGCTAGGTGACAAAATTTACATTTTTGTGCCAAAAAATAAGATCTTTGGCTAAAAAAAAAAATTGTCACCAAAAGGTGTACTATTTGGGGACGAAAATTGAATTTCCTTACTAAAACCTTTAGTGAACGGGCTTTCGTGAGGGACGAGTGACGAAAATATTTTCGTCACAATGTTTTTAGTGATGAAAATCTTTCATTTAGTGACGAATTTTTTTGGCACTAATTGTCTGTTTTGTTGTGGTGATTAGTACTAGTAGAATAATGAGGTGTTAACTTTTGAAATTTCTTAAGGGATAATTTGGGACCCTTAGGGTAGTGAGTGATACTTGAAACATACGAGAATAATAATAAATGTGTGAATTATTAGTATGTCGAGTATTCGAGGGATATAAATACTAAGTATGAGATATTATAAGTTGTGTGAACACCTATACTATATATATATATATATATATATATATATATATGTTGTGTGAATATTTGTTGTTGTGATTTGATTATGTTTGTGAACATACCTACGTTGCTTGCTATCACGGGAGGTTCCGCGCAAAGGATGATCCCACCTTGGCAATTTCAGTGAGGTCTGGATTTGTGCCCCAGAATATAGATTTTAGGGAGGCTCGCTATGTGTGTGTATTAGTGGGACCGAAAAGTCATTTGGGTACGTTAGGTATGTGCGTAGCCCAAAGGCTTAGAACGATGTTCGCCTCTATTGTGTGTTGTTTCATTTATGGTCTGAGGAGACATTTCGAACTAGTAGTCCTGGATTTGGTACGAGAGGTACAGGGACTTGATAGTAGAGTATGCCTACATCGCGGTGGTCATTCCCAGGGATGTAGTTGTTGTATATATTATAGTCGGATAAATATATACTTGTTTGATTATTATACTTGTGTGTGATGGTAGAAAAAATAAAGATAGTGTATATCTAAAAGTGACTTAAGTGTAGGAAAGTTATTAAAATGATTCAATAATAATATGCGGGAAATATTAGTTATTAGTAGTACGGTAGCATATTGTATGGGAAGTACGGGGGATTTGAACCTTTTTGTGGTTAGTTGGATATGGATGTCTAGTTAGGCTGGGTAGCATAGCTAGGTATGATGCATTAGGTGTGCAGTTTAGATGAGAGGTGAGGAACTCGACGAAGTGTATGCGGAACTAACATGTGTATCTAATAACTATTTTTAAATTGTGATTTAAATACTTGCTAAATATTTTCGAAAGGGTTTTCTCGGGCTCTGACATGTGTCAATTCTATTTTTCTATATTTCCAAAAAATTTTAGGTGTACAGCCTCAGGGACACCAAGCTTGATGACTCTATTTAGGGATGCGTAGCTGCAGCATTCTGGAGGCTTGCAGGACTTTGTTTAGATGCTTCAGTTATTCATTTCTAGATAGTATTTTGTTCCAGTATTTCATTTGGGCATGTTGCCCATCTAGAATATTCGTTATTTCAGTTATTTAGTATTTATCAAACTTGGTTTTATTTACTTTAGATTTGTAGATGTATTTTGTTTTTGGAATCGATGTTTATTCAGTATTATTTTCTTCAGTTATTTATCATGTGATGTTTTATACTCTATTATTGTGTGGATGGTTTAGATTATTTTATTTGTCTTATTATTATGTTATTAATGAAAGATAAAATTTTGACACTACCTTAATTTAACATAGGTGGTTAGTAATTTAAAAAAAAAAGTTTTTCGATAGTGATGCCAAGAATGAACCAAATGAGATTCGTGATTATTTTGATAAATGACTGATCACCTGTGTTTAAAATAGTGAGGGTGTCACAATTTTATGAGACAAAACTTGGAAGGTTAAAATTTGGATACCAAGTCATTGGTTTGAGAAACCCTACATTCAATTGGATTGGACCTATCATCCAAGCCATATCGAGGTCTTCCATGGATTCAAAATATAAAGTGTGAAAACCCTTCCTTTGGGTGTTAGATTTCATGTCTTTTGAGGTTTCAAAATCTCAAATAGGGAATTCTTCAAAGCTTTAGCAGTTATCTTTTGGCCCTTAGATGCGAATAGTCATCCCACGAGCCTGCGCTAGCACATTTCCAATGAATCTTTTTGACGATAGATTTATCTTCATGATAATATGGTTCCGGGAGGTTGTTAAAATGATGATCAATTATAGGAAAATTTTGAGAATAAGAGTTTTTTGTTTTGATCAATGAAAAAAATTGTTCAGCATTTTGCATATGAAAATTTTGGAGTAGAAGAATTCATATGGTTGGAAGATATTAGGAAAAGAAAGTAAGTACGTTGAAAATTCTAGATAGAAGCGTTCTCCTCTAGAAAGTCAATGACAAATATTAACTCTCTTTGTCTTATCTTTAATACAAACTCTTTAATCTAATCAAGACCCATCGTCTTCAAGACATAATATGTTCATTTCATCATTTTACATTGTATCTCAATAGCATTTGATTATATAATGATGTAGTTAATTTATTTTATCATTTGTATTGTTTGACAATTTAGCGGGTACCTCATTTGTTTATGTTATTAGATGTATATTGTATGTGTTTTTAAGTTACGAATGTTTGAATTAATACAAAGGTAGTTTCCTTATTTCATTCTTTCTTTCAACCATTTTTTTATTTTTAGTTCTATTAAGTTATGTTCAAAGGTTACTCTTTTGTATATATTGACTCATCATGTTAAATAATATTTTGTAGTTTCTTATAATAATTTACCTAATTAAATTGATATTATTAACAATAATGAAACCTTCACATCTCTCTATGTAAACCCAAATGCTTGAAAATTAAAAGTTATAAAATAATCATCAAATATTGTGCATGTATGTAAATACAAGGCGAGAAGGATAAAAGGGACTTCATGTACCTCTACCTTAATCAAAAATTACAAACACACTCAACAAAATATATTTAAAAAAATAAAAAATGTGATGACAAGACAATCTCATTAATACTACTTTCCATTATCATTAACGGCAACTAGCATATAACCCGCACAATGTGTCGGCGCATTATAATTTTTCTGCAATATAGATATAATGTCTATAGACCTATTCAAATTTACAATGATAAATGCCTAAAAAATGACTCATATTCTTGGGAAAAATGATTGTTGTGGCGTATATATGGTGATGAACAATGAAGTAAACTTGGATCCATATAGCGAGGGTGTGAAGACAGCTCACTCACTGAGAACGACATTCAAATTATTTTGAGCTTTTTTCCCCATAGAATTTAATTTAAACAAATCTTTGTGGTACTACCTAAACTCAACAACAAACATTAATCATTTATAACATGATTTTTCTATGAGGAAAAAAAATCTCAAAATCATTAAAGGGTTAATCAGATATGTCTATAATTACCCTCTCATGAATCAAAATGTGTTGTTAAAAAATAAAGCTAGAAAATTATCTCCATGACTCCATCAAACTAAAACTCAAGTTACGCCTCACGAATATGAACTGGATCACTGGATCAAACAACTTCAAGTTAATGGGGACACTATTGGAGCTTTAGAAGGGACTGAGCAATTTGGACCAACAATCTAAATTGTTGCAGAATGGCGAAAACTATAACAACCCTTGACTTTTGAGACTGAGAAATTAAATTTTGGGAAAATAAAATTTAATTAAATTGGAGAATTTCATGATTAGGAATTGAGGTAAAAAAAATAGAGAACATTTCAAAGTATTCCGGATGATGATTTTGAGGGTACCATCGATCCCGGAAGGGTCGAGATAGTCAAAATGACTGTCATTGGGTTTTAATTCGGCTCCGGAATGTTTTTAAGTCAGTTTGACTCGAATTGGAGTAAACGAGTCATTTAAAGTGTGTATTCACATTTAAAATTGGGTTTTTTATTTTAAGGGATTTAAAGGCTTACGCATCAAGCCACCTCATTTAGAGAAAGAGAGAAATAGAAAGAAAAGAAAGAAAAAAAGAAGAAAGGAAGAGAGAGAGGAAGAAAAGCTTGGAGATCCCGGCCCAAACGCGACATCGAGGACGATCCAACCTCTACAAATCTGAGGTAAGTGTTTAATCTTTCTAAATAAGTCATTTGTGTATTTCAATTTCATAATTTGTGGGTTAAAGAAATGGATTTTGGGTATTAATATCAAAACCTAGATTTTGGGTACTAAAATTGAAATTTGATGTTTATACATGGGTTTAATGATGAAAAAAATTGTTGGGATGAAATGTAGGATGAGTTTATATGTTAAGAATATTATTGGGTTAAAGATTTGGGTGTTTGGTGATGATATTTGGGTGTTTGAGGAAGTAGGGTTTTGTTGAAAAATGGAAATTGGCCAAGACAACTGGTGTGGCCGGTCAACCGCGCCCAGGGGACCACTCGACCATGCCTTAGGGAAAAAGCCTACTGCATTTCTTCGTAGGCAAAATTTAGACCCGCGGTCGACCGAGGGTCTGGTACCAGTCGACCGATCCCCTGTTTTTATCCCAAGACCTGGATATCTTTCTTCCCCTTTGTCTTTTGGAATTTTATTCTTAGGGGCTTTCTTAATGGGTTTATTATGAAGGGTTACGCTATTAGATTAAGGGAATAGGGCCCTAGGTCTAATAGGAACTGACGGGCCTATGTTAATTTGATTTAGAAAGATGGGATGCCTCTTTTAGTAATGAAAGAAATATGGGACAAAATTGATTGGCGGATTATCCTATTATAATGGAGGTGGGAAATCATGGGTTGGTTGTGAATGGTAGAGATAATCCCTTGTTGCTTAAGTGTGTATGAAAAATGGATATTCCGAGGCATGGTGGGGGATCTCAGTGAGGACGGGAGTTATAGCTTGAGGTCATAAGTAAGTATAGATATGCTGGGAGGTTAAGAACTCTTAGAGAAAGTGGTGAGAGTACGATATGAAATTGTAGGCCGAGGGTAGTGCCAAATCCTTTTGATAAATAGGTTTCCATTTCGATTAAGGTTTGGTGGACCGAAGAGAGATAGGGGTCACGTATCCTTAGAAATGTTTAAATTAAGTAACAATAGGTAACCCAATAGGAGTAAGGGTTCATAAGATTAATTGAAACATAGGTGAGATGGGGAACGGTTTGGATCGTACTATCATCTAGAATAAGTGATGTTATAATTCTAGTCAGGATAGTTCATATATGATTGTGTGATTGTGACCATTGGAACTCCAGTATTTGAAAGGAGTTGGGATAATTTGAGGTTCATAGACTATTAGTCATGTATATACCAATGGTCAAATATTATAAAAGATAATTATGTACTTTCAAATGTAGAGATGAAATGTTTAGTGATGGTTTCCTACACTAAACTTTGGGTGATAATCCTAATGTGGGGTATATGTATACATATTTTTGGGAGACTATTCATCATAGGAAAAATAGATGAATATGATTCAAGTAAGGGATTATATTCACATATCGAGGTAAATTAAATGAGTTTGTGGTGACGGCTTGTATATTGAGGATTATGTATACTTATAGCCGAGATGATATATCTTATACATATGAACGAGGGTTAGTTTGTGTATATATATATATATATATATATATATATATATATATATATATATATATATATATATATATATATATATATATATGGATGTGTGAATATATGCATATATATCTGTATGGATATGAATATATGGATATATTTATGTTGTAAATATTTAAACCTTATGTGATGGTTTAATATTGGATCATATGATGGGATCATATGGATGTGTATATATTGTGAATGTGAATGATATATATACTTATTTGGTTAAGCCTAACCTGCTCATGCTATTATTGGGAAGTTTTCGCGCAGAGGGTGAGCATCCTGGCTTAAGGAGTAGGGTGTGGTTATTCCCCCAGGTCATAGTCGTCCAGTGTGTTATTATGTGATTTATATTTTTGGGGTGGGACGGGGTGGGTATGTCTCGTCTCATTGACCGGTTAGGAGCTATGGCCGTTTCCCGGGACATTGTGTGCATGAGTATATCACGAGGTGGGTGTCATTGATCCCCACCAGGTGGTCCCCAGTATTGCTATATGAGCCGGGCACTGGGAGGATGATAGCAAGGTGCAAGTTTATCGGCGCTATATATAGCCGGGTATTATATGTGCATGGCCATTGTACATCAGATGTGAAATTTACACTTGGTCATGGGTATGGATGATGGTATTTATATATATATGGTTAGAATGAATGCATATATATATATTTATATATATCCTATAGATGTAAGGATATGGAATCTTTATGGAGTACATCTTGGATGATTATGGTGTACTAGATCATTGGGGGTTGATGTATCGCATTTAAGGAATATTTTGGCTACATCATCCCAAGGATATTATTGAAGATTTTGAGTTGTTCTTATATGGTAATCTCAATTCAGTAGTTGTAATAGTAGAATTGTTTGCATGGCATAATGGATCTCTAGGATCTACATTATCAAGGAGTAGTGTAACGGGGGGTTCCTTGTTTGGATTTCGCTTTGCGAGACGCCCCACGCATGAAATGTAGTGCAATGTTGAGAGTGGAGAGAATTTTTGCAATTAATAATTTGTATGCATGCTATTTAGAGATTAAATCCTATGTTTCAACCCATATATATATGGGTAATGTATTAAGAATTATAATTGATTAAATTATAAATCGGAATCAATTAAACCTAGTATGGAATTTATGTTTATAAAAATAATCTAGTACGACTAGTAAGGGGTGGACTCTTGGGTATACTAGAAAGGCAGGTACTGGGGGTATAGGCTATGCCTATGTTTAGTTAGGTTGTCTCTATAGGTGGGGTAACTTAACTAAAATTTCAGGACGCGAATAGGTGCGCGCCGTTAGAGGAGAGGTGAGTTGGGGTTTCACGAGAGTGCGACTCCACTTTAAATTATTAAATAAGTGCATTGATATTTATTATGCACGGTTAACACACTTGCTAAATATTTTCACAACTCGGGCTCTGACCCGTTTACTTTTCTCTCCTGTATGTATATATATATATATATATATATATATATATATATATATATATATATATATATATATTACTACAGGTGTCCTACCGCAGGGACACCGGATGACCTTCTATCCAGAGTCCTGGGAGCCGTGACAGGTGCAGACTGTTGCGGGATGTAGATTGTAGTCGCTTCCTACTTCTATAAAAATCTAGGTAGGATTCATGTTGTGTATCGGGTTTACACCCAATGGATATTTATAAATGCTTATATTTATTCCATTTCAGTTATTGTATTGGCTATGACCTGACAGCTTATTTGGGTATATTTCTTTGTAGTATATTCATTTGTAGTTACTTATTTCATTTTATTCTAGCATTTATTTTATCATGGTCCTTGTATGCATCTTTCTTTTCATTCTTAAGTAGATTATAGTGTTGGGTTGTTGCCTGTTTTGTGTTTATTTATTTTTATTAACATCTCGCTTATATGATATCGGGTAGTTAGTATATACTATTTTTGGTACCGACAGTAGATGTTGAGACTGAGCCACCTGAAACTCCTGATTTAATATAGTATAGGGATGGCCACCCGTTATTATTTTGAGCGGGTTATTACAAAAAAGGGGGTTAGAATATTTGAGTGAGGTACGAATATATAGAGATGAATGCCAAAAAAATTAAAGACGGATCTAGAAACAAAATAAGCCTCTTCAGTTGCAGAGGTGTACTCATCAAAATAAATTTTAAGAACGTATTCTATCCAAGAATTATGCGTTCCAGATTGTTTCTTTGATTGAATACATTATTCCCTAGCATAAATAAAATTTAATTATTGTGTTGCATTGGCACAATTTGTTTTAGACCACGTGTTAAAAAGAGATAAGCATTCCCCACCTTTTTAGTTAAAAGGAGAATTCTTAGATTGGTTTGTGCAAAAAAGAATGGGACAAATTTTTTTCTATCTGGGAATACTACTAATGTGAATTTTGTATAACATCATGTACAGTAGTCTAATAAGCATGGAAATAATTTTAATAAATTTAATCTTTTGTAATAATTTATATTAGAGTAGTTATTACTCATAAACAAATAGTGAAATTAAAATACCTTACACCTGCGCGATGCGCATGCTAGGCATACGTGATAGTCATTTCGTAAAAACCACTATTATACCTTAGTATATGGTGTTATTGATTGTGTTGTTAATTTATATTGACCAAAGTATTTGAGCATTTCCCCTATAATTATACCACGAAAACATGAGCAGAAGTACCAAGAATATATTCTTCATCGGGAATAAATGCTATCCACATTTCTTACATACTTTACTAAAATAAAAAGTCACAACTCAAATACAAAAACAAATTATTTAATGGCAACAATACCAAAAAAATCCGAACAAATATGTTACAACTTTTTTTTATTGATAACAATAAATAATATTCGATAATGTTGAAGTTCAAAATAGCATATATCATTACAACCCTAACAACCAATGTCTAAATCTAAACTAATAAAAAGGGACAAAAGACCCATATTCTAAATGACATCTTTTTCCTTAATTGCTTTGGAGACGAATAAGACTCACAATAATGTCCTATCCCATAACTCTTAAAAGGTAAAAAAACGAAAATCACGATTGCCTTTACCCACTTTCTCATGATATTGAACAAACTTCTCCATATGCAATGATATGGACTCATCAATTTTCTTATCCTCATCATTTCTCACATCAAGTTGCATTGGCCTTTGTATAATTCCATTCTTCTTGTGTATCTAGTTATGTTCACTCTGAGCTACAATACCCTTTTAAAATTTTTGACCATTTGAAAATAAACAAAATTATACAATTTCTTCACTATACTTACTAAATAGGAAATATAATAATTAAACAAAGTAATTATCAAGTAATAAATAAAATAATATTGTAAAGAATATACTATTGTATACCATTTTAGCTACCAAGTGAATATGATAACCAGTAAAACATCAATAGTCATATGATTAGGAATAAAGTTGAAAAAGTTGAAAAAAAATATAATAAATTATTATATACACAAAAAATTGTAAAAAAAATTCAAACATAAAACTAAAATATAAATCTCAAGATTGCCTAAGTAGGGAGATATTCGAGAAAGGCGGTGAGATGGTTCGAGCTCCAATGCAGAAAATACATGTCACCATCACCCATTCTGGTATTTTTTCAAACACGTGGTCTACAAACGTCCATATAACACAATTTTAATTAAGTCAATAGTAAGTAAAAATGTAAATAAAATATCCAGACATACCAAGCAACATGAACAACAAATCATTGGCTGCATTACTGTACAACTTAACCTTTAAATTGTTGGTGCCATGTGACTAAATTGGATAAAGAAATGATAAAATGTCAATATTAGCAATAAATTAAATAAAAAAACTCACCAAACTTATTCATCTCCTTAGCACTATAGCCAATTATTTCTTCCTTCCTTCAAGAAATCCATCCATTCAACCATAACCCGCCACACCTTGGAATCAAAATGCATAGTAAGTTAAAAATGTATGTTAGTCTAAAATATATCTAAGTCTAAAATTAAGAATTAGTAATGTATTAAATGGAAAAAAAACCTCAAAAATAAAATGATCTTCATATTGTGCTGCATAATGTAGATTCCGTACCTATATGAGAGGTGGATTCCCCTTTAACTATTTTCGTTGGTCGTGTTTAATATTTTGTGATTTGATAATTTTAGATATATGATTAATGAACTTGTGTGGAGGGTGGACAAATTAAGAATTTGGAGTTATGTGACATTCTATATTTGTAATTCATCTAAGGGCCTCTACCTTTTTAATGGCAGAGCTTAGTTTAGTTAATGAGATGTGTTTGATTAATGCTAGTTTCAGGAAGAAGAAATAAGTTGTTGTCGATAAAGATTTGGAAATTTTAATTGGCTAGGGTTTTGTAAGTAATTGCGGATTTCGGTATTTCCCTATTTAAATGCATAAAAGAAGCTTACCTTGGTAGAAGTGTTGATGGCATCACAAGGGGCGAGACATTGATCGGAGTGCTTGGAGAATTGCATTACTATGGCTGTTAAATCTCGGATATCCATTTCGATTCGCTTCTCATTTATGAAACACTGTTGTAACCCTCTGTTGACTGCATCCACTAATACATACGAAACTCGTACCACATTCCCAATCGGCTCTATCTTTTCATTCTCTGCTTTTATAAATCACGTATTTTGCAATTCATTCCCAAATTTAATGTATAGATAAACTTCAGGTTCCGATGATCACTCTCCAATTTCTTCATGGAGTTGGAGAGAGGTATGGTTGTGAAGGTTCATGAGTTGAAACAGCGAAGCTTCCAAACTTCCATCCCCGCCCTTCAATTTCTCCATCTCCCAAGCCAAAAAATAGCCAACGTTTTTTTAATTCATGAGTTCAAGCCTAATGGGGTAATTGCAAATTTTAATTGGTTAGGTTTTTGTAAGCAATTGCGGGTTGACCTATTTCCTTAATTGAATGTACAGAAGAAGCTTACCTTGGTAGCATTGTGTAATATCCCTTATTTTTGAGTAATTGTTTTTAAATTAATTTAACATGCGGGTTAATTATATAAAATAAAGGAAGCTGGAGTAAATATTATTTTAAGTGATTTAAGAGATAATATTTACTGAGTTTTGCATATTTACTATCAAGTGAATGTAAATAGCATCATATAATGTTTTATTGCGTCATTATGCTTTAAGCGATGTGTATGGCTTATATTCCAATTGAATCATTATCGATAAATTAAAATGATGTTAGAACATGAAATAATTTATGTTATCTCAGATTCCAATGTAGAGGGTGCGATTAGTCAGGAAATAGTTAAGATAGTCAAAATTAGTACCATGTTGTATTTTTGGGTTTCGAGTACTTTTGACCGGTTATGACTTAATTTTGTTATCGCGAGCCATTTTAATTGTGTAGTAGCATTTAAAGATGGATTTAGAGTTAATGGGCATTTAAGTCTTCTAACAACATTTATTCTCATTTATGTGTTCTAAACATAGAAAGAGAGAGGGAGAAAAGGAGAGAAAAGGAAGAGAATTGAAGATTTGAGCTTGGGAATTGTTTCTAACGGAAGATAATCTGAGACTACAACCCTAAGGCAAGTTTATAACTTGCAAATATATGATTTAGTGTGGATACTTTGTATTGATAGTTGTGTATTTGGAGAATTGAATAAATTGTCGGTTTTGATGAATTTTGGTGTTTAACCCTTAGATTTTGATGTATATATGTTGTGAGTTGATAATATTGGTTTGTTGTGGTGTAGAAATGTTGGGGTAATGTTAGTAGATGATGAGGTTGATAGAAGTGGAGGAAAGTAGAGTTAAGAAATCATGTTTGGTATGGTAAAAGAGGGGTTGGCAGTGAGACCTAGTCAGGCCGGTCGATCGCGGTCCAGAGTTCAGTCGACCGGGCCTAAAGAGAAAAGCCCACTGCTTCTCTCGATAGGCATATTTAGAAAGCGCGATCGACCGCGGTCTAAGGATCGATGAAACGAGACTTGGGGGAGGGGATTATTCCTTCTTTTACAAGGCCAACTTCTGAAAGCGCAGTCGACCGGGGGTCAGGGGCCGGTCGACCGGTACCCTGTTTTTAACCCCGAAAATTTTAGTTTTCTTTAGTTCCTTTCTTTTAAGGTTTAGACCTAATAACCTTCTTTCATGAAGTAAAACTAGAGTATTAGAGTCTTATATTAAGGGAATCAAGAACCTAGGTTATAAATTGAGGGATCGGGATTAGGTCAAGAATAAATTAATTAGCTGTTAGAAGGAGGTAAGTGTTCTTTCCATATAGTGAGCTAGTCTAGGACTAAGGGAAAGTAGGCTTATATAAAATTAGACTTTTGAGATTGGGATGAGGTAATATTATACTTGATGGCTCATAGGGATGTCATTAATTCATGGAGACTAATATGAATATAATAAAATGTTGTGTTTTACGTCGTTAAACACATATGGCTCCGGTTATAATGTAATGCACATTTCATTGGCATATCTTGTGAATATTGATTTGAACATACATAACTCTCGAAATGCTATCATAAGGAAAGTTACACGAATGAGGTGAACTCCCCTAGCTAGTGAATGCAAGGTGAATATAGTCCTCGGCCATGGGACCGGTGGTTATATTGTGATGTTATTTTATTCGAAGTGAGGTAATTCCGGGCATGGTTATGAATTACTGTCGAAGGTATATGGACGCTTCCCACGCGAAGCGATTTAGGATGCCCAGGTGGTCTTGATTATAGGCCCTGGAATATGATAGCTATTTAGGGGCGCATCTAGTGGGGTGACTCCCGGAATGATGGTCTTAGAATCGTTATACATGGTGATTATAACTATTCTCACGGAAGTAGTATTTTATAAATGGCTAAAGCATTTTATAAATCAACTGTTTCGAATAAGTTTCCTAATGAGAAATGACTTGTGAAGTCATATTGTGCAAAACTGAAATGTAAGCTTCTTATGATGGAATTAAGTTATTTCTCTTTCTTTAAGGAATAGTTAACACTATAAATGACATTGCTTTAGGTTGTGCATTTAGATGAGAGGTGCAGATTATTCTTATTGTGAAGAGCGAGTTAAGCTTGTTTATGATGTTAGCAATTCATAACTGTCATGCATTTTATTCACATGTATATCGTATCAAATCGGGCCCTGACTTGTTTATATCTCTTTATTTTGTATGGATCTCTTTTATGCCCAGGTGCTCCATCGCAAGGACGTCCGTGTTAATCCTTCCACCCTAGTGTCCAGGGGCTATGGCATTTTTGCGGATGTTATAGGACTTTTATGATAGTTACATCAATCTTTTGTACACTCTAGTTATGATCAGTCTGAACAATTCGGGCGTGTTGCCCAAGTTTTACACTTGCTTATATACTGTTATATTTCTTTGTAATACTCGGTGTAACCGTTCATATTGGTCTGCTAACCGACATCTTTTTCGGTTATTATTTTGTGAATAATTGTTATGTTGTTATCCGTCTTTATAAGTTTATCCACCTTCTTTTCAAATTGGATTGTCTAAATGGTTTTTATTAAACTTACAAATTAATTTGACATTCGTTTTTTAAATAATTGGTGGTTATCCCGTATTATTATTTTCATAGCAGTGATGCTAACAATGGACCATCCATGATTCCTGTATTTATTGAAGTATCGGGTTGGCCACCTCTTATTTTATTAAGCGGGGTGTCACGGATGGTATCAGAGCATCAGGTTCTAGAGTCCTTAGGATCTATGCCGACTTATCACGTTCTACCGTAGCGTTCTTTGATATAGAGCCCTATTGTTCGTACTATTTTTTTTGTGTTTGCTCGCGATCTTCTGCAATGATAAATTGTTTTAAATTGTATTCTGATTCAGTTGTTTCTACGTCTTTGATTCCATTTATAAGAGGTCGCCCAACAAAGAAAAATCGAGTTGTTAAAGACAATGTAGAACCTCCACCACCGCAAGGAACTATTAATGCTGCGGAGGTGGCTAATGTCGTTACCCAGGCAGTCAATGTTGCAATTACTGCTCTGGATCAATAGTTTCCTCAAGCCCAACAATCGATAATACCGGAGGTGCAAGCCCATGAGGGACCCTCCCCGTGGGAGAGAGATAGAGAATATTTCTTAAAAGGTCACCCCCCCCCCCCCCCAGAATTTAAGGGTGGTGCTGATGTGATAGTAATAAACGAGTAGAAGAACGATATGCAATGGCATCTCCGAATGGTAGAGTGTAGTGGGGAGTGGAAATAGATCCTTGCCACTTTCAAACTAGTAGGAACAACTTTACAATGGTGGGAGTAGGTGACCACACCGGAGTAGAGGGATACCATGTATATATCAGACTGCTGGGTTTTGTTTGATCAAAAGTACTTTCCTCCCACAGCCCAGAAGGAGGTGCAGAGGAAACTCTAGGATGTAGTACAAGGGTAACGGTCCGTTGCGATGTATGAAGAGGAATTTACTCGTCTAGTGAGCTTTGTGCCGGATGATGTAATTCCAGAGGAAAGGTGAATATCGAACTTTAACGGGGGTTTGAATTGGAGGATACGACAACACTTGTTGGGAAATCCAGCTTTACAGACGTTTGGTGACGTGATGAATGCAACCATGATCCATTGTCAAGATCACCGTCTTCATGTGAAAGGAATCAAGAAGAGTACAAATTCGGGTCAAGCCAGTAAGTCGGGAGGTAAATAAAAAGAGAGGGACACCCAGTAGGGGGATTCTTCCAATAGGCAACATTTTGGGGGTTTTAATTTTGGTGGAGGAGGTTTTAGGCATGGTCAGGGTGCTAAGCAGTAGCAACAACAGGTGGGTCACCAAGGCCAAGTAGGCCGAGGTAATAATGGAGGCCGAGGCCATCCAGGCCAAGGCATGGGGCAGTTTTAAAATAATAATTGGGGACGTTATCCGGAGAATATGGTGGTCCATTGCTTTCAGTGTGGTTAATTGGGTAACTTTAAGAAAGCTTTTCCCCAGGTGATTGGGGGGACATTTGCCTAGGGGACCTCAGCATCAGCAGGCGCATCTACCGCTACCAACGCCTATTCCAGTCGTCCCTCTACAACAGGGGAAACTACATTACGGGCATGTGTATCATATTCAGGATGCTTTACTTCCTCCAGCCTCGCCCGCGTCGCCAGCTATCGAGGGTAAGTTTCCCATTCACGGGTATGTGGGTCGTGTGTTATTTGATACGGGCGCAACTCACTCGTTTATTACTAGACATTTTGCTCAATCGACAGTGTTGAATAAGTCTGCGGAGAGTACTTTCACCAGTGTAGAATCTTCCATGGGTGATGGTTCACTTATATTCTTTATTTGTAAAAGGTTAGGAATATACCTTGGTAATTTACGTTTTGAGGTCGATCTACTCGTCCTTGATATGGTCGGGTATGATGTTATTTTGGGTATGGATTGGTTAGTGAAATACCGAGCCATGGTAAATTGTTATGGGAGGAGTATAGTCTTTGCCATTTCTGGGCAAGAAATATTTCGAGTAGCTATACCTCTTTCGGAGGGAGGTTCGAGCACGTACTTATATTATTTTGCGGAGGAGACTTCACGCGATATAGTCGTTAGCATAGATTCAATTCCCGTTGTTAGAGAATTTGAGGATGTTTTTCGGGAGATTCCGAGTTTACCCCCAAGCCGTGAGATCGAGTTTGTAATTGATTTAGCACCGGGGACTCGGCCGATTGATAGATATCCATATCATATGGCTCTTGTGGAAATGAGGGAGTTAAGGGATCAAATGCAATAATTTTTAGAGCAAGGGTTTATTCGACATAGTACGTCGCCATGGGGGTGCTCCTGTGTTGTTTGTGAAGAAAATAGATGGTTCCTTCCGATTATGCGTTGATTACTGGGAATTGAATGAGGTTACCATTAGGAACAGATACCCATTACCTCAGATCGATGATTTGTTTGATCAATTAAGGGGAGCATCGTACTTCTGTAAGATAGATTTGACGATTGGGTATCATCAACTGTAGATTCGAGAGCAGGACATGTCGAAGACTGCATTATTGACTAGATATGGGTCTTACAAGTTTTTGGTCATGCCTTTTAGGCTAACCAATGCTCCTGATGTATTTATAGACCTTATGAAAAGAGTGTTTCGGGACTTCCTAGACCAGTTTATCATAGTGTTTATTGATGACATCCTAGTATATTCTCAGACTGAAGCCGATCATGCTTAAACATTTAAGATTGGTCCTGCAAACGTTATGTGATCATTAATTGTATGCTAAGTTTGAGAAGTGTGGTTTCTGGTTACAAGAAGTGCAGTTTTTGGGGCACATTGTGACAGCTGAGGGCATTTCGGTACACCCGAGTAAAGTTGTCGCAGCCAGGGAATGGGGTCAGCCGATGACACCCACATAGATTCGTTGTTTTCTAGGTTTGGCGGGTTATTACTGTCATTTTATTAAGGGTTTTTCCAAAATTGCTAGCCCTTTGATAAATCTGACCCGGAAGAGAGTGAAGTTTATTTCGAATGATTCCTGTCAGCTAGCTTTCGATGAGTTGAAGGATAAGTTGACTTCTGCTCTAGTACTCGCGTTGCCAAGATCGGGGGTGGACTACTTAGTCTTTACTAATGCGTCTCAGCAAGGATTGGGAGGTGTGTTACAATAAAAGCATCAGGCTATTTCTTATCCTTCTCGCAAGCTAAAGCCCTATGAGAAGAATTATCCTATGAATGATCTAGAGCTTGCTGTAGTAGTGTTCGCCTTGAAGATATGGAGACATTACCTCCTGGGGGATAAATTCAGTCTTTTCATAGATCACAAATTATTGCAATATTTATTCTCGTAGAAGGATTTGAATATGCGACAATGTTGATGTTGGAGTTTGTGAAGGACTATCAATTTGATATCCATTATCACCCGGGTAAGGCTAATGTGGTAGCGGATGCGCTGAGTCAAAAACCCACGGGGGAGTTAGCAACGGTATGGAAGGCTAAATGGAAAGAACTTAGCCAGGAGCACGTTGTAGCAAGGGCGTTTATGTCAGTATTGATCGTTACGCTTGCGATAGTGACGAGAGTCGTGGAAGCTCAAGGAAGGGACAATGATTGCCAAGATCGTATATGTCAGTTGTTAACCGAGGGAGCAGAGTCCTACTCTATAAGTTCTGAGGGTGGGTTATGCTTCCACTGGAGACTTATTATCCCGGATGAGGGAGATTTGAGACGTTCCGTCATGACTGAATCTCATGGGTCCATATTTGCAGTACATCCCGGTGGAGACAAAATGTACCAAGACATGCGCTGTCAATATTGGTGTGCGGGTATGAAAAGGGACATCTCTGAATTTGTTTCCCAATGTACTACTTGTCAATTACTGAAAGTATACCACCAGCGACCAATAGGACAGCTACAACCGTTAAAAATACTGGTATGGAAGTGGGAAAGTATCTCGATGGATTTCATTACGGGATTGCCAACGTCACAAAATGGTCATGATTCCATTTGGGTTATTATGGATCGTCTGACCAAGTCGTCACATTTCTTACCGGTACATACGGATTACAATACGACTCATTACGCCCGGCTTTTTATTACAAAGATTATGAGACTCCATAGGGTGCCCATCAATATAGTCTCCGACCGAGACAAGATCTTTGTGTCCCATTTTTGGAAAAATTTCCAAGAAGAAATGGGGACCGAATTAAAGTTGAGTACCTCCTACCACCCGCAAACAAATGGACAGACGGAAAGAGTCAACAAGATGTTGCAGGACATACTTAGAATGTGCGTACTTGACTTTTAAGGAGGATGGTAGCAATACCTTCCCTCGGTCGAATTTTCTTATAATAATTCGTACCAATTCATAATAGGTATGGAACCTTATGAAGCACTATATGGCCGGCCATGTAGATCACCTACTTATTGGTTGAAAGTAGGAGATAATAATCTCCTTGGACCTGAAATGATCCAAGACACCTCTTCGAAGGTTGAGCTTATTCGAAACCTCATCCGAGTCACCCAAGATCGTCAGAAAAGCTATGCTGATGCAAATAGAAGGCATGTGGAATTGGAGTTTGGAGACCAAGTTTTTGGAACGGTGTCACCAATGAAGGGTATAACACGATTTGGGAAGAAAGGAAAGCTTATGCCTCCCTATGTAGGACCTTTTCCCGTTATTACTAAGGTAGGCCCCGTAACATACCAACTCACCTTGCTGGAATGCCTACAACAGATTCACGATGTGTTTAATGTTTCTTCCTTGAAGAAGTACAAAAGGTGTGATGGAGCTCATTAGCACATTCCTTTGGATGATACCGAATTGGAATCCGATATTTCATACGAGGGATAAGTAGTTGCAATCTTAGATCACGGAGAGCTTAGGCTAAGGTCGAAGGTGGTGCCCTTGGTTCGTGTCCAATGGGGACATCACAATGCCAAGGAATCAACATGGGAGCTTGAGGGCGATATTCAAGATAAGTATCCACACCTCTTTTTACAATGTACGAATGAATTTTGTGGGCAAAATTCCCTTGTAAAGGGGGAGTATGAAATGGCCCTTATTTTTGAGTATTTATTTTTATATTAATTTGCCTTGCGGGTTAATTATATAAAATAAAGGAAGTTTGAGTAAATATTATTTTAAGTAATTAGAGATAATATTTACTGAGTTTTGCATATTTATTATTAAGTTAATGTAAATAGCATCATATTATGTTTTATTGCGTCGTTGTGCTTTAAGCGACGGGTATGACTTATATTCCAATTGAATCATTATTGATAAATTAAAATGTTGTTGGAACATGAAATAATTCATGTTATCCCGAATGTCAATGTAGAGGGATCGGTTAGTCCGAAAATAGTTGAGATAGTCAAAATAAGTACCATGTTATATTTTTAGGTTCCGGTACTTTTGACCGCTTATGACTTAATTATATTGTTGCGAGTCATTTTAATTATGTAGTAGCACTTAAAGTTGGATTTAAAGTTAATGGGCATTTAATTCTTCCGACAACATTTATTCTGATTTATGTTTTCTAAACCTATAAAGAGATAGAGAGAAGAGAGATTGGGAGAAAAGGAGAGAAAATGAAAAGAATTGAAGATTTGAGCATGGGATTTGTTGCTACCGGAAGATAATCTGAGACTACAACCCTAAGGCAAGTTTCTAATTTGCAAATGTAAGATTTAGTGTGGATAATTTGTTGTGATAGTTGTGTATTTGGAGAATTGAACCAATTGTGGATTTTGATGAATTTTGGTGTTTAACCCTTAGATTTTGATGTATATATGTTGTGAGTTGATAATATTGGTTTGTTGTTGTGTATAAATGTTGGGGTAATGTTAATAGATGATGAGGGTTAGAGAAGTGGAGGAAAACAGGGTTAAGAATTTAGGTTTGGTATGGTAAAAGAGGGTTGGCCGTGAGACCTGGTGAGGCCGGTCGACCGCTGTCCAGAGCCCGATCGATCGGGCCTAAAGAGAAAAGCCCACTGCTTCTCTCGATAGGCATATTTAGAAAGCGCGATCGACCGCGGTCTAAGGATCGATCGAACGAGACATGGGGGAGGGGATTATTCCTTCTTTTACAAAGCCAACTTCTGAAAGCGCAGTCGACCGGGGGTCAGGGGCCGGTCGACCGGTACCCTGTTTTTCACCCCGAAAATTTTAGTTTTCTTTAGTTCCTTTCTTTTAAGGTTTAGACCTAATAACCTTCTTTCATGAAGTAAAACTAGAGTATTAGAGTCTTATATTAAGGGAATCAAGAACCTAGGTTATAAATTGAGGGATCGGGATTAGGTCAAGAATAAATTAATTAGCTGTTAGAAGGAGGTAAGTGTTCTTTCCATATAGTGAGCTAGTCTAGGACTAAGGGAAAGTAGGGTTATATAAAATTAGACTTTTGAGATTGGGATGAGGTAATATTATACTTGATGGCTCATAGGGATGTCATTAATTCATGGAGACTAATATGAATATAATCAAATGTTGTGTTTTACGTCGTTAAACACATATGGCTCCGGTTATAATGTAATGCACATTTCATTGGCATATCTTGTGAATATTGATTTGAACATACATAACTCTCGAAATGCTATCATAAGGAAAGTTACACGAATGAGGTGAACTCCCCTAGCTAGTGAATGCAAGGTGAATATAGTCCTCGGCCATAGGACCGGTGGTTATATTGTGATGTTATTTTATTCGAAGTGAGGTAATTCCGGGCATGGTTATGAATTACTGTCGAAGGTATATGGACGCTTCCCACGCGAAGCGATTTAGGATGCCCAGGTGGTCTTGATTATAGGCCCTGGAATATGATAGCTATTTAGGGGCGCATCTAGTGGGGTGACTCCCGGAATGATGGTCTTAGAATCGTTATACATGGTGATTATAACTATTCTCACGGAAGTAGTATTTTATAAATGGCTAAAGCATTTTATAAATCAACTGTTTCGAATAAGTTTCCTAATGAGAAATGACTTGTGAAGTCATATTGTGCAAAACTGAAATGTAAGCTTCTTATGATGGAATTAAGTTATTTCTCTTTCTTTAAGGAATAGTTAACACTATAAATGACATTGCTTTAGGTTGTGCATTTAGATGAGAGGTGAAGATTATTCTTATTGTGAAGAGCGAGTTAAGCTTGTTTATGATGTTAGCAATTCATAACTGTCATGCATTTTATTCACATGTATATCGTATCAAATCGGGCCCTGACTTGTTTATATCTCTTTATTTTGTATGGATCTCTTTTATGCCCAGGTGCTCCATCGCAAGGACGTCCGTGTTAATCCTTCCACCCTAGTGTCCAGGGGCTATGGCATTTTTGCGGATGTTATAGGACTTTTATGATAGTTACATCAATCTTTTGTACACTCTAGTTATGATCAGTCTGAACAATTCGGGCGTGTTGCCCAAGTTTTACACTTGCTTATATACTGTTATATTTCTTTGTAATACTCGGTGTAACCGTTCATATTGGTCTGCTAACCGACATCTTTTTCGGTTATTATTTTGTGAATAATTGTTATATTGTTATCTGTCTTTATATTTTTATCCACCTTCTTTTCAAATTGGATTGTCTAAATGGTTTTTATTAAACTTACAAATTAATTTGACATTCATTTTTTTTAATAATTGGTGGTTATCCCGTATTATTATTTTCACGACAGTGATGCTAAGAATGGACCATCTATGAATCCTGTAATTATTGAAGTATCGGGTTGGCCACCTCTTATTTCAATAAGCGGGGTGTCACACATTGCTGATGGCATGATAAGCAGTGAGCCATTGAATGGAGTGCTTAGTGAATCGCTAACTGTGGCGGTCAAAGCTATGATCTCCGTTAATCCATACAACTAATTAAAATTTCAAAGATAATGGGTAGAGGAAGAAGAGAGGTATATATGGATTTTGGGCTATATGGTTTTGGGTAACAACGTTTGGTTTTTTTAGGAAAGACAAAAAACAATAGTTCATTGATTGGTGAGGGAAACGTGTGATGGAGAGATTAAGTTTAATAATGTATTAAATTATATTAAAACCTCTAATGTTATTGTTTTTGAGGTATAATATGGATAACCACGGTGGTTCTTCCAGCCCCATTCAGTGGTTCACCCAAAGCCCAAATATATTTCTTTAATCAAAGGGTTTCACTTTTTACTTTTTTTCTTCTCCTTCTTTTGGCATGATTCTGAAAAGATCTGTATGTATATACCTTTATAGATATTTTCTTGTATTTATATAGATATTTTGTTTGTTGTTTTGGACTATAATTAAACAAAGACAAAAAAATGAGGTTTAACAGCTATTTTATTTTCACTTATTTTTTTATAGAGCGCAACTTGTTTTTTCTGGCACTCTTGGTATTGCATGTTCAAATTGGTCTTATCATTCTTCAGACCACCCAATATCCCTCATCCAATATGGCTAATGGCGAGCCTTGCTTTTCACCATGGGAGGTGTGGTGCTAAGAAAGATTTGGTACACAACCCAACTACTACAAGAACTCAGGCTCCCCATGTAAACTATAAAATAGGTCGAGGTCCAGTCGAAGAATGCAAAAAAGGCAGCTAATGTTAATAGTCAGTCCAAAAAGTAGCTCTGGACAAGTTCAGTTTGCACTTCCTCTGGGTGACTTTCCAACTCACACTGACATATATCTAATACAAACAAATTATTAACTAAGAGCCGATTTTTCGTCATTAGTTAAGGATGAAAATGATTCCCCTTGCTGATTTTTTTCCTCCCGTTTGTTTAATTGCTTCAACCTCATCTTGGTTGAATTGTTGAATCTTCTGTGTTGCTTAAAATATCAAAAGGAGCTGCTAAGTTATGGATTAAACATTTGATACTAAATAATGAGAGAAGCTAATAAGTTAGTAATGTTATTGGTCATTTTGGGGTGCAGAATAATTAACTGATAAAATTGAGGTTAAGTCTAAATGATCTTGAATTGAAAATAATGTTAAATACTTAATTCAACGAGAAATAAGAAAGATATCAAATGAAAATCTTGACAAAAAAAGTTAAGAACTTAAACTATTAAATCTTAAAACCCTCAAAATCTGGTATTTACAGAAATATGGAAATAAAAAACAAACCAAATAAGTCGTGGTGAAATGATTGTAAATCCTCGATGATTACTTAGTCTCAAATTGTTGCGATGTATGGTTGATGTGGTCTTAAGCGTGGCTAATGTTGGTTGAGAAAGAAAAAGAAAAAGAAGACCGAAGGTTTGGCCAAAGTGGTTTCGGAAGAAACTTAAAGGTTTTTTGCTATGGAAATGCTTTGAGTCTCAAAAAACTCTCGCAACTCAGCATCAATGACAAATATGTATGAAACATTGTTGTATGGATCCCGTCAGAACACAACACTTTATTATTATTTTTGAATGATTTGAGAGATTAATGTTTCATTTAGGGTTCGTTTGACAACCCAATTTCAAGGCTTAGAATTGGAATTGGAATTAGAAGACCAATTTCAATTCCCTGAAATTAAAATTGGTTTTCGAATTCCATTTTTATGGTTTAGAATTGGGTTGTCAAACGTACGGTGTTTATTTTTTTTTATATTTTTTTATCCTATTACTTTGGGTAAAATACTCCGGCCTAGTAAAATTTTTGTTGAGCTTAATAGATATTAATAGATTTTGATATAGTACTAATATTATAGTAAGAAAACCCATCCGTAAATATAGTACTATTAGAGTAAGAAAACTACTGCGTAAATAATAAACTTAGAAGATGCGAGTTGCGGCGGAGAAAAATGACATGGCATATTCTGAGGGTCGAACCTATTAAACTTGGAGCAGAAAGGCTTAACCTGTAGATCAAGACTAATATCACTTCTCACACGATGTGATCCAAGAGTTTTGCGGTATATTTCCCAGATTTGAAATTCTTTCCCATGTAAATCTCAAATATGTTGTCCACCCAACCATGAAATATCAACACTTATTTTTCTTCTAAACTATTTATATCCCCCAAAATAAAATTTCAACCCCTACTTATCACACAAACACCACCCCACAAAAAAGTATCGTGGTGGACTATATAGATCACCTAAACCAATACATAGAGAACCAAACTACACGTTCTAGGGTTTGGGAAAGTGTTTCAGGAGAGGACTATAGAGAAACACTGAAATGATGATATAACAACAAGAGACGATGCTAGAAAGAGATATAAAAACAACTCAGAATAAAGAATCCATACCTGTAAAATGATCACATATTATGGGATAGGTGTTATCAGAGCAACAACCCATGCCACTGAAGTAACTAAATCTCTAATCATATCAGAAGTTAACAAGTTTTCATGTAATTATTTTTATAACTCATAAGTAACAACATAGTATCATTCTAAAGAGAAGACCACAACTGCGTGTATGTGTGAGAGAGAGGGAGAGAGAGAGGGATTATTCAACAAACATGTGTTATTCGGTAATAGATAAACACCAATATACATATTACAGGAAACAAACTTAAGGTATAAGATAGTTTTACACACACTTTTCTTCATTTTTTTTGTAGGTACTTTTACTATCATAGAGTCTCGTACACAACGATAGAGCCATTATTTTGAATAATTAAGTAGAACAAATGCCACATTAAGCACTACTCCTTGAGATGATGAGTCTCAATGTCTTTAGTGACGTTAAGAAGAAATTCCATGAATGTGTTAGGATCATCAACATCCTCATTCAACTTCTCGTACTGAATGGTCCACGTAACCATGTTGTTTTCCCCATGTTTATCAACATGAACAGTGATTAAGCAAGACTTGTATATCTCCATGAGATCTCCTTCAAGAACCTTAAAACTTACCGACCTCTTCTCTTCATCTATGGCTTCAATAACCTCTTTAGCAACCTTTGCTTTCCCATCTGGTCATTGTCCAAAGAGAATTTAAAATTTCCATTTCAAAAATTGGGGTTTGCATTGAACTTTAATTAATTACTTTATATCAATTATATATTATCATCTCTCTCCTATATACAAATCAATACGAATCAATGACCAAGCCATGTAAATACCAAATCTTATATTTAATGCAGACGCATTCCTTCTTCAGCTACGAGATTAAAAAATATAGTATTTTCCCATCCCATAAAAACTATTGAGTACCTTAACATATCACATAACAGTACTTGGACGGACCAAAATGAATTGATACTCCGAGAGTACAAATATTTTGAGTCACATTTATTAAAAATTATCATTTGGGAGGGAGAGTCCCTTATAATTATTTTTATCTACAAGTTTTGGTACATGCTATTTTTTTTAATTTGTAAAAGAATTTTTTTTTTTAATAAAACTTCATGAATATGCTCTCCATAGTGAGGAGATCAATTTAAATTTTTTGATAAAAAAAAAAAACAATGACAAACTCGGTGAGATGAGGTGATTTACAAAAACAGTATAAAAATTCATTTTTGACCTTTGAATCTTTTGATAGCCATCTCACCCACTTTTTGATTGAAAATTTTGATGAAAATATTTAGAGATGATTTCTTCCCTATTAAAATCATATCCAAGAAGTTTCATTAAAATAATTAGTTTTTTTACTATTTTACAAAAATGGACTGCACGGAATTCACACCATATGAGGTCCGCATTTGAGACCTATATATATATATATATATATATATATATATATATATATATATATATATATATAAGAGATGACCAAAAATATGAATCAATTTTTTTAAAGTCGTGGGAAAAATTGGGTTTTTTTTTAGCGACGTACTTAAACATTTCAGAAACTTCCAAACGAAAAATATAATTTTTTGCAATCCTAAAAATATGGATCAAATATATATCAGTTTTTTGCAATTTAAAAACGGACATATATTCATGATTTTATTAAAAAAAAAAATAATATGATGAGCTGACTTTTACAGGTTCCTGAAATGTTTTATACCTTGAAAAAATCATTTTTCAGTATTTTTAAAAAATTGCTTCGCTTTTAATGTTCGTTTTTTTTATCTTCTCCATATATAGAGAGTTACAATGGCGTTTAAGGCTTTGCGTGAGAGAAGCTAACAGGTTAGTAATGTTATTGGTCATTTTGGGGTACAGAATAACTAACTGACAAAATTGAGATTAAGTCTAAAAGATCTTGAATTGAAAATAGTGTTAAATACTAAATTCAACGAGATATAAGAAAAACATCAAACGATAATCTTGACAAAAAAAGTTAAGAACATGAAATATTAAATATAAAAACCCTCAAAATCTACTATTCACTGAAATATGTAAATAACAAACCAACCAAAAATGGCGTGTTGAAATGATTGTAAATCCTCGATGATTACTTAGTCACTAATTGTTGAGATGTATGGTTGATGTGGTCACAAGCGTGGCTAATGTTGGTTGAGAAAGAAAAAAAAGTCCGAAGGTTTGGCCGAAGTAGTTTCGGAAGAAGCTTAAAGGTTTTATGTTAGAGAAATGCTTTGAATCTCAAAACATGTATGATACATTTTTGTATGGATACATTTTTGAATCTCAAAACATGTATGATACATGTTAGAGAAACTCTTGCAACTCGTCATGAATGAGAAATATGTATGATACATTTTTGTATGGATCCAGTCAAAATACAATACTTAAATATTATTTTTGAATGATATGAGAGATTAATGTTTCATTTAATACCTTTTACCTTTAGTGTTTATATATTTATGTATTTTTTTTATCCCATTACTTTGGGTAAAATACTCAGGCCTAGTAGAATTTTTGTTGAGCTTAATAGATATTAATAGCTTTCAAAAAGGAAAATCACGGCTGTAAACCTCTATAAGGATCGTAAATATAGCACTATTATAGTAAGAAAACTACTGCGTAAATGAAAACCTATTGTCAAACTAATGTTATAATATATTTGAATTTATAACAGCGACTGTGGTTGCCTCACCATGGAAATAGTTCCAGAAGATAACAGAGCCTACAGTGCCGAATTCCCCATCATGCAATTCACAACCCTGTAAATGGCGAGGGCTTATGTTAGGTATATGGTGTGGTTTGTTTCTAAAGAGTTCATGAAATACATCTCCACAAGATTTGATTTCTGTTTTGCCAACCAAAGTACCAGTTAGACCCATCTCTCCTTTTTCTAACTCTCACAAAAAAAGGATTATCAAACAAGGAAGAGGCTGTGTAGAGAGAATGCATGGCTCTACGGCCTTTTATAGAGAGAAGCTTTGAGCTAACGAGGTACAGATCATGTAGTAGTTCCAACCTCTACAATAATTGAGAGTGAAAAATGATATGATACAAAAGTGCGACACTATTAACACGTCGCATCCTTATCCAAATGTGTTCAACCCCACGAAAATTATAGCCTCATGAAGTCCGGACCAAGAACGAATAAGACTTCAACATATCATTTGTGTCGCACTTTTGTATCTCGATTTTGTATCGCCATAGAAGTACTCCTTGATACTTGTCATGACATTACTCACTGGAGCGTGCGTTCCACCTGCTTCTTTACAAAATGACAGTGAAAATTGAAATTTTGGCATCTACTAATTCCATCTAAAATTGTTACACATCTGCCATTGTTTTAAATGGCATCGCAAATATTAAAAGTGTAAAGTAAAACCTTAAATGAACCAGTGACGATAGTTATCCCAACTTGGAAATATAGAATGGTAGTGTCATGTCAAAATAACTATTTTTTAAACGACACAAAACAGCGCTAAAATTAGCCCAACATCAACAATTTATGTCGTGGTTGTAATGGGGTTTCTTGACACATTCATATTGTGTAAAATTTCTGACTGGTGTTATTCGCATTTTACTCATTTTTGTGTATTATCGTGTTTAAATCGGTATAAAAATCAATAATAATTTTAATGGTGCTGTGTCATATTTTGAAGAGGTCGTGTTTGTATTGAGTGAAAAAAAATGTATCATCTACAAATGGTGTTTGTCACGTCATGTCATGTTGCGTCGTGTCAAGCACAAACATGACGCAAAAACAAGTATTGTCACTCCTATTGTCACATCAACACCAATGTTACTACTGGCCTCCTTATTGAATTAAGAATATGTTAGACGGAACATAAATAAAAGATGTTTTGACGAATTATACATTAATTAACCGTGATAAAATCTGATTCTATTAAAATTGTAAATATCTTATTCCTGAATTATGGAGTTTTTCAGATTTTGAAAATAAAAATTCTCAACAGATTTAAATGACGCCTGGGTTGTGTTCTAAAATATTAATGCGCAAAATTTTGATATTTTAGAGTTTAAAAGTTGGATTCCGGTTCTAATAATTAGGTTATTATATTTTTATATAAATAAAAAAAAGTATAATTGCTGCATTGCCCACTATATTCAACAAGAAAAAAATAGTGTAGAGTGTGGTTAGAAATTAGGAACAGAGAGAAAGAGTTGCAAGTCCATATTATATTTGTTTGTTGAGTTCTAGATCTTGTAAGCTAGGTGCTTCAATTAATTACCCATCCAACAATTTTTCAATTTAAAGATAAATATATATTCGGCAGTCACAAAAGCGAACATGTAAATAAATTCCTACTTAGCAATTGGACAGACTCAGCAACCTGATTCCAAATAAGAGGTAAATTTTAGGGTTATATTGTTGCAATATATATATATATATATATATTTGATCCAATAAAAGTAAGGTCAAATATTTGTGTTACAAAAGTATCCATTTTAAGTATCGCATTCAACATTTGAGAATGCCGTAGTATATCTAACGCCCTATAGATGGTATACAAATTGTCATTCTGCCACTGTAAGTGAGGCTTGAAGATATCGTTATCATCAATGGAACAACTGCACGTCCATTCTCTCAGAACGATGATAGGTAAATATTGAACAAATAATGGTGAATGTGAGGCCCTTACTGATATTAGGTAAAGATTGAACAAATAATGGTTTAACGTGGGGTTCTTCTTAATTGTGGTATAGGTACAATAATGCCACAACTTTATGATATTTTAAATAGGTGTCGGGAGTGATTGAATGGGTGGGGCATTAATAAGACTTTATTGAATTAGGTAAATAAGTAATGGATACTAAACCGGCTATTCAAAAAAGAAAAATGTAAAATTAGACATATTTTGATGCTTCAAATAATAGGCATGAAAATTTGACATTAACTTTTATGTCTTACTAAATATATCGGAACATTCTCCTTACAAGTTTTGGTTATGAATATATGTCTTTAGGATATATGTTATGAGAATCCTTAAAAAAAAATATAAATTGTGTTAAATTCCATAAATCATTTTAGACTATTAATTGTCTAAATCAACCTCAAACTACTCTTTTATATATATAAATAAATGTATTAGATACCAACCGCTAAGGAAGCGAACTAATATACATGAAGTATAAAAAGCAGACAACTTGCTAACAACAATAAAATAAACAAACACCGGAATCCGGAAAACCCGTAACTACAATACTATGTGGAGCTCCTTAACAAAGTCTAGAAAATCATGTGTCGTAATGGCAACACTCTCCATATACAAGATAAGACGGGTGCTTAAAAAAAGAACGAAGTCTCGAAGGTGCGGTCTCAATACCTTCAAAACACCTCTCGTTCATTTCCTTCCAAATCGTCCAAAACAAGCAATGAGGAACTAACCTCCACACTTTTCTGTTACCCGACCACCCCCAAGGGGGGATCCACACCTCTAAAAGTGCCCTTACAGACTCAGGCATAACCCACGCGATCCGTGTGAGGGCAAGGAAACATCGCACAGGCCTCTCTGTAACACCACGTATTTATGAGTTTTTAGTTTTTAATTAATTTGAATGTTTTAAATTACATGTGTATTGTAATTTAATTGAATTAATTATTATGTGTTTATTGAAATATAAACTGGGAGAGATAATGACTCGTATTAACGGAATAAAGTTACCAAGTCAATAGTAAATAATTTGTGATAGTTATGATACGTCGTAATGAGTGATATCGACATAGTTGTGTTATATTTCAACCGGGAATCGTGTGTAGACTATATTGAGGTGAGATATGATGTTTAGGTAGATTGACTTGGATGGAGATTTTGAAGTCACGGTTGATTCCGAATGGGTCGAATGATGTGACATCTCGCTTAATTTAATTACGGGTGATAAGTACTTTATGAAAATAAATATGAATTAGATATGGTTCATTCTTAGTATCACTGCCAAAAAATATTTAGGTTACTAACCACTTGTGTTAGATTAAACCGGTGCCAAATTTTATCTTGTTATAAACTTAACAACATGCGAAAATGAAAGTGAAATAAATTAACCAAACCATCCACACAATAATAGTCTAAACAATCCACGACAAATATATAAGTAACTAAGACTGAATTAACCATCGGTGCCCAAATAATTAATCCAATTACAATTTAAAGTAAATAAAATAGAATCTCATCACAATCTGATAAATAAACAAAAATACTAAAGAGTCTGAAGGGGCAACACGTCTAACGGAAAATATTGAGATAAAGATCCTAAATAGGAATGAATAAGCTGAAGCGTCTAAATCAAATCGTGCATGCCTCCAAAATATTGCAGCTGCACATCCCTGAAAAGAATCCTCAAGGTGGGCGTCCCTGTGGCTGGACACCTAAAATTATTTTGAAAATTTTTGGGGGGGCTTATACTAAAAATTCCCTCAAACATTTTTTTAATACTGATTTAGTCCAAGCCTTTTACTTTGTTCCAAAAAGTCCCTCACCACATAAAAACATTCAAAAAAAGAAGCTCCAGTGAGGCTTGCCGGAGCTCCGGCAGTGGGGGGATGGGGTGGGGGAGGGAGGTGGTTGATCAATGTCGTTAGCGTGGACCTTTAAAAATAAGAAAATATTAGTTAAATGAGTGTGTTGACGCCACTAAAACACCACTAAAATGGATTTTTTGGAACAAAGTAAAAGACTTTGACTAAATGTATATTAAACAAATATTTGAGAGACTTTTTAATATTTTATCCTTTTTTTACGCAGGTCGGAGCTCAAAACCATTTGAAAATATTTTGCAAGCCTTTAAAATGCAACAATTAAATATGCATTAATACTTGTCATATTTAAGATGGTGTGGCACTCACTTGAAATATATCTCACCCCTCAACTAATGTCAACACCTATCGCTTGCCTCCTAACCAACTAGTTATGCTACCCCACCTAACTAGCCTTATTTCATTTTTTTCTAAAAACTGCATCTCTCTCACCTAACCACCCCATCTAACCACCTAACCACCCCATCTACGACATAATGTGGCCCAAGATCTGCACCTCTCTTAACTAAAAACTGCATTTTTCGAACTTAACATACAACTAATGGTCCCGTAGTGCCTGTAAGACTACCCGTAAATGATGTGTGTCCTCCTCCTCAGTCCGAGAATAAATCAGGATATTGTCTATAAACACTATTACAAACTGATCCAAAAAATCTCTAAACACCTGATCCATCAAGTCCAGAAATATTTTCAGCGCATTGATTATCCGTTCTCAAGTCAATCTTAGAGAAATATGCAGCACCCCTCAGCTGGTCAAACAAATAATCAATGTGGGGCAATGTATATTCATTTTGTATGGTTACTTTGTTCAACTCCCTATAGTCGATATAATGTCACAAATATCCATCCTTCTTCTTGATGAACAAAGCTGGAGCACCCCACGACAATGTACTCCTCTTGACGAACCCCTATCCCAATAACTGCTCAATCTGATCCCGAAGCTCCCTCATATCAAGAGGAGCCATCCGATACGATGTACATGCAATGGGACTCATTCCCTAAATCAGGTCGATCATGAAGTCTATCTCCCCAACTTGGTGGTAACCCTGGGATCTCCCCAAACACATCCAAAAATTTGCTAACAATTGGGATGGAACCTAGCATCCTAACAACTTTAGAAGAAGTATTCTCCTCGATATAGTATAAATGTGTTCTCAAATCACCCCCAGGGTGCGACATTGCAAACTGGTACATTTCCTGCCCTACAATGGCAAAGACAATGGACCTCCCATAACAATCAACACATTTTCTATATGTAGCTAGATAGTATATCCCAATAATAACATCATACTCATGCATATCAAGTACTAGTAAGTCAGCTACAAAAGTGAGTTAACCTATCTCAATCCCTATGCTCGACACATTGAGCGTATGGGGTCCCCTCTACCCATTGGTGAATATACGTGTAGTACAATATCAGAAGAAAACTCTACCATCCCAGTCTTTCGTGCAAAAACCGTACAAACAAAAGAGTGAGATGCCCCCGTGTCAAATAAAATATGACCTATGTGACCAAAAATACAGAACATACCCTTAACTTCCTGTGATGGCTCTATCCCCTCAACGGACGCAATGTGATACACTCGTTTATACTGTAGTGGTGGCTATCCCTAAGGTGGGGGCAACTGGAGCAGGAGCGGCTGGTACAATAACTCTTTGAGCTGGTAACAGTGGGCGTTGTCCCTATGGTGCCTGATGTCCCCTCTGATCTCCCTGCTCTTGGGTTGTCTGGATACCCCGAGGACATTGCCTCGACGTATGACCCCTCTCTCCACAAGTGAAACAATTCCCATGAAACGAGCATCGTTATGTCTATCGACCCTGCTAGCCTCTACCCTATCATCCTCGGACCTTATCGAATTTGTGCTACTGGCCCTGTTGGTCTTATCCCGACTACCCTGGGCCCTTCCTGTTCCAATCATCCTAACCCCTGAACCTCTTATGTGGATCTACGGATGACGTACCCCTATACTTCTGGTTCCTGGATCCAGTACCCCCACTTGTCTTGCCCTGCTAGCTCGATGAATCGGCTCCTTGTCGTTTCTCAACACTGTTCTTCTGGAAGGCCCTATGATCCCGATAGTGGATAAGTGTGGAATCCACAATTAATTATGCGTGGTAAAGGCTGAGTTCCCAAAAAAATCCTTCCTAATGTGCTAAGATGACCCTTCTATGAATCGGTCCATCCTCATTTGCTCAGTATTTTCATCTTCTTTTAAGAATTACGAAAGGGCAGTGAACTCATCTTCGTACTCGGACATAGTATGCCCATCCTGCATGAACTTCGTAAATTTGCTCCTTATCTCAAACTTCATAGCTTGGGGAAAGTACTTCCCCTCAAATCTCTCCCAAAACTCATTAATCATTGGGCTATCCCTCTTTGCAATCGACTCCCACTAATGGAGCGCGAACCCCACTAATCGAAATGAAGCTAACATCTACTTCTACACTAGCGTGCATCTACTATCCATAAGTGAATCTATATGTTATTCTTCCATCTGTTTGCCACAAGGATATCTGGACTGCCCGAGAACTCTAAAGGTTGGCCCTTTACGAATGCCTCCCTTGTCATGTCCCATATCAACGTTGGTGCCTGGACTGGTACGACCACCTACTATGGTGGTGGTTTCGACTGAACCTGTGGCGGTAAGAAATGTTAGATCATGGCCACCATGGATATGGAAACCGCCTGGGTCACAATAGTGGCGATCTCTATTGGAGTAATGAACTGTGGGGCCTAAGGGCCTACCGGTGTGACTGTGGCTTCGGCTAAGCCTCCTCCTTAGTAAATAAATATCAAAGCGACATAAAGTAAATAAATCTCGGGCATATGCCCACACAAATGTCTCAAATGAAACATATATCTGGAGATGAAAAGAAACTAAGCCAGATTCAATAAATCTAAAAGTCTGCTGAGCAAAAGGGATTGCAAGGCTAATACATCGGTGGTCTTGCTAACCCTGTCTAGGACTAGTGGCAAGAGAAAACATTTAAATTTGGGTCAGAGCCCTAGATGTGCAAGAATTAACATATTCAATTTAAAGTTCAATAAACACAGTCGATTCAAAGTAAATAACCCACATCGTTACTCACATGTGATTAACATATCACCCCTCAACTAAGTGCGATATTACCAGCATACAACAAGTCCCAAAATAATATGTGACAACTGTGCTAATTTAATATTTAGTGAATTAGATATAATCAAATTTAAACACAAAGCCGACTATATTCAATTACAAAAGAAAAAGGTATCCCAGTCTTATATATCACATGAAAGGGGCATAAACATCTATTATGCACAACATAGTAAGGGTTTGTAATTTACTGTCTACATTCTTAGACAAATTAATTAATCTAATTTACAACCGGGTAATATATATATATATATATATATATATATATATATGCGACACGCAAAGGCATCTCCAGTGGTATCTCATTCGTGCTCTATTGACATGTCCGAAAGAATCTCTATCCAAGTCACACGACAGAAAACACACATTAGTGGGGCGGTTACTACACAATACACTAGTTTATGGCCCATACCCAGCGGTGCCAAAGGATCTCGGCATCAACACCTACCTCTCGTAGATGGCGCTGCTACGTAGTACCTAAAATGACCTACACAACGTCTAGCCCACCTGTTCTGACGTGTGATACCGCCCCAAACTCGTGAAACCCCAAGCCGATTGGACCGTCCACGAACATTGGTATGTCCACATAGACACACATAAATACATATTATTATTCCTATATAATATTTATAGATAACTATTCTATAATGACCTAAATCCCATATGACGTCCAAAAATATTCACCCATTAATAATTGACCATCTAGTTAATTATTAATTCCATCTTCTTTTACAGATTATTTAACCATCTAGTTAAATATGATGTCCTAATTAATATGTGAACAACGTTTACATTTATAATAAATTCACCGTTGACCCAAAAACCGTTCAACCAACTCGTACGGACTTCTAAAAATACCCTAGAACTAATCCTAGTCCCAACTCAACCAGCCCCCAGAACGGAATCGATTCAAAAAGCAGCAGTAGCCAAGATCTGTTGCTAGTTTACAAGACCGGATTTCTGAATTCATTCCCCTAATTTCTTTCAAATGTTCATTCCACTCCATAATCATATAATCAAGTCCCTACCAGTGAGTTTCTCATCTTAGAGCCATTAATTTCATATATTAACGTGGATTTGTTTCACCAATTCCCATCATTTATGTAATTAAACTACAACCTTTAGTCCATATTTTCTACTACTATATTGACCATGTGTTAATCAGGTTATAGGGTATATAATAACAGGGAATTATGGTCACAAATCACTAGGTCATAAACATGCATTAACACATTTAAATGTGAATTTCAAGATTCTCCAAATTTGTCCCTAGAACCCTAAGGCGTCTATCATCCATTTCAAGAATTCGATTCGTAGATTTCTGGGTTAACACCCTATGCTCCAATTATTCCACTACATACATAAGATTCGTTCTTAACATTCAAATCATCAAATTTTGACTAAAACCCATAAATATTATGGAGTGTATTATGATGAATCAAGAAGTAAATTGAACGTTGTTTTGAGCAAGAAAATTCTTGCTTGGATACACGATTGATGAAATCCCCTTCAAATCTCCCTCTTTAATTCCTTGTTGTGGCTTCTTGCCCCCTCTCACTCTCAATTGTGTAGGCTAGGGTTATATGATATAACCTCCACATAGTTTATTAACTTCTTAATATAGGTGATTAACTCATTAATCCCGAGTTGGGTTAAATTTCCTAACTTTGGACTCTTAAATGGGCTCGAATCCATAACCAGACTAGTCCAAAAGTCTCCCAACTTATCTAAATATACTCAAGGACCATTTTTATAGGTTTAAAACTCCTAAACAAGCCCGTATGACACCCCAGAATACTCCCCAATTATTTTAGCCACAATTACATTTTTATAATTGCATCACACGCCATTTATAAGTTTTCTACTACACATGCAATTATTATAAACGTTAACACAACAAAAATCTACCACACATGATTATGACATAACAAAAGTTTATTTGTTCACAATAAATAAATTAAATTCACCGATTTAATCCAATTTCCACAAATTTTAATTTTTATTCCAAAAATATAATTTTATTTATTCTAGAAAAATATGGGGTATAACGCACATGATTTTAATTTCATCAAAAATCCCCATTTACATATTTCATCCCTCCCCAAAATTTCTTTTGTTCTACACTTACCATGATATGAACATGAATACATCTTAATTTGATTTGAATCAAGTTAATTACTTGCCTAGAATTCTTCATCGGGCCTGATCTCTCCTTGTGTGTGTGGATTTGATGTTAGGATCCTTGAATCTCCTCCCAAATTAGCCTTTGATAGCTATCTCCTTTGATTTCCGTTCTTCTTCCTCTATCCCTACTCTCTTAGGGTTTTGAATATATGTTATGATTGTCTCACATCTCTAACCCTTATATTTTAATTTACTAATCCTAAAATTAGGTTACTAGACTAGATTAAAATGACCCAATTACCCCAACATGATCCCGGGCTAGTCTAAAAAGATCCTGAAACCCATTTACTACCCCAGGGTATATAATTTTCATTATTTCGATCTATTCCGGATAAACCATGCACTTAAAATCACCATCCATGTAACTTAATATAATTATCCTATTTCATCCAAAAAAAATAGCCCGCACGAATGCCCTAGTTGCGATACCGTCAATTCCCGTCGTTTCTACACAAATATTGCACACTACAATTGACTTAATTGAGTTTACTTAAACACGCTAGTAAATTCACCAAATATATATTAATCTTATTCTCACAAATTAATATTTACTAATTTCACATTATTTTCCATTTAAATTAAATTACGTCACATGTGCAATTTAACATCTAAAATAAATTACTCAAAATTATGGGGTGTTACATCCTAATAATTAGATTATTATAATTAACAAGATTAAAAAAAGTAATGCGTTGGGTTAGCAATTAGCTAAACAGAGAGAAAGTTGCAAGGTCATATTGAATTTGTTTGTTGGGTTCTATATCATGTAAACTATGGCGTAGCAAATATGGTTTATAAACGGGGACATGATATAATTATTCATCCAAAAAATTCGACATTTGAAGATAATTATTTTTTGGGTAGTCATAAAAGCTAACATGTGAATAAATTATGGCAGAGAAATTGGACAGACTCAACAACATCATAGTAGAAAATGGAAGATACGAAGATCTCGAGTTGTGCAAACCTGATTCCAAATAAGATGAAAAATTTAGGGGTATATCATTGCAACACACACACACACACACACACACACACACTAGGGTATGCCCGTGCCTGAAGGCACGCTAATAATTTTATTAAGTATAAAGTCATGTATAATGTAAATAATAAATGTTTTATATATTCTAAGTGTAATTTTACAACATATAAGTGTAAGCAACTTGAAATTTTGCGGGGAGATGTTCTTGATTTATATAACTATCCATCATGTTTAAGAAAAAAAAGTATAACAACAATAATACTAATTGTCCATCCCGAACCTTGTAATAATCGTAAATATTATATAAAATAAATAATCGTAAACAAATTAAAAAAATTAGGAGTAGTTTCCTTTGCTTATAAGATGATATACAATGTTTAAGAAATAAAATTAGTTAACAGAAACAATACTAAAGTTATTTTTATAACACCAATGTATAGATATTTTAGAAAATTTTGGCAAAATTTCCTTTATATACAGGACTATCCACCATGTTTAAAAAAAAAAAAAAAAAAACTCCAACAACAAATACTATCACAATACAAACGAGATTAGCTATAAAAAAAATGAAATTGTTAGTTGTTCTTTCTATCTATAAAAAAATCAACAAATACATTGGATTATGAGGGTTTTTGCTCCGTGGCACGTAGTGGGTTGTTCTTTTTAGGAAATAATATTAGTACAAGCCCAATTGGTTTTTTGAATCCTTGGATATTGCATCTCCAATTTGTTAAGTTGGCAAAACACTCCCTCTATAAGGCTAAAAGTGTAGGGATCCTTACGCAATTGATTGTGGTGTTCATCACTACTTTGTGAATTATGAGTTCTTGGGAGATGCTTCACGGTAGGAAACTCCATCAACGGAGGTGCCAATTTGTTCTAACACGAATGTAATTTCGAGCACAATTGATACAACTAGATGCCTCGTGTCAACGACATGCCTAAACCTCCTGCCAAAATTCTATAAAAAGGCTCATACAACACCTAAGTTGTGTTACAAAACATCATAAAGTAAAAGAAGGAAAAAATTGACTTATTGTACAAAATAGTACCAATTTTGTATTATACTTCTTGTAATATCATACCAAATATTATGTTTTGCGCATCAACTTGCACATTATCCATGATGAATGAAACTAGTAGCTTAAAATCAATGAAGAAAGAAAGAAAAAACATCTAATCACCATACAAGCTCATGTAATTAATTGTTCATGTCCATTATAGTTAACCACATGTGCATTCTAATTAATTGTTCGTGTCTATAGGGTTGGGTGTGATGGAACCACCTAAGAGTTTAGGACCTGATCAAAAGTGTAAATGTAGAGAAATGTTGGAAGAACAAAAAGTACGTGAGAAAAAACAAAGATTACCATATGTAAGAGAGTAGTATAATTTTGGGTAAATATCAGATTTTAGCACGTGTTTGACTTGAGAAACTTCGGTTGTGCCTACGTATCCGTTGTGCTCTGGATCAAAGTCAACGTATTTTGTGGGTTCGTACTATTCATCGAAAAACTCATTGTGGTGGTTTTTCGAAGAGGTGGGAGGTGTTCAAACTCATCTCAAAACAACTCTTAAAACTCTTTTTCAAAACTCCTTTCTAACACTCTCTAAAAACTCGTAAGACAAGAAAACTCTTTTCTCCAAATAATCTCTCTTAAAATGTATGGGGGTGAGGATTATTTATAGATAAAACCAACACAAGTGGGTCGTCACATGTCAAATAACCCATGGTGACACATGTCCTATTTTAAGTGGCATGTGCCCCATAACATATGTTAAACTCTCAACACTAGAATATTGTTTAGTTAATGCATTAATAATACACAAATATGTGTGATATGCTACACACGTATAATAATACCTCAGGCTCATAAAGACATGGACTTTTGTTAATATTATTCATCTCTAATATCATTTAATAATTTAATGACAGGCTTATCATTAAGCCCCTCTTACACCATTAATAGGCGTGGAAAATTTACATTGATCAAACTTAAAATGTAATTAGTATTTTGGTGATGTTTTAAGGCACTTATCCTTACTGTATATTAATTAATATATGACAACATATATAAACCCAATCAGTAGCTAAAATTCCAAACCAACTGCAAGGACGAAATATAAAATAAATTGAATATCCAACACTTGAGTTTATAATTCTGCAATATCCGACTCCAAAAATGTGAGTAAAGTTTTACACACTAATCTTACAAACTTAGAATCTTGAATAAATAAATTTTAAAATTGACATTGATTTGTGAGTTAAGAGTTCTATGATCGTGAATGTCGATAAAAAATGAACTTAAATAAAAAGAAACTAAATGTGTCCAATAAATCTTAAGAAAATAATAAATTGATAAAAAAAATAAAAACTCAGAGTTTTGAAAATTCAAAAGAATAGCGGTATCACCCCCCACCCAAGAGATTATGGTAATTGAATGCAAGCATAGTGGGGGATCAATCTTTTGCTCATTTTCAATTTAAGCCAAGGGATAGCTGACGGGATTACCATATCTGCTCAAGTTGTGCAGCGACGGAAGCTGGAATTTGTCAAGTAGGTTCTCTTGCTTGGAACCAGACTGTGTCAACACTATGACTCAGGAGATTGCAAGACTGCCCATTAAAACAAAAGAAACTTTACTTAATAAAAATACTTTACTGAACAAATCATTCCAAAGCTGAAATAAAGACTTAATAAAACTTTAGTGTGCTCATTTACTTCTCTGCACAGTGCATCTAAACGAAGAACAAGAGCCCTAGAAGGCTTTGGCTGGACAGTAACTTCGGGTTGCATCTGTCCAGGAAACATTTTTATAAAAGGAATAAACTTTATGACTTGTATGAATCCCATCTAGGCAACAAGAGTAAACACAGTTCACAGATATAAGATTGCTTCACATCTGGAGAAAATTGGAGCCATAAGTCCTAAAAGAAACTAATAAAAATCGGGTTGGGAATTTTGTCAAAAATCATGCATGAAAAAAATAACCACGCTAGCACTAATAGGCCATCGGTAAAATAGAATTAGAACGTTGAGTTCTAAAAAATAGTGCTTCAAATGGCACTATTTTTCTTGATTTTCTCAAAGAAGAAAAACTAAAGAAAAATATCATGTTTGATGATGATGCAATAGTTCTTCAAACTGAAAAATTCAAACAATCCTAACAATGATGATAAAACATAATATATGTTAAATAAACCCCAAACACGTAACTTTATAATAATCCAAACGATGTTTGATTTCCATGGTTATTCGACAAAAAATCCAAAGCAGCCAAAAATCAACCAAATAGAAAACTTTATTTAAGTTGATAGCTATCAAAACATTAAACACACTTGAGGGAACTATGTTATACCCGGTGATACATTGATAATAGAAAAATCTGCTCACTGTTGAGGTTGAAAAATTCCAAAATATAGGAGTAAACAGAACAAAATAATTAGAAATGTAAAAAAAAATGCAACTAAAAACACAATATAACCTAAAATCGAACCGAAAAATCCACATTCCAAAATATAGGACTAAAAAGAACAAAATAATTAGAAATGTAAAAAAAAACGCAACTAAAAACACAATATAACCTAAAATCGAACCGAAAAATCCACATTGAACCCAAGATATACTAAGTAATAGTATTCATCTCAAACTTCTATTTGGGAGTGAATTTAATACACCCACACTACTCTATAAAAGGGAAAAATAACCAAAAAAAGATTAAATACTCAGCTAGGCATTTATTCAATCATGTAACATGAATTATGTACGCACCAAATATTCAAGAAATAAATAATTTCAAACCCCACAAATCCATATTAAAAAGAAAAGGAACTTGTAAAAGCAGATTGATGGTTATAATTATCAGTTTATAACAAAGTATATCTTGTTAATTTCAAACAAAGTTTGGAAGAAGAAGTATAAAGACACCATTGAATTTTCCTCTAAGAAACCAATATCCAGTTCAGTGTCTTGGTCATATATCACTTGTAATTGGTCAAGTACCTTCAATGATCTGATAGGGTACTGAGAAGTAGCAACTGGAAGAGATTCAGTGACCAAAGCATTCTCCTAACCATTACAGGATGAGCTGACCTTATGATCTGCCAAGCTAAATTGAAAGAGAAATCACCATCCTAGGGACCAATAGAGAAAGTTCACTTCTTAAATTAACTGATTAGTTTCTTCTTTGATAGACAACAGACTCTTTTAAGTAGCAGTAACTGTAGATTTCCAACAATTATTAGTACCAAAGCCACTAATGAGATGTCTATTAGGAAACATCTATCATACTCATAATAAGTATGCTAGCATGTCTAGCATACTCATAATAAGCCACTGATAACATAAGTATGCTAGCATCGTATTCATGTCTAACATACTTATTATGGGTATGCTAGATGTTGCTTGAAATAGGACTTGGCATGTCTATCTAGCATACTTATTATGAGTAAAGCTTGGCATGTCTGCCATACTCTTCCCTATAATACTCGTGAATTCTAGTGCAAAGCCTATACAGTAATCAGTTATCTATTATAAGTATTCTAGATGTTGCTTGAAAAAGGAGATGTCACGTGTATCATACTTATTGTGAGTAAAACATGGCATATCTAGCATACTCTTCCCCATCATACTCATGAATTCTAGTGTAAAGCAAGGCAGGCAAGATGTTTCTTGAAAATTATGAGTATACTCATAATAATTAATGTCTAGCATACTCATAATAGCATGTCTAGCATCTAGAATACTCATAATAACTATGCTATCATACTCATAATAAGCCACTAATAACATGTTTAGCATACTCTTGCATAACATACTTATTATGAGTATGATAGATGCTAGGGAAGAGTATGCTAGAACATTTTCAAAATTATGAGTATGCTAGACATAATTTTCAAGCAACATCTTACCTGCTTGCTCGTTTTCAAGAAGAAATGCAATCTTGTAACTCTGATAACATGTGAAAATAATTTTAAATACTTGTTACTTAACCTACCAACATAACGAAAAATATCATAAAGTTTATAAACCATGAGAACGGGTGAAAATAATAACCCAACTAACGTAAAAATAAATGTTAAGAACACCGTGATGCTTAAAAAATGTCTACTTAGCCTATCTACAATGGTCAAAATATCACTGAAAATTAAAATATGACTAAGGTTATCTTTATTCGTGTAAAATAGTATACATCTAAATATTCGCCTGTTATAGCATGCACATAAATACAAAATCATTGCAAATGTTTTGTATAGCATGAGCATAAATATAAAATCAAATCTGAGAAAATCTCATAATTAGAATATATAGATCATGAGATAATAAGAACTTAGTAATGAGTGGTGACAACAAATATGTGAAAATGATTGAACCTGTACAAAATAGAGAGTTCATGAAAGTGATGTCCATGTCTTCTTCTTATCGTATTATATCAAGAATTGTGACTCGCTCTTTAAATAGGATGAGTAGTTCATCGAGGAAATCAATTGCAATTTCGTGTGGGTATTTATAATATGAGGCTCAGATTTTATTGACCCCTCATTTTATGGCAACATTCGAAATCAGTGCCATGTCATTCTCTATAAATGGTTTAGGAAAAAAACTCAATGTCAAGCACGTGCGCTTGATAAATGAAGAGACACCTAATGAACTATGACCATCCTTCCTATCTCCATCCTTCTTAGGCAGAGATTTTTATAATACTGCTTATGAATTATGATTTAAAATGTATACCATAAAAAATAATTTGTCAATAGAAATAATAGAAATTCATTGAAAGATTCACATAAAAATAGCAAACAAACATAAATTTAAATCTATTTACTTCCTAGATAGATATAACTGAAAATAACCTTTCGGATGGAAATAACTGAAAATCACCTCCTTGATAGAAATTCATTAATAGTAGTAAATGTAATACCCCTTACTTTTATGGCTTTTAATTATGAGGTTAATTAAATGGAATTGCTTTTAATTATGGGATTTATTAAAATTAATTTGGGATAATTAATGGGAAAAATTAACTCGGATTTAAATGCTAGCGAGACGAGAGTTAGTATTTGGTTATTATTATGTTGTTGAATATTACTGAGTGATTATGGTAATATGTGATCATTGAATTATTAAAACTGTCGTGAGTTGGAAATACGGCAGTTTCGGTAATTTAGTTGGGTAGCGCGTGGAAGTCGTGTCAGGATAATTTAATGGATTTAAAAGTATTTTATTTTTATGTCATCCTTATGAGCTTTTTGAGTGAGCCAACGTGTTCGGAAGGGTCGAGTTAGTCAGAAAACACTAGTCGGGGGTTTAGTTTGGGTCCTGGGGCGTTTTTAGGCCTAACCGGCAACCCGGAAGGGTATGTTGGTAATTTTAAAAATTAAGGAATTTAAACTCACGAATTTAAGAGTTTATTTATATATTATTAGAAAGGACATTAGGACTATTATCAGCCAAAAACAAAGAGGTGGGCTACATGAGTTAGAAGAGAGGTTACAAAAAGTCCCCAAACCAAAACCACCATCCACCACCACCAATTTGGACGAAATTGTGACCGGAAAGAAGAGAGGACCAGCCCTTGAACAACAACGACGAATCAGAACATCAGATTTACAGACAAGTGGTTGATCTTGCAAAGATTCAAAGCATATAGTTTACATGTTTTTATAGATTTGAAGATTTATCATGAAAAAGAGAAATTGAATGGATTTGAAAGGTTTAAAATCATAATCGGGATATGACTTGCGTGTAGTAAATGTTGGAGATGATAATAACCACGAACCTATGATTTATGGGTAGATAATTATGAAATTTGATTGAATTATGTGATGTTATTGAAGAAATAGGAAACTAGTTTTTTATATGATAATTGGGTATTTTGATTTAAGTAATTGATGTTATAGGTTGATTTGATGAATCTAAAACGTGGGGAATGATGTAAACATGTTAGTAGGATGAATAGTATATTGAATTGTGAGTTTTAGACGTTAGAATGAAGATTTAGAGGTGTAAAAAGTTGAGAACCCGTAACTGTTAAGGATTTCTGGGTTGATACCTGTTTGATCGATCGATTGACTCAAGAATGTTGATCGATCGAACCATCGATCGTTCGACCCCTTTTCTTCGATCGATCGACCCATGCTGATTATTGGCAATTGTTTCTCTTTAAGGTTTAACGATTATTCCAAAGCCAATTTTGATTATTAGGGTGAGTAATATAATCTTGTGGGACATAGATAAAGTCAGTAGGGCCTTAGTTATTATCGGAGAATACTATAACTTATGGGATTAAATGACGTTTCTTACAAGGGTCTATCGAGATTATGCGATTGATTCGTATGTGATTCATATGTAATTGGTTTACTAGTCAGTAAAGGCTTATCTAGTTATTATATTAACGCACAGGATGTCATAATAAGAAGAGTGCATTATTTTATCACCCTTTAGAGATTTGGGAGTTTAAACTCATAGTTATGTGTCTGGAGACGGGATTTTGAGAGCCCCGATTATATATCCAGGATGTATATGAAATGTGATTACCATCAATGTCAAGAGAAAGTGTCTTTCGAAAAGATTTCCTTGTTTAAGTGTAATTGAGGAAGGATATTGTAACTGTGTTGTTAAGAGACGAGAATACAGGGGTACATGTAATGGACTGAGGGTTAACGGATCTCGATGACCGACAATGTTAGGTAGTAGTATATCGGGGGGTTCCTTATTTGGATTTCGCTTTGCGAGACATCCCACGCATGAAACTTAGCGTAAGGTTGGTAGTAGGGAGATGTTTGACCATTCATCCGGAGATTGGATACCTCGATCGTTATAGAAGTAATTAGTTATATCTCGGAGTTATCAAGGTAAACTACGATGTAAAGCCTGTAGAGCCACTTGTTAGTGAATTATGATGTAAGTACTGATAATGTTGGTTTGTTACGACGGCTTGAAGGACGCATTGAGGTTAAGAAGGATTTAGGATTTCAAATTCAGATGTGACTGAGAACACCTAAGTGGTATTGCCATGTTGTAAATGCAGCAGCAATAAAGAGTTTGGAATATGTATGAAGCGTATATAATGTTTAAAAACCGTATGATTGGGTTATAAAGGGGTGTAGACATCTTAGTTTACTAATATAGTAAACGCCGGAAGAAGGGATATAGATGGGTGAAATTATTACTTATGGTATTAAGCGTCGTAAGAGAAGGTGTTAATGAATATCATGTGTAATCAGTGTAGCACGTTCGAATTTGGTGAAAAGGTAGTGGAAAGCCATTTAATAAGGGGGTATCTCTTGAGAAGACATATATTTAACTATTATGGAAAATTTGGAGTAAAGATCCGACCAATCGAATGGTGAGGGTCAAGAGTAAATAGAATGACGATGTCAATAAGGTATAAAGGGTCCAGATGTGCACAACGTGGTGAAAAGTGCAAGGGTTAAAACTTTTAATATACGCCGAGAGAAGAAGAAGATCACTAAGTATCACTTAATGGGACGAATTATACGTGAAAGTTGGCATTGAAAGGGGTGTAGTAAGAAGTAGATCGGTTGGGATAAGATGACCAACTAGATAATTTTGTATCAAGCCGATGATTCCAGGGATGGAAGAGTTAAGTTGGTAAATTTCCTTGAGGGGTTGCCAACTTATAGATAAGTAACAAGTTCCTTCAAATATGCAGGACAGGTTGTCTAGAAGGAGAGAAATGGTTATATTGGGTGATTTACACTATTAGATAGTGAACACACTGGTATGTGGTCCTACGCAGTATTATTCAGAACCATTAGGAGATCCTCGAAATCCACCTTCAACGTGGGGTAGCAAGAAGTAGTGGAAATAATGCTATGTTCTGAGGGTTGTATCACCTATAGCCCGAGGTGTAGGCGTAAGGTGATTGACGACTGGTGGATTGTACGAAAGAAATTTTGGATTCATTATGATATTTTCATTTACAAATCGGATATAACTAGTAAGTGAGGTATATTGTAGTATTGGGGAGAAGATGTTACCAATTGTAAAGTTGGGGGAAAGCACATGTATCTATTTATAGGGGACAAGGTGCTTACAAATGTTTGTGTAACACCAACCGGCTGAAGTGGTTTTCCCTTGTGTAAAAGTCACAACGTCAGGAACATAGATTCAAAGAATGGGAAAGAGTAGTCAGATGTTTTATTGATTTCTTCCAGGATGGGAGTTTGGTGTTTTGATAAACACCGGAGTTAATGCGTAGTGAGGTGCAGACTCACAATAATATTGAGATAATGCGGCCAATGATGTATAGTCTATTTTTATTTGAATGTTGTTCAGTAAGAGCACAACGTGAAGTGCATTTATTGAAGTGTAACCCTATAACTGATAAAGTATCAAGACTTTTAAACAAGCTTATTGCGAAGCGAGGGATTTAGTGATTGGGCCATTCTATATATTTTGTTTTGAGTACTGGAGGATATGTAATTTATCCAGGTATGTCTTACTTTTCCGAATTTCAGGACGAAATTCTGTTATTAGGGGGGAAGTATGTAATACCTCGTATTTTTATAGCTTTTAATTATGAGGTTAATTAAATGGAATTGCTTTTAATTTTGGGATTTATTAAAATTAATTTGGGATAATTAATTGGAAAAATTAACTCGGATTTAAGTGCTAGAGAGACGAGAGTTAGTATTTGGTTATTATTATGTTGTTGAATATTACTGTGTGATTATGGTAATATGTGATCATTGAATTTATTAAAAATATCGTGAGTTGAAAATACGACAGTTTCGATAATTTAGTTGGGACGCGAGTGTAAGTTGTGTCAAGACAATTTAATGGATTTAAAAGTATTTTATTTTTATGTCATCTGTATGAGCTTTTTGAGTGCGCCAACGTGTCTTGAAGGGTCGAGTTAGTCAGAAAACACTAGCCGGGGGTTTAGTTTGGGTCCTGGGGCATTTTTAGGCCTAACCGGCATCCCGGAAGGGTATGCTGGTAATTTTAAAAATTAAGGAATTTAAACTCACGAATTTTAGAGTTTATTTATATATTACTAGAAAGTACATTAGGGCTATTATCAGCCAAAAACAAAGAGGTGGGCTACATGAGTTAGAAGAGAGGTTACAAAAAGTCCCCAAACCAAAACCACCATCCACCACCACCAATTTGGACAGAATTGTGACCGGAAAGAAGAGAGGGCCAGACCTTGAACAATAACAACGGATCAGAACATCAAATTTACAGGCAAGTGGTTGATCTTGCAAAGATTCAAAGCATATAGTTTACATGTTTTTATAGATTTGAAGATTTATCATGAAAAATAGAAATTGAATGGATTTGAAAGGTTTAAAATCATAATCGGGATATGACTTGCGTGTAGTAAATATTGGAGATGATAATAACCACGAATTTATGATATATGGGTAGATAATTATGAAATTTGATTGAATTATGTGATGTTCTTGAAGAAATAGGAAACTAGTTTTTTATATGATAATTGGGTATTTTGATTTAAGTAATTGATGTTATAGGTTGATTTGATGAATCTAAAACATGGGGAATGATGTAAACATGTTAGTAGGATGAATAGTATATTGAATTATGAGTTTTGGACATTAGAATGAAGATTTAAAGGTGTAAAAAGTTGAGAACCCATAACTATTAAGGATTTCTGGGTTGATACATGTTTGATCGATCGATCGACTCAAGAATGTTGATCGATCGAACCATCGATCGATCGACCCCTTTTCTTCGATTGATCGACGCATGCTGATTTTTTGCAATTGTTTCTCTTTAAGGTTTAAGGATTATTCCAAAGCCAATGTAGATTATTATGGTGAGTAATATAATCTTGTGGGAATTAGATAAAGTCAGTAGGGGCTTAGTTATTTTCGGAGAATACTATAACTTATGGGATTGAATGACGTTTCTTTCGAGGGTCTACCGAGTGGGGTACGATGAGAAATCACTCGAATTGAAACTATACCGAGAACTAATGATGATATACGATTACGGGCAGCAACATAGGGGTTTCAAGTACTGAGATGACATTAGAAACCCATAAGAGATCTAATAACCTTTTGATATGGGTTTAAGTACTCAAATTGATATGACGAGAGAGTTAACAAACGAAAAATATATTATGTAATGTTTGGGGTATACTTGATATGTATGAGATTTACTAGATGAAATGTGTGAAAATCTATATTGTTATATGATTACTTAGATTATGTGAATGCCTAGTGTATGGATTTCTAATGTGTATGACATACCTACCATACTTGCTATCACGGGAGGTCAGTTTTATTATGGAAAAGGTCCCTCTTATCCTTGTGTGACTTTGGGGGGATTTAGACTTGTACCTTAAGGACATAGTACTGTGAATGAGTTATTTGTGAGTTGATAAGTCAGCTGACTAGGGGAGCATATGTATGTTCGTGACCCATGGGTATGTGAACTATGTTGGCCTCCAATATGTGTGATTTGTATTTAGATGGTTCCTGAGTGATTCGGAACACGTGATCCTTACGTACGTGATGTACATGGATTTGATAGTAGGGTATGTGAGCACCGCAGCTTAGCCTAGGGGTGCCATAGATGTATATATGTACTGAGAGTGATATACTTATGTACTTGTGACTGGTTCACTGTTGCTTAGTAGATGTGAATAACTACGATATTTTAATGGGTTAAGTATTAGAATTTAATTAATGCTTGAGATAAGTAATTTAATGAATGTGAATGTGGGTTATAAATATGGCTTATTTGGGGGTTATGTGTAGGTTCTCTATGTTAGAATGCAAAGGCAGGAGTGATACAAACTAGTTAGATAGTGGCATAACTAGGATGGGTTAAAAGCATACGTTAGGCGTGCATAGTAGTTGAGAGGTAAGAAAGTCATGTGAGAGTACGCAACTAACGTGTTTATAATATGTGATGTTTAATTGTAATTTAAGTCACTTGCTAAACTTTTAAACTGTTTTCACATCGAGCTCTGACCCGTTTTTCTCCAAATCTATTTTTATTTCGTGAAAACCTTTTAGGTGCCCATCCACAAGGACGCCAACCATATGAGTTCCATTCGGATGACGTGCTGTAGCTGCAGTGGAATTTACAGGATTTTGGTAGTAGACACTATCATTTTATTCTCGATTCCTTCAGCGTCAATTGTATCAGTTAGGGCATGTTGACCATTCTTACTTAGAGGTTGTAGTTGCAGACTTTCATTATTTCAGTTTTTGGTTTATTATTTATTCAGACTCTTGTATTGGGACATTATTTACTCTGGCATCTTTATTATCGGAGTGTTTACTCCAGACTTATTTGATTTCATCTTGTTGAGCATTTATATGAGATTGGTTATGCGATTGATGGTTTATTAAATAAATTCTTATTTAAGTGTTGGCTTAATTAATAAAATTGGACATCTCTCTTTTTAAAATATTAGGTGGCTAGTAATTAATTAAAAGTTTTTCGACAGTGATGCTAAGGATGAACCAATTGAATATTCTATATTAATTTAATAAAGGAGTAGCTACCCGGTATTTAATTAGACGGGGTGTTATAGGTGGTACCAGAGCATTAGGTTCTAGTGTCCTTTAGGATCTGTGCGACTTATTATGCTTCCAGCGTAGCTTTCTTTGATATATATCCCTATGTTTAGGATTTTTGATTTCTTGGGTAAGATCTCGTTCTCCTTCTATGATGTATATGATAGAGAATCTTATTTAAATTCGGGTGTATTCATGTTCCGAACAATGCAGTATGTCAGGCGAAGACAATTGGACGGACAGCAGGAGGAAAAGATCAGTTGAGGTTATTTAATTCATTAAAGAAGGATGATCGTAGTCGAAGTCACTCATATTATGGCACGGAATTCCCGAAAGGTACAGACGGCCAAGACGCGACTTGTGACTTCCAGGCACAACTAAAGTAGAAAGTGGGGTCAAATGAGTCTCACCCAACAAGGTTGGAATAGGAGAGAAAGAGTTAGGTGAAACATTAAAGAGAACCAGCAGTGGAAATAATCGAAAGGTGGATATGGCATGTGCTAGCCAAACGAACGTAATATATCTAAAGTCCTGGACATATGTCAGGATATGGCCAATCGAGAGTGAAAATTTGGGGTAAATTTTTCTTAGCTCGTAAGAGTGGAGTTTCAATGGTGAGAGGCAATCACCACACTTAGAATCGGAATGTGACATCGAGAGAAGGCGTACACGTATGGTTTGACCATATGTTCCTTCGCCAGATGTTCTGGGCGAAAGGCGAATGTTATTATGAACTCACACAAAGAGGGCTGGATAGAGGTCACTTTGTGAGGAGAAATTTAATTATTTAGCGAACCTTATGCCAGGTGAAATAGGTGAAATGGAGAAGAGGATATTAAAGGGAAAATTTACATACAAGAAGAATTGTTAGTTCTCCTGGGTAATTCTACTTGGACGATCGATGCAGATGGTAATAATGTCGCGTAGTGTTAATTTGGAGGTAAAGGTTCCCTTGGGTGGGGAGATTCAAGAATCGAGGAATTTGCGATAAAGTAAGACTGGGAAAATGGTATTGGAGAAGCACCACAAGGGGAAGATCCAACGGAGAACCTGTTAAAATGATTCGGATAGTTGAATTATTACCATGCGATGGTGATTTCAGTAAGCGATGCCGCATTTTTTATTGAATTGAAAAAAGAAAAAAAACTATTTCAGTATATATATTCAAAATGTTTGAAAATGAAACTATGTCAGTATATATATTCAAAATGATTGGAAATGAAAAGTTAAAATGAATTCATTGATATATGAATGTGCGACTTAAATATTAGAAGCGAGTTAACACGTATAAGGATCGAGAGGGTTAAATTTGGCGCAATGGCATTTTTGTAAATAAACTAACCCTAGGTATAAATAGAAAAGAAGAGAAGAAGTCTTCATTTATCATTTCACAAATGGGGGCTAGGGTTTGGTAGAGAGAGAGAGAGTAAGAAGAGAAAAAAAGCAAAGAGGATTTCAAGAGGATTCAACTTCTCTATACAATCCAAGGCAAGTTAATAACCTATATGTGTATATTATGTATCTATAATGAAATTTCACATGAACATGTATTTGAATCCTTAAATTAATATGATATTGATGTTAAAAATGATATGCAATGTATTAGGATCACCCTCCATGTAGATTCAAATGCAATAACATCATTATAGGGATTGAATTGTCGAACAACATCTTGAATTTGAGAAATCTATGAACTTGTAAATCGTCATATAAAAAAACTGTTTTGAACTGTTTTGGTTCCTAAAATGGATGTTTCGTCCATGCTACCCGACAGAAAATTACATTCCGAACAACTTTGTAGTTTTAAGTTTTTCCGAAAACGGATCGAAAAAGTCTCAAATCGGCGTTTTAAAATTCTGCGCAGAAAGTTATCGTTAACAGGTCCGAACTGTATATGTTAGTTTCGGGTCTGTTTTAAGCAGGCTATGGTAGCGTGCCCAAGTGTCCTTGTAGAAAATCATGTTCCGAACAACTTTGTAGTTTTAAGTTTTTCCAAAAACGGATAGGAAAAGCCTCAAATCGGCGTTTTAAAATTCTGGGCAGAATGTTATCGAAAACAGGGGCGAATATTGTATGTTAGTTTCGAGTCTGCTTTATGCAAGCTATGGAAATGTTCTCGCGTATCTTTATGGAAAATCACATTCTGAACAACTTTGTAGTTTTAAGTTTTTCCAAAAACGGATCGGAAGAGCCTCGAATCTGCATTTTAAATTCTGGGCAGCATGTTGTTGAAATAAGAGTGATAATGTTTTCATGTTGTTAGTAAGATAATTGTGGTGTTGTGCCTAATATCCTAACTTGATCACATACTTATGCTTATTAGGGCTATATAAACTTGAAATGATTTGATGTTGAATTAGTAAATTAATGATGTAAATTATGTTATATTATAAATAATGACTATTGTATAACTCGAGTAAGAGGCTTGACACGATTGTATATATACATAAGCAAGAAATTTTTTTACATGTATATTGTCGAGTATACACTAGACTAGTCCTCCGGTCGACGTAGGCACATGTTGAATGCGATTTTTTTTTGTGATTGATCCGGTTAGGTTTCACTCGAGTGCCGTGTCGGAGATAAACCACCGGAACCGGACACATGGTTGTAATGCGGGTCGGATAGAAAGACCTTGAAACGCCATGTGATTTAGGACTTAGTATGATTGCCCTTGCCACGTAATATTGGAGAATATTCATGTGTAGGCCTAGTCTTATGACTTGTTCCCCCGGGTAACGATAGTGACCCGATATGACTTGTTGAGTGAGATATTATGCTTGTGTCTTAAAGTAATATCCCGAATCGATGTATTTGATATTATACTTGAAGGAAATATTTTGATACATTAAATACTTAAATGAGATTAATAATGATTAATCATGATACGATATGAGACTACACGTTACTCGAGTTTGGGTTGGGTAGTCATGACATAGGAACATTGGTTGGGTAATTGAACAACTTAATTACTCGAGACGAGTAACGACTAGTGTGCTTTCATCATAAGTACATCTTATAATCTTATAGTTTGTTTTCTTGCTTTGACGTCCGTCTATCTTGCTTCTTGCTCCTCTCCTATATATATAATATATGACAGGTCCTCGTCCCGTTGGACAATAGACTACGAAGCCTGATGAGATCATATCAATCTTAGGATTCATGTAGCCGTGGAGTTATTCTATTTTAATTTATGTCGTTCATTTCCCTTTTCTTAAGGGTGGTATCAGAGATTAATATCACTTTGTTTATACTTTGGATTTGAGGGAAATGTTGTATTACTCTTTTCCATTTTGTGTTGGGCTTCATGTATTGGCATTTTATATTTTCAGTTTGAGATTACTGATGGAATATTAGAGTTAATAGTTATGAGTTGGTTGCACTTGTTATAGCTGTTATGATGTGATATGGTTACACGTATGAGAGTGTACAAGTTTACTTTACTGCATTAATTTAAATTTTGTTTCTAATGCCAACATATTGACGCTCCGCTTAATTTAATTAGGCGTAGCTAACCGAATTAGATTTAAAAAGCAGGGTTGTCACACTAGTAGCGTGTTCCTAAAGTCCATCAAGCTAAGGGAACAATGGAGGTAGTCATAAGAGCCGAGACTACCAACGTCCGAGAGAAGGACCACCTTAACATGGTCAGTGTGACCGAAGATAAGTGGAGTATGTGTAGAGGTATTTTGTGGGGAGTGAAATCGTGCATTATAAATGTTTCACGATGCAAGTGTAGGATTCAAGGTATTGTGCCTGATAAGGGCAACAATTATTGAATTATTCGGTTTGGTACGGATAGGTGTGTTAAGTCCAGGAACTTTTTGAGCAGCTAGGACGATTATCAGGATAAAAGTATGGGTTATATCCACAGATTATGTTGCAAGTAGTTTGTGGCATGAACGAGTTCCTACAATTGTTATTATTGTTATATTTTTGCTTGAGAGTCGAGTTTAGTGAGTATCGGCAATTTCATTTATTAATGTGGATATTTTTCCCTGATAGCGTGGGGTTATATTTGTTTTTATCCACGGAGGATGAATGAGTATATTGATACTGGTATATACTTTATTGAAATTACTCGTTTTAGTGTTGTGTTATACGAGTATGATATTATCCTAATTAACGTTTTATAATATGCTTATACCGATAGTGTGTTGGTATTACAAGTTTATCGGAGTTACTACCTTGGGGTAAAATGTTTTGATTCTAGCGAGGTCCCATCTGTGAGAGGGTCGGGCTCGTAATTGTATTTTTTTTGTGTATATATATATATATATTATTGTGATTTCAAAAAGGAATAATGGTCTCGGATATTTAATCCCAGTATGCGTAGGGATTCAATTGATATGATTCGTATGTAATTGGTTTACTAGTCAGTAAAGGCTTAGCTGGTTATTATATTAACGCACAGGATGTCGTAATAAGAAGAATGCATTGTTTTATCACCCATTAGAGATTTGGGAGTTTAAACTCATAGTTGTGTGTCTAGGGACGGGATTTTGAGAGCCCCGGTTATATATGCAGGATGTATATGAAATCTGATTACCATCAATGTCAAGAGAAAGTGTCTTTCGAAAAGAGTTCCTTGTTTAAGTGTAATTGAGGAAGGAGATTGTAACTTTGTTGTTAAGAGACGGGAATATAGGGGTACATGTAATGGACTGAGGGTTAACGGATCTCAAAGACCGACAATGTTAGGTAGTAGTGTATCGGGGGGTTCCTTGTTTGGATTTCACTTTGCGAGACATCCCACGCATGAAACTTAGCGTAAGGTTGGTAGTAGGGAGATGTTTGACCATTCGTCCAAAGATTGGATACCTCAATCATTATATAAGTAATTAGTTATATCTGCGAGTTATCAAGGTAAACTACGATGTAAGGCCTGTAGAGCCAGTTGTTAGTGAATTATGATGTAAGTACTGATAATGTCGGTTTTTTATGGCGTCTTGAAGGACGCATTGAGGTTAAGAAGGATTTAGGATTTCAAATTCAGAGGTGACTGAGAACGCCCATGTGGTATAGCCACGTTGTAAATGCAGCAGCAATAAAGAGTTTGGAATACATATGAAGTGTATATAATGTTTAAAAACCGTATGATTGGGTTATAAAGGGGTGTATACATCTTGGTTTACTCATGTAGTAGACGCCGGAAGAAGGGATATTGTTGGGTGAAATTATTACTTATGGGATTAAGCATCGTAAGATAAGGTGTTAATGAATATCATGTGTAATTAGTGTAGCACGTCTGAATTTAGTGAAAAGGCAGTGGAAAGCCATTTAATAAGGGGGTATCTCTTGAGAAGGAATATATTTAACTATTATGAAAAATTTGGAGTAGAGTTCCGACCAATCGAATGTTGAGGGTCAAGAGTAAATAGAATGAGGATGACAATAAGGTATAAAGGGTCCAGATGTGCACAATGTGGTGAAAAGTGCGAGGGTCAAAACTTTTAATATACGCCGAGAGAAGAAGAAGATCATTAAGTATCACTTAACGGGAAGAATTATACGTGAAAGTCAGCATTGAAAGGGGTGTAGTAAGTAGTAGATCGATTGGGATAAGATGACAAACCAGATAATTTTGTATCAAGCGGACGATTCCAGGGATGGAAGAGTCAAGTTGTTAAATTTCCTTAAGGGGTTGCCAACTTATAGATAAGTAACGAGTTCCTTCGAATATGTGGGACGGGTTGTCCAGAAGGAGAGAAATGGTTATATTGGGTGATTTACACTATTAGATAGTAAACACGCCGGTACGTGGTCCTACGCACTATTATTCAGAATCAATAGGAGATCCTCGAAATCCACCTTCAACGTGGGGTAGCAAGAAGTAGTGGAAATAATGCTATGTTCTGAGGGTTGTATTACCTATAGACCGAGGTCTATGCGTAAGGTGATTGACGGATGGTGGATTGTACGAATGAAATTTTGGATTCATTGCGATCTTTTGATTTCCAAATCGGATATAACTAGTAAGTGAGGTATATTGTAGTAATGGGGAGAAGATATTACCAATGATAAAGTTGGCGGAAAGAACCCGTATCTATTTATAGTGGACAAGGTGCTTACAAATGTTTGTGTAACACCATCCGGCTGAAGTGGTTTTCCCTTATGTAAAAGTCACAACGTCAGGAACATAGATTCAAAGAATGGGCAAGATTAGTCAGATGTGTTAATGATTTCTTCCAGGATGGGAGTGTAACACCCCGCCTAAATAAATACCGGGTGGCTAGCCCCATACCAAATTAAAACATGATATACAGTAGGCTCATTCTTAGCATCACTGTTAAGTTGGTGTTAAAAACTTTCAAAATTTTAATTCACAAAATCCATTTTTACTTTACAAATAACACAACACATTTTATTCTACAACACTGATAACGAAACTGATAACACCAAATAATATAAATGCCATTGGAATAAACATTGCCACATAATAAATAAATATAGTAATCACAGCAATAATAAATGTATTAAAACGACACAAATACAAAAGTATATGACTCAGATAGACAACAGATAATTGAGTTCCTTCGGGCGACATGACCTAACTAAGAGAACACTGTGAATCAAAAGAAGATAAGTGTCTAAGTAATACTCCATAGCTCGTCAAAAATCAACTAAGGTTGGCGTCCCTGCTGCTGGATACCTGATATAGAAGGTACAATAGAAAATAAAATATGCAAGGAAAAGGGTCAGAGCCCGATTGTGAAAATGATTTTGAAAACAACAAGTATTTAACAAGTGCAATAAAGCATTTATTATGTACATATTAGTATCCAACCATCACTTGCTATTCTCACCTCTCAACTAGAGTGCACACTTAACGTTTCCGATTAACCTCCTAGTTAATGGTTCCTCATTACAGATTTCCATAATATGATTTCATCCCAGATTATAACCCCGTATGTCCCATACCATACGTCGTATAATCATTCATTTACATTTCTCGTTAACGTGATTCATTTCTCATTAATATGAATTAAGCTTTTAAATAAATATTCATTGACTTATTTCAATTCTTTATCTCAATTCACCGTTATCTACAATTATCTCACAGTAGATGATTTAACCACAAAATATATCCATTCATTCATTTAATTCATTATATATTTATACATATATAATACGGCACCCCGAGTCACAGCTGCGGTGCAGTGCATTACTCTGCTATCATGTCCCATCATCGCTGGTCGCCGAATAGGGTACTAAAGGTTCGGTAAGGATTTCTCAAACCACAAACATCAACATACAAATTAGAGGCCAATAAAGTTCTTGTATCCATGGGTCACTCACGTACCTACGTTCCCACAGTCAGCGGACTTATCAACTCCCCGATAAGTCTTTCATAGACTTATGTTCTTGAGCGATAAATTAAAGATCCCATGGATTCATCAGGATATGACTGCCCCCACGCGCAAACCTCCCGTCGATAGCAAGTAAGCTTTGTATGTCATACACATAATCATCAATCAATCAAATAGGCATTATCATACCTATAATGTACTATAAACAAGCTACTCACATAACCCTTAGATACTTCCCATACGTAGCAGTATATCTCTTTAAATCCCACGTATTAAAATATCATAACTTCACTTCTTAATTTTATTATCACCGATCCTCACTCAATACTCAAGGTTCAAATAGGTCTTTCCTCAACATATATTCAGTAAGAAGTCACTAATACTCTACTGGTCCATATCATCATATCTCCCGAATTAAACTCTCCCTTTAATTAGGGTTCAAACCGATAGTTTCAAATCTCTTACAAACACATCTTCTATCACATAGAATTAAACCCTCTTGTAAACTTAAGGCTTCCCAGGTGTTATATTCAATCACCACTACTGGTCCTATATTTAATCCTCATTCCTACCAATTATAGTCCAACAAATGAATCTAGCAACCGAAATACCTTTAAATTAATTATCATTATTCTAATCAATTAAATCCCAATCAAATTAATTCAAATCTTAACTAGGGCTTACTGATCTTCTCTAAGTCCCATAATATCCAATTAATAATCACCAAAGATCTACAAAAGGTTTGGGATAAGAATCAACATTGAAAAGAGATATCTTTAACAATTCTGAGGAGGTCGATCGATCGAAGGCAGGGGGTCGATCGATCGATCTCCCAAGTAACAACCTAGTTTTTCTGCATTTCTGCAACTATAGGTTTAACCATTTTTGAACATTAAAACCTTCATAGTAACAACACAAATGAATTATAATCCTTACTACATGATATATCAACATATATAAATGATTTCTAATCATCTAAACATCCTAGAATCATCAAGAGATTGAATTAAAAGCATGTTTATAACCTCTTTTTTCCAGAAAATTATCAACATAATATCTTCAAGAACACATCAATGGTTTTCATAATTTCTTCAATAGATTTATGATTATTTTGTGGATTACTAACTATCTACAACATGAGTTTGATTCCTATATATTTCCAGTTTCCAGAAATCCATTAAACAACTCCATTATTTCTTACAAACATGAAAAATCATCTCTTTTTATAACTATTCTAACATGGATAATATACAAACTTACAGTGCCATTATCAAACTCTTGCATATAATGAAGGTCTTATCCTTTGGTGTAGTATATCATAGGTGGTTCTCCCTTATCTATCCAACCTATGGTGGTGGTTGGTAGAGGTGACCTTTGGTCTTTGTTCTTCTCCTTCCCAAGTAAGCTTTTCTCTTCCTAAGCAACCTTTCACTCTCTCTAAGAATATGACTTCTCTATTTTGTGTAGAAGAGATGAATAACCAACGTACACTTAATCTCCAAATACTTATAATAGGACAAAATCGAAAATCACTATTCATCCCCTATAAAAATGACCAAAATGCCCTTTTGGGTTGTCTATTCATTTCCAAATGACCCGAGACTCAAAACCAACGTCCAAATAGACTTTTTTGACTATTTCAACCCTTCCGGACGCAACGATGCGGTCGAAATGACTATAAGGTTGATAGAAATTAAAATCCCTTTTTAATTTAACAAATTAATCCCGACACGTCCCATACCGCATCCGACTAAAAATTCAATTTACCGAATTAATATCTCACACCAATATCAATAAACATCACAATCATATATTACCTAAATATATTTAAGTAATATTCAGAATCATACATTTTTAATATCCATAATTCGGATAAACCAAAATGAATTAATTAATAATAAAATCCAATTAATCCATTAATTTAAAATATAACTCATTTTAAAAGTCATTAAAAATCACGGGGTATTGCATACTTCCCCCCCTTATAACAGAATTTTGTCTCGAAATTCAGGAATATAAATCATACCGGTAAGGTCAACTCCGGGTATAAATCTCGCATCGCAAGAATTCTAAGACGTACCGCCCATACAGTACATTATAAAAAATCCCTATTGATGTTATACGCCCAACCTCACCATATAGTTTCAACTAAAATGAATATAAACTTTACCCAATGTTCCTTATACCATCCTCGTGACAAAGTTTGGGAAAAATGATCCTCACGTATTTAAATTAATAAATCCTGAAGTGACAACTACTTACTATTGCTCAATTATGAGAACTACTACCATTCAACCATCCAGGGCGCCCATACACCCTATCATACCACTTTCATTACAATATATATCACAAAGAATATAAACTCATATCCTAAAGACCTAACTTATTTCGACTCCCAACGGTTATTAGTTTCATGCGTGTGGTGTCTCGCAAGCGAAATCCAAACAAGGAACCACCCGATACATTACTACCTAAAGTAATCGGTCATCGAAACTCCTCAGGTCCTTAGTCAATAGTATATAACCTCTCTAAATGTTTTATCAATCTTAATTTAAAGTCAACTCATCTACTCTCTAATTAAAGACAAGATGCTAGCTAGTAATAGTACATACGCTCTCGTATATCACAAGTCAATGTACGTTGATAATCACATCGTGCTCGGACATGCCCAAAGTAAGTAATCCCATGATAAAAATCAAGACCACGTGATAACATGTAAAATATAGGTGTCCCACACCCCTCAGTGAGTCTTACGTAAATAACAATGCTATAGTCTAAGTTTAGCAACCCTTTTACCCACACAATAGTTATCGCTACAAAAATCAATATACGCCTCATAATTCCTTAGATATAAAACATACCCTCATTCGCGGGCAGCGGTTGTTGATTTTCTGCCTGATGGACGCTATATACACGCCCGAACTGACCCTACTATGCGGGTGTTGCTAGAATGGGAGGTAGTGCTAGCACCGAAGCTGGAGCTGGAAGAGCAACTGGTGGAAACATTGGTGTGTGTGGCTCCTGTGGAGCATTTTCTTGCTGAGGGAATTTATCTTTATCAGGACAATCTTGTCATTTATGGCCATACTTGCCGCACACAAAATATTTTCTCCCAAACTTTCCACCACTATGCCCCTGTTGACCCCGACCATGCTGGCCATTACCTCCCTTCCCTTGGCCATGCTCAGCCTGTCTCTAGCCCTGATGGCCCTGTTGTCCTTGACTAGTACCTCTATCCTCAAATTGAGAATCTACAGATCGCAAACGCTTAGAATAATCCCCTATATGGAAACCCTACTCACCCTGACGCTGATGACTCTGTCTTGGCTGAGTCCCACTAGAACTGCCCCTAGTAGTCTTGTCTTGCAGGCTTGACCCAAGCCACCGTTTGACACCCTGAGTATGAAAGTGGTTATCCTGGAAGTGAAGCATTGCAGCATTAAGAACATCTGCATACGTACGTAGTGAAAGATTCCCCAATAAATGCTGGCGAATCTTATAGTTCAACCCATCATTGAACATTAGAATTCTCCTCTCCTCAGTGGGTACCTCTGCTGGTACCAAATTAGTTAATTGTGAAAATTCTTCCTCGTATTCTGCCACCGTCTTCTCTCCCTGCTTCAAATCAAGTAGTTTCTGCCTCATCTTTTTCTGGATAGTGGAAGGAAAGTACTTCCCATCAAACCATATCCAAAAGTCTTGGATAGTCATTATATCTCTCTCCTCCATAGTGGTCGTAGCTTCCCACCATTGCAAAGCTTCCCCTACTAGCTTGAATGTTGCTAGTATTTTATGTGGAACCTCAGTACATTCGAGCATTCTCAAGTGCCTTTGGAGATATTTCTTCCATTGGCTAGTAGTCACAACATCTGATCCTCCCTGAAACTTAGGTGGGTGTGCTTTTTGAAAAGCATCCCTCGCTCGTTCCCATGCAGTAGCAAACACTTGCCCTTGCGCAGGTGGCACAACTGATGCCTATGCTGGAGCTTGTTGAATAGCATGTAGATCTGCATTGACTTCCTGAACGATAATTGTAGCAGCTTCGGCTGCAGTCATCGTACCCTGAGATGGGGCGGGCTGAGGTGCACGTCGATGAGGCATCTGAAATGAGAGTACACTATCAGTATTTGATATAACAAAATAGATGAAGATCATAGGCGTAAATAGAAAAACAATAATCCTACTCATAGGGCTCTACATCAAAGAACGCTAAGCTAAAAACACAATAAACCATACAGATCCTAAAGGACACTAGAACCTGATGCTCTGATACCACCTGTAACACCCCGCCTAATTAAATACCGGGTGGCCAGTCCCATACCAAATTAAAAACAAATATACAGTAGGCTCATTCTTAGCATCACTGTCGAAAACATTTACAACTCACCCAATACCCAATTAAGCTGGTGTTAAAAACTTTCAAAATTTTAATTCACAAAATCCGTTTTTAGTTTACAAATAACACAACACATTTTATTCTACAACACTGATAACCGAACATATAACACAAAAGAATATAAATTCCATTGGAATAAACATTACCACATAATAAACTAATACAATAATCCCAACAATAGTACATGTATTAAAACGACACAAACACAAAAATATATGACTCATATAGACAAGAGATAATTGAGCTCCTTTGGTAAACATGCCCTAACTAAGAGAATACTGTGAATCAAAAGAAGATAAGCATCTAAGAAATACTCTATATCTCCATATCTCGTCAAAAATAAACTAAGTTTGGCGTCCCTACTGCTGGACACCTGATATATAAGGTACAATAGAAAAGAAAATATAAAAGAAAACGGGTCAGATCCCAACTATGGAAATGATTTTGAAAACAACAAGTATTTAACAAGTCCAATAAAGCGTTTATTATGTACATGTTAGTATCCAACCCTCACTTTTTATTCTCACCTCTCAACTAGAGTGGACACTTAATGTTTCCTATTAACCTCCATGTTAATTGTTCCTCATTACTGATTTCCATAATATGATTTCATCCCAGATTATAACCCCGTATGTCCCATGCCATACGTCGTATAATCATTGAATAACATTTCTCATTAACGTGATTCATTTCTCACTAATATGAATTAATCTTTTTAATAAATATTCATTGACTTATTTCAATCCTTTATATCAATTCACCGTTACCGACAATTATCGCATAATAGATGATTTAACCACAATGATAATTAATTTAATGGTATTTCGATTGCTAGATTCATTTGTTGGATTCTAATTGGTAGGCATGAGGATTAAAGATAGGACAAGTAGTGGTGATTGAATATAACACCTGGGAAGCCTTAAGTTTACAAGATGGTTTAAGTCTATGTGATAGAAGATGTGTTTGTAAGAGATTTGAAACTACCGGTTTTAACCCCAATTAAAGGGAGAGTTTAATTCGTAGTAATTCGGGAGATATGATGATATGGACCAGTACGGTATTAGTGACTTCTTACTGAATAGATGTTGAGGAAAAACCTATTTGAACATTGAGTATTGAGTGAGGCTCGGTGATAATTAAATTAAGAAGTGAAGTTATGATATTTTAATACGTGGGATTTAAAGAGATATACTGCTACGTATGGGAAGTGTCTAATGGTTATGTGAGTACCTTGTTTATAGTACATTATAGGTATGATAAAGACTATTTGATTGATTGATGATTATGTGTATGGCATACCTAGATTACTTGCTATCGACGGGAGGTTTGCACGTGGGGGAAGTCATATCTTGATGAATCCATGGGATCTTTAATTTGTCGCTCAAGAACATAGGTCTATGAAAGACTTATCGGGGATTTGATAAGTCCGCTGACTGTGGGAACGTAGGTACGTGAGTGACCCATGGATACAAGAACTTTATTGGCCTCCAATTTATATGTTTTTATTTGTGGTTCGAGAAATCCTTACCGAACCTTTAGTACCCTATTCGGCGACCAACGATGATGGGATATGATAGCAGAGTAATGCACTGCACCGCAGCTGTGACTCGAGGTGTCGTATTATATATGTATAAATATATAATGAATTAAATGAATGAATGGATATATTTTGTGGTTAAATCATCTACTGTGCGATAATTGTAGATAACGGTGAATTGAGATAAAGAATTGAAATAAGTCAATGAATATTTATTTAAAAGCTTAATTCGTATTAATGAGAAATGAATCACGTTAACGAGAAATGTAAATGAATGATTATACGACGTATGGTATGGGACATACGGGGTTATAATCTGGGATGAAATCATATTATGGAAATCTGTAATGAGGAACCATTAACTAGGAGGTTAATAGGAAACGCTAACTGTGCACTCTAGTTGAGAGGTGAGAATAGCAAGTGAGGGTTGGATACTAATATGTACATAATAAATGCTTTATTGGACTTGTTAAATACTTATTGTTTTCAAAATCTCATAGCAATGAAACATTTTAACAATTACAAGCCACCTAATATTTAAAAAGTGAGTTGTCAATTTTAAATTAATTAAGATTAACATACAATCCATTTAAATTTTGAAATTCTAATACCATAATCACAACAAAGTCACAATAGAATAACAATGGAATAACAGTGAATCTGGAGGAATACTCCTCTAAATAATCCGAATACTGAATACAACCAAATACAAAGTCTGAATTACAAATTAATTAAATCCAAAACTGAAATAAACTGAATAAATAAACTTTGTCTAAGAGAAAAGGGGTGACATGCCCTACAGATAAATAAGACTGAATTGGAATCAAGGTAGAAAGTGGAGGCGTCTATAATCGAGGTCCTGTAACTTCCACAGCAGCTACAGCACGTCATTGTAAAGGAACTTCTAAGCTTGGAGTCCTTGTGGCTGGGCACCTAAAAGGTTTTTACGAAAAAATAGATTTGAAAGCAAACGAGTCAGAGCCCGATTGTGAAAACAGTTTAAAATATAACAAGTGTTTAATGTCATTAAACAGTGAATATAAAATACATGATAGTGCGTGAACTCACATGAGTTCCTCACCTCAAAACTAAATGTGCACACCTATCGTACCCGTACCCATTCTACTTATTCTACTGTCTAACTTATCCAATCCGTAATCTGACATTACTTTACAATTCAAAGTTCGATTCCCAACATCTTAGTATAAACAGGAAGTCTTACCAGTATTACACAGAATTAGTTATAATAATTTATAAGAATTTCTCCATCTTTAACTCTACTAAAAATGTTACAATTATTCACACTTACACTTTAATAAACAATTCATCTCAATTATCAGTATACAAATCTAATCACAAATATACAATAATGGCACCCCTAGAGTAAGCTGCGGTGCACACATACTCTGCTATCAAATCCCGATACATCACGTATATAAGGACCACGTATTTCGAATCTCTTAGGAACCGTTTTGATAAGTAACAGTCACACATACTGCAGGCGAACATAGTTCACATCACATGGATCATGCACACACCTACACTCCCATGATCAGCAGACTTATTAACTCCCCAATAAGAAATTCTCTGACCTATGTCCTCGAAGTACCAATCTAAATCCCCCCGTAGGCACACAAAGATTAAATGGCCCTGATCGAACGCCGACCTCCCGTGATAGCATGTATGGTAGGTATGTTATACACAGATAACCACATATACTAAGCATTCACACATCTTAGATATATTATAATAATATTAGAGGTATAATTTTACATTCCTATGTCGTCATTAATGTAGTACACTTACAAGTTTCTGAAAAATATACATTATAGATTATCATCTCTTCTCACGTCGCAGTTTTCAATTACATATATCCTAATCCCTAGAAGTCAACCGATTTATTATATAATTATAGATTTATTCCTCAACATACTCCAATCTCACAACTATACCCACTAATCAACAAGGGGAGAATGACACTCAAATAAATAAGTTTAAGGGAAGTTCAAAACTAAAATCGGGCCTAAAAAGACCATTATATGAACTCGTTAGAAGTCACTGAAATCTCATTCGAACGAGGTCATTCGAACGAGTGTCGTTCAAATTAATGGCTTCGAACGAACTACCAACTCGTTAGAAGGGGTACTGTCATCTCGTTAGAAGCTTGTTCGAATGACTTGGGTTTGTCTTCTAACGAGATGGCAGAAAACGCCCATAATTTTCCCAACTTTGTTTTTTCACCATATTCCTTTCTCCAAATCCATCCTAAGTTCATATTAACTATGTTTTTGTGTTGATAAACTAGTCTAGGTCACCCTAAGTCATTCCTTAACATATTTTTTGGGGTCAAATATTATTTATTAACATGTAATCGCCATAAATTCCCAAATCTTGGCCCAAACCCTATGAACATGAACCCAAGATTTTATTGCACCTAAATACTCATCATTAATCCGTTTTTAAAATCATCAAAGTTAATTTTTGGGTACCAATTTCGTCCATAATCATTCTACATGCAACACCTAACCAAAATTTAGAGTTTCTGCAACAATCCCATTAGGTTTTCCTCAAAACTTTCAAAGCATATAGGTTTTCTACACTAAACATGGAGGAAATATTCATTGCAATTAATAACATCAAATCACTTGCCTGAGGTTTGTTCTTCATATTTGTTGTCGGTGATTATCGGGTGATTCTCTCCTCTTTCTGGTTTTGATTCCTTCCAAAATGATGGTGATGGGACATGGTTTGGTTTGGAACCTCTCTTAACCTCTCTCTAACTTCTCTCAAAAACCCCCGTAGCCCACTCTTTTGTTTTTGGCTGGTAATGGCCTTAGTGGCCTCCTAATAATATCTAATTTAACTCTAAAATTCGTGGGTTTTAATTCCTCTATTTTTAAAATTACCAAAATACCCTTCTGGGTTGCTAGTTTGGCCTAAAAATGCCCCGGGACCCAAACTAAACTCCCGGCTAATGTTTTCTGACTATTTCGACCCTTCTGGACACGTTGGCACACTCAAAATGACCATTCGGTTGATAAAAATATAATTTACTTTTTAATCAAATTAAATTCATTCCTGACGCGACTGACACATGCGTCCCAACTAAATTTCCCAAATTGTCATATTTCTGCCTCGTGACAATTTTAACATTTTCAATACTCGTATATTACCATATATTCTCAGTAGTATTTTATTTTAACATCATAATCAAATACCAATTAACATCTCGCTAGTATTTATTTTAGGGTTAATTTCCAATTTAATTCAATTAACCCAATAAATAAAAATCATTAAAATTACGGGGTATTAATACTCCCCCCAATAACAGAATTTCATCTCGAAATTCAAAACTAAAGCATACCTGGTACAAATAACTCTCGATAGTGCTCCCGCATCCCATCCTCGCGCTCCCATATGGATTCCTCGGCATTATGATGCCGCTATTGAACACGTACTAATGGTACTATCTTCGACCTCAGTTTCCTCTCGATGTGGTCTAGAATAGCAATCGGCCCTTCCTCGTAGGAACTATTAGGATGAAGATCAATGTCCTGTAAAGTAATGTGAGTATGGGCCAAATCGTCCCTAAGATATCTCCTTAGCGAGAAAATATGGAACACGTCATGAATCCTATGAAAGTGCTCCAGTAACCCAAGTCTATACGCTACTGGTCCAATTCGCTCGATGATAGGAAATGGCCCCACATATCTAGGTGCCAGTTTCCCCTTCTTCCCAAAATGCATAATCCCCTTCATCGGAGATACTCTGAGTAACACCTGGTCCCCCACCATGAACTCTCTGAAGAACCTCTTGGCATCAGCATAGCTCTTCTGTCGGTTCTGAGCTACCCGAATACGGCTCCGTATCATCTCTATCCTTGACAAAGTATCCTGAATCATCCGGCCAAAGGAGTTTATTATCCACCACCTCTAACCAATATGATGGGGAACGACAAGGTCTACCATATAACGCCTCAAATGGAGCCATGCCAATGGTGAACTGATATGAGTTATTATAAGCAAACTCCACCAATGGAGGGTACTGATCCCAACCACCTCCAAAGTCTAGGATGCACATACGCAACATGTCCTCCAACATTTGATTCGTCCGCTCGGTTTGCCCATCTGTCTGTGGGTGATACGCCGTACTCAGCCGCAACTCCGTACACATGGCCTCTTGGAAACTCTCCCAAAACAGTGAAACAAATATCTTATCTCGATCAGACACGATATTGAGAGGCACCCCGTGAAGTCTCACTATCTCCGCTATGAAAATTTGGGCATACTGTCTCGTAGTGTAATTTGTTCGTGCTTGCAGAAAATGAGAAACTTTGGTAAACCGATCCACGATTACCCATATGGAATCGTGACCCCTGTACGAGGTAGGTAACCCCGTGATAAAATCCATGGAAATTCTTTCCCATTTCCACATAGGAACCTCTAATGGTTGTAGAAATCCTACCGGTCTCTGATGGTCCATCTTTACCAGCTGACAAGTGGCACATTTAGAAACAAACTCGACAATATCTCTTTTCATCCCACTCCACCAGTACTATTGCCTCGTATCCTGGTACATCTTATCCCCGTTAGGATTTACTACGAATCATGAATTGTGCGACTCTGACATTACCTCGTGTCTTAAGTCTTCCCCATTCGGAATGACTAGTCTCCCATTGAAGTGTAAGCCCCCGTATGAATTGACGGTATAAGACTCGACTCCCTCTTCTAGTAATCGAACTATCTTCTCCTGACAGAATGAGCCTTTTGCCTGGGACTGTAATACTATCATAACAATTTGAGGCGTAATAGTCATCACAGATATGCATGATCAGGCCACTACATCCTGGTGTCCTAACTCCTTCCACTTTTCTCTCCACACTTCGGCCACCTCATCTACTGGCCTTCGGCTCAACGTGTCTGCTACCACGTTAGCCTTCTCTGGGTGATATTGGATATTGAACTGATAATCCTTCATGAACTCAAGCCACCGATGTCGACGCATATTAAGTTCCTTCTGTGTGAAGAGGTACTGTCGAGACTTATGGTCCGTGAACAAACATAATTTCTCCCCAGGAGATAGTGTCTCCAAATTCGAAGAGCAAATACGACTGCCGCTAACTCCAAGTCGTGGGTGGGGAAATTTTTCTCATGAGTCTTAAGATTACGAAAAGTATAAGCTATGGCCTGACACTCATGTTGTAGTACACCTCCAAGTCCTTGTAAGGACGCATCGGTGTAGACTATATACTCAACCCCCGGTCTGGTCAATGCTAACGCTGAGGTTAACTTGTCCTTCAGCTCATCAAATTCCAACTAACAGGCATCACTCCAGATAAATGGCACACCTTTACGAGTCAGATGTGTCAAACGACCCGCTATCTAAAAGAAACCCCGAATAAATCTCCTGTAGTATCCTGCTAAGCCCAAGAAACTTCGAATCTCAGTCGGTGTCGTGGGCTGTCCTTACTCCCTAACCACCGATACCTTTCCCGGATCAACTGATATCCCTTTGTTTGAAATTATATGCCCCAAAAATTGTACCTCCTTCGGCCAAAACCCACACTTCTCGTACTTCACATATAGCTCATTCTGACGCAGCGTCTACAAAACCTGTCTCAAATGCTCGGCATGCTTCTCCTCTGTCTGGGAGTAAACCAGAATGTCATCAATAAAGACAATGATGAACTGGTCTAGGAACTCTCTGAACACCCTATTCATTAAGTCCATAAACACGGCAGGGGCATTGGTTAGGCCAAAAGGCATAACCCGAAACTCATAGGAACCATATCTCATCAAGAAGGCAGTCTTCGAGACGTCCTGTTCCCTGATACGCAACTGATGGTATCCCGATCGCAAGTCAATCTTTGAGAAGAAGGAAGCTCCCCTCAACTGGTCGAATAAGTCATCGATTCGGGGCAACGTATACTTATTTCGTATCGTGACTTTATTTAACTCCTGGTAATCTACACACAACCTCAATGATCCATACCTCTTCTTTACGAACAACACAGGGGCACCCCACGGTAAAGTACTCCTATGGATAAATACCTGACCCAACAGCTGCTCTATCTGATCCCATAACTCCCTCATTTTTTCTGGAGCCATACGGTAAGGTGCGCGAGCAATTGGCCGAGTGCCCAACGTCAAATCGATAACAAAGTCTATCTCTCTACTAGGCGATAATCCAGGAATATCCTGGAATACATCAGCGAACTCACTAACAATCGGAATCGAATCGAGTGGTATGACCACTTCCGTAAAGGTATCCTCCTCTATATAATACAAGTGAGTGGACGATCCTCCCTGAGGATGAGGCATCGCCACTAGGAGCATAACCTTCCTGGGTATGGAAAAAATAATACTCCTGCCGAAACAATCAATCATGGCTGGATATGCAACTAGCTAATCCATACCAATAATCGCATCGTACTCAGTCATATCTAATACTAACATATCAACGGGTAAAGTAAATCTCCCGATCTCTATACCCACACCTCTATAAATAAGAGAAATCATAGAACCCCTACTCAACGGTGAATCTATGTAAGTAATCGTACTCTCTACAGTGTCTAACAACCCTATAATGCATGCAAATCTCATGGCAATAAAACAATGTGTAGCTCCCGTATGAAATAAAATACGCCCCATAGTCCCCTGAATAGAGAACATACCCTCAATATCAGGTGGATCATGTGGGACTGCGACCTGCTGGAGCTGATAAACTCGTCCGTACTGAAGTTGTCCCTGCTGAACTGGGACTACTGGGATGGGTGGCAAGGCTGGTATCTGTGGTGGTGCTCGGAGGGCGGCGAGAAACATAGGTCTCTGGGGAGCTCCCTGCTGCTGCTGCTGTGGGGCCCTGCCCCTATCAGGTTTCTCCTGGCATTTATGGCAAATCTTTCCACAAGTTAAACATTTCCCCATAAAATTTCCCCCTCTCTGACCCTGCTGCCCATAGCCCTGGTGGCCGTTGCCATTCCTCCCCTGGCCGTGATGGCCCTGATGAAACTGCTGTTATTAGCCGTGCTGGCCCTACTGACCCTGATGGACATGCTGACCCTAAAGGCCATGACGAAAACCTCTATGTCCATTTTTGAAACCCCCATATCTAAATCTCTTAGAATCCCCCTGCTGGGAACTCTGATCACCCTGCCTGTGCTGAGCCTGAACTGATTGTGCCCCGTTGGCACCATTTCCCCCTATCCTGCCCTGATGGCTGGACTCTCCTGATTGCTTACTCTCAGTCAAGTGAAAGCGATGGTCCTGGAAGTGAAGCACTGCTGCATTAACCACATCAGAATAAGTGTCCAACGAGAGATTTCCCAGTAAGTGCTGACGGATCCTCCAGGTCAACCCATCCATGAACTTTTGTATCTTTTTCTCCTCTGTCGAAATCTCATCGGGGATGATGTTCAAGAGATTTGTGAATTTGGCCTCATACTCTGTCACTGTCTTCCCCTCCTCCTTAAGGATCAATCTTATCATCACTGTTGAAAAACTTTTAATTAATTACTAGCCACCTAATATTTTAAAAAGAGAGATGTCACATTTTATTAATTAAGCTAGCACTTAAACACGAATTTATTTAATAAACCATCAATCGCATAACCAATATCATATAAATGCTCAACGAGAAGAAATCAAATAAGTCTGGAGTAAAAACTCCGATAATAAGATGCTAGAGTAAATAATGTCCCAATACAAGAGTCTGAATAAATAATAAACCAAAAATTGAAATAATGAAAGTCTGCAACTACAACCTCTAAGTAAGAATGGACAACATTCCCTAACTGATACAATTGACTCTAAAGGAATCAAGAATAAAATGGGAGGGCCTACTACCAAGATCTTGTAACTTCCACAGCAGCTACAACACGTCATTAGAATGGAACTCCTATGCTTGGAGTCCCTGTGGCTTGGCACCTAAAAGGTTTTTACATAGCAAAAATAGATTTTGAGGAAAACGGGTCAGAGCCCGATGTGAAAACCGTTTAAATTTTTTTCAAGTGACTTAAATTACAATAAAACATCACATATTATAAACACGTTAGTTGCGTACTCTCACATGAGTTTCTTACCTCTCAACTACTGTGCACGCCTAACGTATGCCTTTAACCAATCCTAGTTATGTCACTATCTAACTAATTTGTACCACTCATTCCTTCGCATTCTAACATAGAGTACCCACACGTAGCCCTAAAATAAGCCATATTTATAACCCATGTTCACATTCATTAAATTACTTATCTCAAGCATTAATTAAATTTTAAAACTTAACCCATTCAAATATCTTAGTTATTCACATCTACTAAGCAATAATGAACCAGTCACAAGTACATAAGTATATCACTCTCAGTACATATATACATCTATGTCACCCCTAGGCTAAGCTGCGGTGCTCGCATACCCTGCTATCAAATCCATGTACATCACGTACGTAAGGATCACATGTTCCGAATCACTCAGGAACCGTCTAAATACAAATCACACATATTGGAGGCGAACATAGTTCACATATCCATGGGTCACGCACATACCTACGCTCCCATGGTCAGCTGACTTATCAACTCAAAAATAAGTCATTCACAGTACTATGTCCTTAAGGTACCTGTCTAAATCCCCCCGAAGGCACACAAGGATAAGAGGGTCCTTTTCCATAATAAAACTAACCTCCCGTGATAGCAAGTATGGTAGATATGTCATACACATAAGAAATCCATACACTAGGCATTCACACAACCTAAGTAATCATAAAACAATATAGATTTTCACACATTTCATCTAGTAAATCTCATACATAGTAAATCTAATAATATATTTTTCGTTTGTTAACTCTCTCATCGTATCAATTTTGAGTACTTAAACCCATCTTAAAAGGTTACTAGATCTCTTATTGGTATCTAATGTCATCTCAGTACTTGAAACCCCTCCGTTACTGCCCGTAATCTTATATCATCATTAATTCTTGTTATAGTTTCAATTCGAGTGATTTCTAATCGTACCCCACTCGGTAGACCCTCGTAAGAAACGTCATTCAAGCCCATAAGTTATTGTATTCTCCGCTAATAACTAAGGACCTAATGACTTTATCTAAGTCCCACAAGATTATATTACTCACCCTAATAATCAACATTGGCTTTGGAATAATCCTTAAACCTTAAAGAGAAACAATTGCCAAAAATCAGCATGGGTCGATTGATCGAAGAAAATGGGTCGATCGATAGATGGTTCGATTGATCGACATTCTTGAGTCGATCGATCGATCAAACATGTATCAGCCCCGAAATCCTTAGTAGTTACGTGTTATCAAATTTTTACACCTCTAAATATCCATTCTAACGTCCAAAACTCACAATTCAATATACTAATCGTCCTACTAACATGTTTACATCATTCCCCACGTTTTAGATTCATCAAAACAACCTATAACATCAATTACTTAAATCAAAATACCCAATTATCATATAAAAACCTACTTTTCCTATTTCTTCAAGAACATCACATAATTCAATCAAATTTCATAATTCTCTACCCATAAATCATAAATTCGTGGTTATTATCATCTCCAACATTTACTACATGCAAGTCATATCCCGATTATGATTTTAAACCTTTCAAATTCATTAAATTTCCATTTTTCATGATAAATCTTCAAATCTATAAAAACATTTAAACTATATGCTTTGAATCTTTGCAAGACAGACCACTTGCCTGTAAATCTGATGTTCTGATCCGTTGTTGTTGTTCAAGGGCTAGTCCTCTCTTCCATCCGGTCAGAATTCCGTCCAAATTGGTGGTGGTGGTGGATGGTGGTTTTGGTTTGGGGACTTTTTGTAACCTCTCCTCTAACTCACATAGCCCACCTCTTTGTTTTTGGATGATAATGGCCCTAATGGGCTTTCTAATAATATATAAATAAACTCGAAAAATCGTGGGTCTAAATTCGTTAATTTTTAAAATTACCAACATACCCTTCCGGGTTGCCGATTAGGCCTAAAAATACCCCGGGACCCAAACTAGACCCCCGGCTAGTGTTTTCTGACTAACTCGACCCTTCCGGACATGTTGGGTCACTAAAAAATCTCATATGGATGACATAAAAATAAAATACTTTTAAATCCATTAAATTGTCCCGACACGACTTACACGCGCATCCCAACTTAATTATCAAAACTGCCGTATTTTCAACTCACGACATTTTTCATAAATTCAATGATCACCTATTACCATAATCACTCAGTAATATTCAACAACATAATAATAACCAAATACCTTTAAATTAATTATCATTATTCTAATCAATTAAATCCCAATCAAATTAATTCAGATCTTAACTAGGGCTTACTGATTTTCTCTAAGTCCCATAATATCCAATTAATAATCACCAAAGATCTACAAAAGGTTTGGGATAAGAATCAGCATTGAAAAGAGACATATTTAACAATTCTGGGGAGGTCGATCGATCGAAGGCAGGGGGTCGATCGATCGATCTCCCAAGTAACAACCCAGTTTTTCTGCATTTCTGCAACTACAGGTTTAACCATTTTTTATCATTAAAACCTTCATAGTAACAACACAAATGACTTATAATCCTTACTAAATGATATATAAACATATATAAATGATTTCTAATCATCTAAACATCCTAGAATCATAAGGAGATTGAATTAAAAGCATGTTTATAACCTCTTTTTCCAGAAAATTATGAACATAATATCTTCAAGAACACATAAATGGTTTTCATAGTTTCTTCAATATATTTATGATTACTTCGTGGATTACTAACTATCTACAATATGATTTTGATTCCTATATATTTTCAGTTTTCGAAAATCCATTAAACAACTCCATTATTTCTTCCAAACATGAAAAATCATCTCTTTTTATAACTATTATAACATTGACAATATACAAACTTAGATTGCCATTATCAAACACTTACCTCTAATGAAGGTCTGATCCTTTGGTGTAGTATATCATGGGTGGTTCTTCCTTCTCCGCCAACTTCCGGTGGTGGTTGGTAGAGGTGACCTTTGGTCTTTGTTCTTCTCCTTCCCAAGTAAGCTTTTCTCTTCCCAAGAAACCTTTCACTCTCTCTAAGAAGATGACTTCTCTATTTTGTGTAGAAGAGATGAACAACCCATGTACACTTCATCTCCAAATACTTATAATAGGACAAAATCCGAAATCACTATTCATTTCCCCTATAAAAATGACCAAAATTCTCTTTTGGGTTGTTTATTCATTTCCAAATGACCCGGGATTCAAAACCAACGTCCAAATAGACTTTTCTGACTATTTCAACCCTTCCGGACGCAACGACACAGTCGAAATAATGATAAGGTCGATAGAAAATAAACTCCCTTTTTAATTTAATAAATTAGTCCCGACACGTCCCATACAACATCCGACTAAAAATTCTATTTACCGAATTAATATCTCACAGCAATATCAATAAACATCACATTCATATATTACCTAAATATCTTTAAGTAATATTCAGAATCATACATTTTGAATATCCACAATTCGGATAAACCCAAATGAATTAATCAATAATAAAATCCAATTAATCCATTAATTTAAAGTATAACTCATTTTAAAAGTCATTAAAAATCATGGGGTATTACAGGGAGTTTGATGTTTTGATAAACGCGGGAGTTAATGCGTAGTTAGGTGCATACTCACAATAATATTGAGATAATGCGGCCAATGATGTATAGGCTATTTTTATTTGAATGTTGTTCAGTAAGAGCACAACGTGAAGTGCATTTATTGAAGTGTAACCCTATAACCGATAAAGTATCAAGACTGTTAAACAAGCTTAATGCGAAGCGAGGGCTTTAGTGATTGGGCCATTATATATATTTTGTTCTGAGTACTGGAGGATACCTAATTTTTCCAGGTATGCCTTACTTTTCCGAATTTCGGGACGAAATTTCGATATTAGGGGGAAGTATGTAATGCCCTGTATTTTTATGGATTTTAATTATGAGGTTAATTAAATGGAATAGCTTTTAATTATTATATTTATTAAAATTAATTTGGTATAATTAATTGGAAAAATTAACTCGGGTTTAACCACAATGATAATTAATAGGATTATTTAGAGGAGTATTCCTCCAGATTCATTGTTATTCTATTGTGACCGTGTTGTGATTATGGTATTAGCATTTCAAAATTTAAATGGATTGTATGTTAATCTTATTTAATTTAAAATTTACAACTCACTTTTTAAATATTAGGTGGCTAGTAATTGTTAAAATGTTTTTCAACAGTGATGCTATGAACTGAACCAACTTGACATTTTGTATTAATTTGAATAAAGGAGTAGCTACCCGGTATTTAATTAGTCGGGGTGTCACAATAGGTTACACTTTTAACATACATAAATTTTATACTTTATTATATAGATATTGTTGGTCCAATAAAAGTAGGGTCAAATATTTGTTTTTCATAAGGACCCATTTTTAGTGTCGCGGTCAACATTTGAGAATGCCATAGTAAAATTTCCTAACACCATATATTTGGTAAGTTAGCAAAATTTAGCTAACTTTTTCTATTATACAAACTATCATTTTGCCATTTTAAATGAGGCTCTCAAATGTTATCGTCATTGAACTGGTGTGTGTCTGTTCTCTCCGAGCGATGTTAGGTAAAGATTGAAGAAAACATGATATCATGTGAGGCTGTTACTGATATATTAGGTAAAGATTGAAGAAAACATGATGTAATGTGAGGCTCTTATTAGTTTAGGTACAATTACAATAATTCCACACATGAATATTTATATATGAGCATTTATGTATATCATTGGCCAATTGAAATCAGGGACCAAATTAGGATTTGATTTTTGATGGAGAAAAAATTTATTAAGTGGTGTTTTTTTTCAATAAAATAATGTCTGTTAATCTACGTTTTTAAGTCATTTCCTCTTAAAAAATGATTCAATAATATTTTCTTTTCCCATAATTCTTTAATAAAAAGTCGGAACTCCAATAAAGGTTGAAATGACCACTTTCATACGTGTGTATAAAAATAAATAACTTATAAGGGGCTTTTGGACAATAACCACGTTTTACTATCAAATTTTGAATGTAGCTCTATTCTTAATGAAACTCTAAAACACTACTATTGGAGTTAATTAAAAGGTCAACAATTATTTTTCAATTAAAATAACATCATACGTAAAAATATAGGTTTTTTGAATTAGGTTAAAAGTCAACATTTAAAAGGATTATGAGGGTGGTGAATTAGATTTATAATTAGAATAAATAATCAGAGTTGAAATTGGGCCTGTTTGGTTATCAATTACAATTCTATTTCCTGTGTTTAAAGACAATTCTGGTTGGAATTTACGTTTAGTACACTTGTTTTTAAATAATGAATTATAATATTTATGTGTATATAATCAAGTTTTCCGAAAACATCAAAAGGATATTTTCAAAATTATGTTTTTTATTTTTCAACCCAAAATTATTCATTCTTAATAGTTTTATGTATTTAGACCTTTATATATAACTTACCTACATAATACATTAATGTTTGTGTAATTCTCATAAATAAATAATATATAGGTACATGTACATAAAATTATATGTATGTATATCTTATTAAATTATATAACATATTAAGATCTATATGTTAAATAATATTACCAATACATACATGATACATATATATAGTTTTGTACATGCATTATTAATCTACGAAATAATATAAAATATACACATAGTACATATGTATTATATAATGTTATCAATTCATTTATGTATATGATTTTATTGGGGACTAAACATGCAATATCATAATATTTATAGACTTATATATGTATGTACATATACATATGTATTTATAGACTTATATATGTATGTACATGTACATTTGTATTATGTATGTATGCTTATATATAAATTCAAATTCCTCAACATTAATCATTAAATAAATATAAAGAACACGTAATATATTTATATGATGTATGTATGTATGTATATATGTATAGATTCATATATCATGTATGTATGAAAATTTATGTATGTTTATATATGTATAATATAAATATACATATTTGTCAATTTTGTTAATTTTTTAAAAAACTCTATTTAAAAACAATGTTACCAAACTGTCATACCACGTAAAATTTGAAGGCTAAGAATTTCAATATTTTGAAGAGAAATATAATTTATTTAAAATGGGAGAATATTATTAGGAGTCTCAGATGAAAATTTAGAGTGCACGGTTGATCCGGGAAGGGTCGAGGTAGTCAAAATGACTACTCGAAAGTTGTATTTGGGTTCCGGAGTATTTTGGACCCAGTTTTACTCGAGTTGGAGAAAACGAGTTATTTTAAGTGTGTATTATCATTTAATGTTGGGAAAAATGGATTTAAAGGCTTAAGAGGCTTGTGAGATAGCCAATCTCAATTGTGAGAAAAGGAAAAACCCTAGAAAGAGACAAAGGAAGAAGAGGAACAAAAGAAAAGAGGAGAAAGCTTGGTGGTTAGGATTTTCGGCTCAAATCTATGATTTCGAGGAAGATTCAGACCCTACAACTTTGAGGCAAGTGATTACACTTGCTAAATTATTGTGTGTGTGTGTTAATTCATAATTTCTTTTGTGATTTAGTTCATTTTGAGTTTAAATGGTTAAGCCCTATAATTCTTGAATTTGATGAGAAATATAAGTGGGTTTGTTGATGGAAATGGTGGGAATAATATTTGGGATGGATTTTGGTGTTAGGATATTGTTGGAGTAAAGTAAAATTGGGTTTTAAAGATGTAGCGTAGATTTTGCAAGGTGTAGTAGGATGGTTTTGGGTACAAATCTCATGGGAATTAAATTCTGCAGAATTGGACCGGTCCGGGTAGGAAAGACGGATCGGTTCATTTTAAAGGAACCTAAATCGATTCATTTTTTAAGAGGTACTGGATAGGTCCGGTCATTAAGATTTTTGTAAAAATTTTAGGAACTTGACCCGTTCATTTTTTAGAACCCCCGATCCGGTCCGGTCCCTATAATTTGCCAGTTCCTATTTTAACCCCTTTTTAATTTGTTTATTACATGGGGACCCTCTAAAATAGTGTTGTAAACATGTTTATAAGATATCATTGGGGCTCATATTTGGATATAATACAAGGGCCATTTAGGGGGCTATAATGGATGTACGCATAAGAGAAAATTGTGTTGTTTTCAATTATTATATATTCAAAGAATGAGGATTCTCTCGAGGATAGTTTCGAGCTATTATGGAGGTATATTTGGGAGTTAAGAATATCGAATCCTTTCATAAATTCTCCGAGTCTTAGGAATTTATTTAATGCTGAATATGGACTAAATGAGGGAGAAATATCGTGTGCTTAGTGTTGTTAAATTAGATGATTATTCATATCTTAGGTGTGATGGATTTCTAAATCTCAAGTAAGGGATTGAATAATAAAATGAATCGAGAAGGTATGCGAAAGACTATCGGTTAGTATAAGGAGAGTTATATCCATATAGCCGAATTCTTTACTTTTTACATACGGATGTGAGAGGGTATATATATATATATATATATATATATATATAATAAAGTAGATAACTTATGTATGTCATAAGATGAAAAAATGATGTCATCTAGATAAGTTTTTCTTACACTACCTATTATGCCCCTCTAATCTTTGATTCCCCCTCTTTTTTTCCTCATCAAATTTACAATTAAATTCAAAATTGAGGCTATTTTGGTCCGAACCACTTTATGAATTTGTTCACACCTCTCTAAAAAATGAAGGGTCCATATTCTCTCCCTCACACTCATTTCCCCGAACTCTAACTGTCTTCTCACTCAATCCATATCACTCATTTCGGGTCTTTACCCTCTTCAAGACAAACCCTCCCAAGAAACACCTTATCGTCCGCCCACTCTGCCCTCCACCGCTGCCTTCTACTATCGCCATCCTCCTCCTCCATTGTTGTCGACCTCAGGTAGTCTCTCTCTATCTCTCTCTCTCTCTCTCTCTCTCTCTCTCTCTCTCTCTCTCTCACACACACACACACACACACACACACACACACACACACACAAGCATATATTCGCACACTCACCCACACACGCACACGGACACAAATCTATTTTGTTGTTTATTTTTCATGCAGAGAAACCCAAATCTCAGAGTTCTCTCTTCTCTCAGGTAATCGATTTTTCTCATATGTTTTTTATGTATGTTTTGAAATTAGGATTTCAAAAACTTCGATTTCATGACCTATGTCACTCTTTCATCTTGAGTTTCACACTGATGTATGACTCTCTCACACGTTCTCCCTCTTTATCTCCGTTCCTTATTTTTTCCATCTACATGTCCATTTTCAGATTTTCAAAAAAAAAAACATTCTCAATATATGTTATTTTTGGGGGTTTTCATTAGAGAGTTTTGAAGATAGGTTTTAAAACCATTTGTGTCAAAGTTTATATTATATTTTTTTTCAAAATTTTGGATTAGGATTTTCTTAAATTTAGAGTTAAAGAAGTTTTTTACTACCCAAGGCTCATTTTTGTCATTGTAGACTCTGATATGCGAATATGGATGTTCCAGAAAGATTCAATATGTTTCTTGATTGTTGAGATAATAGGGGTTTCTAATTTGAAGCTTTGTTTTGTAGGTGACACGGGTACTTCTTATGAGGTATCAAGTACTGCTTATGAGGTATACTTGCTCAGTCAAATATTAGATATACCTTCTTATGAGGTATCAGGTACTCAGCATTATGGAATCTATAAAGAGACACAGTGATGTTTCAGCCTCAATGAGCATTGTGCAATATATAAAGACCACTCAAGTTAAATGGATCAATAAAAAAAGGCCCTTTTAAGTGTAGTACCTCATATTCACTTTAATTGAATGCATCTTGAGTTTTTATTGCGTCTCAGTGTAGGATAATTGTTTGATATAACTTTAAGCATGTGTTTTTTGTATATATTTCTATCAATCCATTTTTATTTTGATCCACACCTTTGTATGCATAATATGATCTATTAATTAATGACCACTGTGTAAGAGAAAGCTCAACTAGGGTGCACGGATATAACACTAATTAATGATCATTAATTAATGATCACTGTCTACATGTGGAAGCTAATTATTTTTAGGAATGAAACAGGTTGTTATGTTGGACCTGTAGAATATATGTTATGTCTACCTACACATGGAGATGTTTTAGGAGCTTGGTTTGGGGCCTAGCCTATGCCGCTTGATTAGTAAAGATATTGGAGTTATTATAGAGTTGTTGATTGGTACTTGGTTGGAACATTGACATCTTTCTGTTTTATGTTCTTTCATGGTTTGCAGAAGCACATGAAAGGAGACTAATAGGATAGCTATTTTTAGATAATTTCCATTTTGGAGTACTTATTCATAGGTGATTAAGATAGCTGTTCACTCGGACAATAGATGTCTAGAATTAAGTGTGGAGCGGATTTACTTTGGTAAGTAATTAGACAAATATTTTTTTTATTTTTTATGTTTTCCATGTTCCGATTAGTCTGATTTACTGCTCCTGCAAAGGTCTTGCATTACTGGAATTCTGCACTTGGCCCAAGCTATCTTATGAATCTGTGAAAATATAAAATGTGGCCCTTGGCCCCTTATCTGGATACATACTGGCCAAAATATAAATACACACATGTTTTATCCGGGTTCAAACCATTAAGGACGGATACATACTAGGCCCTTTCGCCACATAAGTCAAAGCAACACAATCATAATTGAGCGTTAACAATATTTGTAAATGAGCGTTAAGAATATTGTAAATGAGCTGTTGTATCTATTTAAGACCTATTGTATTTGTTTAAAACATGTTGTATCTGTATAAGACATGCTGAATAAAGAACCTTAAGTGGATGATTTGTGGTAATTTTTTATTTTTATTTTTATTTTTATTTTCCAACTTCAACCTCTTTATTTATTCATATATTTGCCTTTTGCATTTACTAGAAGTAAAATTTTCTTTGCAGTCGTCATCGAACGTTTGAATCGCACAATACTCTTTTGCGATTTGCCTCTCCACCAACGTTTTTGCCAACACCAAGATGAATCAACCCAAGTCCTACTTTCTATTCAGGTATAACTCAGATCGGATAGTTTGAGGAACTTCCATTGCAATACCAGTTCGGATACTCTCACTCAAGTGTTGCATCTGTCATCTGGAAGACTGAACCAAGGGTAAGAAAATGATTTTTTTTTTATGAAACTCTGTAAATTTTGGACACGAAACTGTGTTTTTTTTAACTTGACCATGGGTAAGATGTGATGTTTTTTGGAACTCAGTTTGTTGGGTTAGTTACATGGGTTTGACAGAAATATATATGGTATGAAAAATATATATGCTTTGCAAGATTTATAGATTATGTGTACATGTATATAAGTTTGTTGTGTATATTTATTTTTCTCTAATTTTGGACCAAAAATTTCCATGATCAAATCTACGAACTGATAAAATGTTTTCATGATAAAATGTTTCATTATACTGTGTATTCATTATTGTTTTATGGTTAAAAGTAGGCCCAGTTATCATTTTCATGAATACCTAAAGTGATATGCATTCGAAGTTTTCTTTTTGTTTTAAAAATGTAACGAGTGAACCAACTAATTCTTTGTTAGTTTATTTTTGGTTCTGAATTATTGGATTGCATGTTTTGCCTACTAACTAATTCTTATGCTCTTTTTCATTGCATACTATATAAAGAGCAAGGGAAGAAATTATTATACTGATTAATCACGATAAGAACGAGATAATCTTTCACAAGCGATCAAATATGTATGGGCGATCCCTATTTGAACCAATCTACCCAACACCAACACTAGCACCCTTTCCCAATGGCATATGATCAAATATTTTGTATGGTAGCTAACGTAGGTGAGACTCATTATACTTAAAAATGTAATAGGAGATAATATTGGATAGCTAAAAATGTAATAATATCATTTTTGTGGCTATCTTATTGACTTGAATTCTATTGTTCCTTCAAGATTTATATGATTTAGAGTCAATAGGAAATGCTGAGTTTGTTGTGGGACATAATGTTAACTAATTTTTTGTTTATAATTCTCATTTGAAATTATCTGACTTGAAATGTAGAAGTGAAGTTACAGTAAAGACAACTTTGGGTGGTACTATAGATAAGTTTGGGCAAAGATTAACCTATGATTAAAATGGGTGCCAACTGTAGATAATTATTAAACTATGTGTCTAAATGATTGTGTGTCCCATTGTTAAGCTATATAAGTGCCCATATGTGATGAAAGTGATGTAAGTTCTGCCATTACCATATGAACATGTCTATATATGATGAATGTGACATATTATGTTTGGTTTTGTTGAAATTTGATACTTTATGATGATAAGAACCAACGATGTTAATTAATAAACATAGACGATTACTAAGATTTAATATGTGAGTGAGTGGTGTCTGTTGCTAGGGATGTGTGTACTATGTGTGTCTCTTTTGTTTTTCCAGTATTAACTTGGTGCCCTTCTAATTTTTTATAGGTTTGTATTTCAAATTTTATGATTTTTGTGTTAAAAAACTTATGACTTGATCATGATTGATATTTAGAAAATTGTTATCGTGCCTTCAGGCACGGGCATACCCTATATATATATATATAAAATAAAGCACGAGGAGGTTTTCAATATTCATGCCACATCATAAAATTTTATATACAAAACCTATATAAACAGGTTTTGTATCTATATATCTATTTAATCATGAGAGTTGGCTCTGCTTGGCCCACGGTTGAATAACAAGCCACGTATATATGTTGTCACGCTTGGCTCCAACCTCTTGAATTCTACAAATCTGATAAACATTAGCTCTGCTTGGCCCATGTTGGCCTAGCACATGGCTCCAGAAGGATTGATCTGTGTGACCTGCCTCACATCCCACCAACTCACTCGCACTCTCTCTCTTTCTCTCTCTCCCCTATACACTTTCACAATCACACCCACCCACTCACAAACCCAAAAACCAACCATCCAAAAACTCTCTTTTCTGCAAAAATAATTATCTCACGCTAGCTCACCATGTATTTGAACTTGGTGATCAACATTCCATCAACATATAAACTCTTTTCCCTCTATAAAACCCATGAACGCTTCTCGGACCATATTACTCCGTCTCTCTCTACATTCTCGATGTGGTATCATCAACGCTGGATTAAAGGTGATTTCAACTTTTTCTTCCAGTTTTGCCTATCTTCCTCTCCTTTCTATTATCTGACCATTATTGCTTTGCAAGTAGGTACATACTTAGAAAGGACATACGGTTTCAAGGTTACAAAGGTTTAGATCGGGTTAAGATGGTTGTGACACCCCGCCTAATTAAATACCGGGTGATCACTCCTTTATTAAATTAAAATCAAGGTGAAAAGTTGGTTCATTCTTAGCATCACTGTCGTAAAATTAACTTTTTCCAAATTCACACCCTAATTAATTAAGCTAAGTGTCAAAACCATTTTTTTTAACCTTTCTAACCAAATTGTATTTTTAAAGAAAAACTTATTTATTTAATTATTAACCACATTTTCAATAAGTAAGAACCATACCACAATTATCCAGGAACATAATCCAATTGATTTAAACATTCAACATCCAAAATTTCAACATTTAAAACTTAATGTAAAACATACATGCTGAATAAATCCCAAAGTAACAGTACTAGAAATAACTGAAATACAAATGTCCCAACAAAATAGATAAATAGTGGAAAGGGCGACACATGCCCCAATAACTGAGAATCATAGAAGTGGAATCAAGTAAATGAAATCATCTAAGCAAGTGGCCTGCAACTCCCACCTAAGCTGCAGCACGTTCCTTCCAAGGGATCCTAAGCAAGACGCCCCTGTGGTTGGGCACCTGTAGTACATACATATATATACAAGAGAGAGAGAGAGAAACGGGTCAGAGCCCGATAGTGTATATGATTTAAAAATTTGTTTAGCAAGTATTTAAAATGATACAGGCCAATGCAACAACATATTAGTGCGACACTCTCTTGAGAAATTCTCACCTCTCTTCTAATGTGCACACCTATCGCACTAACCTTACAAATGGTTTATCTCATCATATATCACGCTATCTTTCCCCAATGATGTAACTTATCTTACGTTATTCGCAGGATTCAAAATTTAATGATTCAATTGTTTGAAAATAATATTTCAATTAGTGACCCAAGTTCTCATTCTAACTTTATTAATCATAACAGCACCCCAAATAAAAACTATGTTACGGGCATACTCTACTATCCAAACCCCGTATCACTAGTATTAAGGGGAATACAAATTCGGAATCACTCTCGAATTGTATTAACACATACACAACAATATTGAGGCGAAGCCTAGATTCCAAGTCTCTAAGAGGATGGCACATACCCGCGTCTCTTAGGACCGTCTGAACTATCAAATTGATAGAATGTACCAAGGATATCTATCTCCTAGGGTACAAATCAATATCCCCGATAAGGAACACTGGATAAGACCATCCCAGCGTGATAACCTCGGGATAGCAAGTAGCGTGGATATGATTTTCGCACATAAATAGTATATGCATACACAATCATATAACTATACTAATATTACCATATCAATATTAGGTATATCTCAAATCCCATAGTTACGACATTTATCCTTATTTCCACATTATTAGAATCGCGTATAAGGGTTCGTCTCTAACCTTAATTCGAAGGATTCTTCCAACTTATTAAGTAACTCTCATGGACTCTATCCTCCCAAGTACAAAATTCAGTAGGTGTCCTTTTTATGTTCCAACGTAACTCTCTTATGAATTTCCCCCTTTAATACATAAATTCATCGACCCTTAAGTAATTATCCCCAAAAATACAATTCTCATCTCATATTAAAAGTCCCAAAATTATTCTTATGTCCTACTGATCGTCCCTATCACCCAAAACACTTTATTAAGGATGTCCAAGAATTATTTCACATTAAATTGAATCTAACTAACTTAAAAATTGAAATAGGAGTCTGCCAGGAGCGGTCGATCGATCGAGGTCTGGGGCTCGATCGAGCGAACCTTTGATCGATCGAAGCTCTGGGCTCGATCGATCGATCAAGCAGGTATTGCGATTTCTGCAGTTTTGCAGTTACGGGTTCTAACACGTATCTTCATCCAAATTCAAGTTTTACATTCCCAAATGTCCAAAGATTCATACTACTAACATTATATCATCATACTAGGTATTTCCAACGTAAATCATGTGGATTTCTATCACTAAACATGGATTAATAGCCCAAAAATTTATATAATTATCAAGAACCCTAGGAATCTCTTAAACATGGTTCAAATCTGATTTTCCCAGAATTTGCTTATTATAAACATCATAATTTCGTGGTTAATTCCTCTACATGACAAGGGTTTCCAGAATTTTTCATTTAAACCATAACTACATGGATTTTCCTACCTCGAATTGGGTTTTCCTTCCATATAATTCCTCCTAATCATCCCTAAACTAATATGAAAGATGCATCAACGAAATAAGCAAGATAAACACATGCCTGGGATTTTTGGTGTTCTGATTTGCAAATGATTTTGGTGTGGTTGCGTTCCCCGTCGCGCGATCTACGCGTTGGTAGTGGTGGCGGTGCAAACGGATTGATTTTGGGCCTTGGATTGCCTTGAGAGCTCTCTCCTTTCCTCTCCTATGGCCGTCACTTGTCTTTGGTTATTCTAACCCTAGAAGGCAACCTTAGACATCTGATATATGTGGCACCCCGACTAATTAAATACCGGGTACCTACTCCTTTATTAAATTAAATCAAAATGCCAAGTTGGCTCAGTTAACAACATCACTGTCGAAAACATGTTTATAATTTCTAACCACCTAATATTTAAAAGTTAGATGCCAAATTTTAAATTATGTCTGACTAACATACAGTAAAAGGATAATAAAAAGAATAACAACCATTCACCATAACGAAGCAATAGGATAACCAACAAAATGATAATAAATCTGGAGGAAAACTCCTCACAACAATCCCACAACTGAATAAGTAAAACAATGTATCCTGAATTAATTACATGCCAAAAGTCTGAAAATCTGAAATAGGAAAATGTTTCTAATAGAAATGGGCGACATGCCCTACAACTGAAGAAAGCTGAATATAGAGTCAAGATAGATGAAGCGTCTACTAGCAAAGTCCTGTAACTTCCACAAACAGCTACAGCTCGTCACCTGAATGAGGATCCTAAGTATGGTGTCCTTGTGGCTGGGAATCTAAAAATGGTTTTTACAAAAATAGATTTAAAAGAAAACGGGTCAGAGCCCGAAAGTGGAGAGTATTTTAAAAATATCAAGTGCTTTAATGACATTAAAACAATGAATGCAAAATACATGTTAGGACTTGCACTCGCATGAAATACTCACCTCTCAACTAATTGTGCACTCCTAACGAATAGCACCCATCTAAGTGACATATATATCTAACTGACATGAGTTCTATCCTTTCTACTCGGTTCTCATTGTACATTCTAACGTCATCAATTAAGTAGAGGGATTTACTTAAACTCAGATTCTCAATTATTATCAATATAATTCATTACGGGTTATCCCTTTACAATTACTCAAAGCGTTTCAGTATTTATACTCACAATACCAACATGAAAGTTCTCATTAATTTAAGTGTATATTATTCACGTCATAAATATATAATACAAGCACCCCGAGACTAAGCTGCGGTGCAACATACTCTGATATCCATCCCAGTACATCACGTACATAAGGATCACGCATTCCGAATCTCTCTAGAATCGTTCTCAGATAACAACAATCACAAACAATGGAGGCGAACACAGTCACATCACATGGGTCACGCACATACCTACGCTCCCACGATCAGCAGACTTATTAACATCCCAAAAAGTCCTTCTCTGACCTATGTTCTCGAGGTACCAATCTAAATCCCCCCCGTAGGCACACAAAGATTAGATGGCCCTAAGCGAAAGCAAAACCTCCCGTGATAGCAAGTATGGTAGGTATGTCATACACATAAAATCATATACATATACTAAGTATGCACACATCTTAATAATCACCATAATTTATTTGTGGTACACTTCTCATTCTCGTACCGACTTATAATGTTACACAATTCCCATGTTCACGGTTAATTCAATTATTTAAGCCGACAATAATTCTCGCATCGTATTAGTCACTCACATCCTATTCCAAAATTTCCATTCAATTTAAATCACAGTTCTATGTTTTACTCTTCAATATATCCAAATATCCCAACTATATCAATTTATCATCAAGGGAATGTTATCTCTACAATTAAACAAGGTTATGGGACACGCGGAATCAAAACAGGCCAAAAAGCCTAAACTATCAGCTCGTTAGAAGTCTCGTTCGAACGAGGATGTTCGAACGAGAGTTCGTTCGAATGAACTGGGCATCTAACGATATCTCGTTCGAATGAAAGGCATCGAACAAACATCCATCTCGTTAGAAGGCAAACTGTCAACTCGTTAGAAGCTCGTTCGAACGAGCTCGTTCGAACGACCTGGGCAGGTCTTCTAACGAAAGGCCAGTTTCGAGCCCAGAATTTCCTTTTTTTGTTTTTCTAACTTTCTACACCTCTAATCCCATATACAATTCATCCCAACAACCTTTTAAGGTTTCTAATACACACTAAATATTCGTAGGTCATAATTAAACATTATTATAGGGCCAAATCTTCCTAAACATCATCAAATCCTCAAATCCCCTCAGTTTTCCCCAAATCCCATGAACATGAACCCTAGAAAATTATATTCATCCATAGACATAACTAAATCCATTTTTTTGATGATATAAAAGATGTATTTTCATCTGAATAATCACCCTAACATTGATCTACATGCAATCTACTCATAAAATTATAAATATCTAAATTATATTCAATGGGTTTTTATCATTCTCCAAGAACAATACAATTTCATAAATTTCCTACGCATGGAAGAAGCATTCTTTGCAAAAATGAAATTAAACCAATTGCCTCTAATCTTTCTCTGAATTTGAGGTTGAATCTTGAAGGTTGAATTGTCCTCTCTCCCTCTCTGCAGAATTCTCTTCTCCTTATCTCTACAAATTTCTTCTCTAAGGATGACAATGGAGGTGGAGGTTGGTTTTTGGCAAGTTTAAGGTTTTCTAAACTTCTCCCGTTGCCCACTACCTAGATTGGGGTTGGAAATGGCTTAGTGGGTTAAGACTAGGTCAGATTTTTAACTCTAATTTTCGTGGGTTTTAATACCCAAAATTCCCAAACTACCAAACTACCCTTCTAAGTTACCGGTATGGCCTAAAAATGCCCCGGGGCCCAAACTAAACCCCCGGCTAGTGTTTTCTGACTATTTCGACCCTTCCGGACGCGTTGGCGCACTCAAAATGACCATACAATTAATAGAAATAAAATTCACTTTTTAATTAAATAATTATATTACTGACACGACTGTCACACGCGTCCCAACAAAATTTCCAAATTGCCGTATTTCAATCTCAAGACAAATTTCATAATTCAATATTCATATAGGCATATATACTCATTAAAATCAAATACCAACTCGCATCTCGTTAGTAGTTTTATCCGGATTAATTTCCAATTAATACACATTTAATTCAATTAATCCCATAAATAAATATCATAAAAATATGGGGTATTACATACTCCCCCCTAATAACAGAATTTCATCCCGAAATTCAGAACTAGAAAGTACCTGGTAAGAACAACTCTGGATAACGTTCGCGCATCTCATCCTCGCGCTCCCATGTGGACTCCTTGACATTATGATGTCGCCACTGAACACGCACTTACGGAACTATCGTTGACCGCAGTTTCCGCTCACTTCGGTCCAAAATAGCAATCGGCCCCTCCTCGTAGGAGCTATCAGGTTGGAGATCGATGTCCCCTAAAGCAATGTGAGAATGAGCCAAATCGTCTCTAAGATATTTCCTTAGAGAGGAAATATGAAACACATCATGAATCCGATGCAAATGCTCCGGTAACCCAAGTCTATATGCAACAGACCCAATCGGCTCGATGATAGGGAATGACCCCACGTATCTCGGTGCCAACTTCCCCTTCTTCCCAAATCGCATAATCCCCTTCATAGGAGATACTCTGAGTAAAACATGGTCCCCCACTTGGAACTCCCTGAAGAACCTCTTCGCATCAGCATATCTCTTCTGCCGATCCTGAGCTACCCGAATGCGACTCCGTATCAATTCTATCCTCGCCGAAGTATCCCGAATTACATCCGTCCCTAGTAGTTTGTTATCCCCCACCTCCAACCAACATGCTGGGGAACGACAAGGTCTACCATACAACGCCTTAAATAGAGCCATGCTAATGGTGAACTGGTAGGAGTTTTTGTAAGCAAACTCCACCAGTGGAAGATACTGCTCCCATCCACCCCTAAAATCAATGATGCACATACGCAACATGTCCTCCAACATCTGGTTTGTACGCTCGGTTAGCCCATCGGTCTGCGGGTGATATGCCGTACTCAATCGCAATTCCGTGCCCATGGCCTCCTGAAAACTCTCCCAAAACCGTGAAACAAATATCTTGTCTCGGTCAGACACGATATTTAGGCGCACACCGTGAAGTCTCACTATTTCTGCAATAAAGAGCTAGGCATACTGTCCCGTAGTGTAGTCTGTCCTTACGGGTAGAAAATGAGCGACTTTGGTCAACATGTCCATAATTACCCAAATGGAGTCGTGACCTCTCTGTGACGTAGGCAACCCCGTGATAAAGTCCATGGATATGCTCTCCCACATCCACACCGGGACCTCTAATGGCTATAGAAGTCCTGCCGGTCTCTGATGATTCACTTTTACGAGCTGACAAGTGGTGCATTTGGAAACAAACACGACAATATCTCTCTTCATCCCGCTCCACCAATACTGACGTCTCATATCTTGGTACATCTTGTCCCCATCGGGATGTACCGCGAACCGTGAGTCGTGCGACTCTGCCATCACCTCGTGTCGCAATTCCTCCCCTTCCGGAACTACCAGTCTCCCATTTAAGCGTAATCCCCCATCTTAGCTAACGGTATAGGACTCGGCTCCCTATGCTAGTAATCAAACTATTTGCTCCTGACATAACGAGTCATTTGCCTGTGCTTTCACCACTCTCGAGACAATCTGCGGTGCAACAGTCATCACAGACATGAATGATCGAGCCACTGTATCCTGGTGTCCCAACTCTTTCCACTTTGCCTTCCACACCTCTGCCACCTCATCTACTGGCCTACGGCTCAACGCGTCTGCTACCAAGTTAGCCTTCCCCGGGTGATATTGGATATCAAACTGATAGTCCTTCACAAACTCAAGCCACCTCCGTTGTCGCATATTCAACTCCTTCTGCGTGAATAGGTACTGTAGGGACTTGTGGTCCGTCAATAATCGAAACTTCTCCCCCAAAAGGTAATGTCTCCAAATTCGAAGGGCAAATACAACTGCCGCTAACTCTAAGTCATGAGTGGGTTAATTCTTCTCGTGAGGCTTAAGCTTACGGGAAGCATAAGCTATGGCCTGACTCTCCTGCTGTAATACACCTCCAAGTCCTTGCAAGGACGTATCGGTGTAAACTAGATACTCAACTCCCGGTATCGACAATGCTAACACAGGTGCTGAAGTCAACTTGTCCTTCAACTCATCGAATGCCAACTGACAGGCATCACTCCAAATAAACGGCACACCTTTACGAGTCAGATGTGTCAAAGGACCCGCTATCTTCGAAAATCCCTGAATAAACCTCCTGTAGTATCCTGCTAGCCCCAAGAAACTACGGATCTCTGTCGGTGTCGTGGGCTGTCCCCACTCTCTCACCGCGGATACCTTCCCCGGATCAACAGATATCCCCCGCTCGGAAATAATGTGCCCCAAAAACTGAACCTCCTTCATCCAAAACCCGCACTTCTCATATTTTGCATACGGCTCGTTCTGACGTAGCATCTGCAAAACCTGCCTCAAATGCTCTGCGTGCTCCTCCTCTGTCTAGGAGTAAACCAGAATATCATCAATGAAGACAATGATGAACTGATCAAGGAACTCTCTGAACACCCTATTCATCAAGTCCATAAACACGGCTAGAGCATTGGTCAAGCCAAAAGGCATAACTCGAAACTCGTAGGAACCATATCTCGATAAGAACGCAGTCTTCGAGACGTCCTCCTCCCTGATACGCAACTGATGGTATCCCGATCGCAAATCAATCTTTGAGAAGAAAGAAGCTCCCCTCAACTGGTCGAATAAGTCATCGATTTGGGGCAACGAATACTTATTCCGTATCGTGACATTATTCAACTCCCGGTAATCCACACACAACCTCAACGATCCATCCCTCTTCTTCACGAACAACACAAGGTCACCCCACGATGAAGTACTCCTCCGGATAAACCCATGTCCCAATAACTGCGCAATCTGATCCCGTAACTCTCTCATTTTAGCTGGAGCCATACGGTAAGGTGCGCAGGCAATAGGCCGAGTTCCCGGTGTCAAGTCGATCACAAAGTCTATCTCTCTACTCGAAGTTAATCCAGGTATATCCTGAAATACGTCGGCAAACTCTCGAATAACTGGAATCGAATCAAGTGGTATCACCACCTCCTTAGAGGTCTCTTCCTCTATATAGTACAAATGAGTAGATGATCCTCCCTCACGACGAGGGATCGCCACTAAAAACATCTCCTGCCCGGGAATGGCAAAGATAATACATCTACTAAAACAAATAATCATGGCTCGGTACGCAACAAGCCAATCCATACCAATAATGGCATCATACTCGGTCATCTCTAATACTAACATATCTGCGGGTAAAGTAAAACTCCCGATCTCTATACCCACGCCTCTACATACACGTGAAATCACGAAACCCCTACTCAACGGCGAATCTACACAAGTAACCGTACTTTCGGCGGTGTCTAATAGCCCAATTGTGCGTGCAAATCTCATAACAATAAAACAGTGTGTAGCCCCCATGTCAAACAAGATACGCCCCATAGTCTCCTGGATAGAGAACATAACCTCAATGGCCGGTGGATCCTGTGGGGCTGCGGCCTGCTAAAGCTGCCCCTGCTGAACTGGGACTGCTGGAATGGGTGGTAATACTACCATTTGCGGTGGTGCTGGGAGGGCGGCGGGAAACATAGGTCTCTGCGGCTCCTGTCAAGCACCCTGCTGCTGTGGGGCCCTGCCCCTATCCGGACAGTCCTGGCATTTATGGCCAGTCTTTCCATAAACGTAACACTTCCCCGGGAAGTTCCCCCTCTCTGTCCCTGCTGCCCCCGACCCTGGTGGCCATTACCATTCCTCCCCTGGCCCTGCTGAAACTGCTGTTGACCATTCTGACCCGCTAGTTCTGATGGCCGTTTCGACCCTGATGGCCCTGTCGGAAACCTCCATGTCCATGCCTGAAATTTCCCGATCTGAATCTCTTGTGATCCCCCTGCTGGTCACCCTAGTCACCTTATCCCTGCCCCTGAACAGATTGTGCCCCACTGGCACCATTTCCTCCAGTTCTGCCTAGATGGCTGGACTCTCCCGATCTCTTGCTCTCAGCCATGTGAAAGCGGTGATCCTGGCAGTGTAACAGTGCAGCGTTAACCACATCAGAGTAAGTGGCCAATAATAGATTCCCCAACACATGCTAACGGATCCTCCAATTCAACTCGTTTGTAAACTTCTGAATCTTTTTCTCTTCTGTCGGTATCTCATCCGAAACAATATTCAGAAAATTAGTGAATTCGGCCTCATACTCGGCCATAGTCTTACCCTCCTTCTTGAGGCTCATCAACTTCCTTCTCATCTCCGTGTGAACAGCTGACGGAAAATACTTGCGGTCGAACCTCACCCAAAACTCCTGGATCGTGAGAGTATCTCTCTCCTCCACGGTGGTAATAGACTCCCACCACTGCAGTGCAGACCCTACTAACTTAAAGGTAGCTAGTATCTGCTTCTGGACATCGGTGCACTCATAAATCCTCAAGTGCCGCTGAGTGTCTTTCCTCCACTGACTTGAAACCACAACATCGGAGCTACCTGCGAACTCCGGTGGGTGTGCTTTCTGAAAAGCATCACGTACACGTTCCCAAGAAAATGGGAATGCATGTGCCTGAACTGGCGCGGCTACTGGCGCCTGAGGTGGTGCCTGCTGAACTACGGCTAGTGCGGCATTTACCGTCTGGGCCACAATGGTTGCAACCTCGGCGGCATGCATCGTGCCCTAAACTGGTGCGGGCTGTGGTTCTGGCGTTGCATCCCTGGAAACCCATTGTGCACGTTGTGGAGGCATCTGAAATAAGAATAAAGTTTATAAGTTCACAGTTATAAACTCAAAATAGCTGAAGAACGTAGCATATACAAGAGAATACAACAGTCCTAAAATATAGGACACTACATCTAAGAAAGATCAGCGGAAACATAATAAGCCGTACAGATCCTAAAGGACACTAGAACCTGATGCTCTGATACCACCTGTGACACCCCGACTAATTAAATACCGGGTAGCTACTCCTTTATTGAATTAAATCAAAATGCCATGTTGGCTCAGTTAACAGCATCACTGTCGAAAACATGTTTATAATTTCTAACCACCTAATATTTAAAAGTAAGATGCCAAATTTTAAATTAAGTCTGATTAAAATACAGTAAAAGGATAATGAAAGAATAACAACCATTCACCATAACGAAGCAATAGGATAACCAACAAAATGATAATAAGTCTGGAGGAAAACTCCTCACAACAATCCCACAACTGAATAAGTAAAACAATTTATCCTGAATTAATTACATGCGAAAAGTCTGAAAATCTGAAATAGGAAAATGTTTCTAATAGAAATGGGCGACATGCCCTACAACTGAAGAAAGCTGAATATAGAGTCAAGATAGATGAAGCGTCTACTAGCAAAGTCCTGTAACTTCCACAAACAGCTACAACTCGTCATCTGGATGAGGATCCTAAGCATGGTGTCCTTGTGGCTGGGAACCTAAAAATGGTTTTTACAAAAATAGATTTAAAAGAAAACGGGTTAGAGCCCGAAAGTGGAGAGTATTTTAAAAATAGCAAGTGCTTTAATGACATTAAAACAATGATTGCAAAATACATGTTAGGACGTGCACTCGCATGAAATACTCACCTCTCAACTAATTGTGCACTCCTAACGAATAGCACCCATCTAAGTGATATATATATCTAACTGACATGAGTTCTATCCTTTCTACTCGGTTCTCATTGTACATTCTAACGTCATCAATTAAGTAGAGGGCTTTACTTAAACTCAGATTCTCAATTATTAGCAATATAATTCATTACGGGTTATACCTTTATAGTTACTCAAAGCGTTTTAGTATTTATACTCACAATACCAACATGAAAGGTCTCATTAATTTAAGTGTATATTATTCACGTCATAAATATATAATACAAGCACCCCGAGACTAAGCTGCGGTGCACACATACTCTGATATCCATCCCGGTACATCACGTACATACGGATCACGCATTCCGAATCTCTCTAGAATCGTTATCAGATAACAACAATCACAAATAATGGAGGCGAACATAGTCACATCACATGGGTCACGCAAATACCTACGCTCCCACGATCAGCAGACTTATTAACATCCCAATAAGTCCTTCTCTGACCTATGTTCTCGAGGTACCAATCTAAATCCCCCCCGTAGGCACACAAAGATTAGATGGCCCTAAGCGAAAGCAAACCTCCCGTGATAGCAAGTATGGTAGGTATGTCATACACATAAAATCATATACATATACTAAGTATGCACACATCTTAATAATCACCATAATTTATTTGTGGTACACTTCTCATTCTCGTACCGACTTATAATGTTACACAATTCCCATGTTCGCGATTAATTCAATTATTTAAGCCGACAATAATTCTCGCATCGTATTAGTCACTCATGTCCTATTCCAAAATTTCCATTCAATTTAAATCACACTTCTATGTTTTACTCTTCAATATATCCAAATATCCCATCTATATCAATTTATCATCAAGGGAATGTTATCTCTACAATTAAACAAGGTTACGGGACACGCGGAATCAAAACAGGCCAAAAAGCCTAAGCTGTCAGCTCGTTAGAAGTCTCGTTCAAACGAGGCTGTTCGAACGAGAGTTCGTTCGAACGAACTGGGCATCTAATGAGATCTCGTTCGAATGAAAGGAATGGAATGAACATACCTCTCGTTAGAAGGAAAACTGTCAACTCGTTAGAATCTCGTTCGAACGACCTGGGCAGGTCTTCTAACGAGAGGCTAGTTTCGAGCCCAACATTTCCTTTTTTTGTTTTTCCAACTTTCTACACCTCTAATCCCATATACAATTCGTCCCAACAACATTTTAAGGTTTCTAATACACACTAAACATTCGTAGGTTATAATTAAACATTATTATAGGGCCAAATCTTCCTAAACATCATCAAATCCTCAAATCCCCTCAGTTTTCCCCAAATCCCATGAACATGAACCCTAGAAAATTATATTCATCCATAGACATAACTAAATCCGTTTTGTTTATGATATAAAAGATGTATTTTCATCTGAATAATCACCCTAACATTGATCTACATGCAATCTACTCATAAAATTATAAATATCTAAATTATATTCAATGGGTTTTTATCATTCTCCAAGAACAATACAATTTCATAAATTTCCTACGCATGGAAGAAGCATTCTTTGCAAAAATGAAATTAAACCAATTGCCTCTAATCTTTCTCTGAATTTGAGGTTGAATCTTGAAGGTTGAATTGTCCTCTCTCTCTCTCTCTGCAGAATTCTCTTCTCCTTATCTCTACAAATTTCTTCTCTAAGGATGACAATGGAGGTGGAGGTTGGTTTTTGGCAAGTTTAAGGTTTTCTAAACTTCTCCCGTAGCCCACTACCTAGATTGGGGTTGGAAATGGCTTAGTGGGTTAAGACTAGGTCAGATTTTTAACTCTAATTTTCGTGGGTTTTAATTCCCAAAATTCCAAAATTACCAAACTACCCTTCTAAGTTACCGGTATGGCCTAAAAATGCCCGGGACCCAAACTAAACCCCCGGCTAGTGTTTTCTGACTATTTCGACCATTTCGGATGCGTTAGCGCACTCAAAACGACCATACGGTTAATTGAAATAAAATTCACTTTTTAATTAATGTAATTATATTCCTGACGCGACTGTCACACGCGTCCCAACAAAATTTCCAAATTGCCGTATTTCAATCTCACGACAAATTTCATAATTCAATATTCATATAGCCATATATACTCATTAAAATCAAATACCAGCTCGCATCTCGTTAGTAGTTTTATCCGGATTAATTTCCAATTAATACGCATTTAATTCAATTAATCCCATAAATAAATACCATAAAAATACGGGGTATTACAATATAACCCTTAGAATTTCGTGGGTTTAATTACCCATAATTGCGAAATGTCCAGAACGCCCTCCCGGGGTACTAATTAGGCCTAAAAACGCCCTGAGACCCAAACTAAACCCCCGGGTACACTTTTCTGACTATCTCGACCCTTCCGGACGCGTTGGCGCACTCAAAATGACCATACGAACCACTTATAAAATATTCACTTTTATTTATCAATATTTAGTCCCGACACTACACAGGCGCGTCCCGACTCTAATTTCCAAAATTGTCATTTTATTCACTCGTGACATTTAATATAACCAATATTATATATTACTTTGCTCATTAGTAATATTCAACAAATTTTCCCGTAATTACTAACTCTCATCACGTTAATAATTATAACATAATTAATTTCTGGATTTTTATTAAATAATTAATTCACATTAAATTTAATAAATCCCCAAATTAATATAGCATAAAAATACGGGGTATTACATACTTCCCCCCTAATAACGGAATTTTGTCCCGAAATTCGAAAAATAAGGCATACCTGGTAAGAACAAATCTTGGATATCTCTCGCGCATATCGGCCTCGCGCTCCCAAGTGGATTCCTCCACATTATGATGCTCCCACTGGACCCGTACAAGTGGAACTATCTTCGACCTCAATCTCCTCTCACTATAGTCTAGGATAGCCACCGGTCTCTCCTCGTAAGAGCTATCAGGTTGTAAGTCAATCTCATCTATCGCGGTATGAGTATGTGCCATATCATCCCGAAGATACCGTCTCAACGACGAGATGTGGAATACATCATGAATGCGATGCAAATGTTCTGGAAGTCCCAATCTGTATGCTACCGGCCCAATCCTCTCAATGATGGGAAATGGTCCCACGTACCTCGGGGCCAATTTCCCCTTCTTCCCAAACCTCATCACTCCTTTCATAGGAGATACACACAGTAACACTTGGTCCCCCACATTAAACTCCCGGATGAACCGTTTCGCATCCGCGTAGCTCTTCTGCATGTCCTGGGCTACTCGAATGCGACTCCTGATCATCTCAATCCTCGCGGAGGTTTCCTAAATCACCTCCGGTCCAAGCAACTTGTTATCCCTCACCTCAAGCCAACATGTTGGAGAACGACAAGGCCTGCAATACAAAGCCTCATATGGCGCCATACCAATCGTAAACTGATAAGAGTTATTATAAGCAAACTCTACCAGTGGAAGATGTGGCTCCCAACCTCCTCCAAAATCAAGAACACACATTCGTAGAATATCCTCTAACATCTAATTTATACGCTCTTTCTGTCCATCTGTCTGTGGGTGATAAGCTGAACTCAACCTCAACTCAGTACCCATAGCCTCCTGAAAGCTTTCCCAAAAACGCGACACGAAAATCTTGTCCCTATCTGACACAATATTCAGGGGCACCCCATGTAATCTGACAACCTCGGCAATGAGCAACTACGGACACTGACCTGTGGTATAATCTGTCCGCACCGGCAGAAAATGAGCCACCTTGGTCAAATGGTCTACAATCACCCAGATGGAGTCGTGGCCCCGCTGTAATAAAATCCATGATAATACTCTACCACTTCCATGCGGGTACTTCCAATGGCTGAAGCAATCCTGACGGTTTCTGATGGTCCACCTTTACCAATTGGCAGGTAGAACACTTGGACACAAACTCAGTAATGTCCTTCTTCATCCCACTCCACCAGTATTGCCTCCTCATATCCTGATACATCTTATCTCCTCTAGGATGTACTGCAAATTGAGACCCGTGAGGCTGGGTCATCATTGCATGACGTAATTCTGCTCCTTCTGGAACCACCAATCTCACATTAAACCTCAAACCCCCATCAGAACTAACAGAGTAGGACTCAACACCCTCAGCTAAAAGTCGTACAATCTACTCCTGGAAAACGGGTCTGTGGTCTGTGCCTGTATCACCCTTGTAACAATATCGGGTGTGACTGTCATAACAGATATGAAGGAACGAGCTAATGCGTCCTGGTGGCCTAACTCCTTCCACTTTGCTTTCCAGACGTCCGCTACCTCGTCTACCGGTCTACGTCTCAACGCATCAGCAACTACGTTGGCCTTTCCCGGATGATACTGTATGTCAAACTGATAGTCCTTCGCAAACTCTAACCATCTACGCTGTCGCATATTCAGCTCTCGCTGAGTGAATAGGTACTGCAGTGACTTGTGGTCTGTGAACAAGTGGAATTTCTCCCCCAATAAGTAGTGCCTCCATATCCTCAATGCAAAAATGACCGCCGCTAACAACAGGTCGTGCGTGGGGTAATTCTTCTCATGCGGATTAACCTTGGGGGAGGCAAAAGCTATAGCCTTCTCCTCCTGCCGAAGTACTCCCCCAAGTCCCCGTAAAGAGGCATCGGTGTAAACTAGGTACTCAACACCCGACTTTGGTAAAGCAAGAACTGGTGCTGAAGTAAGCTTGTCTTTCAGCTCATTGAAAGATAATTGACAAGCATCATCCCAAACATATGGTACCCCTTTGCGAGTCAGGTTCGTCAATGGGCCAGCTATTTTGGAGAATCCCCGAATGAATCTTTTGTAGTATCCGGCTAACCCCAAGAAACTACGCACTTCCGTCGGTGTCGTGGGTTGTCCCCACTCCCTCACCGCTGACACTTTACTCGGGTCAACTGCAATCCCCTGCTCAAAAACAACATGGCCCAAGAACTGTACTTCTCGCAACCAGAATCCGCACTTCTCGTACTTAGCATATAACTGATGCTCTCGTAGAGTCTGAAGAATCTACCTCAAATGCTCGGCGTGCTCCTCCTCGGAGTGTGAATATATCAAAATGTCATTCTAAAGATGATGACAAACTGATCCAAGAACTCTTTGAATACTCGGTTCATTAAGTCCATGAATACGGCTGGAGCATTTATGAGACCAAAGGGCATCACCCTGAACTCGTAAGACCCATATCTCGTCAAGAAGGCTGTTTTTGAAACATCCTGCTCTCTAATACGTAGCTGGTGGTACACTGACCTCATATCTATCTTCGAAAAGAAAGTTGATCCCCTCAGCTGGTCGAGCAGATCATCGATTCGAGGCAACGGATACTTATTCCGTATCGTGACCATGTTCAACTCCCGGTAGTCCACACATAACCTCAGTGAACCATCTCTCTTCTACACAAACAAGACTGGAGCGCCCCAAGGTGAGGTAATCCTGCGAATGAAGCCCTGACCTAACAGCTGCTCTATCTGATCTCGTAACTCTCGTATCTCCGTCGGAGCCATATGGTATGGAGCGCGTGCTATAGGTCTCGTATCTGACAATAAATCTATGACAAAGTCTATCTCTCGACTGGGGGGTAGGCCTGGTATTTCCTGGAATACATCGGAATACTCACGAACGACTGGGATCGAGTCTAAAGGAATCACAATCTCCTTAGGGGCATCCTCCTCTATATAATACAAATGAGTGGTCGAACCTCCCTCTGGGCGAGGCATTGCCACTACAAACATTTCTTGCCCCAGAATGGCAAAAATAATGGTCCCACCGAAGCAATCAATCATGGCTTTCTAAGTTGCGAGCCAATCCATACCAATAATAACATCATGCTCATGCATATCTAAGACTAACATGTCTGCAGGTAATACCAAACTACCAATCTCTACCCCCACTCCCCGGCATATAAAGAATATAAGCGACCCACTCCCCAGTGGTGAGTCTACACACGTCACTGTGCTCTCTGCTGTGGCTAACAACCCTAAGGCCTTCGCAAAATGCGTAGCTATAAAACAATGCATCGCCCCGGTATCAAACAAAACCCGACCCATAGTACCATGGATAGGAAACATACCTTCAATCGCGGGTGGTGCCTGTGGAGCTGCTGCCTGGTGGACATTATAGACACGTCCGTACTATAACTGTCCCTGCTGTACTGGAGCTGCTGGAATGGATGGTAGGGCTGGCACCTGGGCTGGAGCTGGGAGGGCAGCCAGAAAAAGTGGTCTCTGTGGCTCATTACGGGCACCCTGCTGCTGTGGGGCCCTATCTCCCTCCGAACAATCCTGGCGCCTATGGTCGTGTCTACCACACCCAAAACATCATCCTTTGAAGTTTCCTCCCCTCTGACCCTATTGACCATGGCCCTGCTGGCCGTTTACCTCCCCGCCACTAGCCCTGCTGGCCCTGATGAACACGCTGTTGCCCCTATTGGCCCTGCTGCTGACCCTTTTGTCGGTGTTGGCCTTGCTGGCCCTGATGATTAGGCTGGCCCTACTGACCCTGCCTATAACCCCTGAATCCCAACTTGGAATCACCTGAACGAAATCTCTTAGCAGGGTTCCCCTGATGGAAACTCTGCTCGTGCTGACGAGTCTGTCCATGAGATGGTGCCCCATTAGCACTATTACCGCGGGTCCTGCCCTGCTGGCTGGACTCTCCTGCTCTCTTGCTTCCCTACAGATGGAAGTGGTGATCCTGGCAATGTAGTAACGCAGCATTGAGTACATCAGTAAAAGTACTCATAGATAGATTCCCTATAAGATGCTGACGGACCCTCCAAGCTAACCCGTCCACAAACAACATAATCTTCTTGCCCTCAGTGGGTGCCTCATCTGGCATGATGGTGAGAAGTCTCGTGAACTCCTCCTCATATTTAGCTACGGTAGAATTCTCCTGTTTCAAATTCAGTAATTTCCGCCTCATCTTAGTCTGCACGGTGGGTGGAAAATACTTGCGGTCAAACCGCTCCCAGAATAAATGAATAGGGATCGTGTCCCTCTCCTCCAATGTGGTAGTGGATTTCAACCACTGCAAAGTGGCCCCCACCAGCTTAAAGTAAGCCAATAACTATTTTTGCACGTCGGTGCACTCATACATACGAAGATGCCGCTGGATGTGTTTCTTCCATTGGCTGACTGTGACGATATCTGAGCTACTAGAGAACTCAGGGGGATGCTCCTTCTTAAAGGCATCCCTAACCCTCTCCCATGCAGATGGAAGCTATGCCGGTACTGGCACCACTGCCTGAATCTGGGGTGGAGCCTGCTGAACCACCGTTAGCGCGGCATTCACCGCCTGAGCAACAATGGCGGCTACTTCATTAGCATTCATAGTGCCTTGTGCCGGAGCTGCTAGCTGCTCGGCCTGGGCACGCCTATCCTCGGTGCACGTCTCGGAGGCATCTGAAACGTGAAAAAGTTTATTAGTCTACAGTCATTAACAAATCTCAAATAGCTGATGACGTAAACTTGAAAGCAAGAATACAACCATCCTAAAATAGGGCTCTATAGCAAAAATGTTAAGCTGAAAGCGAAATAAGCCGTACAGATCCTATGGACACTAGATCTGATGCTCTGATACCACTTGTGACACCCAGCCTAATTAAATACTGGGCGATCACTCCTTTATTAAATTAAAATCAAGGTGAACAGTTGGTTCATTCTTAGCATCACTGTCGTAAAATTAACTTTTTCCAAATTCACACCCTAATTAATTAAGCTAAGTCTCAAAACCATTTTTTTTAACCTTTCTAACCAAATTGTATTTTTAAAGAAAAACTTATTTGTTTAATTATTAACCACATTTTCAATAAGTAAGAACCATACCACAATTATCCTGGAAGATAATCCAATTGATTTAAACATTCAACATCCAAAATCCCAACATTTAAAACTTAATGTAAAACATACATGCTGAATAAATCCCAAAGTAATAGTACTAGAAATAACTGAAATACAAATGTCCCAATAAAACAGATAAATAGTGGAGGGTGAAACATGCCCCAATAACTGAGAATCATAGAAGTGGAATCAAGTAAATGAAATCATCTAAGCAAGTGGCCTGCAACTCCCACCTAAGCTGTAGCACGTTCCTTCCAAGGGATCCTAAGCAAGACGCCCCTGTGGCTGGGCACCTGTAGTACATATATATATATACAAGAGAGAGAGAGAGAGAGAGAGAGAGAGAGAAACGGGTCAGAGCCCGATAGTGTATATGATTTAATTTTTTTTAGCAAGTATTTAAATTGATACAGGCCAATGCAACAACATATTAGTGCGACACTCTCTTGAGAAATTCTCACATATCTTCTAATGTGCACACCTATCGCACTAACCTTCACTATGGTTTATCTCATCATATATCACGCTATATTTCCCCAATGATTTAACTTATCATAGGTTATTCGCAGGATTCAAAATTTAACGATTCAATTGTTTGAAAAGAATATTTCAATTAGTGACCAAAGTTCTCATTCTAACTTTATTAGTCAATAAAGTTTTCTAGTGTCATATTATACTTTCTTAAAACAAGTATTTACAAATTTGAGTCATCAACCATGTCCTACATATCAAATCACAGTAGGCAGTTCCAGATTTCAGAATTTCATATATATATTAACTACTCGTAAAATATATATATATCATAACAGCACCCCAAATAAAAACTATGGTGCGGGAATACTCTACTATCCAAACGCCGTATCACTCGTATTAAGGGGAATACAAATTCGGAATCACTCTCGAATTGTATTAACACATACACAACAATATTGAGGCGAAGCATAGATTCCAAGTCTCTAAGAGGATGGCTCATACCCGCGTCTCTTAGGACCGTCTGAACTATCAAATCGATAGCCTGTACTAAGGATATCTATCTCCTAGGGTACAAATCAATATCCTCCATAAGGCACACGGGATAAGACCGTCCCAGCGCGGTAACCATGGGATAGCAAGTAGCGTGGGTATGATTTTCACACATAGATAGTATATGCATACACAATCATATAACTATACTAACATTACCATATCAATATTAGGTATATCTCAAATCCCATATTTACGACATTTATCCTTATTTCCACATTATTAGAATCGCGTATAAGGGTTCATCTCTAACCTTAATTCGAAGGATTCTTCCAACTTATTACGTAACTCTCATGGACTCTATCCTCCCAAGTATAAAATTCAGTAGGTGTCCTTTTTATGTTCCAACGTAACTCTCTTATGCATTTCCCCCTTTAATACATAAATTCATCGGCCCTTAAGTAATTATCCCCGAAAATACAATTCTCATCTCATATTAAAAGTCCCAAAATTATTCATATGTCTTACTGATCTTCCCTATCTCCCAAAACAGTTTATTAAGGATGTCCAAGAATTATTTCACATTAAATTGAATCTAACTAACTTAAAAAGGGAAATAGGAGTCTGCCAGGAGGGGTCGATCGATCGAGGTCTGGGGCTCGATCGAGCGAACCTTCGATCGATCGAAGCTCTGGGCTCGATTGATCGATCAAGCAGGTATTGCGATTTCTGCAGTTTTGAAGTTTGGGTTCAAACACATATCTTCATCCAAATTCAAGTTTTACATTCCCAAACGTCCAAAGATTCATACTACTAACATTATATCATCATACTAGGTATTTCCAACGTAAAGCATGTGGATTTCTATCACTAAACATGGATTAATAGCCCAAAAATTTATATAATTATCAAGAACCCTAGGAATCTCTTAAACATGGTTCAAATCTGATTTTTCCCAGAATTTTCTTATTATAAACATCATAATTTCGTGGTTAAGTCCTCTACATGACAAGGGTTTCCAGAATTTTTCATTTAAACCATAACTACATGGATTTTCCTATCTCAAATTGGGTTTTCCTTCAATATAATTCCTCCTAATCATCCCTAAACTAATATGAAAGATGCATCAACGAAATAAGCAAGATAAACACTTGCCTGGGATTTTTGGTGTTCTGATTTGCAGATGATTTTGGTGTGGTTGCGTTCCCCGTCGCGCGATCTACGCGTTGGTGGTGGTGGCGGTGCAAACGAATGGATTTTGGGCCTTGGATTGCCTTGAGAGCTCTCTCCTTTCCTCTCCTATGGACGTCACTTGTCTTTGGCTGTTCTAAACCTAGAAGGCAACCTTAGACATCTGATATAACCTTTAGAATTTCGTGGGTTTAATTACCCATAATTGCAAAATGTCCAAAATGCCCTCCCGGGGTACTAATTTGGCCTAAAAACGCCTCGAGACCCAAACTAAACCCCCGGGTACACTTTTCTGACTATCTCGACCCTTCCAGATGCGTTGGCGCACTCAAAATGACCATATGAACAACTTATAAAATATTAACTTTTATTTATCAATATTTAGTCCCGACTCAAATTTTCAAAATTGTCATTTTATTCACTCATGACATTCAATATAACCAATATTATATATTACTTTTCTCATTAGTAATATTCAACAAATTTTCCCATAATTACTAACTCTCATCACGTTAATAATTATAACATAATTAGTTTCCAGATTTTTATTAAATAATTAATTCACATTAAATTTAATAAATCCCCAAATTAATATAGCATAAAAATATGGGATATTACAATGGTTCAAGGACATACGGTTTCAAGGCTCAAGGAAAAAACTGGTCCCTCTCTCTCAACTCACTTTCAAGGTTACAAAGGTTCAGATCGGGTTCAGATGGTTCCGATTTGAAGGCAAACGATTCCCCTTTTTAGTTTTTTTTGGAATGGTTCCAATTTGTTTCAAATGGTTTTGGGTCTGTCAAAATGGTTTCGATTTATTTAAATATTTTTTGTATTTATTGGATTTTGCAGGTTTAACATATGTTCGTGAATGTATTGTGATTTTACAGGTTTATTGGATTTGTGGTATTTATTGAAAGTGTTATTTTGCATCTTTGATTTTATTTTTTGGATTACTTGGACCCCTGAGATTGAGTGTGTATTTGGTGACTTCTCTCTCTCTCTCTCTCTCTCTCTCTCACATACCCACACGCCCGTTTGTTGTAAAGATTCAGGATTGTGTTAAATAAATGGTAAAATAATGAATTTTCAAACCGGGTAGAAATGATCCACATAACAACAATCCAGGTGGCTATCTACCCGATATGTGTCTGTTTAATTTTTCTATTTCCATCTTACTCAAAATAATGAGAAAATGTCAAGATTTTTACTTTTTGCAGGTTTTTCAAGCAACCTAATAGTAAAGTTTTTCAAGGACTCAAAATATTGATTAGGGTTTGATTTTACTGTTCCTATAGTTTAATCATCTCACACATTTTTATTTTTTCTTATTTGTAGCTTAATCATCTCAGCAATCTACATCTCAATTTGCTGGCATTGAGCTTAAGGTCTCTTATCTGATTTTTTTTTATATCTTGGGTCTTTGGGGGATTTACCAAAATTTAATGTATGTTTTTTCTTTTGATTCAAGATTACTTTTAAGGCTTCAAATTTTTAGGACTTTTTTCAGGGTTTTCCGTATCTATTGTCTTAATTGTATTAAAAGAGGTTTAATTGGAGTTGTCACTTATCCGAGTATGGTGTATCAAAGAAATAAATCGTGTAATCTATCTTTTTGTTTGTTTGGACATGATATCCTCTCTATTTTTTTTGTTTAAATAAACTAAGATAGAAGAATTGAGATAATATTCTTTTTTCATATAATAAACCTTTTAATGGCTTAATTTAATTTTATGGAAAAAATTGTAGAAACTAAAATTGAGCCTAATTCCAATGTTTCAATCTTAGTAGTAATGTTTGATTCTAGTAGTCATCGCGTTCATTGGGAGAAAGTGCGAATATATAAATGCTTTTAGGATAATTTGTTTGTATTAATGTTTATGCATTGATTATTTCTCTATTTCTAGGCCTTAGATAATGACAAAATGAGCAACGAGTAAATGTGGAAAATGATAATTGAGTAAATGTGGCAGATGTTAAATATTTTATTGTGCTTGAAAAATGAAGTTTATTTATTTTTTGTGCAATTTAAATTCCAACCAGATAACAAGTTATGGTATTATTAATTAGTTGTGTCGTGCCTTGTGTTCTCGCGTTTTAATTCGACGGCGTTCATGTTTTACCAAAAAAATTGATATCTCTTTCATTGAATTATCTTTGTTTTAGGTATAAAAAATGATATTTATTTCGTGTTTTGTAAAAAAATATATTGTATCGTGTCCCTTTTATTTAGGTGCAATTAGTTTTGATTAAAAAAAAACAATATTTTATGTAATACCCTGTCATGATGCATTTTAATTTGGTTGTGAACGTGTTTGATAACAAAATAATATCAGGTGTCATGTCGGGTTTTTTTGGGTCATGTTTGTGTTAATTAAGAAATAAAATTTTGTGTCATGTCGCGTTTTAATTGGATTGTTTTCGCGTTTGGTAAAAAAGTAAGATTTCAATTAATATTGCTTTTATTTGGGTTGTTCGTCGTGCTTGTCAAAAATAAAATTATGTATTTATGTAGTGTTTTAATCGTGTCATGTCCGTGCTCCATAGTGGTATGCAAATGTCTTTTAATTATCAATAGTGGTATGCAAATGTCAGATGACCCTATTAATATAAGAAAATCCGAATATATACATTTTTACTTTATGGTTAAATTAAATATAATTTATAAAAACTTAACTGAGTTCCAATAATTTTATTTATTTATTACCGTGTCATCGACACGGGTACAAAATATCACGGGAACAATTTTATCGTCGTTATCTATTATATTTTATTGGTTTGTCGCTTATATAATTTGAAATCATTAAGGGTCCACACATTAAGGGTTCGAAACGTTTTTCCAACCGTGCTTGGGTGTAATCATTATTAGGAAATATTCATAATGTTTTTACAACCGTGCCATCGCCACGGGCATACCCTAGTATATATATGGCGTGGATGTATATACCTTGTGTAATGGTTTGTATATATGATGTGACTGAATGTATATGTATCTGGTGTTTATGATATATACATTATGCTAATCATACTCATCTAATGCTATCGAGGGAGTTACGCGATGTGAGTGGATCCCCTTGTCTTGAGGAATAGGGAGAGTATAATCCCCAAGTCATAGCGTCCATTATTTATATTGTGTGATTTTTATTAGGGGAGATATGTTGTGGGTATGTCTCGTTATCATTCCCGGTGAGGAACTATGGTCGCTTCCCATTCGTTACAATTAGGTTTTTACCAGGTCGGTGTGAGCTAGTCTGACTACTGGTAACCTTAGGACATGTGAGAGACTCCTTGGAAGTTGATAGCATGGCAGGGAATATTATTATACATATATTATGTTTCTTATATATGTATACTTGTTAGAGAATGATAAATCATGTATAATGCGTGCGAGTAAAATTATACAATCTTTGTAGATAGTGTGTGATATCTTAATATTATGTGACAACCCGCAATCCGAGATAAGGGGTGGCCAGCCCGATACTCAAACATAACAGGAATCATGGATGGATATCATTCTCAGCATCACAATATAGACTGACTATACGGGAAAACCACCCAATAAATCAGAAGACGGGTTGCCAAAAAGTGTAAAATTTTAAAAATGCAGTTATGAAAATTAAATTTAAACAACCCAATCTGATAAGCAAGTGGAATTCCACAAGAGTATAAATATTACGACTAAAGCGAATGTAAACAAGAGGACCGAATAGGCTGTCGGTCCACATCTACATACAACGAAATACAACAATTTAAGTATCTTACATAATACATTCATTAATCAAATACAAATTATTTGGGCCACACGCCCGAGTGACAGGACCCGATCATATCTAGAATAACAAGAATAAAAGAGTCTAATACAACGTCCTGTAATAACCCGCAAAATCTTACAGCTCGTCAAAAGTGAAGGGAAATTGGGAAAGTCAAGTCGGGCGTCCTTGCGGTGGAGCCCCTGAGCGTATATAATAATATATATACAACAAGGAAAGTAAACCGGTTAGGGCCGGGTTCTATATGATTACTAGAAGAATAAAAAGCATGATAGAAATGAATAGTTATACATGAATGATAAGGATGATAGTATGACATGCTATCTACAAATACAAACAAGAATTGAAAGTAAAGAACTTTAATTTAAAACCCTTCTTTAATAATACAATTTCCATTTCCTTCTGACATTCCTTATTAGGAATAAAACCATTTTCGGTTTAAATCAAGGAGTTATAACTTCTATGCATTAATCAAAACTTCCCATTTTATATTTCCATTCCTCATTAGGAATATCATTTACATCAAGTGCTCTTTATGGCACATATATTATTCCCGTGCTCTTCATTGCACATATCTATGCTCTATATGGCATTTAACATACGCTCTTTGTGGCGTTTATCAACCATCAAGTCCAACTTGATGAAAATATAGTTATATTCATATACATATAACGATATCTAAGACCGCCCGTCCGGGTTTCCCCACTGTGCGCGCCCCTAAATGACCATCATCTTCCAGGGCCTAACATAAGACAACCTGGGCACCTATCGCAATACGTCGGGAAGCAGCCATGAGCCTGCGGGATAGTCAAGACCACACCCGGAATCTCCTACCCATCACAGAAAATATAACAATAAGCGCTCCCATGGCCTAGGACTATATCCACCCTGCATTCATTAGCCAGGGGGCTTCACCTCACGAGCGAACTTCCCTTATGATGTCATTTAGAGAGGTGTGTAATAGTAAATTAACATTTACATTTTATCATCATATTCATTACCAATTCCATTTCCATTAATCATGAGATTGGTTCTTTTTATTTAAACCTAACATCATTAAACAACGGGGTTCATTCTAGTTGAACCTATCATCTTTAAACTCCTATGGGTTCATTTTATGCGAACCTAATTCCCATTGAACATTATCATTTATTTTACCTCAAATTACAATTCCAGGCTAGGTCTCAAAATGATCATTATGATCCTAGAAATTCCCAAAGTTCATATAAATTGATAAGCCCATAAGTCTCCAAGTTGGGCATTTAACTTCCAAACTTCTAAAAGTTTGAATAAAAGAAGTAATGCCTTAACATTACTTTAAACCTCCCCGAAGTAAACCCTAGATGAACCCATTTCTAGTCCAGGGTAACGACCAAACTCCATAACTACTCTAGAACTCTAAGTTTATTTCTTTAAAGAGGCTTCCTAGGTCCTAATCCTAAAGAATAAGGATGAAAACTAAAAGGAAAAAAAAAGACCCCAAAACTGCTAAAACCGAATCGATTCGCCCCAGCGAATCGGTTCGGACAACAAACTTAAGTTTCTGCAAATGCCAAATCGATTCGGTCTTAATCCGAATCGATTCGGATATCAAGACCTGGGATTCTGCATCTATGCGAATCAATTCGCCCAAGGGGCTGAATCGATTCTCCCCTGCGGAATAGCCAAGTTTGGCTATGGAGTTCTAAACTCCAAATCACTACCAAACCCAAAACCAACCAAACCAACCTCCACTTATACATCCTAAATGTATATAGCTATCATCTTTAATGCAATATATCATCCAAATCAGCTCCTAAGGGTTATTACCCAATTAATCTACCAAAACCCTAACTAAAATTTATTCATAACAATCCACAACAAATCATTCAATTTAATCCACTTAAATCATATAAGAGCAAGTAAGTTACTTGCCTCAAGGTAGGAAGATCAGATTTGATGAAGATGAAAGCAAGAACAAACTCCAAATCTTCAATCTCTCTCTTTCTCCAAAGCTTTCTTCCTCTCTCTCTTTCTCTCTAAGTTAACAAATTGGGGCATAAAAGGAATGGTAAGTCTTAGCAAGACTAAATCGGGCCATAAATCTAAAATGTCCAACTCTAATAACTAATGCGCGATAAAATAATACGCGATATCACTATTTAAGCCAAAACCAGTCAAAAGTATCCGAAATGCCAAAATACAATATGGCACTTATTTTGACTGTCTCACACCTACCGGGACTAACTACACTATCCAAATTATCATTTGGAAATTTTATAACTCATTTTACTTCCGGTTTCATAATAAACCAAAATGTCATTTTAAATCCTTATGACATAAAAATCACCACATGAACATTTTCTCTACTCATGGGGTAACTATACAACATTTCGGTAAATATTGACCTTGACATAACAAATTAATATTTACTCAACATCTATCATTTTAAAATTAGCCACTACACATTGTAAATAAACATAAAGTGGGCTATCAGAAGAGAGGGTTATTACATACTCCCCCCCTTAAGAGGGAATTTTGCCCCCAAAATTCAGGTATACCTCACAAGAAGAAGTGCGGATGCTATTCCCGCAAGTCATCCTTGCGACCCTATGTTGATTTCTCGACACTATGCTGACTATATAGAACTCATCCCCCAAGGTACTACCAGCGATCCCAAACATAACTCTACGCTCTAAGATAGCAACCGACTACATCTAATAAGAACCGTCACGTTGCACCTTCTTCAAAAGGAATGTGCATAAAGGCACCATCGTATCTCTCGTACTCCCTAGCATGAGAGACAAGGAACAAATTATGAACTTTCCACAAAATGTTTCAATAAAGCGAGCTAATAGGTTACCGGACCCACCGCAACATTTCTAGGAAAGGTACAACATCATGCGGTGCAAGTTTTCCTTTTTCTACTTGAAACGCTTAATGCCCTTCACAAGCGATAACCACCACAACTCTTGGTCTAATGACCTCAAACTCCAGATGCCTTCTTCCCGCATCGACTGAGCTCTTTTCATCGATCTTGGTTATACGAGAGACCCATCATCTCTCCCTTCTAACCAACAAGTGGGGAATCAACAAAGCCTACCATACAAGGCTTCTCCTACAGCGCCGTCATAATAGTGATTCGACACAGATTCTTACAAGCGAATTCAATGAGCAGAAGACATTGTTCCCGATAATTCTTAAAGTTAAGCACGCATAAAAGGAGTATATGCCCCAACATATGGTTTATTCTATTGGTCTGGCCATTTGGGAACAATGATAAGAAGTGATTAACCATAATTCGCTTCCCATGACTTCTTCAAAACTTGCCAAGAATGAGAAACAGAAGTCTTATTCTAGTCAGGACTATAATCAAGGGCCCCCCACGCAGTACAACAACCTTACTATGCCCAGCCAATAATACTAGCAACGTACAACTTAGCACATTTCTTCATTACCTTGATGAACCGAAACGTTAGAACCGTGTGATTTCTCCATATCTGTTTTACTTAAGTCCCTTTTGTTCGGGACAAAATTCTCTTACGGGAACGCACCCCACCCTCAATGTCAAAAGAGCAGAGTTCTGTTTCCTAAATCAGCAGCTTATTTATGGTTTTAACCGCCCTTGTTTCCTCCTGCGACATCTTGCAATGAAATATTGTTCACACGAAAGACTAAATTCTTCCCAGGAAGTAGCATCTCCCTTCCTATACAGCGATCACCCCCAAGATGGACTTCAACTTAAATAGGGGATAATACTCCTCACAAGTTTAAACTTGTGAGGCGCATCAACAATAAATCGATACTCCAGTATTATCACTCCCCCTCATGGCAGAGACTTGCTAATTGAATTTACCTTCGAGCTTAACTACATGGCTCATGGGTGCGAATCAATTCACCCCTTCGTTACCTCTGTAACACTCTACTATGAGAGGCCTCATCTCCATCAGCCTTAACTACCAACTTCTCGAAATCCTCCCACTTCTCATATCATGGAACCAGTCCCTTTTTAGAGGTTACGCATGACTTAGTCATGGTTAACTCCCAACAACCCTCCTAAACTTACATCCCATACATAAAGGCCCTATGTCCAAACAATCCTAAAGTCTATCTACCTATACCCTATCTAAGTCGTACACCTATTGCTAAGTAAATCCTTAGTGCCAAGACCTTTCTCAACTACCGACATTTGCTCGGTTTCGTGCGTGGGACGTCTCGCCGAAGCGAAATCCAAACAAGGAACCTTCCCGTTACACTACTACCTCGCGTTATCAGTGATCGAGGGGTACAGGTCTAAGACACATGTTCGGGACCGAAAAGATTCTACAGCTACGCACTATCAATTAAATAACTAAAAATTTTACAATCCAACGCACACTCTTCGTAAAACCTCATAGTTATATTCCCTATAACATATATACATCTCATTAAATAGCCTTCTTATCAAGGCATAACCCGAAGTCTCAATTCGACTTCGTACCTCGGTCTCCCACACATCGATCAGAGGAGAAAACTATATGCAGCGCTTCTATGTCGCACTTTAATAGCCGTCAATCACTCGATTCTCAGCTAAACTTTCCAATCCCACTTTCAACAATAATTTAATAAAAAAAAATAAAATAAAAGGAAAGAATAGCATATCTCCACTCACAATATCGTTAAGTGTTCATGTGGCAGAGTGTCTCGCAAAGCGAAATCCAAACAAGGAACCCCTCCGACACATGTCTACTTAACTAGTTGATCATGGAGATAGAGCGTAATACACATAAGATAAGAGAAAGGAAAGGTGGTATATCTCCACTCTCAACGCTGTTAAGGTTCACGCGTGGAGCGTCCTGCAGAAGCGGAATCCAGACAAGGAACCCCTCCTATACGCTACCACTCAACTTGTTGGTCGTGGAGATAAGGCATAGCAATCACATACTGATATCACATCATACTCAACCATGTTAAGGACGAGTAAATCGGCCTCAAGCAAAATTTAATAAGAGAAATTTCTACATACCTACAAACAAAAGAAACGAGCGAACCATTACCCATAGAACTCGATACAAATAACTCACGTATCTCTGAGTAAACTTACCCTCAATAACGGGCGGTGCCGACAGAGCTGGAGGAAGCATAGCCTCCTGATTATGACAAACATGCCCATACTGTAGTTGTCCCTGATGCGGAGGAACAACCATAATTGGTACCGGAGGTGGATACTGAACATCTGGCTGCTGCGGAGTCCTAGGAAACTGACCCCCAATCATCTGAGGACATTCCTTCTTGTAATGACCTGCCTCCTCACATTGGAAGCACCGTCCCTTCATGTCCTCCCGACCTCGACCTCTGATATTCCTGAACTGGGAAATGCCTCGGTCCAGATGACCCCTACCTCCAGGGCCACCCCGATCTGCCTGATGCAAAGCATCTTGTCCGTGCCTATTATTTCCACTCGCAATAAACTCTCCAAGCTTCCCTACTTGCCTCATCCCAGTATCTTTCTTGCTACCCTGCATATATAGTCGATGCTCCTGGCAATGGAGTAAGGCTGCATTCATAACCTCACCAAAAGTCTGAAAAGCTGGGTTACCCAATAAGTGTTTTCGGATTCTCCAGTTTAGACCTCCCATAAACTTCGAGATCTTCCTCTCTTCCGGAGTCACCTCATCTGGTGTAAAACTCGCTAACCGGGTGAACTCCTCCTCATACTCCGCTATAGACCTCTCCCCTTGCACTACATCTTGCAACTTCCTCTTCATCTCCCTCTGGACCGCGGGAGGAAAATACTTAAGATCAAACAAGGCCCAGAACTCAGTGATTGACATGGTGTCTCTTTGCTCTGGGGTGGTCATCGTCTCCCACCAGTGTAACGCAGATCCGACAAGCTTAAAGGAGGTAAGGACTTGTTTCTTATCCTCACTGCATTCTATCATTCGAAGGTGGCATTGCATGTTTTTCTTCCATTGATTGGCTTTAACCGCATCGGTACCTCCCTCGAATTCTGGGGGATTGCCCTTTAGAAAGGACTCCCTAACCCTTTCCCACGGAGTAAGTACCGTAGGAGCTTGAACACCTGGAGCCCATGGCAATTATTGGATCACTATGGTCATGGCGGCATTAATCGCTCCAACCACTATGCTTGCTACATCCGCAACATTAACAGTCCCTTGTAGTGGCGGTGGAGGACCTACTTCCTTCTCTACGACCTTGATACGTCTCGATGGGCGACCTCTCACATGCGGCATCTGAGATAGAAAAACAATAGTATTAAAATACTGGTTAAACAATTTATTTTGCAGAAGATCGCAAACATAAGCAACAAGAAGTCCTAGCATTAGGCTCTACATCAAAGAACGCTACGGTAGAACGAGACAAGTCCACACAGATCCTAGTACTCTAGAACCTGATGCTCTGATACCATCTGTGACAACCCGCAATCCGAGATAAGGGGTGGCCAGCCCGATACTCAAACATAACAGGAATCATGGATGGATATCATTCTCAGCATCACAATATAGACTGAGTATACGGGAAAACCACCCAATAAATCAGAAGACGGGTTGCCAAAAAGTGTAAAATTTTAAAAATGCAGTTATGAAAATTAAATTTAAACAACCCAATCTGATAAGCAAGTGGAATTCCACAAGAGTATAAATATTACGACTAAAGCGAATGTAAACAAGAGGACCGAATAGGTTGTCGGTCCACAGCTACATACAACGAAATACAACAATTTAAGTATCTTACATAATACATTCATTGATCAAATACAAATTGTTTGGGCCACACGCCCGAGTGACAGGACCCGATCATATCTAGAATAACAAGAATAAAAGCGTCTAATACAACGCCCTGTAATAACCCGAGAAATCTTACAGCTCGTCAAAAGTGAAGGGAAATTGGGAAAGTCAAGTCGGGCGTCCTTGCGGTGGAGCACCTGAGCGTATACAATAATATATATACAACAAGGAAAGTAAACCGGTCAGGGCCGGGTTCTATATGATTACCAGAAGAATAAAAAGCATGATAGAAATGAATAGTTATATATGAATGATAAGGATGATAGTATGACATGCTATCTACAAATACAAATAAGAATTGAAAGTAAAGAACTTTAATTTAAAACCCTTCTTTAATAATACAATTTCCATTTCCTTCTGACATTCCTTATTAGGAATAAAACCATTTTCGGTTTAAATCAAGGTGTTATAACTTCTATGCATTAATCAAAACTTCCCATTTTATCTTTCCATTCCTCATTAGGAATATCATTTACATCAAGTGCTCTTTATGGCACATATATTATTCCCGTGCTCTTCATGGCACATATCTATGCTCTATATGGCATTTAACCTATGCTCTTTGTGGCGTTTATCAACCATCAAGTGCAACTTGATGAAAATATAGTTATATTTATATACATAAAACGATATCTAAGACCGCCCGTCCGGGTTTCCCCACTGTGCGCGCCCCTAAATGACCATCATCTTCCAGGGCCTAACATAAGACAACCTGGGCACCTATCGCAATACGTCGGGAAGCGGCCATGAGCCTGCGGGATAGTCAAGACCACACCCAAAATCTCCTACCCATCGCATAAAATATAACAATAAGCGCTCCCATGGCCTAGGACTATATCCACCCTGCATTCATTAGCCAGGGGGCTTCACCTCACGAGCGAACTTCCCTTATGATGTCATTTAGAGAGGTGTGTAACAGTAAATTAACATTTACATTTTATCATCATATTCATTACCAATTCCATTTCCATTAATCATGAGATTGGTTCTTTTTATTTAAACCTAACATCATTAAACAACGGGGTTCATTTTAGTTGAACCTATCATCTTTAAACACCTATGGGTTCATTTTATGAGAACCTAATTCCCATCGAACATTATCATTTATTTTACCTCAAATTACAATTCCAGGCTAGGTCTCCAAATGATCATTATGATCTTAGAAATTCCCAAAGTTCATATAAATTGATAAGCCCATAAGTCTCCAAGTTGGGCATTTAACTTCCAAACTTCTAAAAGTTTGAATAAAAGAAGTAATGCCTTAACATTACTTTAAACCTCCCCGAAGTAAACCCCAGATGAACCCATTTCTAGTACAGGGTAACGACCAAACTCCATAACTACTCTAGAACTCTAAGTTTATTTCTTTAAAGAGGCCTCCTAGGTCCTAATCCTAAAGAATAAGGATGAAAATTAAAAGGAAAAAAAAAGACCCCAAAACTGCTGGAACCGAATCGATTCGGCCCATTCTCCCCAGTGAATCGATTCGCTCTCAAAGCGAATCGGTTCGGAGAACAAACTTAAGTTTCTACAAATGCCGAATCGATTCGGATATCAAGACCTGGGATTCTGCATCTATGCGAATCGATTCGCCCAAGGGGCTGAATCGATTCGCCCCTGCGGAATAGCCAAGTTTGGCTATGGAGTTCTAAACTCCAAAACTCTACCAAACCCAAAACCAACCAAACCAACCTCCACTTATACATCCTAAATCTATATAGCTATCATCTTTAATGCAATATATCATCCAAATCAGCTCCTAAGGGTTAATACCCAATTAATCTACCAAAACCCTAACTAAAATTTATTCATAACAATCCCCAACAAATCATGCAATTTAATCCACTAAAATCATATAAGAGCAAGTAAGTTACTTGCCTCAAGGTAGGAAGATCATATTTTATGAAGATGAAAGCAAGAACAAACTCCAAATCTTCAATCTCTCTCTTTCTCCAAAGCTTTCTTCCTCTCTCTCTTTCTCTCTATGTTAACAAATTGGGGCATAAAAGGAATAGTAAGTCTTAGCAAGACTAAATCAGGCCATAAGTCTAAAATGTCCAACTCTAATAACTAATGCGCGATAAAATAATACGCGATATCACTATTTAAGCCAAAACCAGTCAAAAGTGCCCGAAATGCCAAAATACACTATGGCACTTATTTTGATTATCTCACACCTACCGGGACTAACTACACTATCTAAATTATCATTTGGAAATTTTATAACTCTTTTTACTTCCGGTTTCATAATAAACCAAAATGTCATTTTAAATCCTTATGACATTAAAATCACCACATGAACATTTTCTCTACTCACGGGGTAACTATACAACATTTTGGTAAATATTGACCTTGACATAACAAATTAATATTTACTCAACATCTATCATTTTAAAATTAACCACTACACATTGTAAATAAACATAAAGTGGGCTATCAGAAGAGAGGGTTATTACATATTATAACTAGATAATGTTATAAAGATGTGTATTATGTTTTGTCTTTTGTAGCACGAGAGTGGATGAGTATACTCTTATGCCAATAGACAGGAAGTAATTGGGAGCATACTCAGGACCGAGATCCTAACAGATTCCCACGACCGACAATGTTAGGTGGCACACGAAACTTAGTGTAACGTTAGGCATGGGGAAGTGTTTGGTCCTTAGTTCTTGGGTATATATTTTATAGTGGGGGTATATTACTAGCATTAAAGATGTCGTGGGATATCTTATGCTAATAACTTTTGAAGTTAATAATTAGAAATTGAGAAAATATAATTGAGTGATATTATTGTATAAGTTTGGGTTTAAACTTAGGAGACGATAGAAGAAGTAGATAGATGGTTCTATTAGAGATAGTGAGTTACCTGAATGAAATTTATGCGTAGGATTAAGAGGATTTAGCCCTAGAATGTGTTAGGTGGCTTAGTTGAGGTTCATATGACTACGTTAGGTGCGCGCTATAGATGAGGGGTGATGTTGAGACCCAAGAGAGTGCGACACCACTATAATTTTGATATTGGGCATTCATAATTATTATGCATTTTAATTAAATTGCTAAAATTAATTTCAAACCTTGGGGTCTGACCTTTTTATATTTTCTCTCTTGCTATATTTTTATATATTTTAGGTGTCCCTGCGCAAGGGCGCTAATGATGCCTATTCTATCCAGAATCCTTGGAGCTATAGAAGATGCTAACTGTTATAGGTTTTTGTTGTAGATGCTTCCTATTATTGTCATCTAGTTAAGAATCCATTTTGTATATCGGTTATGTGTTCTTAGGGGTTGTATATTTTTAGCTCTTTTATGATCTTATCTTGAATGTTGTATTGTCTATGACCCGACAACATATTCGAGTATATATTTTGTTGTACTCGTGTTTATATTATCATGTTTTTATAGCTATCATTAATGTTGGTTTGTAGTTCTTGTATGTTATTTTCAAAAAAAATTTGGCATCCGTTTATTTTATTATGGGTGGTTAGTCCTATTTTTAGTCTGTGCGGCAGTGATGCTGAGAATGATCCACTTGAGATTCTTGTTTTATCTTGGTTAGGGCTGGCCTGTTATTAATTTAAGTTGGGTGTCACACAAATGCACAACAATATTTATAAATACAGAAAATTGATTTTACAACAGTATTTAAAAATAATGCTTAAAATATGTTTTTCGAATACTTAACTATAACACCCCACTTAAAATAATAATGGGTGGCCAGCCCTATAATACATTAAATCAAGGGTCTCAAAATGCTCAGTCTCAACATCAACTGGCGGTACTAAATAGTATAAGACTAACTACCCGATATCATATAAGCGAGGTGTTAAACTTAAATAAAACATAGAACAAACAACAAATCAACACTATAAGCTACTAACAAAGAAAAGAAAGATGTGTGTACAAGAACTATGATAAATAGAATGAATAACTACAAATGAATATACCACAAAGAAATAAACCCAAATAAGCTGTCGGGTCACAGACAATACATTTACTTGAAATGGAATAAATATAAACATTTATAAATATCCCTTGGGTACAAACCCGATATACAACTTGAATCCTACCTAGATTTTTCAAAGAGTAGGAAGCGACTCCATTCTACATCCCACAACAGTCCGCACCTGTCACGGCTCCCAAGACTCTGGATAGAAGGTCATCCGACATCCATATGGTAAGACACCTGTAGTAATATATGTATCTATAAATGCAGGAGATAAAGGTAAACGGGTCAGAGCCCGAGTTGTAAAAATATTTAGCAAGTGTGTTAACCATGAATAATAAATATAAATGCACTTATTTCATAATTAAAGTGGAATCGCACTCTCGTGAAACCCCAACTCACCTCTTATCTAACGACGTGCACCTATTCATGTTCTGAAATCTTAATTAAGTTACACCACCTATAAGGACAACCTAACTTACCATAGGCATAGCCTATACCAACAAGACCTACCTTCATATCATATCCCAAGAATCCACTCTTTCTAAACACACTTAATTATTTTTACAAACATGTATGGCATACTAGGCTTAATGGATTCCGGTTAATAATTTAATCAATTATAATTCTTAATACGTTACCCATATATATTTGGGTTGAATCATAGGATTTAATTTCTAAACAACACGCATACGATTTATTATTGACAAAAATTCTCTCCAATCTCAACATTGCACTACGTTTCGTGCGTGGGGCGTCTCGCAAAACGAAATCCAAACAAGGAACCCCCTGTTACACTACTCCTCGACAATGTCGATCCTAGAGATCCATTATGCCACACATACAATTTTACTATTACAAGTACTGAATTTAGATTTCCATATAAAAACAACTTAAAATATCCAATAATATCCTTGGGATGATGTAACCGAAATATTCCTTAAATGCAATACATCAATCCCCATCAATCTAGTACATCATAATCATCCAGGATGTACTCCATAAAGATTCCATATCCTTTCACCTATAGAATATATAAATATATATATAGGCATTTATTCTAACCATATATATATATACAATCATCCATTTCCATAGCCAAGTGTACATACCACATATGATGTACAATGGCCATGAACATAATATACCCGGCTATATATATCGCCGATAAACTGCACCATGCTATCATCTTCCAGGGCATTACTCACATACCATCCTCGGGACCACTGTCGGACTCAATATCACCGACATCGGGGCCAAACACACACACGACGTCCCGGGAAGCGGTCATAGCTCCTAACCGGTCAATGAGACGAGACATACCCACCACGTCCCACCCCAAAAGAAATGCGTATCACATAATAACACAATGGACGACTATGACCTGGGGAATATCCACACCCTGATCTTTGAGCCAGGATGCTCACCCTCTGCGTGAAAACTTCCAAATGATAGCATGAGCGGGGTATGCTTAACCACATAAGTACATATATCGTTCACATGCACAATATATATACATCCATATGATTTCATCATATGATTAAACCATCACATACGGTTTAGATATCCACAACATAAATATATCGATATATTCATATCCATACAGATATATATCCACATATCCACATACATATATATACACTTCCTCTCGTTTATATGTATAATATTATAAACTCGGCTTTAAGTATATGTAAATATAATTATACTAGCGGTCACCCCAAACTGATTTAATTAGCCTCGATGTGTGAATACGATTCCTCTCTTGAAGCATATCCTTGCATTTTTCCTATGATGAATAATCTCTCAAAATTATATGTTTATTTTCAACATTTGGGTTATCACCCAAAGTTTAGTGTAGGAAACCATCATACACACCTCCTCTATATTCGAAGTACATAATTATCTCTTAGTACTATTTGACCATTGGCATATACATGACTAATAGTATATAGACCTCAACTTATCCCAACTTCATTTCAAGTATTGGAATCCCAATGGTTACTTCCACTCAATTATGTATAAACTATCCTGACTAAAACTATACTAACACTCATTCTAGTTGATAGTATGATCCAAATCATTCCCAATTTCACCTACGGTTCAATTGATCATATGAACCATTACTCCTACTAGCTGCCGATTGTTCCTTAATTTAAAAGTGTCTAAGGATACGTGACCCTTCTCTCTCTTCGGTCCCCAAACCTTAATCTCAATAGAATCCTATTCCATACGAATTTGGCACTACCATAGGCCTACAGTTTCGAGCTAGTCCCTCTCAACTCTCCCTCTAAGAGTCCTAAACCATAAGCCATAAGTAAGCTCACTTATGACTTCTGAATAGAACTACTGTTCATAAAGTAATTCCCACACTACACTAATACAATAATCTCCGATACATATGAATATGAGTCCATAAAATGACCAGATACATACCCGTGATCACCTTATGAGAGAATTCTCCAATCATATCTCCAAAACATATTTATTAAATCATATAATCATGTCCAAAATCAATAAACCCAACCAAAAAGTGTTTGAAATCATCCTAGAAAAACTCCATAAAACAACCCTGTTTCCGAATTGATTCAGCCCTACTCCGAATCGATTCGGCCCAGCGAATTGATTCGGCCTCCAAGGCGAATCGATTCGGGCCCAAAGACCCGGGCTTTTTTCTCAGGCCGAATCGATTCACCTTGGGTCCAAATCGATTCGGTTAATGCAGATCTGCCAATTTGCCTAGTCCGAATCGATTCGCTTAAGGGGAAAATTGATTCGGGTCTCCAAAATTTGAAGGGTTCTTCTTCTTCATAAAAACCCATGAATTCTAAACCCTAAATTTTCACTTCTAACCCCTAAAAATTCATCAAATCATGATTCTAAGGCAATAAATTGACCCAAAGTTATTCCCAACCATTTTTACTCCATCAAATCCATTCTTTAAACATAGATTTCAAGATTTAAACCCAAAAATTTAGGTTTTGATATTAATACCCAAAATCTATTTCTTTAGCCCACAAATTATGAAATGAAATACAAAAATGACTTATTTAGCAAGATTAAACACTTGCCTCAATTTTGTAGAGGTTGGATCATCCTCGATGTCGCGTTTGGGCTGGGATCTTCATGCTTTTCTTCCTCTCCCTCTTCCTTTCTTCTTCTTTCCTTCTTCTTTTCTTTTTCTCTTCTATTTCTCTCTATTCTCACAAATGATAAGGCTTGATCCGTAAGCCTCTTAAATCCCTTAAAACATAAGTCCCAGTTTTAAATGTTAATACACACATTAAATGCTCGTTTACTCCAATTCGAGTCAAACTGACTCAAAAACATTCTAGAGCCGAAATAAAACCAAATGATAGTCATTTTCACTATCTCGACCCTTCCGGGATCGATGGTACACTCAAAATCATCATCTGGAATACTTTTAAATTTCCTCTATTTTTGGACCTCAATTCCCAAATTTTAAAATTCTCTAATTTAAATAAATTTTATTTTCCCAAAATTTAATTTCTAAATCCAAAAATTGTGGGGTGTTACATTAACCAACGGGCCAAGTTTTTACAATTAGATCATAAATATGTAATTAAAAAAGTGTAAGGCTAAATATAGTTGAAGGCGTTAAATGAGATGGCACATTATAGTGTGTTGGTGTTTGCTTGAATCTGAGAGGGAAACGGTTAAAAGATGGCAAGACGTTGGTGTTATTTTTTTCTCTCTCATATGAAAATGGGACCTTGGAGAGTGTTAATATGAAAATAGATTGGGTCCATTTGTATTTTCACTATAATTTATTAGAAATTCAACATTGAACCGCAAGTATTCAAAAATTTTGGAGGGGGCCATTGCTCCCCCTTAGGCCATGAGTAGTTTTGTCCCTGATTGAAATAGGTGTCGGGGAAGATTTAATCTGTAGGGACATTGATAAGACTTAATTGAATTAGGTAAATAAGAAATGGATAGTAAATACTCCAAACCGGCTATTCAAAAAAGAAAAATGTTAATAAGTGTCTTTAGACACACATTTTGAGGCTCAAATTAATAAGTATGAAAGCTTCACATGAGACTACATCCTGTTATATATATATATATATATATATATATATATAAGACTTTAATATAATAAGTTCATCATATTTTGAAACAATAAATCATGGGGGGGGGGGGGGGGGGGGCTTTAATCTTGAATATTTGATAATTTTATTTTAAAATTTATTAAAATAATAGCAAATTATGGAAAAACAATTGTGTTCCAAAAGCTTATGGACATAATTATCCCGAAGTATTTCCATAGTTTATTAATATTTTCCAACCAATTTCTCTAACCTCGTGTTTGCTTCGAGAACTTCGTCGCATGTATCATATTCAAATAGCGGCAGTTGTTATGAAACCTAATGACATTGATGTTGTGAACTTCATGTAAGTAGCTTATACTTTTTAAGTCCAAAAAGAAAAGTTCAAAGAGTTTTTTATTGAGATTTTTTTGTTGTCCTTTATTAATAGCCCTTATTTCTTTTTTGTCAAGCAACAATATACCAAATATTACAATAGCTAATATGATTTGATTTTGGCTATGAATCAGTGTGACGTATATTAATTCGAGTTTCCATAGGAACACTGAAATTGATACGAAGATAGTGACTAACAACTTTCATCTAATAGGATAGGCTCAAAATCAATTGTTTAACTTTAAGGGAGCACTCCGAAATATTTGGATTTATATAACATCCTTTTTCGTCAAAATTTTGATTGACGAATGAATTTTTTGATGATTTCCAATTTTAAAATCAAGCAGACGATTCAACTTTAATTTTTTAATGATTTGATAAGAATCCATTCAAAATATGTGTAAATATCAAATATTAGTTCTGCATAACAGTAATAAAAATCACTGATTTAAAATGTTCTGCCTCGACAGAGTTACATGATAGAACAAATTATCAATATTTCCCTTTGTATTTCTTTACAAAAAGATTAATTAGGAAAAAATCAATTATAGGATAAGTAAATCTTGAAAAAACAATGGTGAGGGATCCAATCTAATGTATTACAGATCAATGTTAAAAGGGCAAGTTGTGAACATCAATCAATTATTCAAATAAATATGTCTAGGGTCACACCGTATATACCAAGTTTTTGAGCCTTGAAAGTGTCCATGAACAGCTCTTTTGTACAAATAAATGTGTGCAGAGAACATAGGGTGCTTAAATCCTTTTGGTCGTGACGCATATGTGGGAGAGTTCCATTGAAAAAAACTATTGACATCATGTTATGGATCTTAAATTTCAAAGCATAATCAACGAATAAGAGAAGACATTCAAATTCTTGCCTAGATACACAGGCAAAAGACTCTTGAAACTCCAAAACTTCAACTTGTGTTTATTTCTTTGGACACTAGACTAGCCTTACTTCTCAAAATGAAGACCTCTTCATGACATCTCTTTTTGAATATCCACTTGGTACTACTCATTTGAACATCTTTGTAACAACCCTCGCTTTTGGGAGCCTATTTTATATTTATTTACTATGTTGAGTAGTTGCATATATAAAATGTTGCATGTGGGTAAGTATTAATTTGATGAAATAAGTTAATATTTACTAATAAGTTGCATGATACCATGTGTGTAAGTAGTTGTTACAATGTGGTGTTCTATTTTGTCATGAAAATTAATATGGAAATTTGAATTAAGATGGAACCGGAACTTAATTTGGCTTATAAAATCTCCAAATGATAATTTGGAGGGTGTAGTTAGTTCCGGGAGGTGCGAGACAGTCGAAATGTGTGCGATATTGTATTTTGAGATTTTGGGCACTTTTGACTGGTTTTGGCATATTGCGTATTAGAACTTAACTATTGCGGTATTTTTACTTAAAGGTTGGAGACTTTTAATCTTAAGCCACATTTTAGTCTTTCCCCAAGCCTTTCATTTCCTCTTATTTTCCCTAAGTGTTCTAGCCCTAGAGTGAGAGAGAGTGAGAGTGGAAGATTGGAGAAAAAGAGAGAAATCTTGAAGATTTGTGGTTTGATCTTGCTTTCTTCTTCAACCAGTCTTGATATTGAAGCCCCAAGGCAAGTTTTCTACTTGCTATTATATGGTTTAAGATGAATAATTAGTATGGGTAGATATGTATAGTTTTAATGTAGTATAATTGTGGTTTTTGGTTGGATTTATGGGTATCAACATCTTTGGTAGAGATAGATTGTTGATTGAGGTAGAAAAATGTTGTTGGGAGCATTTATGATCTTTTGGTATCATTAAATGTAGTTGGATGATTTTGGGTTGGTTATTGATTTTGGGTTTAGAAGATATTATGAGAAATGGGTCTAGGTCTGCAATGGCCGGTCGACCGCGTACTCAGACCGGTCGACCGGGCCTTCGGAGGAGGACACACTGCTTTCTTTCAAAGGCACGAAAATAAGGGCGCGGTCGACCGCGGTTCTACCACAGGTCGACCGGTCCATCCGAAATGAACTTTCTGCTTTCTTTCAAAAGCTAAACTTTGAGACGCGGTCGACCGCGGTCTTGGGATCGGTCGACCGGTTCCCTATTTTCTCAACCAATTTCCTACTTTTGTTTTTAATCCTTTTCTTTCCCTAGGATCTTAGGACCCTTCTTGAATGAAGTAAACCTTGGTTTTTAGAGTCCTAGTTGAGTCGGTTGTCACCCTAGTGTTGAATGGGTTTCACTTGGGGTTAAGTTCGGGGGAGAGGTTGTCCTAGTGATGTTAAGTCATCACTTTTCTTGGTGCATCCTATAAATATGGATGGGAATTGTAGGCCCATACTTGGATACTTCAGGGGCTTAAATTGAGATATATAAAACCTTATGTTTGGGAAGTGAATATGATCCCTTGGAGATTTATTCGAGGCATAACCTAGGATGAGAAATGAATTATCCTATGATAACGGTTTCAAACAAATGAAACATGAAAATGTAAATGAAAATGAAAAGTATGGTTTTTATAGTAAATGCTAATTTACTTAAACACACCACTCTAAATGCTATCATAAGGGAATCTCGCGCATGAGGTGATGTTCCTTGACTAGTGAATGCAAGGAGACTATAGTCCTCGGCCATATGCGGGTTTATTATATGTATTTTTCGGCTCTAGTGAAGTAATTTTGGGTGTGTTTATGACTCACTCGCAAGGATATGGCCACTTCCCGACGTGCGTTAGGTACCCAGGATGACTTGTTTGATGGGCCCTGGAAGATGATAGTCATTTAGGGGCGCGCCCAATGGGGAAACTCGGAGGGGCGGTCTTAGAATCATTATATGCATAAGTATATAGCTTTTCTAAAACTCAAGTGGGACTTGAGGGTTGTATAATTCCACTAAATGATATTATGACAATTACATTCCTGCAAAAGAATGGGAATTGGAATGAAATAAGAAGATAATGTTAGTATATTCCTGTTAAGGAATTGAACTGGATTAAAGTGGAAATTGGTGAATACAAGCTTTTAATTTAGTTTTAATTTAATTTTGCATAATTTCATTGTCATGCATAGTCTCTCTTAATCATGTCATTTTCACTTGTTTTCGTATGATCCATGCTTAGGTTGTTAGAGTGTTGATTTCTATACCCATGTTTTGCTATTCCTATCTAGCATGCTTTTTGTTCATCTGGGAACTATATATAAATTGGGTCCTGACCCGTTCTTTTTCCTCTATGTTGTGCTTGTTATTGTATCCGCCCAAGTGCTCCTCCGCAAGGACGCCCGTGTTGATATTCCTACCCCTTTGCTTTTAAGGAGCTGTATGAAATTGCGGATATTACAGGATGTTTTGTTAGACGCCGTCATTCTTTTGATATCTAGTTATGATCGGGTCTGTCACTCGGGCGAGTGGCCCAATCTTGTAATTGTTTAATGAATGTAAAACATAACATCTAACTTTTGTGATTTCTTTTGTGTAGCTGGGAACTGACAGCATATTCGGTTCTTCTCGTTGTATATAGTGGTTTTAGTCGTACGTTGATTATGTTTCTTTGAATTCCACTATTGTTCTAAAATGGGTTGTTTAAATTATTTTTCTCAACTTAACTTTTAAATTGCATAAATTGTTTTGACAACCCGTTTTCTGAATTATTGGGTGGTTTTCTCGGTTACTCTTACTATTTGTGGTGCTGAGAATGATTTACATCCATGATTACCGTATATGTCGGAGTATCGGGCTGGCCACCCCTTATTTCGGAGTGCGGGTTGTCACAGATGGTATCAGAGCACTGGGTTCTAAAGTACTAGGATCAATGTGGACTTGTCACGATCTACCGTAGCGTTCTTTGATATAGAGCCTAATGATAAGACTGTTTTACTACTTATAATTGCAATCTTCTGTGAAATAGATTGTTTTGAATCGAATTTTAACACTATTGTCCCTTCATCGCAGATGCCGCCTAAGAGAGGTCGCCCTGCGAGACGCAATAGAGTTGTAGAAGAGGATGTTGGTCCTCCACCACCCCAAGGGACTTTTAATGCTGCGGACGTAGCCAATATCGTGGCTCATGCAGCTAATGCCTCCATGATCACAGTAACTCAACAGATGTCAACCGCTCAACAACGGGCACAGGATGCTCCAGCGCCTACGGGACTCTCTCTGTGGGAAAGAGTAAGGGAGTAATTTTTAAAGGGCCATCCCCCAAAATTTGACGGAGGTCCTGATGTTGTTCGAGCAAATCAATGGAAGAAGGATATGCAACGCCATTTGCGAATGGTGGATTGTAGTGAGGAAAAGAAGCAAGTCCTTGCTACTTTCAAGTTGGTTGGGGCAACGTTACATTGGTGGGAGTCGATGACTACGCCAGAACAGAGGGATATTATGTCCATTACTGATTTCTGGGTCTTGTACAACCGGAAATATTTTCCTCCCGCGATTCAAAGGGAGATGAGGAGGAAACTTCAAGATCTAGTTCATGGAGAACGATCGATTGCCGAATATGAGGAGGAGTTTACCCGTCTAGCTAGTTTTATGCCGGAAGAGGTAACCCCGGAGGAAAGGAAAGTCTCAAAATTCATGGGAGGTCTAAACTGGAGAATCCGGCAGCATTTTTTGGGTAATCCGGCTTTACAAACTTTTGGTGAAGTGATGAATGCAGCATTGCTTCATTGTCAGGAGCATCGGTTGTTTATACAAAATAGAAATAAAGCTACAGGAATGGGGCAAGTAGGGAAGCCCGGGGTGAATGTGAATGGAGGATGAGCCTTTCCTTCGTCCCAACCTGCGGGTAATAAGCAACGAGAAAGGGATCCCCAGCAAGGGGATGGATCGAAAAGGCAACTCTCTGGCGGGTTTAATGTTAGTGGAAATGCTAATAGGAAAGGTCAGGGTGTCGTACCACAGCAAGCGGGTCGAGGTGGCCAGGGAGGTAGGGGCCAACCGGGCCAAGGTTTCGGGCAGTTCAGAAATAACAGAGGTTGAGGTCAGGAGAATATGGTGGGGAAATGTTTCCAATATGGAGAAGATGATCATTTTAAGAGAGATTGTCCTCAGGTGATTGGGGGATAACCTCCACGAGTTCCTCAGCAGCCTTATGTGCAGTTCCCTCCATAAGCACCGAATCCAGTTGTCCCTCTGCAGTAGGGCCAACTACAGTATGGGAGAGTCTACCACATTCAGGATGCTATGCTTCCTCCTATTCAGCCAGCGCCGCCAGCTATTGAGGGTAAATTCCTTATTCAGGGACACATGGGTCGCGTTCTGTTTGATACGGGTGCGACGCATTCTTTTATTTCCAGAAGTTTTGCTCAGTCCACAGAGTTGATAAAATCTGCGAAAAGTACCTTTTCTAGTGTGGAGTCCTCTATGGGTGACGGTTCCTTTATTTTCTTGGTTTGTAAACACATAGGGATAACTCTTGGTAATTTGTGTTTTGAGGCCGACTTACTAATCCTAGACATGGTCGGGTATGATGTTATTTTGGGCATGGATTGGCTTGTTAAGTATCATGCTATAGTTAATTGTTACAGGAAGAGTATAGTCTTCGCCGTTCCGGGACAAGATATGTTCCTGGTGGTTATGCCTCGTTTAGAGGGAGATTCTGGTACTTATTTATATTGTATTGCGGATGAGAAATCTCGGGATGTAGTTGTTCCCTTAGATTCTATTCCAGTTGTTTGAGATTTTGAGAACGTTTTCCGGGAGATACCGGGTTTGCCTCCTAGTTGAGAGATTGAGTTTGTAATTGACTTAGCACCGGGAACTCGACCGATTGCGCGAACTCCTTATTGTATGGCTCCTGTGGAAATGAGGGAGCTTAGAGATCAGATTCAGCAGTTGTTGGAACAGGGGTTTATCAGGCGTAGCACATCGCCGTGGGGTGCTCCTGTGTTATTCGTGAAGAAAAGAGATGGTTCTCTCCGGTTATATGTTGACTATAGAGAGTTGAATAAGGTCACCATCCGGAATAAATACCCTTTGCCTCGCATAGATGATTTGTTTGATCAGCTCAGGGGAGCAACCTACTTCTCTAAGATAGATTTGAGAACGGGGTATCACCAGTTGAGGATACGGGAGCAAGATGTATCCAAAACTGCTTTTCTGACAAGGTACGGGTCTTATGAGTTTTTGGTTATGCCTTTTGGGCTAACCAATGCCCCTGCAGTATTCATGGATCTTATGAATAGAGTATTTCGGGACTTCCTGGACCAATTTGTCATTGTGTTTATTGATGACATCCTTGTGTATTCTCAAGCGGAAGATGACCATGCTACTCATTTGGGATTGGTCCTGCAAAGCTTGAGGGATCACCAATTGTACGCTAAGTTTGAGAAGTGTGGTTTTTAGTTGCGGGAGGTGTAATTTTTGGGTCACGTTATTACTTCGCAAGGTATATCGGTGGATCCAAGTAAAGTTGTTGTGGTGAGGGAGTGGGGTCAGCCCACGACGCCTACCGAGATACGCAGTTTTCTGGGTTTGGCGGGCTATTACCGCCGATTTATTAAGGGATTTTCTAAGATTTCTAGTCCTTTGATAAATTTGACCCGAAAAGGGGTTAGATTTGTTTGGGATGACGCCTGTCAAGTTGCGTTCGATGAGCTTAAGGATAGATTGACTTCGGCTCCAGTTCTCGCTTTACCCAAGCCAGGGTTGGAATATTTAGTCTTCACCGATGCATCTCTACAGGGTTTGGGAGGTGTACTTCAGCAGGAGCGACAAGCTATTGCATATGCTTCTAGAAAACTCAAGCCTCATGAAAGAAATTACCCGGTGCATGACTTGGAATTAGCCGCCGTTGTCTTTGCCTTAAAGATTTGGAGGCACTATCTTCTCGGGTAGAAGTTTAGTCTTTTCACAGACCATAAGTCGTTGCAATATTTATTTTCTCAGAAAGATCTGAATTTGCGGCAGCGAAGATGGTTGGAGTTCGTGAAAGATTACCAATAAGATATTCATTATCATCCGGGCAAGGCGAACGTAGTGGCAGATGCCCTGAGTAGGAGACCCGAGGGAGAATTAGCTGATGTGTGGAAAGCTAAATGGAAGGAACTCAGTCATGAGGATGCGGTTGCTAGGGAGTTTATGTCCGTGACCGTTACTCCGACAATTGTGGCAAGGGTTGTGGAAGCCCAAGGCAGAGATAATGAATGTCAAGACCACATTCGCCAGTTATTGACTGGGGGAGCGGAGTCCTACTCGATAAGTTCTGAGGGTGGATTGCGCTTTCATGGAAGGCTTATTGTTCCGGAGGATGGAGATTTGCGATGGGCTATGATGGCAAAATCTCACGGCTCTAAATTTTCGGTACATCCGGGAAATGATAAAATGTATCAAGATATGCGCCGTCAATATTGGTGGCTGAGTATGAAACGAGATATTTCGAAGTTTGTATCTCGATGCACTACTTGTCAGTTAGTTAAAGTTGATCATCAGCTACCGGCAGGTCTGTTGCAATCATTGGAAATTCCTGTTTAGAAATGGGAGAGAATTTCAATGGATTTTATAACCGGTTTGCCAACGTCACAAAAGGGTCACGATTCTATTTGGGTTATCGTGGATCGCTTGACAAAGTCGGAGCACTTCCTTCCCGTCTGTACTGATTATAATACCGCTCGTTACGCTCGATTGTTCATTGAAGAGATTGTTAGATTGCATGGGGTGCCCTTGAATATTGTTTCCGACAGAGACAAGATCTTTGTTTCCCACTTTTGGCAAAGTTTCCAAGAGGCCATGGGAACTGAATTGAAATTAAGTACTTCTTATCATCCTCAAACAGATGTCCAGACTGAAAGGGTTAACCAAATGTTGGAGGATATGCTTCGTATGTTCATGCCTGATTTCAAGGGTAGTTGGGAACAATATCTCCCTTTGGTTGAATTTGCTTATAATAACTCATACCAGTTCACTATTGGGATGGCGCCCTATGAAGCCTTGTATGGTAGGCCTTCCAGATCCCCCACGTGTTTGTTAGAAATGGGAGATAACAAGTTTCTCGAACATGAAATGATTCGGGATACTTCTTCAAAGATCGAGCTTATTCGAGATCGTATTCGGATAGCCCAAGACAGACAAAAGAGCTATGCCGATGCGGGGATAAGGCATATGGAGTTAGAAGTTGGAGACCAAGTGTTGGTACGGGTGTCGCCAATGAAAGGCGTTAAGCGATTCGGAAAGAAGGGGAAGCTTGCACCACATTTTGTTGGGCCTTTTCCTGTACTTGCTAAAGTAGGCTCCGTGGCGTATCAAATTGCCCTACCGGAACCGTTGCAACAGATTCACAATTTTTTCCACATCTCCTCTTTGAATAAGTATATGAGGTGTGATGGTGCCCTTTGGAACATTCCTTTCGAGGATATAGAGTTACAACCCGATATTTCTTATGAAGAGCAACCCGTGGCCATTTTGGAGCATGGGGAACGTAGATTGAGATCTCGTGTGGTGCCCTTGGTTAGGGTACAATGGAGTCATCACAGTATCGATGAATCTACTTGGGAGCGTGAGGATGATATGCGGGAAAAGTATCCGCATCTTTTTATCCAAGGTACGCTTGAATTTTGGGGGCAAAATTCCCTCAAAAGGGGGGGAGTATGTAACAACCCTCGCTTTTGGGAGCCCATTTTATATTTATTTACTATGTTGAGTAGTTGCATATATAAAATTCTGCATGTGGGTAAGTATTAATTTGATGAAATAAGTTAATATTTACTAATAAGTTGCATGATACCATGTGTGTAAGTAGTTGTTACCATGTGGTGTTCTATTTTGCCATGAAAATTAATATGGCAATTTGAATTAAAATGGAACCGAAACTTAATTTGGCTTATAAAATATCCAAATGATAATTTGGAGGGTGTAGTTAGTTCCGGGAGGTGCGAGACAGTCGAAATGTGTGCCATATTGTATTTTGAGATTTTGGGAACTTTTGACTGGTTTTGGCATATTGCGTATTAGAACTTAACTATTGCGGTATTTTTACTTAAAGGTTGGAGACTTTTAATCATAAGCCATGTTTTAGTCTTTCCCCAAGCCTTTCATTTCCTCTTATTTGCCGTAAGTGTTGTAGCCCTAGAGTGAGAGAGAGTGAGAGTGGAAGATTGGAGAAAAAGGGAGAAATCTTGAAGATTTGTGGTTTGGTCTTGCTTTCTTCTTCAACCAAGCCTGATATTGAAGCCCCAAGGCAAGTTTTCTACTTGCTATTATATGGTTTAAGATGAATAATTAGTATGGGTAGATATGTATAGTTTTAATGTAGTATAATTGTGGTTTTTGGTTGGATTTATGGGTATCAACATCTTTGGTAGAAATAGATTGTTGATTGAGGTAGAAAAATGTTGTTGGGAGCATTTATGATCTTTTGGTAACATTAAATGTAGTTGGATGATTTTGGGTTGGTTATTGATTTTGGGTTTAGAAGATATTAGGAGAAATGGGTCTAGGTCTGCAATGGCCGGTCGACCGCGTATCTCAGACCGGTCGACCGGGCCTTCGGAGGAGGACACACTACTTTCTTTCAAAGGCATGAAAATAAGGGCGTGGTCGACCGCGGTTCTTCCACAGGTCGACCGGTCCATCCGAAATGAACTTTCTGCTTTCTTTCCAAAGCTAAACTTTGAGACGCGGTCGACCGCGGTCTTGGGATCGGTCGACCGGTCCCCTATTTTCTCAACCAGTTTCCTATATTTGTTTTTAATCCTTTTCTCTCCCTAGGAACTTAGGAATCTTCTTGAATGAAGTAAACCTTGGCTTTTAGAGTCCTAGTTTAGTTGGTTGTCACCCTAGTATTGAATGGGTTTCACTTGGGGTTAAGTCCGGGGGAGAGGTGTCCTAGTGATGTTAAGGCATCATTTTTCTTGGTGCATCCTATAAATATGGATGGGAATTGTAGGCCCATACTTGGAGACTTTAGGGGCTTAAATTAAGATATATAAAACCTTATGTTTGGTAAGTGAATATGATCCCTTGGAGATTTATTCGAGGCATAACCTAGGATGAGAAATGAACTATCCTATGATAACGGTTTCAAACAAATGAAACATGAAAATGTAAATGAAAATGAAAAGTATGATTTTTATAGTAAATGCTAATTTACTTAAACAAACCTCTCTAAATGCTATCATAAGGGAAGCTCACGCATGAGGTGATGTTCCTTGACTAATGAATGCAGGGAGACTATAGTCCTCGGCTATATGCAGGTTTATTATATGTATTTTTCTGCGCTAGTGAAGTAATTCCGGGTGTGGTTATGACTCACTCGCAGGCATATGGCTACTTCCCGACGTGCGTTAGGTACCCAGGCGGCCTTGTTTGATGGCCCCCTGGAAGATGATAGTCATTTAGGGGCGCGCCCAGTGGGGAAACTCGAAGGGGAGGTCTTAGAATCGTTATATGCATAAGAATATAGCTTTTCTAAAACTCAAGTGGGACTTGAGGGTTGTATAATTCTACTAAATAATATTATGACAATTACACTCCTGCTAAGGAATGGGAATTGGAATGAAATAAGAAGATAATGCTAGTATATTCCTATTAAGGAACTGAATTGGATTAAAGTGGAAATTGGTGAATACAAGCTTTTAATTTAGTTTTAATTTAATTTTGCATAATTTCATCTTCATGCATAGTCTCTCTTAATCATGTCATTTTCACTTGTTTTCGTAAGATCCATGCTTAGGTTGTTAGAGTGTTGATTTCTATACCCATGTTTTGCTATTCCTATCTAGCATGCTTTTTGTTCATCTGGGAACTATATATAAATCGGGTCCTGACCCGTTCTTTTTCCTCTATGTTGTGCTTGTTATTGTATTCGCCCAGGTGCTCCTCTGGAAGGACGCCAGTGTTGATATTCCTACCCTTTTACTTTTAAGGAGCTGTATGAAATTGTGGATATTACAGGATGTTTTGTTAGATGCCGTCATTCTTTTGATATCTAGTTATGATCGGGTCTTTCACTCGGGCGAGTGGCCCAATTTTGTAATTGTTTAATGAATGTAAAACATAACATCTAACTGTTGTGATTTCTTTTGTGTAACTGTGAACCGACAGCATATTCGGTTCTTCTCGTTGTATATAGTGGTTTTAGTCGTACGTTAATTATGTTTCTTTGAATTCCACTATTGTTCTAAAATGGGTTGTTTAAATTGTTTTTCTCAACTTAACTTTTAAATTGCATAAATTGTTTTGACATCCCGTTTTCTGAATTATTGGGTGGTTTTCTCAGTTACTCTTACTATATTTGTGGTGCTGAGAATGATTTCTGTCCATGATTACCGTATATGTCGGAGTATCGGGCTGGCCACCCCTTATTTCGGAGTGCGGGTTGTCACAATCTTTCATCATCGGAACTAGATTCCAAATATCTTATTTTGCGAATGATAATAATTGACATTATAAATAATTTTGTTTCCCAAAAACTTTGTTTGATTATGTTTTAGAAAGAGAAAAAAAAAATATCTAAAGAATTGGTCCAGGATTCAGATAATGATACCTCTTGTGTAAGATAATGATTTGATGGATTGATTGATGTTGTTATCCTTTTTTGACTTCTAAGTATTTCCGTAGATGTGATCAATCCATAATATCTATTTTAATATAATCCAGCCAAAGAAAGTCGTATGTGTGGTCATCTCGGAGATGAAATCTTAGTGAAATAGGAGAAAAATTGATAAAGCTAGTGCGGCCAAGGGTTTGTAAGAAAGAAGGACCACTTTATCTTTTTTCACCATTTTAATAAACTCTACACATTTTAAACCACAAATGTTGTGAGAAATAATTTATGATGGGAATATTTTTAGTGTGTCGTTGCTGTAAAGCCTTTCCAATCAAAATTCTTGGATACCTACAATCATAATATAAACTTGTACACTGGTAAGTAAGAGTGTCAATTGTAATTTCAAGAGAGAGAACAAAAATGTAAAGATAAATGAAATTTACTTTCAAACATATATATATATATATAAAGTAGCTTGGTTTTTGAGTTGTCTACACATTTTAACGGTGCAGATCGATGCCACCTCCTTACATATTTTTACTCATTTTAATGGTTCAGATCACATGTATTATTTTTTTCCAACTTACCCCTCACTTATTTTATTTCCCCCTCTTTTTTTCTCATCAAGTTACCCTTTAATTCAAATTTGAGGGGTATTTTGGTCCTCCACATTCCATCCCAATCAGACATAGCTTCCCCTCTCACTCTCTCTTTCCCAAAACCTCGGCTCTCTCTCCCCCTTTCGACATGGTTGCCCCCTTCCCACGCAGCCACACAGCTACCCCCTTTCCTTAATATTTACATTATTATCTCGATTATTGGTTTTCAGCTTTGTTGATCAGGTATTCTAACCCTTTTACATTCTTACCTCCATTTTTGGTTTCAGATTTGGTTTCTTGGCTAGATTTTTTGGCTCCATTCATTAGCTCTATTTTTTTTTCTCGATTTGTTTCTTGGCTAAAGTTTTGGATTGGACAATTTTTTATTGAGAGGTTGAGCAGGTATTCTTTTACTAATTTATAATCTTTTGTTTTAGATTTAGTTTTGGAATTGGTTTCTTGGCACGATTTTTGGTTTCTTGGCTCGGGTTTTGGATTTCGTTGATTTCTTCTTCACAGGTTGGGTTTAGTGGGGTTGGGACATTTCAGAGATTTTACTTGGCAAACTTAGGTATTCTTTTATGTTTTATTGTTATTTACTTATTTACATTTAAATTTATTAGTGGATTTTCATCTTAATTCCTAAATAGTTTGCATATAACACTCGGTCTCAGTTTGTTGGGTTCATCACATGGGGTTTGTTGGGACTTTGGTTGGGTTGACAAGATGTTTTATGAAGAAATAAAATTAGAGAAACAATGTTTTGACCACGCATGAATTGGAGGCACACTCAATGGGAGATATTTGTTCCTATCTGTCTTTGCCAAAAAAATGGCAGGTTGTGAGTGTCCTTTACATGTTTGATAAAATAAAAATTATAAGAAACCTACATATGTTAAAGTGTATGTCCTTATGGAACTGATGTTTTTTTCCTAATTATTCTTGCTTATTTTTACAGGTTCATGGAGCAAATGGACTTCTACCAATTCAGTGCGTATTGGGTACACATTTCTTCTCATCCTTCATTGTTGTTTAAATAAGAAGGTAAGGGGTTCAAATATATTCAGGCTAAAAGGGTACTCTTTTTATTCAGGTACTCTGTTACTTTTTATTCAGGTTTTCTATATATTCTTTTTAAAGAAACAAAGTCTCTTATGTTCCTTACGTTTTTATACATGTACTCTTTTTATTTAACGACTTTTTAATTTATAAATGATTTTGTGTTACTCGATTCATTTTTGGTCGATACGTGTGCATATGAATTATTTATGCCGTTAAATATTTATTTTCAATAACTTTTATGGATAGTGGATATATTTGTATGTATTCATGTGCAAATCATTTAAGATTGTTTTTCCTTATGTTCACGTATTTGTGATGGTTGAATTACAACGAGATCTTCTTTAAGTATGATTCAAGCATCGCGCTTTGGCCCAAGATATAATGACTAATGTATTCTACATGCACTATTTTTTCTTTCATTGCTCTTATATTCATACATCGTTCTCTTTTGTTAATGACTCAAGGTACTAATTGACTATTTTATAATTGTTTCTCAGCAGCAGGAGGAGTGCATGAGGGCAACATCAATAGATGAATTGTGGCTGCTATTGTAGAAGCTGTTACTATAGGAGCAGAAACAACAGCTGAATGGAAAAAAATAGTCTTCTACTATAGGAGCAGACCAAGACTGAGAACTGTGGCCACTACATAGGTATTTTCAGATCGGATATAGTTTTAATTTTATAGTTACATTTTGATCTCATATGGTATATGGTATGGCATATTATAGTTACATTGAGGGTGTATGTAATTTAGTTTCTTGGATTGATTGAGTTTGTGATTTAAGGTTAATTTTTGTGGGGTCATTTCTATTAGTAAATAAGGGTGTATGTAATTTCAGTTAGTTGGATTCACCGAGTTTATGCTTTAAGGTTAATTTATCGATTGACTTTATGTAATTTCTCTCTATACATCTTTTGGGGTGTATGTAATTTTAGTTTGTTGGATTGATTGAGTTTATGCTTTAAGGTTAATTTTCGTGGGGTCATTTTCTATCAATGATTGAGGTATTGCTCTCATAGTTTCATGTTTGAAGTTTGACTTGTAATTTGATTTCTTCAGGGGAAAAAATTTATGTTTCATGTTTGAAGTTTGATCATGAATTGAGTTACATAGATGGAAGTTGTTACATAACTGTTTGAAATTTGATCATTATGTCACACACTGAAAACATGTAACTCAAACATGTTTTTAAGTGTAACAACTCAATTCACGCTCTATGTAACTCAATTCAGCGCTGAATTGTATGTAACTTTATGAGTTGTAACATTACTATTTGTTTTGTGTAACTTTATGTCACACACTGAATTGAGTAATGTAACAACTCAATTCACGATCTATGTAACTTTATGTCACACACTAAAAACATTCAAACAATTGTTTAACTGAACTTACATTATGTGTCACACGCTGAATTGTGTGTTTGATTATAATGATCAAACTTTATGTCACACACTCAAACATTATGTCACACACTGAAAACATGTAACTCAAACCTATTTGAAGTTGTTACATTATGTCACACGCTGGGTTTTTAGGTTTGGGATAATGTTTAAAAATGACTTCAGCCAAGTATTTTTTTCATGAGTTGTAAACTTCCTGAGCTGACTTAGTTGTCATCCTCATTTTATCTATTAGTTGTTATCCTCTTATTTATTTCATGAGTTGTAAACGTACTCAACATATATTCCGCACGATACCAAAATTAAAGGCTTTTATTGTGCCTTTTGTTCACAAGCCTCTAGCATTGGGGACCCAATAAGAACTATATATTTCCTATAGTTTGGATCTTTATAGCCTCATACACAAAGTAAGCTAGAATCTTTATTGGTAATAGTTAAATTTAGTTTGTAGGAGATCTGTTTCGTTCCATTGCTATGACACTTCCACTATAACAATGGCTCTGTTCAGATTTGTATAGGATCTTTATTGGTACCTATTTTAGCACATTTTAGGTATGAAACGACGCAACATTAGCAGGTATAGGAAACACATTTATCAAGAGATTATGACGACATTTTACTCAGTGATCTTCCCCACGCAGAAGCAGTAGGACTGATATTCATCCGTATTCATTATATTCAGTTGTGCACTTTTCATTTTATGTGTATTCATTATATTCGCGTAGGTTTAATATTATGTATATGTGTGTAGGTTTAATCTTCCGTGTATGTTTAATGTTTAGAACTCAGGTATTCTTTCTCATTGACTTATACATTACATTTTTTACAAACTCAATTTTCTATTTAATTTCAAACTCATTTTTCTATGTTTGTCATAACTGATTAAATAATTTATTTAAGCTTCCTCTAATTATTTCTAAAATGATGCGTTGCAATTATTAGATAGAGTGCTCTGATATTGCATTCTACTAACTTAAACCTTGAACCTTCGAGCTTATTTTTGGTATATAGTTTCTATATACCAGCTATTGCTGCTATATAGCTACTATTGCTGCTATATAGCTACTATAAGGTGAATAGGATGGACTTTTATAGCTGCTATATCGTCTTTCTTGGAGATTGGACTTTTAACATGCACAGGATGCCTGAATAAGTTTGCATTTGCTTTTTCTATTTAAATGACTATTCAGTTTGCATTTGCTACTAAGCATTATAATTTTCAGCATTATAAATTGTAGATAATGTGTTTTTCAGTGCATTCTAAATTACATACAGGTTGAGTTAAATGAGATAACTGAAATTGTGAAACCATTTTCTTTCCATATTCCTCTACATGTAGCGTGTCTATTTGGGAGTTAAATCACATTCTCATTCCCTTCTTTCTTTCCATCACACATACTATACTTTGTTTTTACCATTACTTTTCAAACATTTATGTTTTAGATTATGCAATGGGTTTTGTATTAATCTCAATTTAGTTTTTGTTCATGTTTTGTTCTAAAATTGTTCAGGATGCACATAATACATGGTTATCAAGAGAAATATATCAAGATCACTCATAACATTAGTTACTCCCTCTCAAGAGCAAACTTCATATGCCCAACTCCCTCTCAAGAGAAAACTCCCGCTCATAATACATGGCATTCGAGTTAAATGCTTGCTATTATAATAAAGGAGATTATTCTTTTTGTTCATTTTTAGTTTGTGCAATTGTGTATGCCCAACTCTCCTTGTTATTACTTGCAATTCGAGTGACATTTACACTACTATTTTCAAATTTCAAGTACATTTTCCCTATATCTTGCAGTTTGTCTAGATAAAAATTATCGTACATGTGTTTAGTTCGTGTAGTGAAAAGTGTGGCATGGGAATGTCTGAAATGGCATTCGTTATGCTGAAAAAGTTCAAGTACATTAATATGACTTTTGTTTCTTTCCCCGTTTTCTATATTGAGTATTCTTTATCATATAGGTATGCACGGATGCCCTATTCCTAGATCCAAAAATGGCCAAGCTATTGTTCTGTTCTCTATGTTGAAGATTACAGTCGAAGATGGATTCATTCTCACACAATTATGAACAAACACAAATATGGCGATTGTATATTTACTTATGTGATTGTATCTTTGTTAGAGAAACTGATTAATTATATTTATTGTTTGTCAAATCGTATAGAAAATAGAGAGGGAGAGAGTGATAATGGTGAGAGGTGGGAAGAAGGACGGGAAGACATCAGTAGTAGCCCCTAATCTAGAAGCAGATGAGTGCAAAAGACTTAAAAGAATTGCAATTTCCAAAAACATTCTAGCTCCCACAGACTTTTTGAAGAAGTCCCACCGAAAGAATAAATTCATATTCTCCTTTCCCAGCCTTCTATCTCCCATCTCTAAATTTGGGATTTTTTTATATTGTTGGATTTGTTGTTACCCCTTTAATAGGGTGGATAGTCCAATAAACAAAGGATACTATGCCCAATTTTTTAAAAAAATTGACACTGTTTTTTTGACAAACAGTGAATTTGATTGATGAATATTGTATATTTCATTTTATATGTGAAGTTGTTTGAAGAATTTAGACAATTTGGATGTTGGACTATTTGTTATTTGTTAAGCAGGGTGAATAGTTCCATAAACAAAGAAGATTATGCCCAATTTTTTTTAAAATTTGACAATTTGTTTTTTTTAAACACAATGAGAATTCAATGGATGAATATTGTATATTTCGTATTATATGTGAATTTATTTGACGAATTAGGCTATTTAAATGCTATTGGACTGTTTGTTGTTTGTTTTAAAATTACACTTCGAAATTTTTGCGTTTCGCTATTACGTACTTTGAAAAATTGTCACTGTTTTGCGATTACGTACTTTGGAAAATTTCGTCGTGCCTTCAGGCATGGGCATACGCTAGTGTGTGCATATATATATATATATATATTCGTTTAAAAACAATTTTAAAAGGTAATTATGCTACTCAACTAGTGAATAAAATATGAACGAAATCAAATACTAAAATAAGAAAAATACGAGGTAAATAAAGGTGAAAAAGGACAAGGGATGAGATTGTACCACATATTCTAGTTTTCTAATTAATAAATTCATTCAATTGAAATATCCCATGTTAGTATTCAAATTACAAGTTTAACTCTCATCAAAAGTATAATTCTAACACTAACCTTTTAGAAAATTAAATTTAAGCCCCAGAACTCTTAGACAGTAGACTTATAATCCTTTTAATAAATCACCCACTAGAATCGATTCATCAAAATTATATAAACCATAGAAAATAAAATTTAGAGTTGAAATTCAAGGAATAATCACCCGCTAGGATTTATTCATCAAAAAATGAACATTATGTCATAAATTTCGATTTTCTCTAAAAAAAATCATTTATCCTCTTTCGAGGCATAAATCTAAAGGTGAAGGTTCAAAATTAGTATTCACGGGGAAATCTAAAATAATCAAACTAATTAACCATAACGAAATTGAACATTTGTTCATCCCACCCCTTGAATGGGTTTTTTAGCCTAACATGGTATAGGTAATAGAGGAACAGGTTATTTGGGTCGACGAGTTTATGTAGCTTAGTTCGGGTACTGGAATGGGTTTTTGCAGCAATGGAGGAACCATGTTAAGGTTTAGCGAGGTGTTAAATGGTTTGTGTAAATGCATCTGGTAGCATGTTGATAGGAGCATTTGGGTTTAGAGCAGGTTGGGTTCAGGGCTACAAAGGGTGGAGTTTAGAGTTGGGCCGTGAGATGGATTTTGGTATGGGAGGCAGATTTTAGGTTGGATTTTTTCCCGTGGGTCAAGGCTTCCGTGGGTAGTCGAGTTATGGGCACGTAGGTTAGAGATGGCGATTTAGATGTCTCTGAGTTCATGGGTTGAGTTGGATTCCGTGTTCAATATAAATGGGTAAGGCAGCAATTCCATGTTCGAAACTTATGTGGGTTAGAAGTGGTTAAGGTTGAAGGATCTTAGGAGGGAGATGGTTTGTTGTGTTGGTGGTGTGTTGAATTAGTTATGGAAAATAGAAAGAGAGGATGCAAATGGTAGTTTTAGGAAGATGATGAGATGAGAGAGAAAGGAATCAAATAATATTATTTGGTTGTTTGATTTTAGGTTTGACAGGTAATTAGGTGTGTAGGGTATATGGGAAGAGCGTTGTAATAACCCGCCCTTTTGGAGATAATTAAATTTCATAATTAAGTATAATTTGAAATTTGGAGAATTTCTCAAAATAGTAATTTTGGGATTTCTGAGGATTTAATATTTTTGAAGGGTGTTATAAATTATTTTAGGACTATATAGGTCGAAGTAATTTAATTATATGTCGCCGTGGAGTATAGCGACAAAAGAGGTAAGATTTCGAGTAGAATACCGCATTTAATTATTTCGGGTTAGAATAGTGATTGGCGGTCATGTACCTCAGATGGAAATTTCGATTGCGTCATGAGTCTCGAAATGTTCGAGATAGTCAGAAAAGAGTGTCCGATTGTCGAAATTGAGTTCCGGGTAATTTTGGAATTAAATAGGCTCGTAATTGGGTAAACGAGTCGTTTTTTGGTTTTAAAGGGTTTAAACACTTTTCTCCTTATAAAAGGAGGGAGAGGGGGAGAAAAGAGAAGATAAAAGAGAAATAAGAGAGGGAAGAGAGAGAGAGGGAAGAAAAGAGGAAAAGGGGGAAGATTTCGGCCAGCCTCCGCGGGATTCGGCTCGAGGACGTCGGATTTTATCCACGAGGCAAGTGTTTACTTGCTTTATTTACATTTAAACATAAATATCTCATATCATTGTTGGTATAACAAACCCTACTGATTTTGGGTTGGGTATTCATTGATAAAATGGGTTTTTAGGAGTTAAAACGAATAAACCCCTAAAAATGATAAATTGGATAAACTTAGGTTTTAGTTGAAATTAATTGGTGATTCCGGGTTCTAGGATGTTTAGAACCTGTATTACAGGTGTATTTGTTGTTGGTAGAAGTTGTAGGTCGTTGGGTGAAGAGATGGAATCTTGGGGGAAGCTTCCATGGCCGAAACAGCTTCTCGGAGAAGAAGTTGTCCGACTTGATCGATCGATCAATCATAGGGGATCGATCGATCGAAGCCTTCGATCGATCAATCGACGGCCATGGGTCGATCGATCGACCCTTGCTGAAAATGGACAATTCTCTTAGGGTGATTTGGATGGGATAGATTCCATTTCATCTTGCTTTGAGGTTAATTAGGTGATAACCTAAAGGACCTTTTAGGATTTTATGGTCCATAAATTAAGGCAATTTAGGAGGGTAAAGTAAGGGTTTTAAGTATATAACCCTTAATCTATATTTTCGAGGAAAATAGAATATTTGTTGAAAGTGATGGATTAGGGTTCCTAAATTAAATTGGGGACTTCTAAATGATTAATTGGACTAGGTATAGTTTTGGGGGTTCAAGGAAATGAAATCCTTAACTCGTTGAATTTCAGGTTGTTCGGGTGAGATAAATGTGACACCCCGCCTAATTAAATACCGGGCGATCACTCTTTTATTAAATTAAATCAAGGTAAACAGTTGGTTCATTCTCAGCATCGTTGTCGATAAAAATAAATTTTCCAATTTAACACCCTAAATAATTAAGCTCAGTGTCAAAACCATTTTCATACATAACTTTCCAAATTTTATTTAAAGAAAATCATTTATTTTATTAACAACATTCAATAAGTAAGAATCACACTACATTAAATTCCTGCAACATAGTCCAATTAATATAAAACATTCATCAATCGAATGACAACATGCGAAATGTAAAGTAACACAATACAAACTGAATAAATCCCATAGTGACAATACTAGAAATAACTGAAATACAAATGTCCCAAAAATAATGAAATAATGGAAAGGGCGACACATGCCCAATAAATGAGAATGCTAGAAGTGGAGTCAATAAAGGAAGCCGTCTACGCAAGTGACCTGCAACTCCCACCTAAGCTGCAGCACGTTCTTTTCAATGGATCCTAAGTAAGACGCCCCTGTGGCTGGGCACCTGAAATATATACATATATATACAAGAGCGAGAGAGAGAAAGAAACGGGTCAGAGCCCGAAAGTGTGTTTGATTTAAAATACATTTAGCAAGTATTCAAATTGATACAGGCCAATGCAACAACATATTAGTGCGACACTCTCTTGAGAAATTCTCACCTCTCTTCTAATGTGCACACCTAATGCACTAACCTTCCCAACGGTTTGTCTTATCATTTATCGCACTAATTTTTCCAATGATTTAACTTATCTTAGATTACTCGTAAGATTCAAAATTTAACGATTCCATTTTGAAAAGGATATTTCAATTAGTAACCAAAGTTCTCCATTTTAACTTTATAAAATCAATAAAGTTTTCCAGTGTCATATTATACTTTCTCAAAACAAGTATTTACCATTTGAGTAATCAACCATGTCCTACATAACACATCACAATAGGCAGTTCCAGATTTCAGAATTTCATATATATATATTAACTACTCCTATAATATATATAAAATAACAGCACCCCAAATACAACTATGGTGCGTGCATATTTCTACTATCCAAACCCCATACCACTCATATCAAGGGGAATACAAATTCGGAATCACTCTCGAATTGTATTAACACATACACAAACAATATCGAGGTGAAGCATAGATTCCAAGTCTCTAAGAGGATGGCACATACTTGCGTCTCTTAGGACCGTCTGAACTATCAATTAGATAGCCTGTACCAAGGATATCTATCTTCTAAGGTACAAGTCAATATCCCCCATAAAGGTCCCATCGAGATAAGACTTTCCCAGCGCGGTAACCTCAAGGATAGCAAGTAGCGCGGTATGTTTTTCACATGTATATAATATATGTACACACAGCCATATAAATATACCACTTTTATCATATTAATATAGGTTCCTCTCGTCACCCATAATTACAACATTTATCCTTAATTTCACATTATTAGTATTACGTATAAGGTTTCATCTCTAACCTTAACTCGAAGGGTTTTCTCAGTTATTACGTGACACTCGTGGACTCTATCCTTCCAAGTAGAAAATTCAGTAGGTATACCTCTATTCACTATCGTAGCTATTCATCGTAATCTCTCAGTTGAAATACGTAGTTTCATCGTTCATTATATAATTATCCCAAAAGTAAAATTCTCGTCTTATAATAAAGTTCCCAACACTTATTCATATGTCCTACTGGTCTTTCCCATTTCCAAAAACTTTTTATTAAGAATAACCAAGAATTATTTCACGATAAATTTAATTTAACTAATTAAACAAGGGAAAATAGGAGTCTGCCAGGAGGGGTCGATCGATCGAACCTTCGATCGATCGAAGCTCTAGGCTCGATCGATCGATCAAGCAGGTATTTCGATTTCTGTAGAATTGCAGTTACAAGTTCTACCCTCTATCTTAATCCAAATCCATACTTTTCAACTCCAAAAGTCCCAAAAATTCTACTACTAACATTATAACATTATACCAGATGTTTTTAACGTAAAGAATGTGTATTTCTATCATTAAACATGGATAATCAACCCAAAATCTTATCTAATCATCAAGAACCCTAGAGTTTTCTTAATCATGGTTCTAATCTGTTTTACCGCAAAATTTCTTTCTTAATTACAACCAAATTTCATGGGTTATCTTTCTACATCACAAGAGACTTCCAGAATAAGGTTTAAGTCTTTACTACATGCAAATTCCTATCAAAATTTGGGTTTTCTTCCATATATTTCATCCCTAATCATTCCTAAACTAATATGGAAATTGCACCAATGAAAATAGCAAGATAAACACTTGCCTGGGATTTTCAAAAGTATGGATTGCGACTGATTTTGGTGTGGTTGCGTTCCCCGTCTCGCGATCTACGCGTTGGTGGTGGCGGCGGCGCAAACCGTTGAGTTTTGGGCCTTGAAATTTCTTGAGAGCTCTCTCCTCTCTTCTCCAATGGCCGTTCTAGGTTTTGGGTCTTTCTAACCCTAGATGACAACCTCAATATCAGATATAGCCCTTCTGATTTTCGTTGGTTTAATTACCCAAAAATGTAAAATGACCAAAATGCCCTCCCGGGTTACTAATTAGGCCTAAAAACTCCCCGAGACCCAAACTACACCCCTGGGTACACTTTTCTGACTATCTCGACCCTTTCGGACGCGTTGGCACACTCAAAACGACCATACGGGCAACTTATAAAATATTCACTTTTTATTTATCAAAATTTAGTTCCGACGCGACACGGGCGCGTCCCGATTCAAATTTCCAAAATTGTCATTTTTTTCACTCGTGACATTCAATATAATCAATATCATATATTACTTTGCTCATTAGTAATATTCAACAAATTTCCCATAATTACTAACTCTCGTCACGCTAATAATTATAACATAATTAATTTTCCGATTTTTATTAAATAATTCCCTCACATTAAATTTAATAAATCCCCAAATAAATTTAATAAATCCCCAAATTAATATAGCATAAAAATACGGGGTATTACATACTTCCCCCCTAATAACGGAATTCCGTCTCGAAATTCGGAAAATAAGGCATACCTGGTAAAAACAAATTCGGATATCTCTCGCGCATATCTGCCTCGCGCTCCCAAGTGGATTCCTCCACATTATGATGCTCCCACTGGACCCACACAAGTGGAACTATCTTCGACCTCAATCTCCTCTCACTATAGTCTAGGATAGCCACCGGTCTCTCCTCGTAAGAGCTATCAGGCTGTAAGTCGATCTCATCTATCGCAATGTGAGTATGGGTCATATCATCCTGAAGATATCGTCTCAACGACGAGATGTGGAATACATCATGAATGCGATGCAAATGTTCTGGAAATCCCAATCTGTATGCTACCGACCCAATCCTCTCGATGATGGGAAATGGTCCCACGTACCTCGGGGCCAATTTCCCTTTCTTCCCGAACCTCATCACCCCTTTCATAGGAGATACACGTAGTAACACTTGGTCCCCCACACTAAACTCCCGGAAGAATCGTTTCGCATCGGCGTAGCTCTTCTGCCTGTCCTGGGCTACCCGAATGCGACTCCTGATCATCTCAATCCTCGCGGAGGTCTCCAGAATCACCTCCGGTCCTAGCAACTTGTTGTCCCCCACTTCGAGCCAACAAGTGGGAGAACGATAAGGCCTGCCATCAAATGGAGCCATGCCAATCGTGAACTGATAAGAGTTATTATAAGCAAACTCTACCAGTGGAAGATGTGGCTCCCAACCTCCTCCAAAATCGAGAACACACATGCGTAGCATATCCTCTAACATGTGATTAGTACGCTCTGTCTATCCATATGTCTCTGGGTGGTAAGCTGAACTCAACCTCGACTCAGTACCCATAGCCTCCTGAAAGCTTTCCCTAAAACGTGACACAAAAATCTTGTCCCGTGGTATAATTTGTCCGCACCGGCAGAAAATGAGCCACCTTGGTCAAACGGTCTACAATTACCCAGATAGAATCGTGGCCCCGCTGTGATGTAGGCAACCCTGTAATAAAATCCATGGAAATACTCTCCCACTTCCACGCGGGTACTTCCAATGGCTGAAGCAATCCTGACGGTTTCGGGTGGTCCACCTTTACCAGTTGGCAAGTAGAACACTTGGACACGAACTCGGTGACGTCCTTCTTCATTCCACTCCACTAGTATTGTCTCCTCATATCCTGGTACATCTTATCTCCTCCAGGATGCACTGCAAATCGGGACCCGTGAGACTAGGTCATCACTGCATGACGTAATTCTACTTCTGGAACCACCAATCTCCCATTAAACCTCAAAACCCCATCAGAACTAACAGAATAGGACTCCGCACCCTCGGCTAAAAGTCGTACAATCTGTTCCTGGCAAAACGAGTCTGTGGTCTGGGCCTGTATTACCCTCATAATAATCTCGGGTGTGAGTGACATCACAGATATGAAAGAACGTGCTACTGCGTCCTGGTGACCCAACTCCTTCCACTTTGCTTTCCAGGCGTCTGCTACCTCGTCTATCGGTCTAAGACTCAACGCATCAACAACTATGTTGGCCTTTCCCGAATGATACTGTATTTTGAACTGATAGTCTTTCACAAACTCTAACCACCTGCGCTGGCGCATATTCGGCTCTCGCTGAGTGAACAGGTACTGCAGTGATTTGTGGTCTGTGAACAAACGAAACTTCTCCCCTAATAAGTAGTGCCTCCATATCCTCAATGCAAAAATGACCGCTGCTAACTCTAGGTCGTGGGTGGGGTAATTCTTCTCATGCGGCTTAAGCTTGCGGGAGGCAAAAGTTATAGCCTTCTCCTCCTGCTAAAGTACTCCCCCAAGTCCCCGTAAAGAGGCATCGGTCTAAACCAGGTATTCCTCACCCGGCTTCGGTAAAGCAAGGACTGGCGTTGAAGTAAGCTTGTCTTTTAGCTCGTCGAAAGCCAACTGAGAAGCGTCATCCCAAACATATGGTACTCCCTTGCGAGTCAGATTCGTCAATAGACCCGCTATTTTGGAGAATCCCCAAATGAATCTCCTATAGTATCCGGCTAATCCCAAGAAACTATGCACTTCTATCGGTGTCGTGGGTTGTCCCCACTCCCTCAGCGCTGATAATTTACTCGGGTCAACTGCTATCCCCTGCTCAGAAACAACATGGCCCAAGAACTATACTTCTCGCAACTAGAATCCACACTTCTCGTACTTAGCATACAACTGATGCTCTCGTAGAGTCTAAAGAACCTGCCTCAAATGCTCGGCATGCTCCTCCTCGGAGTGTGAATATATCAAAATGTAATCTATGAAAACTATGACAAACTGATCCAAGAACTCTCTGAATACTCGGTTCATCAAGTCCATGAAAACGGCTGGAGCATTTGTGAGTCCGAACGGAATCAGCTGGAACTCATAAGACCCATATCTCGTCAAGAAAGCAGTCTTCAAAACATCCTTCTCCCTAATACGTAGCTGATGGTACCCCGACCTCAGATTTATCTTCGAAAAGAAAGTTGCTCCCCTCAGCTGGTCGAACAGATCATCGATTCGAGGTAACGGATATTTATTCCGTATCGTAACCTTGTTTAGCTCCCTGTAGTCCACACACAATCTCAGCGAACCATCTCTCTTCTTCATAAACAAAACTGGAGCGCCCCAAGGTGAGGTACTCCTACGAATGAAGCCCTGACCTAACAGTTGCTCTATCTGATCTCGTAGCTCTCGCATCTCTACCGGAGCCATACGGTACGGTGCGCGTGCTATAGGTCTCGTATCTGGCAATAAATCTATAACAAAGTCAATTTCTCGACTGGGGGGTAGGCCTAGTATCTCCTGGAACACATCGGAATACTCCCTGACAACTGGGATCGAATCTAAGGGAATCACAACCTCCTTAGAGGTATCCTCCTCTATGTAATACAAATGAGCGGTCGAACCTCCCTCTGGGTGAGGCATCACCACTACAAACATCTCTTGCCCGGAATGGAAAAAACAATGCTCCCACCGAAGCAATCAATCATGGCTCTATAAGCTGCAAGCCAATCCATACCAATAATCAAATCATGCTCATGCATGTCTAAGACTAACATGTCTGCAGGTAATACCAAACTACCGATCTCTACCCCCACTCCCTGGCATATAAAGAAAATAAGTGACCCACTCCCCAGTGGTGAGTCCACACATGTCACTGTGCTCTCTGCTGTGGTTAAAAACCCTAAGGCCTTCACAAAATGCGTAGCTATAAAACAATGTGTTGCCCCCGTATCAAACAAAACCCGACCCATAGTACCATGGATAGGAAACATACCCTCAATCGCGGGTGGTGACTGTGGAGTTGCTTCCTGGTGGACGTTATAGACACGTCCATACTGTAATTGCCCCTGCTGCACTGGAGCTGCTGGAATGGCTGCTAAGGCCGGCACTTGGGCTGGAGCTGGGAGGACAAGTGGAAATAGTGGCCTCTGTTGCTCATTACGGGCACCCTGCTGCTGTGGGGCCCTATCTCCCTCCGGACAATCTTGGCGCCTATGGCTGTGCTTACCACACCCAAAACATCGGCCCTTGAAGTTGCCTCCCCTCTATCCCCGCTGACCACGGCCCTGATGGTCATTGCCTCCCTGCCACTAGCCCTGTTGGCCTTGATTGGCACGCTGCTGGCCCTGCTACTGTCCCTGCTGTCGGTGTTGGCCCTGCTGGCCCTTCAGATTAGGCTAGCCCTGCTGGCCCTGCCTATAGCCCCCATGTCCCTGCCTAGAATCACCTGAACGGAATCGCTTAGCAGGGTCCCCCTGATGGGAACTCTTCTCGTGCTGACGAGTCTGTCCATGAGATGGTGCCCCACTGGCACTAATACCCCCGGCCCTGCCCTGCTGGATGGACTCTCCTGCTCTCTTGCTTCCCTGAAGATGGAAGAGGTGATCCTGGCAATGTAGCAACGCGGCATTGAGCACATCAGTGAAAGTACTCAGGGATAAATTCTCAACAAGGTGCTGACGGATCCTCCAAGCTAACCCGTCGACAAACAACATAATCTTCTGGTTCTCAGTAGGTGCCTCATCTGGCACAATGGTGAGAAGTCTCATGAACTCCTCATCATACTCCGCTATGGTAAGACTCTTCTGCTTCAAATTCAGTAGTTTTCACATCATCTCAGTCTGCACGGCGGGTGGAAAATACTTGCGGTCAAACCGCTCCCAAAACAACTGAATAGGGATCGTGTCCCTCTCCTCCAATGTGGTAGTGGAATCCCACCACTACAAAGCGGCTCCCACCAGCTTAAAGGAAGCCAATAACTGCTTTTGCACGTCAGTGCACTCATACATACGGAGATGCCGCTGGATGTCTTTCTTTCATTGGCTAACTGTGACAATATCGGAGCTACCAGAGAACTCAGGGGGATGCGCTTTCTGAAAAGCATCCTGAACCCTCTCCCATGCAGATGGAAGTTGTGCTGGTACTGGCGCCACTGCCTGAACCTGGGGTGGAGCCTGCTGAATCACCGTTATCGCGGCATTCATCGCCTGAGCAACAATGGCGGCTACTTCATTTGCATTCATTGTGCCTGGTGCTGGAGCTGCTGGCTGCTCGACCTGGGCACGCCTATCTTTCGGAGCACGTCTCGGAGGCATCTGAAACGTGAATAAGTTTATTAGTCTACAGTTATTATCAAATCTCAAAAAGCTGAAGACTTAAACGTAAAAGCAAGAATACAACAATCCTAAAAATAGGGCTCTATAGCAATAACGTTAAGCTGAAAGTGAGATAAGCCGTACAGATCCTATGGACACTAGAACCTGATGCTCTGATACCACCTGTGACACCCCTCCTAATTAAATATCGGGCAATCACTCCTTTATTAAATTAAATCAAGGTAAACAGTTGGTTCATTCTCAGCATCACTGTCGATAAAAATAAATTTTTCAATTTAACACCCTAAATAATTAAGCTCAGTGTAAAAACCATTTTCATACATAACTTTCCAAATTTTATTTAAAGAAAATCATTTATTTTATTAACAACATTCAATAAGTAAGAATCACACCACATTAAATTCCTGCAACATAGTCCAATTAATATAAAACATTCGTCAATCGAATGACAACATGCGAAATATAAAGTAACACAATACAAACTGAATAAATCCCATAGTGACAATACTAGAAATAACTGAAATACAAATGTCCCAAAAATAATGAAATAATGTAAAGGGCGACACATGCCCAATAAATGAGAATGCTAGAAGTGGAGTCAATAAGGGAAGCCATCTATGCAAGTGACCTGCAACTCCCACCTAAGCTGCAGCACGTTCCTTTCAAGGGATCCTAAGTAAGACGCCCCTGTGGCTGGGCACCTGAAATATATACATATATATGCAAGAGAGAGAAAGAGAAAAAGAAATGGGTCAGAGCCCGAAAGTATGTTTGATTTAAAATACATTTAGCAAGTATTTAAATTGATACAGGCCAATGCAACAACATATTAGTGTGACACTCTCTTGAGAAATTCTCACCTCTCTTCTAATGTGTACACCTATCGCACTAACCTTCCCAATGGTTTGTCTTATCATTTATCGCACTAATCTTCCCAATGATTTAACTTATCTTAGATTACTCGTAAGATTCAAAATTTAACGATTCCATTTTGAAAAGGATATTTCAATTAGTAACCAAAGTTCTCCATTTTAACTTAATAAAATCAATAAAGTTTTCCAGTGTCATATTATACTTTCTCAAAACAAGTATTTACCATTTGAGTCATCAACCATGTCCTACATAACACATCACAGTAGGCAGTTCCAGATTTCAAAATTTGATATATATATATATATATATATATATATATTAACTACTCGTATAATATATATAAAATAACAGCACCCCAAATATAACTATGGTGCGTGCATACTTCTACTATCCAAACCCCATACCACTCATATCAAGGGGAATACAAATTCGGAATCACTCTCGAATTGTATTAACTCATACACAAACAATATCGAGGTGAAGCATAGATTCCAAGTCTCTAAGAGGATGGCACATACTTGCGTCTCTTAGGACCGTCTGAACTATCAATTCGATAGCCTGTACCAAGGATATCTATCTTTTAGGGTACAAGGCAATATCCCCCATAAAGGTCCCATCGAGATAAGACTGTCCCAGCGCGGTAACCTCAAGGATAGCAAGTAGCGCGGTATGTTTTTCACATGTATATAATATATGTACACATAACCATATAAATATACCACTTTTATCATATTAATATAGGTTCCTCTCGTCACCCATAATTACAACATTTATCTTAATTTCACATTATTAGTATTACGTATAAGGTTTCATCTCTAACCTTAACTCGAAGGGTTTTCTCACTTATTACGTGACACTCGTGGACTCTATCCTTCCAAGTAGAAAATTCAGTAGGTATACCTCTATTCACTATCGTAGCTATTCGTCGTAATCTATCACTTCAAATACATAGTTTCATTGTTCATTATATAATTATCCCAAAAGTAAAATTCTCGTCTTATAGTAAAGTTCCCAAACTTATTCATATGTGCTACTGCTCTTTCCCATCTCCCAAAACTTTTTATTAAGAATACCCAAGAATTATTTCACGATAAATTTAATTTAACTAATTAAACAAGGGAAAATAGGAGTCTACCAGGAGGGGTCGATCGATCGAGGTCTGGGGCTCGATCGATCGAACCTTCGATCGATCGAAGCTCTAGGCTCGATCGATCGATCAAGCAGGTATTTCGATTTCTGCAGAATTGCACTTAGGGGTTCTACCCTCTATTTTCATCCAAATCCATATTTTTCAACTCCAAACGTCCCAAAAATTCTACTACTAACATTATAACATTATACTAGATGTTTTTAACGTAAAGCATGTGTATTTCTATCATTAAACATGGATAATCAACCCAAAATCTTATCTAATCATCAAGAACCCTAGAGTTTTCTTAATCATGGTTCTAATCTGTTTTACCCCAGAATTTCTTTCTTAATTACAACAAAATTTCGTGGGTTATCTTTCTACATCGCAAGAGACTTCCAGAATAAGGTTTAAGTCTTTACTACATGCAAATTCCTATCAAAATTTGGGTTTTCTTCCATATATTTCATCCCTAATCATTCCTAAACTAATATGGAAATTGCACCAACGAAAATAGAAAGATAAGCACTTGCCTGGGATTTTCAGAAGTCTGGATTGTGACTGGTTTTGGTGTGGTTCTGTTCCCCGTCTCGCGATCTACGCGTTGGTGGTGGCGGCGGCACAAACCGTTGAGTTTTGGGCCTTGAAATTGCTTGAGAGCTCTCTCCTCTCTTCTCCAATGGCCGTTCTAGGTTTTGGGTATTTCTAACCCTAGATGACAACATCAATATCAGATATAGCCCTTCTTATTTTCGTGGTTTTAATTACCCAAAAATATAAAATGACCAAAATTCCCTCCCGGGTTACTAATTAGGCCTAAAAACTCCCCGAGACCCAAACTACACCCTCGGGTACACTTTTTTGACTATCTCGACCCTTCCGGACGCGTTGGTGCACTCAAAATGACCATACGGGCAACTTATAAAATATTCACTTTTTATTTATCAAAATTTAGTCCCGACGCGACACGGGCGCGTCCCGATTCAAATTTCCAAAAATGTCATTTTTTTCACTCGTGACATTCAATATAATCAATATCATATATTACTTTGCTCATTAGTAATATTCAACAAATTTCCCATAATTATTAACTCTCGTCACGTTAATAATTATAACATAATTAATTTCCGAATTTTTATTAAACAATTCCCTCACATTAAATTTAATAAATCCCCAAATAAATTTAATAAATCCCCAAATAAATCCCCAAATTAATATAGCATAAAAATACGGGGTATTACAAAAAATCCCGAGGATATTTCTCGTAGGCATAGAGGCCTATATAATTATGCTTATAGAAAGCCTAATTATATTGATTATCGTTAAGTGTATCCTAGGAGATAATTAGGATAATTTAGGAGTATAGAAATTTGTTGATTTCATTTAGAGTGATGGGTATCATTGGAGATATCCAATAAATCCTTAGATGGAGTTGATGTATATAGTGATTATTAAATTAAGAAATATTTGGGTTTAGTATCATGCTTAAATGAATGCATGATTATGATTTCTGGAGGGAATCTTTGGGATTATTGGTCATCGCTAGATGCTATAGGCCACTATGGCCGTTTATATATATTCTAGGAAGAATATATAGGATATGTATATACTGTGTGATTTAGGTATATATATATGTTATGATGGAAATGATTTTGAAAATATAAAAATGAATATTTTCAAAATGGAAAGATAACTGTTTTTCATATTTAATAAATTTTGGATTACACACCTCCCTAAATTTCTATCATAAGGGAAGTTTCGCGCGTTGTGGTGAAGCCTTCCTGGCTATTGAGCAGGTTGGATATAGTCCCTATGCCATATGGGTGTTTATTTGTTTAATGCGCTAGTTAGGGGATTCTGGGTGTGGTCCTGACTTTCCCGCAGGCAATATGGCCGCTTCCCGACGTTGGTAGGTTCCCAGGTTAGCTTGTATAGATAGGCCCTGGAAGATGATAGCCATTTAGGGGCGCGTCCAGTGGGGAAACCCGAAGGCGCGGTCTTAGTTTTATTAAAGCAATTTATGATAATAAATTGGCTTTAATTTACATTTCCTGAGTATAAAAAGGGAAATGGGATAAAGGTTTGGCTTCGGTAACACTCCCAGATGGAAGAAGGGATGTGGAAGCATGATTTGATCAAAGCATTTTCATGATAATGGAAATGGCTTTGGGGTACATTTCCTGAGTATAAGAAGGGAAATGGGATGACATATAAGGGAGAATCATTTTTATGATAATAAAATTGGCTTTTAAATAGGTATATGATTTGTTAAAGCAATTCATGATAATGAATTGGCTTTTAAATACATTTCCTGGATATAAGAAGGGAAATGGAAGGTTTTGAGATAAAAATGATAAGTATTGATAAATACTTTGTATATGAATCCTCAGTCCGGGAGATAGATCTGGATGGTTATGGTAAAATATGAATATGTATATATGGATGAATCGAGTACCGAGGGTCTAATGGATCCCAACGATCGACCTTGCCGCATAGTAGTGTATCGGGGGGTTCCTTGTTTGGATTTCGCTTCGCGAGACACCCCGCGCACGAATATGGCAGTGTGTTGAGAATGGGGAGAAGTTTAATCCTTAGTGCTCTTATATTATAAATTCTTATGGTATATATTTATATATATATTTCTGTATTGAGGGACTGGTGGATCTCGACGATCGACCGTTCCACGCAGTAGTGTATCGGGGCGGTTCCTTGTTTGGATTTCACTTTGCGAGACACCCCACGCACGAACATGGCATAGCGTTGAGACTGGGGTGAAGTTTAGCCCTTAGTACATTGCTTGGACTATCTAGGATTGATAGTGGGTTGGGTGATAGACTAGTTTAGCAGGGTAGCTTGACTAGGATGTTTAGAGGTATGCACTAGGAGTGCACTGTTAGAGGAGAGGTGAGGGGTATCTCATGAGAGTGCGATACCAATTTAAATATGAGATAAAATTATTTTTCTAAAAATAAAGCATTTATGCACTTGCTAAATATTTTCAAAACTCGGGCTCTGACCCGTTTATCTACTCTCCTTTCTTTCAATATATATATATATATATATATATATATATATATATATATATATAGGTGTCCAGACACAGGGACGCCTGGATGGAAATTCTTTCGAGTCAGACGTCAACTGCAGCAGCTGTGGATGCGTGCAGGTTTTTTAGATAGGAGGTACTGTATAAACATTCGAGCCAATGTCTCAATTACATTTATTTATTCTTTCAGTACAGCATTCGATATGGTTGTATATTTTGTCCGAGTGTTCGGTTATTTGATTTCATTTCAGTTTCATTTTCGCAAAAGTGTGTGGATGTTTTATTTTTTTTGTTGTTAAAAAGAGTATTAAAGTTAAAATTTTGACACCGGCCTAATAGGTTATTAGTAATTAAATGGATTTTCGACAGTAATAGTAAGAATTATCCATATGAGACTCTTATTTTAATTTAATATTGGAGTGACCGCCCGGTATCTTATTAGGCGGGGTGTCACAGATGGTATCAGAGCATCAGGTTCTAGTGTCCTTAGGAATCTGTGCGGACGTACTACGCTTTCAGCGTTGCTCTCATTTGTTATAGAGCCTCAGGATTAGGATTGTTGATTTCTCTTGTGAGATTTCGTTCTCCTACCATATTATAAGATTATAGAAATCTTTTGCACTCTAGTTTGCAATTCGTGTGCGGAACATGGATGCTAGAAGGAGATGAGGCTTAGCTGAGGCAACTTGTAGAAGTTGGGGACGAGGGCCTTAGTAGAGGTCACTCCCCTTGTGGCAATTGCTAAGGAGTTTGGTGGCGACTACTGAAGAATGAGTAGTCATGAGTATTGCACTACCACTATTGTAGAGAGTGGTATTAAGATTGAATTTTTAGTGAAGTTGAGGGTTCGAAAGGGATCTTACGGATAGTCTTAACCGTGAGTCCCCACGATTTAGTCAGAATGAGAAGGATGTTGTTATGAGTTGTACCTCAATCCAGGAGGTATAATTGGCGTGGCTAGATAAAGTCGCGGTGTTTGTTAGCCTTAGACTCGTCTGTGCATTTTGAGTTTTGTGGCGGTCTCGATAACATAATATCATGTATGTTTATGTGTTTTCCGTGATAGCGGAATTTTATTTTCCTTCATTCGCCATAAAGGCGGGTGTTGATATATTGTATATATATCTGGTTTGGGATACTCGTTCTATATGTTTGTACGAGTATGGTATTATGATGGGTATATATGTATTGGTAATTTCGGAGCGATAGTAGGCTAAGAATGGAAAGTCTATCGTGTCCATGGTTCCTGGAGGGAACAGGTTATAGTTGCAGTGTCTCACCTAGATATAGGTTGAGTTCACCTTATTTGTTATGGGATACGAAACTTCGATGAGTAGAGGTTTCATTATCGTGAGTTGGGTATACGGCGACCTTATATATATGATCTAAGGCCGCAGGATTTGTGTTGAGCTGTAAGATTAAGCTCATTACTGTTTGCGCAAGGACTTTAAAATAAGTGCGAGCGCAGGGTGGTATGACTCTTAGTTAGAGATAGGAGTTCAGACCACCTTTTTGTTGGATTAGGGGATAGGGATATCCCGGTTGCATGTTGAAATGACGGAACTCCATAACCAACGAAGTCAAGGGTTAATGTGTGGAGGGGTTCCCTGTTTGGATTTCGCTTTCCGTGACACTCCACACATGACTCTTAACGGCGTCGGGAGTGGGGAACTGTTATGGGATGCTAGGATGTTGATTTTGTGTAAATGTCTTATAGTGTGGATGAACCACTATAGGCTATGAGCCACATGATGTTGATATACTATGGAAAGATTGTGCTATGGAAAACCACTAAAGTGGTCCCCTCGCCACAAGTGGATGGGTGAGGTTGGACTAAGAGAAATTGATTTGAGGACAATAGTCAGGCCTTAATGAAAAGGCCAATTTTGAGGAGATACATTTTGGGTAGTATGTTCGTGACACTTTTACAGAAAGTGGGCACTTCGATTGATTAGGTTTCCTTCCGTATGGGCGGAAGGATAAGAAAGTAGGAATGCGTTCGTAGGCTAGCCTAGTAGGATTTAGGACGTCCTGCTTCTGTGCCTTGGGTCGTTATATCTCGATGACCGACTACGCGAGGGAGTAGTGTAACGGGAGGGTTCCTTGTTTGGATTTCGCTTCGGCGAGACGTCCCACGCATGAAACCAAGCAAATGTCGGGAGTTGAGAGAGGCCTTGGGCACTAGGGATATATTTAGGATACTCGTTTCGCCTAAGTAGGGTAACGCATAGATCATAGCATTTTAGGATGTAGGTTCGCTAGAGTTAGCGGCACCGAGGTTAGGAGGATTGAAATTTTGCGGGTTGGAAGGACCCATAGGTGAGTATTACACCGAGGAAAGGAGATCCTTATTGGGAGAGAGTGTTACGTGTCGGACGTTCACTACGGATGTGCAGATGTGCACAAGTTGGAAAGGTGTATGGGCACCTTTGTAAGATGGTTTTATATACTGCCTGGAATAGAATGGGCGTAGTATATAAGGTTGAAATTCATGCCGATAGGCATTATAGATGATGGGTATTATGTGACGTATTAGAGTCACTTTACGATCGTGGTAGTCGTGTAGCATATGGTTGGGAACCATCGGGTTAGTATCCTTCCCTAGGGGTTTTAGGATTCGTAGTGATCCTAGTTGGATGGTGTAGGTTATATCTGAATTTCGAGGATGAAATTCCGTTGTAAGGGGGGGGGGGAGTATGTAATAACCCGCCTTTTTGGAGATAATTAAATTCCATAATTAAGTATAATTTGGAATTTGGAGAATTTCTCGAAATAGTAATTTTGGGATTTTTGAGGATTTAATATTTTCGAAGGGTGTTATAAATTATTTTGGGACTATATAGGTCGAAGTAATTTAATTATATGTCGCCGTGGAGTATAGCGACAAAAGAGGTAAGATTTCGAGTAGAATACCGCATTTAATTATTTTGGGTTAGAATAGTGATTTGCGGTCAAGTACCTCAGATGGAAACTTTGACTGCGTCATGAGTCTCGGAATGTCCGAGATAGTCGGAAAAGAGTGTCCGATTGTCGAAATTGAGTTCCGGGTAATTTTGGAATTAAATAGGCTCGTAATTGGGTAAACGAGTCGTTTTTGGGTTTTAAAGGGGTTAAACCCTTTTCTCCTTATAAAAGGAGGAAGAGGGGGAGAAAAGAGAAGATAAAAGAGAAAGAAGAGAGGGAAGAGAGAGAGAGGGAAGAAAAGAGAAAAAAGGGGGAGATTCCGGCCAGCCTCCGCGGGATTCGGCTCGAGGACGTCGGATTTTATCCACGAGGCAAGTGTTTACTTGCTTTATTTACATTTAAGCATAAATATCTCATATCATTGTTGGTATAACAAACCCAATTTATTTTGGGTTGGGCATTCGTGGATAAAATGGGTTTTTGGGATTGAAACGAATAAACCCCTAAAAATGATAAATTGGAGAAACTTAGATTTTAGTTGAAATTAATTGGTGATTCTGGGTTCTAGGATGTTTAGAACCCGTATTACATGTGTATTTGTTGTTGGTAGAAGTTGTAGGCCGTTGGGTGAAGAGATGGAAGCTTGGGGGAAGCTTCCATGGCCGAAACAGCTTCTCGGAGAACAAGCTGTCCGACTTGATCAATCGATCGATCATAGGGGATAGATCGATCGAAGCCTTCGATCGATCGACGGCCATGGGTCGATCGATCGACCCTTGCTGAAAATGGACAATTCTCTTAGGGTGATTTGGATTGGATAGATTCCATTTCATCTTGCTTTGAGGTTAATTAGATGATAACCTAAAGGACCTTTTAGGATTTTATGGTCCATAAATTAAGGAAATTTAGGAGGGTAAAGTAAGGGCTTTAAGTATATAACCCTTAATCTATATTTTCGAGGAAAATAGAATATTTGCTAAAAGTGATGGATTAGGGTTCCTAAATTAAATTTGGGACTTCTAAATGATTAATTGGACTAGGTATAGTCTTGGGGGTTCAAGGAAATGAAATCCTTAACTCGTTGAATTTAAGGTTGTTCGGGTGAGATAAATCCGGAAGATATTTCTCGTAGGCATAGAGGCCTATATAATTAAGCTTATAGAAAGCCTAATTATATTGATTATCATTAAGTGTATCCTAGGAGATAATTAGGATAATTTGGGAGTATAGATATTTGTTGATTTCATTTAGAGTGAAGGGTATCATTGGAGATATCCAATAAATCCTTAGATGGGATTGATGTATATAATGATTATTAAATTAAGAAATATTTGGATTTAGTATCATGCTTATATGAATGCATGATTATGATTCCTGGAGGGAATCTTTGGGATTATTCTAGGAAGAATATATAGGATATGTATATACTGTGTGATTTAGGTATATATATATGTTATGATGGAAATGATTTTGAAAATATAAAAATGAATATTTTCAAAATGGAAAGATAACTGTTTTTCATAATTTATAAATTATGGATTACACACCTCCCTAAATCTCTATCATAAGGGAAGTTGCGCGCGTTGTGGTGAAGCCTTCCTGGCTATTGATCAGGTTGGATATAGTTTGTAGGCCATATGGGCCTTTATTTGTTTACTGCGTTGGTTAGGGTATTCTGGGTGTGGTCCTGACTTTCCCGCAGGCAATATGTCCGCTTCCCGACATTGGTAGGTTCCCAGGTTGTCTTGTATAGATAGGCCCTGGAAGATGATAGCCATTTAGGGGCGCGTCCAGTGGGGAAACCCAGAGGGGCGGTCTTAGTTTTATTAAAGCAATTTATGATAATAAATTGGCTTTAATTTACATTTCCTGAGTATAAAAAGGGAAATGGGATAAAGGTTTGGCTTCGATAACACTCCCGGATAGAATAAGGGATGTGGAAGCATGATTTGATCAAAGCATTTTCATGATAATGGAAATGGCTTTGGGGTACATTTCCTGAGTATAAAAAGGGAAATGGGATGACATATAAGGGAAAAGCATTTTTATGATAATAAAATTATCTTTTAAAAAGGTATAGGATTTGTTAAAGCAATTCATGATACTGAATTAGCTTTTAAATACATTTCCTGGATATGAGAAGGGAAATGGAAGGTTTTGAGATAAAAATGATAAGTATTGATAAATACTTTGTATATGAATCATCAGTCCGGGAGATAGATCCAGATGGTTATGGTAAAATATGAATATGTATATATGGATGAATCGAGTACCGAGGGTCTAATGGATCCCAACGATCGACCTTGCCGCATAGTAGTGTATCGGGGGGTTCCTTGTTTGGATTTCGCTTCCCGAGACACCCCACGCACGAATATGGCAGTGTGTTGAGAATGGGGAGAAGTTTAATCCTTAGTGCTCTTATATTATAAATTCTTATGGTATATATTTATATATATATTTCTGTATTGAGGGACTGGTGGATCTCGACGATCGACCGTTCCGCGCAGTAGTGTATCGGGGCGGTTCCTTGTTTGGATTTCACTTTGCGAGACACCCCACGCACGAACATGGCATAGCGTTGAGACTGGGGTGAAGTTTAGCCCTTAGTACATTGCTTGGACTATTTAGGATTGATAGTGGGTTGGGTGATAGACTAGTTTAGCAGGGTAGCTTGACTAGGATGTTTAGAGGTATGCACTAGGAGTGCACTGTTAGAGGAGAGATGAGGGGTATCTCATGAGAGTGCGATACCAGTTTAAATATGAGATAAAATTATTTTTCTAAAAATAAAGCATTTATGCACTTGCTAAATATTTTCAAAACTCGGGCTCTGACCCGTTTATCTACTCTCCTTTCTTTCTATATATATATATATATATATCCAGACCCAGGGACTCCTGGATGGAAATTCTTTCGAGTCAGACGTCAGCTGCAGCAGCTGTGGATGCGTGCAGGTTTTTGATAGCCGCTTCCATCGTTGTACTCTAGATAGGAGGTACTGCATAAACATTCGAGCCAATGGCTCAATTGTATTTATTTATTCTTTCAGTACAGCAGTCGATATGGTTGTATATTTTGACCGAGTGTTCGGTTATTTGATTTCATTTCAGTTTCATTTCCGCAAAACGGTGTGGATGTTTTTTTTTTGTTAAAAAGATTAGTAAAGTTAAAATTTTGACACCGGCCTAATAGGTTATTAGTAATTAAATGGATTTTCGACAGTGATGCTAAGAATGATCCATATGAGACTCCTGTTTTAATTTAATATTGGAGTGATCGCCCGGTATCTTATTAGGCGGGGTGTCACAAGCATGTGGATGAGTGCGGTGTTATGGTGTGTACAAGGTATAAAGGATTAGTGTATGTGTGTGTGTATGTGTGTGAAGGTATTTTATTATATATATATATATATATATACACACAAAATAATAGAATATAAAAATATAAATAAAAATATAAAACAAAGAACACTAAAAATATAATGACACCTAAATATATACAGACACTAACATAATGACACGCACGTACTTTATAATATTTACGTAATATAATAAAAATACTCAAAGTGAAAATAAAGACAGTAGAATAAAATAAATAAAAAGTAATAAAAATGACATGAACTAGTATAAAATATATGTATTAAAAAATAGTGACGATAATACAACACACACACACACACACACACACTGGGCAATATATGGCATAAGGTTCGGGATGATATGGAATCTATTTTTGGTGTTGGTTATGGGACTGGTATTTTGTATGAGACTGTGTTTAGGCTCATTTAACTGAATCTTTGTCGCATTTGCCTTGATTTGGAGTGTTTGATATCACAATGAACATTGACCTACAAGATAGACATATATAGTCATAAGGCCAATTTTACTGAGAATTATCAATTAAAAATCATCTATATAGGGTATAATTTAACACTTTTGACTGCTTATCAGACCACACTCAAATAGAACATTGCTAGTCCACGAGAAAAAATAGAGAGAAAGAAAGATAAGAAATCGAAAGTGTGCCACTTTCATAGGAAATTGCAATTGCACTTAGCATGTACAACAAGCCGTTAAACTTACAAGTTACCCTACAGGACGTGTGTTATCTTATGAGGGTTTATAGTGAATGTACCCCCCAAATTATTATTTTTTTTTATTCAAAATGATTTATTTAAAGCCATTCTCTTATTTGATGATGAAAAACTATACAACCCATCTAAAAAGACTTCAAGGAATACAATATTCAACTATAAATGCAAGGAATAAAATTACCCAATACCTCAAGCGTAATCCTTCCTAAAAGCTCAGTTTGTGTTGTCTGAAACAATATTAACTATCATGAGAGTAATTCTTAGATCGCCTTTATAGAATCAATGCTTTGACTTCAAATCTCACTAGATAAGTCGCTCTGAATCAAACTTTTCAGGATTTGGGTAAGTGTATCTCTGCAGTGTATGAGGAGGTGAGTAAATGTAAACAAGATCAAACGTCTCACACAATTATAAGAAATGATGGATAAATGAACGAATTTGATCTAATGAACTAATTGTGACACCTTGCCTATTTTAATCACGGGTGATATGTCCTTTACCAAACTAAACAAGAATATCATTTGGTTCATTCTTAGCATTGGTATCTAAAACTTTTTAAATTTATAACAACCTAAGTTAAATAATCCAGTGCCAAATTTCATCCTCATTAAATAACAAAATCCACGACATTAAGTGAAAATAAAAATAATATAAACCATTTACACAATAAGTGAAGTCTAGAGCATCACATGATTAAAAAAATAAATACCTATAAACCGTTGATTCCAAATCCAAAATCAAAGTCATAAGTCCAACAGAAATGAAATAAATCTAAATACTGTAACACCCCGTATTTCTGAGCATTTAAATATTTAATTAATTCGGGTAAATTTAAATTACAAGTGTATCGTAATTTAATTGAATTAATAATTATATGTGCATTTAAATATTAATTGGGAGAAATAATGATTAATATATATAGAATAAAATTCGAAAAAAAGTTTTCCAGGGGAGCCAGACTCAAGAGACAAGAAGCCATTTAAGCAAATCCATACCGTGTATGCGGTCCCATTAAGATAAGATCTCTTGGTAAATGTAATTATTTCCTTATCTTCATTTATGATTTTTAAATAAAAACTTGGGTATATTTTCTGAAATACAAATCATAAGTGTTCCAAGTATTCAAAAAGTTCCAAGTTATTGTAAAAAAGTAAGATTAAGGCAATGCGATCTGATCGATGAGGAGAATTTACTTTTAGGGAGTTTTGAGAGTTCTTCAAAGTAAATGCAATTTTTTGTCCGGTGATAGTTCCTAAATCCCCTCACCAAAATGCAATAGCCAAAAGAAATAATCAAACTATCCTTAAAATAGCTCAGACTATGCTCTAAAGCAAGAAACTTCTCACGGAATTTTGGCAAAAGTAGTGGAGTGTGCTATCTACTTGTCCAACTGATCTCCAACAACAAGTGTTTGGGGAATGACACAATAAGTAGCATGGAATGGAAGAAAACTCAATATCTCCCATTTAAGAGGTTTTAGGATCATAACTCATGTACATATACCAGAAGAGAGAAGAACCAAACTTGATGATAAAAGTTATAAGTTCATCTTTATAGGCTACGATAATGACTCCAAATGTTACAAGTTGCACAATCCTACTAATGGGAAGAATGTAATTAGATGAGATATAATATTTGATGAAGAAGAAGAGTTTGATCTCGGCTTGAATATATATGATATCAACGTCTCTCTTAACTTTGAAGTAGAGAATAAAGAAGCCATAATGGAGTAAGTAGGAAAAGTTAAACAAAAGACCACTACTCCACATACTTCCCCAACATCGACCATGCATGGACACTCATCACCATCATTAAGTGAAATTTAAATTGAAAGATTTATTACTTATACAAGAAGTTTATGGGATCTATATGAGGTAGCCGAAATATATAGTAATATTACACTCTTCTGCTTCTTTGCTGACTGTGAACCAACATACTTTCAAGAAGCTACAAAAGAAAAGAAGTGAAGAGATGTGATGGATGAAAAAATGTTGGTAATTTAGAATAATGACACTTGGGAACTCGCTTAACATCCAAAAGGTCAAAATTCTATTGGTGTTACATGGGTGTAAAAATGCATAAAAATTCCATGGTATAAATATAAAGACACAAGGTGAGGATAGTCAGAAAAAAGGATATTGTCAAAGACCTCGCATTGACTACGATGAGGTACTTAATCCTGTTGCTCGCTTATAAACTATAAGATTAATTATCTCCCTAGAAACACAAAAAAGGTGTAGGGTTCATCATTGGTATGTAAAGTCTGCATTTCTAAATGGAATACTTGACAAAGGAGTACAAATCGAGAAACCATTGGGCTATGTGGTGAAGGGACATGAAGACAAAGTCTTGAAGCTGAAGAAAGATCTCTAGGGGATAAAACAAGCACGGAGGGTAGTTAATATCCATATTGATAAGTACTTTCAAGTGAATGGTTACATAAAATGTCCCTACGATCACGCTCTATATATTAACATCAAAGATTGAGATATTTTGATCATGTGCCTGTACGTGTATGATTTGATTTTAATCAGAAGAAGCCCAAACATGTACAGTGATTTCAAAGAAGAAATAATGAAAGAGTTAGAGATGACAAATATTGGGCTAGTGGCGTACTATCTTGACATCAAAGTTAGGAAACAAGAAGATGGAATATTCTTTTTATAAAAAAGCCATGCAACAGAGATCCTGAAAAAGTTCAAGATGGAGAAGTGTAAGATAATAATCACACCGATGGAATATGGGGTCAACATCTCCAAGCATAAAGTTAGCAAAAGTGTAGATCCAATGTTCTTCAAAAGTTTGGTGAGAATTCTACGCCCCCTATGTTTCACGAGGCCCTATATCCCTCATGCAGTCGTATTAGTCAACGACTATATGTAATCTATAACAACCAACCATTTCAAAGCCATAAAGACAATTATTTGTTATCTGAAAGGTACAATTAACTTTGGCTTATTCTATTGAGTTTTTAATATCTTGTTGGATATATTGATAGCAATTGGGTGGAAGACATAGATAATTGAAGGAGCACTACTAGATTTGTACCTTTCATAGGAGATATCCCCTTCACATGGATGTCGATGAAAAAATCAATTATCACATAATCCACTTATGAAGAAGAATATGTTGCTACTACAGTATGCAATTTGGATTCAATCTATTGAAGGACATATACTTAACACAAGAAGAACAACTAAGGTTTATGTCGATAACAAGTCATCTATTGCCTTAGTATTCCATGATCGAAGCAAGCACATTAATAGTTGGTATCACTACATGAGGAAGTTCATTACAAAAAAGGATGTTCAAGTCGAGTACTTCAATTCTCAAGATCAGATTACTATATTTTCACTAAGTGAGTCAAGTTTGAAGACTTTGGGAAGTTAAGAAATTTTCTTGGTGTTATAAAAAAAAGTGTTAGGGAAAGTGTTGATTTGTAAACTTATTTTTAAGAATAAAGCCATTTGAATGAATTCCAGCCCAGTTTTGTAGAGACTGAGATTATAGAATCCTCTATGTCAGGTGAAGAAACTCAATGATGGAAGTGACCGATCAATAAATCAAGCAAGAAAATAATGGTTGACTCCTCTTACAACTATATTTTCACTTTAAGTGTGTTGCTTATGTTTAAATCATCTTAATATAGTTTGTTATGTGTAGATTATATTTTACTATAAATAGAGAAGATTTGTAGGTGTTAAATATCTAGTTAGAGAGTTATCAATAAAGAAACAAGTTTTCTTCTTATTTGCGAATCAAAGTTGGAGAAAAAGACTGAATTAAAGAATGTTTTTTTATTAAATTTCCATCAATACTCCTATCTCATAATTTGTGATCATTTTACATATATGGATTATTCTTTCAGAGTTGATTACATGTAATATTTTATATCTATCTCTATCATCATTTGTAGTTATTATATCATCATTACACTGTTTCTCTCCAATCCTCTACTTCAAAACTCTTCCCAACCCCAATTATTTAATTATATAAACAATAAAGTTTTTGGAAATAAATTTTTATATCTTCTTAGTTGCTTACTTATATAAACACAATGTTAGTTAAAGCGAAGACTATTGAAGGGGGTTTTATTACTTTTATATCAATTTCTAAATGGACTCTTAGTTATACATTGATTGTGATTATTCAATTTTTCTTTCAATTGTTACAAAAATACTTTTAACGTTTTTTTTAAGTTTATGGGATTCATATTAAAAAGATCCAACAAAAAAATTCATGATATTCTTCTATTGAATACTAATTCTAACTTTCATTCATGTAGGGGTGAAAAATGGGTGGCTATGCACGGGTCAAAATGGATACGGATAATCCAGAGTGTGTCAGGCAGAATAATGTGAGCGGGTCAGGTTGGGTCGAATTCGCCCTTTTTCTTGGATTAGTTGCCTTTGAGTATTTTTAAGAAATCCAAAATATAGTTCAAATTTCAAAATTGAACTTTTGAAAAAAATAATAGATATCAAAAAATGTTTAGCAAGCATGCTATATATCCTAAAAGTTTGATAAAACGTGTATAAATAACAAGACACCATTTGATTTTCATAACCAAATATCTCCATTTGATTTTCATAATGTGCAAAAATGGATAGCTTAGTATGAAAAAAAGTGAAGTATAAAACCTAACTACACCAATTTGAGAGCTTAAAAGTGTAAAAAAAATGAAGATACCTATTTGACATGGTTCGTTGAACTGAAGTAAATTAAAAAGACAGGGTTTTAAACGGTTCTGGAGGTGTTTGAGATGTATAGGTTCTGGCGTTGATAAGTAAATGTGTTTGGATTGGTTTCTAGCACTGATTCTATAACAAATGGGTATGCGTATCAAAGAAGAAGTAAACATAGGTATATTTTCATTTGGTCGGTTCAATTATTTTCATTTGGTCATAATTATCAAATATAATTTCATATATAAGAACTCTACTCATAATTTTCCTCAAAATAAGAGGCAAACAGGTTTGTAGACACCACTTTCTAGCACCCCCTAAGTCTCTCCTTAGGTCCCTAACACGTCCCCAAAACTTAGGCTCTAATCCAGGTACCGATGTAGAGGCCACCGAGCACTCTCGGGACCCATTTGAGTGCACTCAACTCTTTCGTCAGAGAAAAATATCAATGAATCTTTGAAGGTCTCCGAATACCCTTTCTAACTGTCAGCCCTGTGGGCGAATGAGCATAATGATTTAGACAAACATACCATTTTACTACGAAAACCTAATTTGGAGGCCACGGAGCACTCCCAGGCCCCAATTTTACCCCATTCAACTCCATCTTCAAAGTGAAATCTAAATAAAATATCAAGGGTCACTGAAACCCCTTTCTATTGGTCCACCCCATGCATGAAATGGCATAACCGTTTGGACAAACGATCCGATTTCACCCAAAAATTAATTAGAAGACCACCACCCGCTCCCGTGCTCCATTTAAACAAGTTTAACTCTATTTCTTGAACAAGACTGAATGAATCTTCAAATTTCACTATATACCATTTCCAATGGTCCACCCCATGTGTAAAATGACATAACAATCCGGACGAACGATATGTTTTACTCCGGAAGGTAACCCGACACTTTCGGGCCCCGTTTGATAAAAGTCAACTTTTTGAACCAAGCAAAGCTTTTATGAACATCGAAGTAACTCACGAAATATTAACAATAATTGGCCGCTTGTGTGATTCCAGCTTAAGGTTTGGATGAACGATCCATTAATGTCCGACGATGTCCCGTCCGGAGGACTGACTAGAACATCTGAGCCCCATATGAACAAAAGTCCACTCCCGAACCTGGGAGCGGACCAATAACTCTTGAAGGTATCTGGATTACCTTTATAACATTATTCCCTATGCACGATTTGGATCTATGAATTGATTTCTATGATCGTTGTTTTGAAAAATCTGCATGAGACTACCGATTGGAAATGTGTCTATGTGCAGTTACCGAGTGGCAGGGCTAGGGGCCTTAAGATCAACGGCCCCCCTACCCTATAAAAGTAGGTCATGATCTCACTTCCAAGACATAGTTCCAATATCCGGACCTCGACAATATTTTCTTGCAACCAACAAAGTTTCCTCGTGTGAAATTCCTTTCCATATTTCATTCCCATCATTTTCTTACCCAATTTATCAAAATGTCATTCTCTCTCATCTAACATTCATCCCAACAATAAAGGGATGTCATCAAGTATCAAGATCAAGACTCAATTATCTAAATAAGGTCCAAATATTCTCCTCTCCTATTAAATCCTTTATTTTTGCATTAGTCGCACAAATTCTTAATCTAGTCTTCACTTGAGTTAATATATATTAATGTGTCGTCCTCTAATATTTATATTTCATGTACTTTATTTTCTATAAAAAATTAAAATAAGAAAAATAAGTCTACACCATAAATTCCAACGGGGATATCAACCAAAATTTCTAAAAGCCAAAAATACATTTTCTAGACACACACATGATACGACGCAAATATTGTGTATTTCACCCGTTAGCATACGCATTATTAGCCCCCTCGGGTATCTTAATCCCTATATTTATCCTCGTTAACTAGACAACCTCATATTTCTATGTTAACATGCTTTGAACGGGTTAAGTGAGCTTTTATACGTATTTGCATGCTTAGTGTGAAAGTCGAACGCATTCCAGTGCAGTTCCGTACACGATTGCATGCGCAAGGACATTTTGTTGATTTCATAGTTTGGCCACTTGGCCCAAAATCAACACGAAAGTTGAATCCTTCCTCATAAGCTTTGCATGGCCACGAACGATGCACGATTCTGAGTCCGAACGAAGAAGTTACGGGATTTTTAGCGGAATTGAATTATAATAAGCCAAAACATAAGGTATTTTGTCTCAGACCTGCTTCGTCAATCGATTGACCAAAAGGGTCGATCGATTGACCCCTATTTGTTTCTGAATTCGTGGGAGAGAGTGGGCATGTTTTTTAACCTTCGATCGATCGACCCTTTGGGTTCGTTCGATCGATCCCTTGTTTTTCTCAGATATTTTTCCTTGCTTTTTCTTTTTCCTTTTCTTTTCTATTTTAATTACAACTTACTATATAAGGGATTTTTCTTGTAATAAGAACGTATACTTAGTTTAAGAAGCGATTTTAGGTTAGGGTTCGGTTTTGAGAGCTCATTTTTATTTCTTCTTGGGTTGACATCCATTTAGGTTTGTAAGTTTAATTATTCATTATCCTCTCCATTAACATAATTAGTTTAATTTAGTTATTTATTATTTTAATCTAGTTATTTAGTTTAATTTAGTTTAATTCATGCTTACCCCTTAGATAAATAGGGTCGGGGTTATGTTCCTCCATTAACGGCCCTCGAGCTCCGAAAATTAGGTTTTGGGAAAAATTAAGTTTAACTGAAACCATGTGTATTAAAGTTGGATTGTTATACATTTAACTTTATTTGTCATGCAACTTTAATGTTTATAGCGACAATCAGAATTTAATCCATGTACGACCATTTTTGATTAAATGTTTATTCAACCAACTTTGGTTTAAATTCCTTATTGCGGGAAGTTTATATGTCATTATAAATCTCGGTTAAATGTTTTCGAGTCAAAATTCTAATTAGTAGTCGTTTTGATAATTATAGTTGGATGCTATACCGATCCTCTATTTAATTTTGTGTAGACTTAACTTATTCCTTTCTTTTGTCACCATAGCAACCTATCACCTTTTACACTTTTATTCCTGAAGTACTAAAACAATTACCAGTCTAAAATTCTATTAGTACTTATTGATTTGTTATGATACCCGACTTATTGTTGTGATTTCCTTGTAAGAGTAGTTGTACCTTAGGGTTTTTCATGTAGAGCCGGAGATAAAATCAACGACAGTGTCCCTATACGAATACTCGGTTTCACTTGCAACAAAATGGCGAGGTTTCCTTGGAGTGTGTTTTAGATTGTAGTTTCTTTACTATTTCATAGTATTCTTTCTTTTGTATTTTTATTCTTTCTTTTAACCTTTCTTTCACGATTTGAATACTTTGAGCGCTAAGAAGCTTTGATTCTGGGTTGTACACCTTCTCATCGAATTCTCTATCTACATACAATTTGGTAATCATGTCTTCCTTTTATAGTTATTATGGTCATTCTGATGATTCGTATTTTGAGGATAGTTTTCAACTTATCCATTTTGAAGATTTTCTTGAGATTGAACAACTTGAAAACAACTATCGGAATGAAAATTGTTATTGGGAGCTTAATTTGGGTTCACTATTTGAATCCAATGATGACTTTTCTTTCGATGATTTTGAAGACGATAGCGATGATGAATTGAGAGTTGAAGAATTTTGCAATGAAATTGATTCTTATTTGCATATCAATGAGGAGGTGGAAATTAGTGTTTCACGTTATCTTTTTGAAGAATCTATCATTGCAAATGAGTAGCTGTCCCTCAAAATACAATCTCCTTCTGATGATGAGTTGATTGAGATTGGATTTATTTCAGCACATTATTCGTTTATCGTAATCGAACCATTAGAATTATCGGTTAATTCCTACGAGTCGGTAGAAATTATTGAAACTTGTAAACCTTTTTTTCGATGAGGACTCTTTACCGAAATTATTTTCGATGGACGTTATCAACGTACGTGAACCATCTCCCATTCCATTTGAAAAACCTTTGGGGGATGAGTCAATTTTTCATGGTCCTTTAGTGTAATTGTCCCCCTTGTAATCCAAATGCCCCGTTGTCGTTCCAAAATTTTAAATTGGCAACGGTTCATTTTTTACGCCTTACACATGCCTTCTGTTGTTCAAACGAAATTCTCATTTTCTGGGAGGCATGCATGTTCGAGAGAGTCAAACATTGATCTTCCGAAACCAAAATGTTGTTTGGGTGGATACTCAAATATTTAGACTTCTAGTGTATAGCTAGTGAGGAGTCTAAATAATATATTGTACATAGTTAGCTTTTTATTCATTATTTCTTTCTTTTTCCTTTTTTATTTAGTCTAGAGTAATTAGTTAATCTTTTTTATTGCTTTTTCTATGGTTGGTCCTAACTCTTTTTGTAGGTTTAGCGGGCTTGAATTTGTGGAATGTGTGTGTCCTGACATACCTTTGTTATGAAAAATCAAAAAAAGAAATTTACTCGCAAAAAGATTTCTTATTTTGCACACATTGATTCTCACGCATTTGCATTTGTTTATTCTTTTTATTTTATTTCTCATTTTTAGTTGTGAATGTGCGTGTGTGTTGCTCGTTGTATAGTTTGCCCGTTCTGTGTGTCTGGTTTTCTCTCTCTCTCTCTCTCTCTCTCTCTCTCTCTATATATATATATATATATATATATATATATATATATATATATATATATATATATATATATATATATATATATATATTATATATATTTATTTTATTTTAATTTTTTTGTTTTTGTTTTTGATTTTGATTTTTATATTTATCTACACTCTATATATGTTTATATTTTTCTTTATGTATATATTTACCCCTTATATCCCTTTATACCCATTCACCCCCCCCCCCCCTTTAACCCAACAGTAATGCAGTGGGCTTTAATCTGGGGAGTCAATCGATCTAACCCCGGGGGTCGATCGATCGATCGATCGATTTAAGCCGAATTTGCCTCTTATTTTTCCCTTTGCCCTTCTACTCTCTCTTCTCCTTTTCTTCCCAACTTCGAAACCTAGTTTTTCCTTACCCCATTTTCACTCTAATTAGGTATACATTCCTCCTATTTACCTATCTTTGTGTTGATTTGTTGTTTTATTTCATTGTCCTAAGATTAATCCATTGTTTGACATACTTCGAGTTTTTCTCCTTATGTGTTGTCCTAACAATTTTTGTGCTTGAATATTGATAAATTTCCATTCATGAACACTTGTTGTTGGTTACTAATTGTAGTTGTTCTTCAATGGGGGTTGTTTGTTGGTTCAACGACATTTTCACACCCTCATTCCACATTGTGCACACCAAGTGTTTGCTAAAATGCCTAAACAAAATTTTCAATCGCTTTTTAGTAGACATTTGGGTGGTTTTTACTCGTTGTCGTACCTCGATAACTTTTTTCGCAATGTGGGATATTTTCGCTCGGATTCACGCTCTTGCACGCACCGTTTCATCTAGTTCACTAACTAACCTTTAATTGCGCTTTACAATTAAATTATTTTTGCCTAATTATTGTTTTGTAGGTTGAAATGGCCGAGTAAAGGAAAAATGAGTCTACCAGGAGCGTGACCACCCGGGGTTTTGATGGTTTCCATTGAGAACAGGAACGTGATTGGTTCCAAGACTATTTTCTACCGCCACATGGGCCATTAGTCTGCCACTATGCTTGGAACCTGGAGGAGTTTCTTGTGGTTACACATACTATTTTGCACCGGCACAGTTGGGAGCCCTTTCTTGATACAAACGGGCGTGGTAATGAGGAGTTGGTTTGTATGTTTTATGCAAGTTTTGTAGCTGTGAAAGGGAGGTCATCTACCTATGATGCCATGGTTTAGGGGATTCAGGTTCAGTTTACCCCCTGGGATTTAGCGCGACATATGGGTGTTCCAGACCCTGAGCTGTCAGTTAGTTTTTCGGATGGGGAGATGATTAGGCTTACCTCATTAATCGAGGTACTTTCTCCGGGGGAGGCATGGTCTAATAATAAAGATTTTTTCTCGGCCACAATGGATGATTTTTCGAGATTACTCAACTACCTCAATGTGCACTCCATTATGGTTACAAGAAACCGGTTAGAGGTTCACCATAAGCATGCAACATTTGTCTACATTCTCATCGACAGCATGGGAGAAATTAGTTTGCCCAACATTTTCTTAGACATGATGTATGCCTCTGCAAAGGATAAGGCCTGCACCTTTTCCCTTCCATTTCCTCACCTCATCACAAAAATTTATTTATCACATGCCCGCCCTAAGTTTGATTCGGTGCACATGCGTGTCCCACTAAAGGTTCTAAATAAGGATAACATCTCGAAGATGTTGGTCCACCCTTGGGGGCAGCCGACTGATAAGAGGTATAGGGCAATGGGGATTGATAAGCCCAACGAGGAGGTCGAGATCAGGCAGATAGAGCAGGGACAAAATTCTCAGGTGCCACATATAGATTCAGACGCCCACTTTGTGGCATACCACGCACTGCAGGACTAGTGCCGGGAGGAGACCTAGGTTTGGCGGGCTTCTTTGGATCTCAGTAAGAGCAGCAGAGGGTAGAGTATAGATAGGACAGAGCAGAGTGGCGAAAGAAGTTACGCATGATGACGGACATGATAAGAGACTTGTATGTGCGTCATCATGGGCCGAAAATGTCACTCCTGCTACATTTTTAAAGTCCTTATTATCATAGTGGTTTCGACCACTAGGCTGCTGTTATGGGTTCATTTTTTTATTTTTAGGATCGAATAGTATTATGTATCTTCCTTTTTATTTGTATTTATTTATTTTTATTAGTTGTAATGTATCAAGTTGTTTTGTACTGAAGTTATGAAATGAGAAATAGTAATGTAGTTTGTGGTTGTGTATTGGATTATGATGTGTATAACTTTCCATTTTTATAAAATCAAATGTTCACCATCAATTTATCTAATATTTTCACTTCAGACCCTCTATATTGTTGTGACCTAGGACATAAATTCTTTTAACTTAATATATCGGTAAATATTATTTCTTTTCTTTATACTAAGTTGTTTTGTAGATTTGTTATAATACCCCGTATTTTTATGCTTTATTAATTTGGGGATTTATTAAATTTAATGTGAATTATTAATTTAATATAAATTCAAAAATTAATTACTTTATAATTATTAACGTGATGTGAGTTAGTAATTATGAGAAACTTGTTGAATATTACTGATGAGCAGAGTAATATATAATATTGGTTCTACTAAATGTCAAGAGTGAATAAAATGATAATTTTGGAAATTTGAGTCGGGACGCCCGTGTCGCGTCGGGACTAAATATTGATTAATAAAAGTGAATAAATTATAAGTGTCTCGTATGGTCATTTTGAGTGAGCCAAAGTGTCCGGAAGGGTCGAGATAGTCAGAAAAGTGCACCCGGGGGTTTAGTTTGGATCTCGGGGTGTTTTTATGCTTATTTAGACCCCCGAGAGGGCATTTTGGACATTTTATAATTTTGGGCAATAAACCAACGAATTTTCAAGGGTTATATTAGATGTCTAATGTTGCCTTCTAGGTTTAACAGAACCAAACACAAGTTACATCCATAGGAGAGGTAAGGAGAGAGTTTGTCAAGGTGTTCTAGGCCGAAAATTCATCCGGTTGCACCGCCACCACCACCAACGCGTAGATCGCATGACGGGAAACGCAACTACACCAAATTCATCCTAAAATCAGAACTAACAAATTTCCAGACAAGTGTTTATGTTGCTTATTTTCGTTAATGTATCTCTCATGTTAGTCTACGGTTGATTAGGATGAGTTTCATGGAAGAAAACCCATGTTGGAGATAGGAAATTACATGTAGTAATGATAAAATTGGAAATCTGGAAATCCTCCTTCATATGTAGAGATTGAACCACGGATTTATGATGTTTTGGAAGAAGAAATTATGGAAAAAGATTGATTAGAACAAAGTTAAATAAATTTCTAGGGTTCATAAGGTTTATATAAGTTTTGCCCCTTTTAATCCATGGTTACTGATGAAAATTCACATGCTTTATGTAGAAGATTGTTAGTTTGGGTTTATAATGTTTGTAGTACGAATTTTGGGGAGTTTGGGTGTTAAAAATCTGAATTTGGTTGAGGTTGGATGATAGAACCCGTAAGTGTTAATCTGTAGAATTCTCATACCTGTTTGACCGATCGATCGAACCAGGAGTGTCGATCGATCGACGCATCGATCGATCGAGCCCCTACCCTCGATCGATCGACCCCTTCTGGTAGACTCATATTTCCTTTCGTAAATAGTTAAATTCAAATTAAATGAGTAGAAATATTTGGACATCCTTATTAAAATATTTTAGGAGATAAAGAAGACCAGTAGGACTTATGAATAATTATGAGACCTTTAATGTAAGACGAGATTTGCATTTTTGGGATGTTTACATATAAGGGACGATAGAATTTCGTATTAAAGGGAGAGACGCATAAGATAGTTACGATGGAAAATAGATGAGTACCTACTGAAATTCTACACTTGGGAGGATAGAGTCCATGAGTGTTACGTAGTGAGTTGGAATAAACCCTCAAATTAAAGTAAGAGATGAACCATTATAAGCGATAACTAAATAATGAGAAATAAAGATAAATGTTATAATTATGGGTTATGAGATGAACCTAAATTTTTTATGGTAAAAGTAGTATATTTATATGACTGTGCTTATGCATATACTATATACATGTGAAAATCATGCCCGCGTTACTTGCTATCCCTGAGGTTACCGCGCTGGGATAGTCTTATCTCGATGTGACCTTTACGAGGGATATTGACTTGTACCCAAGAAGATAGGAACCTAGGTACAGTCTATCGTATCGATAGTCACGGTCCTAAGAGACGCGAGGGTATGTGTCGACCTCTTGGACTTGGAAACTATGCTTCGCCTGAATTTTGTTTGTGTATGTATTAATACAGTTCGAGAGTGATTCCAAACTTGTATTCCCTTAGTACGAGTGATACGGGGATTGAATAGCAGAGTATGCCCGCACCATAATTTGTATGTGGGGTGCTGTTATAATATATATATTATACGAGTATTTAATATATATGAAATTCTGAAATTTGGAACTGCCTACTGTGTTATGGTAAGTAAGAAATGAATAATGACTTCAAATTGGAAATACTTGTTTTGAAAAGTATAATATGACACTGGGGAAACTTTTTTGGCAAATAAGGTTTGAATGAGAACTTTGTGATCAACTGAAAGTATCCTCTTAAACAATTAAATTGTTCAGCTTTAAATCTTATGAGTAACCTAAGATTAGTTAAACCGTTGGGAAGGTTAGTACGATAGGCGTTCACATTAGAAGAGAGGTGAGAATTTCTTAAGGGAGTGCCGCACTAATATGTTGTTGTATTGGCCTTTAAACATTTTAAATACTTGCTAAATAAATTTTAAATCATTTTCACAAGCGGGCTCTGACCCGTTTCTATTTTCCCTTCTCTCTTGTATATATATGTATATATTACAGGTACCCAGCCACAGGGGCGTCTTGCATAGGATCCTTTGGAAGGAACGTGCTGCAGCTTAGGTGGGAGTTGCAGGCCTCTTGCTTAGACGACCTCATTCGTTTGATTCAACTCTTAGAATTATTTATTTCAGTTGGGCTTGTGTCGTCCTTTCCATTTCTCAGTTGTTTTATTGAATATTGTAATCCATTTATTCCCAGTACTTGCACTTTGGGATTTATTATTGCCAGGATGTTTTAATTTAAAGTATGAAATGTTGGATTCAATTAGTTGAATGTTTGATTATTTGGATTGTATGTACCAGGATAGTTGTAGTCTGACTATTAAATTGTGAATTATGCAAAGTTTTAAATGTTGGTTTATATAAAAATAAAATTTGGAAAGTAAAGTCTAAAATGGTTTTAACACTTAGCTTAATTATTTAGGGTGTTTAAATTGAAAAAGTATTTTTCGACAGTGATGCTAAGAATGAGCCAACTGTTCACCTTGATTTTAATTTAATAAAGGAGTGATCGCCCGGTATTTAATTAGGCGGGGTGTCACATTTGTTTGGACTTGTACTTATGGAGATCGCTGAAATTTTGGGTAATATCATTATTTTCCTATCTTTGTGTTGTTTTCTTTAATGGACGCATTGGGGACAATGCGACATTTAAGATATGGGGGTCTAGGATATTTATCCATTTCATGTTTAGTCCTTGAATTTGAACAAAATTTAGTTACATAGCATTCTTTTGTTAAAAATTGAAAACTTTCAATAATATTTTCTTTCTTTTTTCTCCTTTGTTGGGAATTTTGGCTTGTTTCCAGTGATAAATTTAGATAATTGCCCTATCTAATAGATAACTCAACGATGCATGTTCTCGATTTTAGAAGTTATTATACATTAGTCCTCAAATCATTGATATTGTGAATAACTTCATGAATTAAAATTTGCTCCCCTGATCAAATGCGCTTATCTTGTTATATTGATTTAGTTTAAGATTTTTATAACTCGGTATTCTTTTGTTGCATTGTATATACTTACACCGAGTAAGATTTGTATCTTTCATCGTTTGTGAGTGTATACACTTTTCTTTCCTCTTTGAAAATGTTGAATTCATCTCTATTCTTTCATTGATCGTTCATTAATTGAGTTTATATCTTGAAATGTGTTACTTTATATTGTTTTGACTCGAGAATTGCGTAAACTTAATGAAATGATCACATGCCACCTTTGTTATATCACCCATATTATCCTTGACCTCACCGTAAATGTTTTCCTTAGTTAACCCCTTTGAACCTAAATATATTCCTTTGATTTCATTACCCAAAATCCCATAACAAACTCAAAATTGGAGTTATACACCATACATATTACCTTTCTTACCTTTGTTTGGAATGTTACTTTGGATTTAAAGATTTTTTTCTTATGGTTGCATTTTGAGCATGAAAAGAGTGAGAAAAGAAAAGAAACTGTAGTGAAAAGGAAAAGAAAAAGCAAAAAGAAAAAGAAAAGAAAAAAAACATGAGAAAAAGAAGAAAAGACAAGAAAAGAGAAAGTTCGTATATATGTTATATATGTTGTATAGTTCAATAATCTTTGTTTCTCTCCAATTCATATATCTAATGCTTGTTTGGAACTTGTTTTCCATTTTTGTTATTGCCCACCATTTCCCATTATTCCAAGTTTTTCATTCTGAACACTTTGAATCTGTATATATATCTCCTTCGTTTCATACCCTAGAATAGCCTACATTACAACCCTACAATTCCTATGTGATCCTAGGGTGCATTTAATTTGAAGTTACAATAGTTTTGATAATCTTGGAAAATGCATTTCGCCTCTTTTAATATGCGATATCTTTCATTGAGATTACAAGTTTTTTTTATTTCCTATGTAGCGTTCTTCATTTGTTACATGTGTGCGGCCTTGTTTCCCTTTACATATACTCTTTATGCCCGCATGTCCCATGTGTTACCTCCTTATTTTGAGTGAATTCATTTTATGAGTGTAATGCCCGTGAGGATTGAATATATGATTGCTTTAATGTTTATCCGGTTTATTTAAGTTTTTGCAAAATCATATTTTACATGTGCTCGCTCCCCTCCCACTTTTAAGGTTTCGATTCTATGAAGTTTGTTCTATAACGTTAATAACTACGAACTTTCATTTGAATTTGTTCATTGTGCTAATAGAGCGTATGAAATCTTGTTCGTATTGTTGATTTTGTCGCATACTTGATTGGTCATATTTTGAGGAAACCGTATGATGTTTGTGGGCTTCATCCCTGAAAACCCTCACGAGATGACACTCATCCGCTAGGGTAACCTAGGGGTTTAACGGATTATTGCATACGCTAAATGCAATCGTTCGCCTACAAAAGTGGCCTTATATTTTTATTCCTTTCTTAACCCATTCTTGTAGTTGTATCCTATTTTTGGTTTACTAGTATTTCTTATTGTATCCTATTTTATTACCAGGGACTAGCAATGTGTAAGTTAGGGGTGTGATACGATGTAATTATTGCGTATTTCACCCGCTAACCTACATGTTGTTAGCCCCCTCGGGTATCTAAATCCCTATATTTATGCTCCTTAGTTCGACAGCCTCGAATTTCTATGTTAACATGCCTTGCAGGGGTTAATTTAGCTTTTATAGGTATTTGTCTGCTTAGTGTTAAAGTCAGAGATGTTCCAGTGAAGTTCCATACACGATTGCTTGTGCAAGGGCATTTCGATCATTTCATAGTTTCGTCACCTAGCCCAACTTCTGCATGGAAGTTGTATCCCTCCTCTCAAACTTACGTGGCAACGAACGATGCGCGATTCAGAGTCGGAACGAAGAAGTTACGGGATTTTTAGCGGAAGGGAATTATAATAAACCAAAATAGAAGGCATTTTTGCTTATATCTGCTTCGTCGATCGATCGACCAAAAGGTTCGACCGATCGACCCATTATAAGAAATTAATTTTATAAATGTTCAAGGTAGAATCTAGGAATTTTTTTTTTGCCCTAGATCACAGTATGTATGTCGGAAACTTCTACATTTGGCACGTCAACACGATCATCTACGATGACCTTAATCCGAATCCATGCATCCACCATCTTCACACATGCATCATGCTACATGCGACGTGTTGCTCATCCATTCCCACTACTCCACGATGCATAATTGGTAAAATGGTTTATTGGAGTTATTAATATTCACATAAATATTTGGGAATTTTTTAGAAAATATTTTTCGAAGTCTGATTTATTTTTAACACAACATCAAAAAAAATTCTAAGTGTAGAAGTAGACTTTTCTTTGTCGTCGATCTCATTTAAACGACATCTCTCTGTCATTCAAGCGACATGAGGATGTCGCGCAATCTCGTTCGAGCGACGCGTGGCCTCGTTCGCTCGACATACCTATGTCGTTCCAGCGACGTCTCCACCTTGGTTTTTGTATAAATATCTGTACATATTCTACATGTTTTTCAAGTCTTTTTTCGTACACGTTTCACCGATTTTCAGCCCAGAATATATACTTCGAGTTTTTAAGGTTTCATGCCTTTTTGATTCACAAAACCATTCCCATATATGTGTGTGAATATTTAAACCTTCAAAGGATCGGTTTTACTCATCTGGAGTAACTTGTGGAGAAGGTGAATCTTTTCCATTACTGCCCATCTGGAGTTCTTGCGGGAGATTCCAGCCGACAACATCGAAACTGACACCATAGGGTATTTTGTTTGTCACTCTTGTTTTTAGTATAATCCGTGTAAACTGTTCTTTACAATTTATATTGAAAATAAAAAAGGTTCTGCCCCTTTGGAGGATTTTTCCTCATTTGTGTGTTTGTTAGTGATTGAATGTCTTGCATGATCATATTGTCTTCAATCACACCTAGATGCATGTTTTAGGATTTAATTGAAAAACTGAGTTTAATTAAATAATTTCTTCGTTTGAACAAAATCGTACTCTTAAATTGGTATCATAGTCAATTACACAATTATACCGTGTAATTTTTCGCAATTTTTTTTCTAAAGATATCAATTTTCTGAAATATTGATTTTTGAAAAATGGCATGTTCAATATGGAGAAATTCTATAATGAAATATCAGTTTTTTACGGGACAAATTATGCTTACTGGAAAGCCCGTATGAAATATGTAGTTAAAGCCATAGATGAAAGAGTTTGGGTTTTGGCTGAAAGAGGGTAGACACCTCCCTCCATCACTATTGACAACGTGACAAATTTAAAATCTGTGACTGCATGGATTGAAGAAGAATTTAAATGGTCAGCCTTTAACTCTAAGGGTCTTAGTGCTATTTCTGGATCCGTCACACCTGAAGAGTTTCGACGGATAATGATGTGTACCACGTCAAAAGAGGCATGGGATATTTTATAACTTACCCATGAAGGAACTAATGCCGTAACAGAATCAAAATTGCTAAACTTAACAACTCAATTTGAAACTATCACAATGCTTAAATCTGAATGTTTTGATGAATTCTATGCTACATTATCTGATGTTGTAACTACTAGCTTTAATCTTGGTGAACACATTCCTGATGCTAGAGTTGTTAAAAAGATTCTAAGATCTCTGCCTAAGCGTTTCATCCCTAAAGTCACTGTGCTAAATTCTATCGATAATTTAAACACGCTTAAATTAGAGGAACTTATAGGAGACTTACAAGCATATTAAATTGATATGTTTCCTGAATCTGTCAAGCCTAAAGATAAGGGAATTGCCCTTAATGCCCAGGATAAAAAGAGTGAGGGGTCGGTAAGAAAGAGAGTTGAGTCATCTAGAAAAGGGGAGATAGAAACGTCTGATTCCGAGTGTGACCTTGATTTAGACGATTTGGAACTATTTGCTAAAAATTTCAAGAAAATTCTCAAATTCAAGAAAAATGGAAATTTCAAAGATAAAAAGAATTTTGAGAAAAATATGTTTTAAAAGAAAAATGAAAAAGATTTAAAAGACCCTCTGTAATAACCCGCCCTTTTGGAGACGATTAAATTCCATAATTAAGTATATTTTGGAATTTGGAGAATTTCTCGAAATAGTAAATTTTGGGATTTTCGAGGATTGAATGATTTTCGATGGGTGCTGTAATTATTTTTGGGACTATATAGGTCGAAATATTTTAATTATATGTCGTCGTTGAGTAAAGCGACACGAGGTAAGATTTTTAATTGCAAAACCCGCATTTAATTATTTTGGGTTGGAATAGTGATTTGCGGTCAAGTACCTCGGATGGGAATTTCGATTGCGCCATAATTCTCGAAATGGCCGAGATAGTCGGAAAAGAGTGTCCGCTTGTCGAAAATGAGTTTCGGGTAATTTTAGAGGTAAAAGTAACTCGTAATTGGGTAAACGAGTCGTTTTTGGGTTTTAAGGGTTTAAAACCCTTTTCTCCTTATAAAAGGAGGAAGAGAGGGAAAGAAAAGAGAAAGAAAGAAAGAAAAGAGAGAGAAGAGAGAGAGGAAGGAGAAAGAGGAGAAGAAATGGGAGATCTCGGGCCAACTCCGCCGGATTCGACTCGAGGTCGTCAGATTTTGTCCACGAGGCAAGTGTTTACTTGATTTATTTATCTTTTTTGCATAAATATCTCATACCGTAGTTTGGTATAAACAAACCCTAATGGTTTTGGGGTGGGTTATCGTGGATAAAACGGGTTTTGGGGAGTTAAAACAATTAAACCCCAATAATATTTCAATTTTGTGGAACTTAGGTTTTAATCTAAATTAATTGGTGGTTTTGGGATCTAGGATGTTTAGAACCCTTAATGTATGTGTAGTTGTAGTTGGTTGAGGTTGTAGGACATTGGGTGAGGCGACAAAAGCTTGGGAGAAGCTTTAATGGCCGAAATCGTCTCGGAAGAGATGATGAATAGTAACCAGTCACCTTAGGGGGCATTTTTGGCCAGGAAAATAATTGATTTAGCTTTCGGCCAAAACACGAAAGTTGTAGATATTTTCGATACGGTCGTACGGGAGCTGACCGTGTATTTTTCGGATTTTTCTACGATTTGATATGATTTTTACAAGATGACAGCCCCGGGTTGAAAGTACCAACTCGGAAATCAAATCGGGAATTGGAAAAATAAAGGCTAGAAATTATTGTGTAGATGTTTGGGATGATTTTTGGTGTAGAGTAGAAACCATGAAAATGAATTTGGATTGATTTTTGGGTATTTTGGAGTTTGAGAAATTGCCCAAACTGTGACCCTCGAACAGGCCGAATCGATTCGGGTACAGGCCGAATCGATTCGCCTAAGGGGAATTGGGTTTCTGCAATGGGCCGAATCGATTCGGGTACAGACCAAATTGATTCGCCATTTACAGACCTGTTTGCAGAATACTTTCCGAATCGATTCGGATTGGGAACCGAATCGATTCACCCACCCGAATCGATTCTCTAAAGGGGCGAATCGATTCGCTTAGGCCAAAATTTCTAGTTTTCTACCTTTAAGAGTATGGGGACTGGAATTACCATTTGGGATTTTTATGGGGATTCCTAAATAAGGGTTTTGAGGATAAATAAACCTTTAAGAGATGATTGAGGTAATTAGTATTGAACAAAGTATGGAAATACTTTGGGTTTAGTATCATGCTTATATGAAAGCAAGATTATGATTCCTCGAGGGAATCTTTGGGATTAATGGTCATCGCTATATATAGTTGGCAAATATGGCCATTTATGTATATTCAAGGAAGAATATATATAGGATATGTATATACTATGTGATTTAGGTATATATATATATATATATATATATATATTATGATGGAAATGATTTTGAAAATATAAAAATGAATATTTTCAAAATGAAAAGAGAAATGTTTTTCATAATTAATAAAATATGGATTACACACCTCTCTAAATCGCTATCATAAGGGAAGTTGCGTTCGTATGGTGAAGCCCCCTGGCTAATGATGCAGGGTGGATATAGTCCTATAGGCCATGTGAGCGTTTGTTGTTATATTTTTCTGCGCTGGTTAGGAGATTCCGGGTGTGGTCTTGACTATCCCGCAGGCACATGGTCGCTTCCCGACGTCTTTCGATATAGGATCCCAGGTTCTCTTGGAGGCCCTGGAAGATGATAGCCATTTAGAGGCGCGCACAGTGGAGAAATCTGGAGGGGCGGTCTTAGAACGCGTTTATATTAAAGCAGTTCATAATAATGGATTTGCTTTAATTACATTTCCTGGATATAGGAAGGGAAATGGGTTATATATATAAATTGGCTTCGGTAACACTTCCCGGATGGAAGAAGGGATGTGGAAGCACATGTTATGATCAAAGCATTTTTATGATAATGAAAATGTCTTTGAATACTTTTCCTGAGTATAAAAAGGGAAATGGGATAATTGATAAAGGAAAAGAATTTTTATGTTAATAAAATTGGCTTGCAAGAAGTATATGGTTTGTTACAGCAATTCATGATAATGAATTGGCTTTTATAAATACATTTCCTGGATATGAGAAGGGAAATGGAAGTTTTTGAAATTAAAAGGATAAGTATTTATAAATACTTTATGTATCAAGTAATCCTCAGTCCGGGAGATATCTATATTATCCGGAAGTATATTGTAGATGTATGTATATGTATAATTTGGGTGCCGAGGGTCTAATGAATCCCGACGATCGACCGTGCCGCATAGTAGTGTATCGGGGGGGTTCCTTGTTTGGATTTCGCTTTGCGAGACACCCCACGCACGAATATGGCACTGTGTTGAGACTAGGGAGAAGTTTAATCCTTAGTGCTCTTATATCATTAAATGTTTATGGTATATATATTATATATATCTTTCTGTACTGAGGGACTGGAGGATCTCAAAAATCGACCTTGCTGCATTGTAGTGTATCGGGGGGGTTCCTTGTTTGGATTTCGCTTCGCGAGACACCCCACGCACGAACATGGCATAGCGTCGAGATTAAAGTGAAGTTAGCCCTTAGTACATCTGTTTGACTATCTAGGTTAGATAGTGGTTGGGTATTAGATTAGTTTAGCAGGGTAGCTTGACTAGGAGGTTTAAAGGGATGCGCTAGGTGTGCACTGTTAGAGGAGAGGTGATGGGTATCTCATGAGAGTGCGATACCAATTTAAATATGAGATAAAACTATTTTTCTAAAAAAATAAAGCATTTATGCACTTGCAAAATATTTTTTAAACATTCGGGCTCTGACTCGTTTGTGTACTCTCCTTTCTTTCTCTATACTATGTATATATAGGTGTCCAGACACAAGGACGCCTGGATGGAAACTCTTTCGAGTCAGACGTCTGCTGCAGTAGCTGTGGATGCTTGCAGGTTATCGGTAGACGTTTCTTTCCTTGTACTCTAGATAGGAGTTATTGTATAAACATTCGAGCCAATGGCTCAATTGCATTTATTTATTCTTTCAGTACAGCATTCGATATGGTTTTATATTTGGACCGAGTGTTCGGTTATTTTAGTTCCTTTCTTTTCCATTTCAGTTCATTACGCATTTATTTGTGGATGTTTTAATTTGTTTGCTAAAAAGAGTAGTTAAGTAAAAGTTTTTAACGCTCACCTAATAGGATATTAGTAATTAAATGGATTTTCGACAGTGATGCTAAGAATGATCCATATGAAACTCCTGTTTTTATTTAATATTGGAGTGATCGCCCGGTATCTTATTAGGTGGGGTGTTACAGATGGTATCAGAGCATCAGGTTCTAGTGTCTTTAGGAATCTGTGCGGACGTACTATGCTTTCAGCGTTGCTCTCGATTTGTTATAGAGCCTCAGGAATAGGATTGTTGATTTCTATTGCGAGATTTCGTTCTACTGCCATATTATGAGATTATAGAAATCTTTTGCGCGCTCGTTTGAGAATCATCTGCGGAGCTTGGATGGAAGCCGGAGGTGAGGCTTAGCTGGTGCAGCTGGTAGAAGGATGGGATGAGTACCTTAGTAGAGGTCACTCTCTCTATTGTAATTGTTAAGGATTATCTCAATGACTACTAAATCATAGTAGTTACGAGTACCATAGTGCTGCCGTAGTAGAGTGTGGTACTAAAGTTGGATTTCCCAATGAAGTAAGGATTCGAAAGGTATCTTACGGATAGTTCTAACCGTGAGTCCCCATAAATCAGCAGGATGAGAAGAATGCAGCTTTGGGAATTATTCGCCTAAGGTTCAGCAGAGGTATATGGTGTTAGTATTTGACGTGACCATATAAAGTCGCGGTATTAGTTAGCCCTAGACTCGTGTGTGTATTTTGAGTTGTGGCGGTCTCGATAACATTATAATGTATGACTATGTGTTTTCCGCAATAGCGGAATTTTATTTCCCTTCATTCGCCATAGAGGCGGGTGATTATATTTTGTATATATACTTATACAATATATGGTGTATCGAAGCCATAGCAGGCTAATGATGGCAAGTCTATCGTGTCCGCAGTTCCTGGAGGGAACGGATTGTGGTTACGGTGTCTCACCTGGATACAGGTTGAGTACCCCTTTGTCATTATGGATTGGTAGAACCTCGATGAGTAGAGGTTTTCCTTATTTTTATTGGTATATGTGGCAACCTTATAGATATAATTTAAGGACCACAGGATCGTTGTTGAGCGGTAAGATTTAGCTCAGTATTGGTTTGCGCAAGGACTTAGAAATGAGTGCTAGCGTAGGGTGGTATGACTCTTAGTTAGAGATAGGAGTTCAGATCACCTTTTGTTGGATTAGGGGATAGGGTTATCCCGGTTGCATGTTGAAATGACTGAACTCCAAAACCAACGAAGTCAAGGGTTAATGTGTGGAGGGGTTCCTTGTTTGGATTTCTCTTTGCGAGACACTCCACACATGACTCTTAACGGCGTCGGGAGTGGGGAGCTGTTATGGGATGCAAGGATGTTGATCTTGTGGAAAGGTCTTATAGTGTGGATGAACCACTATAGGCTATGAGCCACATAATGTTAATATACTTATGGAAATATTGTGCTATGGAGAAGCACTAAAGTGGTCCCTTCGCCACAAATGGGTGGGTGAGGTTGGACTTAGAGAAATTTATTTGAGGACAATAGTCAGGCCTTAATGAAAAGGCAAGTTTTGAGGAGTTACATTTTGAGTGTAATGTTCGTGACACTTTCTACAGAAAGTGGGCACTTGATTAGTTAGGTTTCCTTCTGTATGGGCGGAAGGATAAGAAAGTAGGAATGCGTTCGTAGGCTAGCCTAGTAGGATTTAGGACGTCCTGCTTCTGTGCCTTGGGTCGTTATATCTCGATGACCGACTACGCGAGGGAGTAGTGTAATGGGAGGGTTCCTTGTTTGGATTTCGCCTTGGCGAGACGTCCCACGCATGAAACCAAGCAATCGTCAGGAGTTGAGAGAGACCTTGGGCACTAGGGACATACTTAGGATTATATTAGTTTCATGTAGATAGGGTAATGCATAGATCCTAGCATTTTTAGGATATAGGTTCGCTAGTATTAGCAGCGCCGAGGTTAGGAGTATTGGAATGCGCTGGTTCGGGGGACCCATAGGTGAGTATTACACCGAGGAAAGGAGACCATTATTGGGAGAGAGTGATGCGTGTCAGACGTTCGTAATGTTTGTGCTGATGTGCACAAGTTAGAAAGGTGTATGGGCACCTTGGTAAGGTAGTTTGATGTACCGCCTAGCTAAGATAGGAGTAGTACACAAGATTGAAATCCATGCCAAGAGGCATTTTAGAGGATGGGTATTAAGTGACGTACTAGAGTTACTTTATGATTACGGTAGCCGCATAGTATATGGTTCGTAACCATTAGGTTAGTATATTTTTCCTTGAGGTTTTAGGATTTGTAGTAATCCTAGTTAGAGGGTGTAGGCTACATCTGAATTTCGAGGACAAAATTCTGTTGTAAGGGGGGGAGTATGTAATAACCCGCCCTTTTGGAGATGATTAAATTCCATAATTAAGTATATTTTGGAATTTGGAGAATTTCTCGAAATAGTAAATTTTGGGATTTTTGTGGATTGAATGATTTTCGATGGGTGCTGTAATTATTTTTGGGACTATATAGGTCGAAATATTTTAATTATATGTCCTCGTTGAGTAAAGCGACACGAGCTAAAAATTTTAATTGGAAAACCCGCATTTAATTATTTTGGGTTGGAATAGTGATTTGCGGTCAAGTACCTCGGATGGGAATTTTTACCGTGCCATAATTCTCGGAATGGCCGAGATAGTCGAAAAAGAGTGTCCGTTTGTCGAAAATGAGTTTCGGGTAATTTTAGAGGTAAAAGTAACTCGTAATTGGGTAAACGAGTCGTTTTTGGGTTTTAAGGGTTTAAAACCCTTTTCTCCTTATAAAAGGAGGAAGAGAGGGAAAGAAAAGAGAAAGAAAGAAAGAAAAGAGAGATAAGAGAGAGAGGAAGGAGAAAGAGGAGAAGAAATGGGAGATCTCGGGCCAACTCCGCCGGATTCGACTCGAGGTCGTCGGATTTTATCCAGGAGGCAAGTGTTTACTTGATTTATTTATCTTTTTTGCATAAATATCTCATACCGTAGTTTGGTATAAACAAACCCTAATGGTTTTGGGGTGGGTTATCGTGGATAAAACGGGTTTTGGGGAGTTAAAACAATTAAACCCCAATAATATTTCAATTTTGTTGAACTTAGGTTTTAATCTAAATTAATTGGTGGTTTTGGGTTCTAGGATGTTTAGAACCCTTAATATATGTGTAGTTGTAGTTGGTTGAGGTTTTAGGACGTTGGGTGAGGCGACAAAAGCTTGGGAGAAGCTTTAATGGCCGAAATCGTCTCGGAAGAGATGATGAATAGTAACCAGTCACGTTAGGGGGAATTTTTGGCCAGGAAAATAATTGATTTAGCTTTCGGCCAAAACACGAAAGTTGTAGATATTTTCAATACGGTCGCGTGGGCACCGACCGCGTATTTTTTGAATTTTTCTACGATATGATATGATTTTTACAAGATGACAGCCCCGGGTTGAAAGTACCAACTCGAAAATCAAATCGGGAATTGGAAAAATAAAGGCTAGAAATTATTGTGTAGATGTTTGGGATGATTTTTGGTGTAGAGTAGAAACCATGAAAATGAATTTGGATTACTTTTTGGGTATTTTGGAGTTTGAGAAATCGCCCAAACTGTGACCCTCGAACAGGCCGAATTGATTCGGGTACAGGCCGAATCGATTCGCCTAAGGGGAATTGGGTTTCTGCAATGGGCCGAATCGATTTGCCATTTACAGACCTGTTTGCAGAATACTTTCCGATTCGATTCGGATTGGGAACCGAATCGATTCGCCCACACGAATCGATTCGCTAAAGGGGCGAATCGATTCGCTTAGGCCAAAATTTCTTGTTTTCTACCTTTAAGAGCGTGGAGAGTTGAATTACCATTTGGGATATTTATGGGGATTCCTAAATAAGGGTTTTGAGGATAAATAAACCTTTAAGAGATGATTGACTTAATTAGTATTGAACAAAGTAAGGAAATACTTTGGGTTTAGTATCATGCTTATATGAAAGCATGATTATGATTCCTCGAGGGAATCTTTGGGATTAATGGTCATCGCTATATATAGTTGGAAAATATGGCCATTTATGTATATTCAAGGAAGAATATATATAGGATATGTATATACTATGTGATTTAGGTATATATATATATATTATGATGGAAATGATTTTGAAAATATAAAAATGAATATTTTCAAAATGAAAAGAGAAATATTTTTCATAATTAATAAAATATGGATTACACACCTCTCTAAATCGCTATCATAAGGGAAGTTGCGTTCGTATGGTGAAGCCCCCTGGCTAATGATGCAGGGTGGATATAGTCCTATAGGCCATGTGAGCGTTTGTTGTTATATTTTTCTGTGCTGGTTAGGAGATTCCGGGTGTGGTCTTGACTATCCCGCAGGCACATGGTCGCTTCCCGATGTCTTTCGATATAGGATCCCAGGTTGTCTTGGAGGCCCTGAAAGATTATAGCCATTTAGGGGCGCGCACAGTGGAGAAATCCGGACGGGCGGTCTTAGAACGCGTTTATATTAAAGCAGTTCATAATAATGGATTTGCTTTAATTACATTTCCTGGATATAGGATGGGAAATGGGTAATATATATAAATTGGCTTCGGTAACACTTCCCGGATGGAAGAAGGGATGTGGAAGCACATGTTATGATCAAAGCATTTTTATGATAATGAACATGTCTTTGAATACATTTCCTGAGTATAAAAAGGGAAATGGGATAATTGATAAAGGAAAAGAATTTTTATGTTAATAAAATTGGCTTTCAAAAAGTATATGGTTTGTTACAGCAATTCATGATAATGAATTGGCTTTTATAAATACATTTCCTGGATATGAGAAGGGAAATGGAAGTTTTTGAAATTAAAAGGATAAGTATTTATAAATACTTTATGTATCAAGTAATCCTCAGTCCGGGAGATATCTATATTATCCGGAAGTATATTGTAGATGTATGTATATGTATAATTTGGGTGTCGAGGGTCTAATGAATCCCGACGATCGACCGTGCCGCATAGTAGTGTATCGTGGGGGTTCCTTGTTTGGATTTCGCTTTGCGAGACACCCCACGCACGAATATGGCACTGTGTTGAGACTGGGGAGAAGTTTAATCCTTAGTGCTCTTATATCGTTAAATGTTTATGGTATATATATTATATATATCTTTCTGTACTGAGGGACTGGCGGATCTCAAAGATCGACCTTGCTGCATAGTAGTGTATCGGGGGGTTCCTTGTTTGGATTTCGCTTCGCGAGACACCCCACGCACGAACATGGCATAGCGTCGAGATTAAAGTGAAGTTAGCCCTTAGTACATCTGTTTGACTATCTAGGTTAGATAGTGGTTGGGTATTAGATTAGTTTAGCAGGGTAGCTTGACTAGGAGGTTTAAAGGGATGCGCTAGGTGTGCACTGTTAGAGGAGAGGTGAGGGGTATCTCATGAGAGTGCGATACCAATTTAAATATGAGATAAAACTATTTTTCTAAAAAAATAAAGCATTTATGCACTTACAAAATATTTTCTAAACATTCGGGCTCTGACCCGTTTGTCTACTCTCCTTTCTTTCTCTATACTATGTATATATAGGTGTCCAGACACAGGGACGCCTGGATGGAAACTCTTTCGAGTCAGACGTCTGCTGCAGCAGCTGTGGATGCTTGCAGGTTATCGGTAGATGTTTCTTTCCTTGTACTCTAGATAGGAGTTATTGTATAAACATTCGAGCCAATGGCTCAATTGCATTTATTTATTCTTTCAGTACAGCATTCGATATGGTTGTATATTTGGATCGAGTGTTCGGTTATTTTAGTTCCTTTCTTTTCCATTTCAGTTCATTACGCATTTATTTGTGGATGTTTTAATTTGTTTGCTAAAAAGAGTAGTTATGTAAAAGTTTTTAACGCTCACCTAATAGGATATTAGTAATTAAATGGATTTTCGACAGTGATGCTAAGAATGATCCATATGAAACTCCTGTTTTAATTTAATATTGGAGTGATCGCCCGGTATCTTATTAGGCGGGGTGTTACACCCTCCTAAGAAAGACAGTGAGAGATGTTATGAGTGTGACAGTGAGGGTCATAGACCTTTTGAGTGTGCCACTAGGCTGAATATACTTATCAAAGAAAAGGGCAAAGTTGTTCTTGATGCTACCCTTAGTGACGACAGTGAGGTCGAGTCGGTGGACTCTAGAGATGAGTCATCGCATGAGTGTAACTTCACCACATTCATGGCTAGTCATGTGAGTACCTCTAGTGCTCCTCATGACGATGAGGATGCTACTTCACATGGACACCTCGAAAGTAAGAATGATGTGAGTGAGGGGTGGATGCTGCAAGTGAGAGCGAGAATAGTCTTCAACGCGCCTACGCTGAGTTACATAGTGAGTCATTTAAAACCAAAAATCGTAATAAAGCATTAGTTGTTAGAATCACCTCTTGAGAGGAAGATTTAGAAGAAGCGAGAGAGAGAGAGAGTCCTTCACCTAAACTAACTTGAGAGAGAGAGAGAGTTTTCCTTTGTTGAGAGAGAAAGTCTGTTTAGAGAAAGAAAGGGACTATTTGGAGAGAGAGGGAAGTGTTTTGAGAAATAGAAAGGGGGCTTGACTAATCAAGTGTCTAGTCTTACGAGTGAGCTCCATTCCTCCCTGGAGACTCGAAAGAAACTTGAAGCCCCCGTAGCGTAACTTACTCATGATCATGAGATAGCACGGGAAATCAAGGTTCAAATCGAGGGCATATCTAGACTAATGGGAAAGATGCTCCTTGGTCCCACTTTAGGTTTTGGTAATAGGCATGGAATAGGTTTTGATGGTGCCTCCACATCCCAAATAGCACCTAGACCAGTTCTAGAGTTTACTACAACTCCATATGGCCATCGTCAAAAACCACGAAGGAGAGTTCGATCAAAAAAAGGAAACTAAGGTCCGCCTAAGACTGTGTTCTTTTGTACGTACTTCAAAAGAAAAGGCCACCTCAGGGAGTTTTGATATAGTTTGAGTCGGACATGATGTATTAATTCTCCACCACACCGCACTGGTGATTTTACTAGTCTGAGAGAGCATGTTGAGTTTTTAGCAGCCACATCACAGAGTTTGATGGAAAAATTTCGATGGATGTCTTTGTCTTCAATGAATGCTTCCCGCATCTCTACTAAAACCAACAACAACAAGGGTAAACAAAAGGTTACCACTTCTTGGGTACCTAATAAAGGCGAAAAGTCCTTATTGTTCATCTTGCTCTCAATGCACATAATACCTCACAGTGGTATTTTGATAGTGGGTGCTGCAGACATATGACTGGTGATGTATCATTTTTTACCTACCTAGAGGATTCTAAGGAAGGTAGAGTCACCTTTGGAGATGGGAGAAAGTCTAGCATCGTAGGATGATGTACTGTAGAGTTACCAGGATTTCCTAAGGTAGAGAATGTTTTGTACGTTAAAGGCTTGAAAGCAAACCTTCTCAGCATTAGCCAGCTATGCAACGCTGACTTTGTTGCAAAGTTTGATCGGGACGCGTGTAATGTCTATAATTAAGTCGATAAACTTTTAGTGAAAGGGGTGAGGACATAGTATAATTTCTATGGGATGGTGCCCAAGTCCTCACTTATCCGCAAGAGCGCCACGATCACTCCTATGGATATGTGGCACCAACGTCTAGGTCACGTGAACTTTAGAGATTTGACGCGATTAGATAAAAAGACCAAGTACGTGGCTTGACAACACTTGGAAAGTCAACTTCCACGGTTTTTGGACCCTGTCAATTGGGAAAGAAAATACGTAGCCCCAAAAGGATGTTGAATTCCATTACCACTTCACGAGTACTTGAGTTGATACACATGGATCTAATGGGTCCTACTCATATAGAGAGTCTGGGTGGTAAGAGGTATATCCTAGTGATGGTAGATGATTTCTCCAAATATTCGATTGTAGGTTTTTGAGAGAGAAATCCTATGATGTAGAGTTTTTAATGACCAAGTGTGGTGTCCTATAAACCAACATGGATTCACTATTAATAGAATGCGTAGTGACAATCACACTGAATTTATGGAGCAAAAAGTAGTTCTTTACTATGATAGCCTAGGAATCAAACATGAGTTTTCTTCTGTGAAGAGTCCTCAATTAAATGGGATTGTTGAGAGAAAGAACATGATGATTTAGTAAATGGCTATATCTATGCTTCTAGGTTGTAAAGTTGCTAGGAGATTTTGGGTATAGGTTGTGTCTACTTCATGCCATACGGTGAATAGGGTTTACCTTCGTCCACACACACATAAAACTCCTTATGAATTGTGGACTGGAAAGAAGCCCAACCTTGCATATTTTCGTGTCTTTGGGAGTAAATGCTACATCCTACGGGATAGAGAGTAATTAGTTAAGTTTGACTCCCGAAGTGATAATGGAATATTGCTAGGATATTCATCAAATAGTAGAGAGTATCGAGTTTTTAACCTGAAGAGCTCTAAGGTAATGGACTCAATAAATGTTAATGTGCAAGATGATGAACCATCAATGTCTATTTACTCCATCCATTTGTGCAAGGATGACACACTCCTTTTTGATGATCTGATTGTGTCTCCCACATCCAGGGTGGACCCTACTCCTGTTATAGGGGACACACCTGCTTGGGTTCGCAAGAGTCATGATCCTTCCTCCATTGTTGGCGATCCCACTTTAGGGGTCAAGACTCGTGCTCAGCTAGATAATGTTGTTAGCCATGTCTGCTACACATCTAAAGTCGGGCCCAAGAATCACAAAGAAGAACTCAAGGAAGAATAGTGGTTGTCTACTATGCAGGATGAGTTGATATGACGTGGAGTTCTATAGGAGAAAGTTTACGTGGAGCAACCAAAAGGGTTTGAAGACCCTAAGCACCCGGAGAACATATACTATCTGAGGAAAGCTTTGTATGGTTTGAAGAAATCACCCCATGCTTGGTACTAGAGGCTTACTTCCTATCTTTTAGCCCATGGATTCAAGAGAGGGGGAGTTGATATGACGTTGTTCGTCAGGATAAATGATGGTTCTATTTTGGTTGCCCAGTTATATGTTAATGACATAGTCTCCGGATCCACGTGCTCCCAGCATGCTCACCACTTTGAGGAGGAGATGAAAAGTGAGTTTGATATGAGCATGGTGTAACACCCCATAATTTTGAGTATTTAATATTTAATTATTTTGGGAGTTATAAAAATATTTAAACAGGAGAAACTTAGATTTATGATTTGGAAAATTTATTTAAGTAAATAGAATTAATTATTTTGGAGACTTTTAAGTTTAATTGTCTGAATTAAATGTGTGTCGCATTTTGAGGTCGAAATTTGGAAATGTCAAAAAAGTATATAGGATGATAATTCTGAGTGCAAGGTTGAGTCCGGATTGGTCAAGATAGTCAGAAAAGAGTACCCGAGGGTAGCAATTAGGTCTCGGGGAATTTTTGGGCTAAACCGGGCCCATACGAGGGCATTCTGGCCATTTTACATTTTAGGGTGAGGAAACCCACGAATTTTAGAACTCTAACTCAGATTATAAGAGTTGGAGGCTAGGTTTAGGAAAAAGAAACAACACACCGTAGCCATTAGAGAGAAGAGAGAAAGATTGCAAGGCAAAAAGGAAGAAGTGGGAAGGATTCAAAGGAGACTTTCACCACAAACTCATTAGGAAGAAAGATTGAAGGAGAAAGATCATCAATCACCAACCACAATCACGAAATCAGACCTACTGGACAAAAGGCAAGTGTTTATTAAAATCAAATTCAAGTTATAATACCCATGTGTAGGGGGTTTCAAGAATTGGTTGATTCTATTGAAAATCCTCGAATTAAATGTTTGAATTGATCACATGTTTGGCTAGGATTGCATGTAGAATGAGTCCCTAAGTAAAGATAAAATGACATTTGAATATATTTGATGATTAACATGAAATCTTTATGATTTCTTGGATGAAGAACATGAATTTTGAATTGCTTAGGGTTCAATTGATGAACACAAGATGTCAATCTGCCAAAAATTTTGACACAACTTTAAACGTAATCCATTTGATTTTTACTTCGAATTAGAGTGTGAACCATGCATTCCTAGAAATTTATTTCTCTTATATATCCAATGAATTTGGAATCAGGTCAATCGGAGTTCTGTAGAGGGAGTAATCTACATTTTACTACAGGGTGTTTGATCTGTGAACGTAGTAATCTGCCGGAATTTTGACGTGATTTTAAACCTGTTCGATTTGAATTTTATTTCCAATTATAGTGTGAACCATATATTCCTGGAAAGGTATTTCTCTTAGCTATCCAATGAACTTGGAATCAGGTCAATCGGAGTTCTGCAGAGGGAGAGATCGAAATTTTACTAGAGGGTGTTTAATCTGCCAGAAAATTTGAGATTTTTCTTTTTAAGCCTCAAATGTCTAAAATTTTATCGGGGAAATGTTTCGAACCTTGATGAAAAATATTAATGGAATAATAATATGGCAGTAGGTTTATGATTTAGCATTGGACTTAAATTTTGTGAGAGAGTTAAAGTGAAGATTCATAGGCCTTGATTGTGATGTACTCTAATTCGAGATGATAAGAATATAATTACGAAAAAGCGTGAGCGAGCTTAAATTCGTTATGTCAGTGGGTTAACAAGGGTAACTACTGAATTGATATAATATGGGGTAACTAGGACCCTTAGAGTTGTGTGAATACTCTAATTAATACGAAAGTGAAGTAAATTCATAAATCAACCAAGTACGGTGAATATTATAGAGAAATATATTACGTACAAGTATGAATAATTGGTTTGTGTGAATACCTACTGTTTTATAGGATTACTTGGGTTGTGAATGCCTACTGTGTGTTTCCTTGTGATGGGATTAGTAAGTTCGATGAGACATTCCGAACTATGCTTGATGATATATTACGAGCCATGTTCGAGGAGACATTCTGAACTATGTTCGAGGAGACATTCCGAATCATTTGTCCTTAATGTATGAAATAGGACCGATAATAGGATATGTTGTATTGGGTATAGGTGTGTGTGAAAGATATACCATCTGAATAACCTACTTATGTGTGATAGCCGTATGATTAGGTGGGGTATACCTAAATATTATTTTCAATATATACTCAGGTGTGATAGTATTGAGAACTATTAGTGCATAACTAAAATTGTATAAACTACATATGGGTAAGAGTGGATGGAACATAAGTGGACATCTAGAATATATATAAAATCTACTTGAGTTTTATTACTAGAGAAGGTAGGTAGTATTTACCTAAAATTTGATTAAGAATGAGTACTTGATTTTGGAAGTATTAAACTAATCATTGAGAGAGTAAATTAATTTAGAGTCAGAACATAGACTAAGGAAATATTAAGTTACGGCCCAAGTGAGCGAGTCTTGGTATAATGGTTGGGCGACACCAAGTATTATATTAATTGATGTGTTGATTAATTAAATTAGAGTCGGACTTTAGACTCAGGAAAGTATTAAATTAATTAATGTGTAATTAATTAAATTAGAGTCGGACCACAGACTCGAGAAACTATTAAATTAATTAATGTGTAATTAATTAAATTAAAGTCGGACTGTAGACTCGGGAAGGTAACAAATTAATTAATGTGTAAATTAATTAAACTAGAGTCGAATCACAGACTCGGGCAATTATTATAGAAATTAATGTCTGAAGTATTTATATTAGAGTTGGGCTATAGACTCGGAAAAAATATAATATTAATTAACGTGTGAATGAAATAAATTAGAGTCGGACCATAGACTCGGGACAATGATAATTTTATATGTGAGAAAATTTATTTAGTTGAGTCAGGCCATAGACTGAGGAAATTTAAGGCTAGTGTTTCGGGTTGTGAGTACACGGTGAAGCCGGGGTTTATTTTATATATATATATATATATATATATATATATATATATATGGTGTAGTGATAGTATATATATATATATGTGTGTATATATTGTGTGTTCTATTAAATATCAGTGATTAGATATTTATTTAATTATACTCTAGTGCTATCAAGGGAGGTTACGCGATGTGGGTGAATCACCTAGCTTGAGGAGTAGTGTGAGTATATCCCCAGGTCATAGCGTCATGTATATGGGTGAGTGGCTTATCTCACTTTCAGGGAAGGAATATGACCGCCTCCACTTCGTTTAAGTTCTGGGCCAGGTTGGTGAGCAATCCCAACCTGGGTAACTAGGTTATGTGAGCACACCTAGAGATATGACACTTTATATGGAATCATCCGATGAGGGTATACTCGGAAGGATGGACATACGTATGATATATGTGTGAATGTTTTAGTAAAGGTACGTATATAATGGTATTAAATATTATATGCAGTTAATAATACAGTGTGTTATGTACTTACTTTATATAACTTGTGTCACAGTTATATGCTATTATTTAAGTAGGAATTAATTGAGTTAATTGGTGAAATAACTTATAATTCTTGAATAATTATACTCGGGTTAGAGTATTATGGAAAGGGGAGGTTATGCCAGGACTAGTGGGATGGGGTAGTACAACTAGGTGGGGGTTAAGGTAACCGTTAGGTATGCACGATAGATGAGAGGTGAGGAAACTCAAGAGAGTGAGCATGATCCTAGCATGTGTAATCAGTAACTGATATTTATTGCGATAAATTACTTGCTAAATATTTTCAAAATGCTTTGTGTACTAACACTTGCTATTCAACATTTTTAAAACCTTTTAGGTGTCCAGCCACAGGTACGCCAGGATTGATATTCTATTCCAAGTACACGGAGCTGCGGCATATGTGGATGCTAGCAGGAGCTTGAATTAGACGCATCGTTTATTCTTTCCTAGAGTAGGAATATTTTATCAGTTTCAATTTTATTTACGGATTGCCGCCCAGACTTCTCAGTACGATTTTCAGATGTATTTATTCAGGTGTTGGTTGTTTGTATTAAATTTCACTTTGGTGGAAAATAGTTTATTCGGCAAATTGTTTAATTACTTATTTAGTTGTTTTAATTCAGATGTGTGAATGATTTATTTTTATTCCGCATGTACTGGTTTGTTTAATTAAAAAGATAAAATTTGGCATCAGCTTTTTTGAATACTAGGTAGTTAGTAAGATTTAAAAAGTTTTCGACAGTGATGCTAAGGATGAACCAACTAGGATTCCAGTTTTAATTTGGTATTGGACTGATCACCTGGTATTTTATTAGGTGGGGTATCACAGATGGTATCAGAGCATCAGGTTCTAGTATCCTTAGGATCTGTGCGGCTTTTCATGTTTCGTCATAGCAATCTTTTATATAGAGCCCTATTATAGGAATATTGTATTCTCACACGTATGTGCATTTATGTTCTTTTACCAAAATTATATTTGAGGGTGAACTCATATGATTCGGTTCTCATTCCAGTAGGTGAGATTACTTTCTTCCTTGGTCTCCAGGTTCATCAGCTAGAGGATGGGATGTTCTTATCCCAATCCAAGTATGCTAGACACCTAGTGAAGAAATTTGGTTTAGACCCTGATAAGCATCCATGTACACCTATGAGTACTTCTATGAAGCTTAGTAAGAACAATTCAGATAAGGACATAGAGCAAACCTCGTATCGAAGTATGATAGGTAGTCTTCTCTAATTGACTGCCAGTCATCCCGACATATCCTTTAGTTTTGGAGTCTGTCCGCGATATCAGGCATCCCCTAAAGAGTCACACTTACTCGCTGTAAAACGTATTATTAAATACGTGAGTGGGACTCTCTCCTGCGGTATTTGGTATTCCTTTGATATTGATGACCATTTCTCCACCTATTCGGATGCCGATTGGGAAGTGGATGTAGATGGTTATAGGAGCACTTCTGGTGGGTGTTTCTATTTTTGCTATACTCTTATCTCCTGGCCGAGAAAGAAAAAAAACTCCATCTCTTTATCCAGAGCAGAGGCTAAGTACATAGCGGCCGGGATTTATTGCACGCAACTCTTGTGGATGAAGCAAATGTTGGAGGAGTATGGGATTTCACAGGACACCATGACCATCTCCTGTGATAACACGAGCCCAATACGCATATATCGTAATCTGGTCTAAAATTTGTGCACAAAGCACATCAGGATACGTGAGCACTTTATACGTCAGCTAATTGTGGAGAAAGTCGTATCCTTGAGTCCGACCTACTGTTAGTCGATATTTTCATGAAACTTTTAGATTTCCTAAGATTCTAGAGTCTTAGGAAGTCTTTAGGGATTTTCACAGTTGACTGAGAGGATGGTCTGTGTCTAGGATAGGATGCATTGTCATGTTCATATCATATAATTCCTATTGCTAGTTTGTATCATTTGTATTCCTATTTTTTCTTTTTATATTTTTTTTGAAAAATCCAAAAATATTTTCTTTTTATAATTTTTTTAGAAAAGCTCAAAAAGATTCTTGTATTTTGTTTACATCTTTTTATGGATGAGCATTTAAGATATCCAAGTCACATTTTCCTTTTCCATTATTATCGTGATTGTTTGATAGTGATTTGAGATGCTACATCATTGCATCCATGTGCTTTATATTTGTTTGGAGACTTTGAGATGTGATTAGTGATATATTTCTACATGTTTGTCTCCATATCTCCTTTATTGCACACATTCACGACTTTATTTTATTATTGTACTGTTTATCACATATTGGCTTGACTGTTTCCATCTCAATTATGTCTATACAATGAACCATATGCGACAAAACTTGACAAGATTGGAATAAAAAACCGTTTGGTGAGATTGTGTGGTATTTTAAAATGGTGAAGGGATACGAAAGGTTCTTATATATCCTTTATGATTAAGCCACCATTTAAATGGACCTAAAAAATTGAGAAATTTTAATATCTGGGGTCCAACTAGGTTAAAAGAGTTCGAAAAAATTTAAAGGCAATAAAAAGCAATTCATGACGAATATGGGCCATTAGGTTTCACCATCAATTATCCAATGTTTGAGAATTTATATCACCTCTAAACAAAATATAAATCTGAGGGAGTTTGGTTGGAGAATTTAAACGGGTTTGCACTTCCTTGAAAGTCCTGAAAAAGAATTAAATAGTTTTGGACGTTATTGGTATGGAAATCACTTTAAGTTTTGATTTGCTGATTTGATTGAGTCAATTTCTTATAATTCCATTTTGTTTACACCTAAGGAAGATGTTGAGTTCATTCGTTTGGAGTATTCGATATTCATCGTGCAAATATGTAATGTTTGTATGCATTGACTTTGCTATCGAATTTTCTCACATCCATACATTTCCGTTTTCATCGACTTGGTTGTTTTTGTGTTCTTTCTTGGTGTGATTCTTTGTTGTATATCTTGTGTGAAAATTTTTGAAAAATTCAAAAATAGAAAGTTTATTACCTTATGGCAATCTCCATGTGCATTTAATTGTGCTTCTCACATCTGTATATTTAGAGACATCATAAAAATGGGGAGAATGAATTATGGGGGAGAATTGTTTGGTTAATTTATCAATGATTTGCTTAAGCTTAATTTATTCAATTTTTCCATATCATTATATTTCAAACTATTGCATGTCACGGGTATCTTCTTTTTCTCATCTGTCTAGGTACAAAATTGATGACTATTGGATTGTGCACCTTGATGAGTGTTGATACCAAATTTAGTCTGCTGACATGGCTGAATTGAGTGAAGACACATGGAAATCTACATGGCAATAACAAACACTTCCGAGGAACTCACACGATCCGAGAAACCATACTACAAATAGGAACACTGCTTCCTATGCTCTGAGAAATAAGAACTCTCCGAGGAACTCTTGAGTACCGAGAAGCTTAGGCGGTCCGAGCAACTCAGGCGGTCCAAGATGCACCTCGAACAAAGAATTAATAGCAGGATAACCAATAATTTGACCGTTCATTAAATGCTTATCATTCAGACGCATACGCTTAAGGGGCATTGAATGTATTACCTTTTCATATGTACATCATTAATGTATTGCCCTTTCACATTACAGCCTCAGGGCTATAAATACATTGTACAATCCTCATTGTAAGGGGACCGAAATTTCTTGATAAAACTTGTAATCGAGAATTCCCAAACACTTAGCAATAACATAACAGTGGATGTAGGCCATTCTAATAAGGCTGAACCACTTTAAAAATTCTTTGTTTCATTTATTTTATATGTGATTGAAAAATTAGATATGATCTAATTTTTTACATCAACAGATTGGCGCCGTCTGTGGGAAACGACTGGTAATATCGTTTTTCATCAAAAACAATTCATCACAAAAGGCTGATATTCTAGAATCCAGCAATCGAAACGCAGGAAGCCCTCCAAATCCATCTGCTCCGCCAAATATTCCAGATCTGGCTGGAATAATGACAAATTTGGCTCAGGGCCAGACCGTCATGCAAGAAACTATGCGACAACTCATACAAACCCTCTATGGAGATGCGCCAACCCATTCAGGACTACGAAGTATTCAAAGAAATACATGTGCACCTTCTTCACGTACTAGACGTACCGATCCATATCGCAATGAGGAGTCTGAAAATTTTTCTTATCAACCTGGATGAACTTCGTCAGTGAGAGCCACAGATACTGAATAACGTATCACTCTCTCCCCAGAAAGGACCAGTGTGCTAGAAAGATTAAGCAGAGTATATCCTTTCGATCGATTAGGTCCTAGGAGGAGTAAAAGTCCTCCTAGATCACCATCGAGGAGTTTTCAATGACCATCAGACTTAAGGGAAGGATCTGCCCAGTCGCGACCAGTTGCTCATCGAGATAGATCCCAGGAAGCCACCACAACGTGATCAGTTGCTCGAACCAACATGCCCGAGGAAGGAAATGATGCATGGAAAGGCTCTATTCAAAGGCTGGAGGATAGATTGGGGGAAATGGTTAAAGCAAAGAACCCTCTACAACGAACCTTTGTTCGAGGAACACCTTTTGTCCAGGCCATTGTAGATTTTCCAACACCATCAAAATTCAAAGCACCTGCTGTGACCCCCAAATATGATGGAAAGACTGACCCCGTCCTTCATATAGAATAATAACAAGCTGCAGCCGACATCTATGCTGTTCCAGATGAGATGAGATGCAGGGCATTCTCGGGAACTCTTACCGAATCTGCTCAAATATGGTATAATAATCTTCCTCGGGGTATGATCTCAACTTTTCTTCAACTGGACGAGTTATTCATTGGGAATTTCTGTTTTGGGGCAAAGCCAGTTAAACGAGTAGCACATTTGTTAAGTGTTAGACAAAAAGCTGGTGAGAGCACCAGAGATTATATAACTCGTTGTCATAATGAGAAACTTAAAGTCATTGATTATGAGGAGAAGACAGTGATTACCGCCTTGATGAGTGGACTACTGCCAAACAAGTTGTACTACACTTTGGCCAAAGATCCACCTAGAACCATGTCGGACCTGATGGGAAAAGGGTCCAAGATTATGAATGCCGATGAGGTTATGCCTACAAAGAAGAACATGGATGCTAAAGAAACCAAGGTGGAAGGTGATAAAGCTAAGAAGAAAGAGCATAAGAACAACGGTAATGACAAACATTCAAAAACTAGGTCAGTATGGTACGTAATGAAGAAATTTGATAATTATACTCTTTTGAAGAAGGATATCAACCATGTTATAGAAGAAATCAAGAACAACGAGGAATTAAACTGGCCAGAGAAAATGAAGGCAGGCCCTGACAAGAGGAATAAGGCAAAGTATTACGAGTTTCATAAAGATCATGGCCATATGACCAAAAATTGCATAGCTCTTCAGAATGAGATTGAAACACTCATCAGACGAGGAAAGTTGGCAAAGTATGTTGAGCGTGGAAGCGAAAGAAGAAACAACGACCGAACAAGAGAGAGGTCTAGATCTCCTCGTCGAGCAGAGGAGAACAAGAAAAGAAACCATGAAGTTGACCCTAAAGACGACCCCGATCTTCCCAAGAGACCAAGCCAGCCAGAACGTGAGGTATTTTCAATACTCTTTGGGACACTTGGCTGTAATGTTATAACATGTGGAGATGCAGGAGGAGGAGACCTTACTGCAGAGAGAAAAGCTTACCTTTGTGAGGCTCAAGCTTGCTCGTACATTCAACGAATAAATTTATCTGAGGAGGATCGCCCGAGAAAGGTGAACAAAGAGAAATTGGTCATTGGTTTCTCAAATAATGACCTTGAAGGTGTTCTATATCCTCATGATGACCTATTGGTGATCAAGATGAGAATGAAGGAAGTAATAATTTCAAGAGTACTGGTCGACAATGGTAGCTCGACAGACATCATGTTCTACTCGTACTTCAATAGTTTAAATCTAAAGCTATCTGAATTGGAGCCTTATCATAGACCCCTCATCCGTTTTGCTGGAGAGAATGTATTTCCACTTGGGACGATCAAGTTGGATATATTCATTGGTACGTGGCCTGCTTGTCGAACAGAAAGAATACGCTTCGTCGTGATGGATAAGAATGTTCAATCATCATACAATATCATCATGGGAAGAGTAAGATTAAAGAAGTTTGAGGCTGTACCATATACAATATATTAATGCCTAAAATTTCCAATAAATTTTGGAGTAGGAGTTATGAAAGGTGATCAGAAAGTAGCTCGGGAATGCCATTATTCATCCGTCGAGCAAGAAGAACTGGTGGAATCAATGAAAAAGACTACTACCTATCAAGTGGATGAAGGTGGAGAAATTAAAACAATGGATCCTGAAGAAGATTCTCAACTCGTGAAGGGTCAAGTGGTGGAAGCTACTGAAAACATCATTCTGGACGACGAGCACCCTGAGCGAACTACTCAAGTAGGTTCGTCGTTGGAAGCCTCACTAAAATAGGAATTTATAACTTTCCTAAGAAGAAGAAAGTAAACTTTTGCGTGGAGTCATGAAGATATGCCCGGAATAGATCCAAATTTCTTATGTCACGAACTCAATGTGAATAAGGATATCAAGCCAGTGAAGCAGAGAAGAAGAGTGTTCAGCCCCGAGAAGAATCAAGCTATACAAGAGGAAGTCGAGAAGCTCCAGAAAGCTTTCTTCATTGAAGATGTTAAATATCCAGACTGGTTAGCCAATGTGGTGATGGTAAAGAAGAAAAACAACAAGTGGAAGATGTGTGTAGACTTCACCGACCTCAATAAAGCATGCGCAAAGGATCACTTTCCACTGCCCCGAATTGATCAACTAGTCGATGCTACCTCGGGACATGAGTTGTTGAGCTTCATGCATGCTTATTCTGGCTACAATCAGATTAAAATGAAACCTGAAGACAGGGAAAGTACTTCTTTCATTACCCCTAGGGGAACTTATTGTTATAATGTTATGCCTTTTGGTTTAAAAAATGCAGGTGTGACATATCAGCGGCTGATGAACAAGGTCTTTGCTGAACAAATAAGTTGCAATATGGAAGTCTATGTTGACGATATGCTGACAAAGAGCAGGAAAGCTGTCGATCATCTAGTTGACTTAAGTCAGACTTTTGATCAATTGGATAAATACCAAATGAAGTTGAACCCGAAGAAGTTCATATTTGGAGTACGAGAAGGCATGTTTCTCGGGTACATTGTCAATCAACGAGGCATTGAGGAAAATCCTGAAAAGATCAAAGCTCTATTAGGGCTGCGATCTCCAACGACGAAGAAAGAGGTGCAAAGTCTTACAGGACGAGTGGAAGCACTCAAAAGATTTGTATCGCGAGCAACTGATCGATGTCTCCCATTCTTCAAGACACTCCGAAAGAATTTTGAGTGGAATGATGAATGTGAGAAGCCTTTTCAAGACTTGAAGAAATACTTGGGATCACCTCCACTGTTGTCCAGGACGGTGATGGGAGAAAAATTGTCCTTGTATCTAGCAGTATCGGAGAATGCAGTTAGCTCGGCGTTGATAAGAGTGGAGAATGGAGTACAAAAACAAATCTACTACACAAGTAAGTCCTTTCGAGGAGCAGAGATCAGATACCCAAGGCTGGAAAGGTTAGCACTGGCGTTGATTGAGGCGAGTAGGAGAATGAGGCCATACTTCCAGGATCATACTATAGTCATATATACTGATATGCTGTTGAGGCAAGACCTTCATAAACCAGAAAAATTAGGGAGATTGATGTACTGGGCAATAGAGCTTGGTGAATACAATATAGTCTATGAACCCAGATTATTGCTTAAAGGGCAAGCTGTAGAGGATTTTATAGCAGAGTTCACCTATCCTGATACCCCCGAGGAGCAAAAGTTTCTCACTGAAAAACCTGTGGATGTTACAAGATCAACAAACACAAGCCCAGACCAACTTAGGTTGGTAAAAGGGCAAGTGGATTTTACAGGATCATCAAATTCAAGCTCAGACCAACTTCGGTTGGTAAAAGGGCAAGAAAAGATTATCGACGAAGAACGAGAAATATCAGGGGAAGATGAAAGGAAGGAACAAATATTTCATTGAGGAACTCTGATAGATAATAAATTTGAAGACGAGTTACCTATATGGAGGCTATATGTAGATGGCTCATCTTGCACAACAGGCTGTGGGGCAGGGATAGTTTTGAGCACTCCGAAAAAGGTCAACATGGAATACGCCCTACGTTTCCATTTCAAAGCTTCAAATAATGAGGATGAGTATGAGGCCATGATTGCAGAGCTTAGTTTGGCAAAAGTTATGGAGGCGCAGCAGGTTATTATTTTCAGCGATTCTCAATTGATCGTAAACCAAATGATGGGAGTATATGCAGTCAAAGGAGAATTAATGATCAGATATCACGCAAAGGCAAAGAAGCTGATGTTGGAATTTTTTGCTATTCATCTGGTCAGAATACCGAGAATGGAGAATGCGAGAGGTGACGCCCTAGCTCGATTAGCCTCGGCTACTCGTACCGAGCTTCGGAGAACAATCCCAATTGAAGTTTTAGCTGGTCAGAGTATAAATGAAGATATGACGATGAAATTTATTACCCTTGATTTAGGACCATCTTGGATGGATCCCATCACGGCATAAATTGAAGAAGGAGAATTACCAATTGACAAGCTTACAGCCAAGAAATTGAAGTTTAAAGTTGCTCGGTATGTATTAACTAACGGTATTCTATATAGACGAGGAATTATGGCAGGTTTGTAGAGATGTGTGCATCCCACCGAGGTGAAAGGATTGATTGAAGAGATCCATGAAGGGTCCTGTGGAGCCCATGTAGCAGGTCAGATGCTTTTGCAAAAGGTAATGACGTAGGGATACTACTGGCCAACGATGAGGGCTGATTGTATAGCTTATGCCAAGAAATGTGATAAGTGTCAGCGCTTTTCCTCCATTCGAAGAACTCCAAAAGCATTGTTGACACCCATAACTTCCCCTTGGCCATTTGCCACGTGGGAAATAGATTTGGTTGGGCCATTGCCAATGACCAGAGGAAGATTCAAATACCTCGTCGTCGCAGTGGATTATTTTACTAAGTGGGTTGAAGCTGAGTCTCTCATCGATATGACGTACGACAAGGTGTACAAATTTTTTTGGAAAGACATCATTTGTCGATATGGTCTTCCTCATGCTTTCATCACAGACCATGGAACACAATTTGATAACGAGGAGTTTGCTGCCTATTATCATCAATCAAATATTTTGAAGATCCACTCAGCACCAGGCCATCCTCAAAGCAATGGACAAACTAAAGTGACAAACAGAACGCTGCTAAATGGCTTAAAGAAAAGACTGGACGATGCGAAGGCAAATTGGATCAACGAGATACAGTCAGTACTGTGGGCTTATCGTACTACTCCCCGAGTAACAACTGGAGAATCTCCATATATGCTAGCATTTGGAAGTGAAGTTGTTATACCTGTCGAGTTGGGCCTCCCAACATACAGGGTACTGAATTTCAATTCCCCTATCAGCGACTTAATGAGAAGATTGGATTTAGACATGTTAGAGAAGAAGCCATCAGGAATGCTGCATACCAACAACGAACAACTTTGTTCTACAATAAGAGGGTAAAGAAGTGAGACCTAAAAGAAGGAGATTATGCGCTAAAGAAAGTGATTCAAAAGACCAAAAACTAGAGGCAAACTGGCATGGACCATACCGAGTTACAGAAGTTGTTCGACCAGGAACTTACCGAATAGCAACTTTAGAGGGGGAGGAGTTTAAGAATGCATGGAACACAGAGCATCTGCGCAAGCATTATCAATGATGTATATTCTCATGTAACACAGTTCCGTTAGCATGAATAAAATGAAGATATTCTGACGAATTCTTTCCTTTTATTGAAAGTTTTTCGGGAATTCTAGTGCTACACACAACTAGGCGAAACTCAGTATAACTCGGACTGCTCAAAATTTTTCTCGAAAATGCCAACTAAGGTTGGTCGAGAAACAAATGTATTCCTCCGAGAAGTAAAGCTACTTGTATTCCTCTGGGAAGTAAAGCTACCTGTTTTCCTCCGGGAAGACCTGTATTCCTCCGGGAAGTAAATCTACTTGTATTCCTCCGGGAAGTAAAGCTACTTGTATTCCTCCAGGAAGTAAAGCTACATGTATTCCTCTGGGAAGTAAAGCTACCTGTATTCCTCCGGGAAGTAAAACTTGTATTCCTACGGGAAGTAAAACTATGTGTTCCTCGGGAAATAAAAGTATTCCTTAAAATGCCAACTTATGTTATTTAGGAAGTAAATATATTCCTAAAAATGCCAACTAAAGTTGGTCGGGAGGTAAAATTATTCCAAAAGTGCCAAAGCTCCTCGTAGAGGAAAAATCTACTATATATGGCTGGTTGGGGATAAAAACCCACTAACTGTAGTTAGTCGAGAAGGAAATTTACCGACCTTGGTTGGTCGGAAACATTTTATGAATACAAGAAAGTGATCGAGTAAAATTTTTGATACTCGTAACTTTTTAATTATTACCAAGTTGATCGAGAAACAAAATATCATTTTTGTCAAATGATTACCACAAATTCAAACTACTCGACAATAAGTTGGTCGACGAATAACATAATATCATTAACTTTTTAACAGATACACATGCACAAATATAAAGAGTTTTACAAGACAATAGAAATTAAGATTGCGAACAAAAATAAAAGTCTTTCATTAAAATAAAAAACAAATTAGATTGAGAATGAAATGTATACTAACTATTACATCAAAATTCCTAATCTATTAGTTTCTTCCCCTCTGCTTTTGAAACAGGTTCCTCGCCAGCAGGCGGATCATTAAAAGCAAGAGGAGAATTTATAAAGTTCAAATCTTTTAACATCCTGATATTCATCACGGATGGTCGATCTAGGAGGTGCTCGGGACGAGATATCTCGACATTTGAATGGAGATTGTAGTCGCAGAGATATTTGGAAATCAAGCATCGAGGAAAGGCCCGAGCAGGGATCCAACTCATATCCAGTTTGAATGGTGGCACGGGTAGGTCGAGCAGCCCAGGATCGTGGTAGTCCCATAAGTAATGACCCTCTTCGAGTTGCAGCACACCTAAGGCATTCAACCAGCCTTGCTTGTAGCCCTATTTATTGGCATTCTGGATATGATCGTCCAAGTGGTACAGAGCCTCGTTGTACCCAGCCATCCAGAACTCCCTGGGCTGTTTGTGGAATTGATATGTCAATCTTTTCAGCTGTTTGTGGGATTTTTGATGAAGAGTTCCTTATTCTCCAGGACAGACTTCTTCATATAATGATCCTCTTCCAGGTCCCTGGTCTTCTTTGACATTTTAGCTAATGCCTGGTTCTTTGCCATTAATTGGAAGGCCTGGTTCTCTAAGGCAGATTGAGTCCTCTATTCCTCGACAGGAATTCGAGCTGCTGTTTCTCATCCCCAAGGAGCTCTTGCTCGTCCATGAGAACATGTAGAGGGGCCAGCTCTCTTCAAGGTCTCCAATTCATCCCTCAAGTTGGCGTTCTCGACCTCTAAGAACGAGAATCCCTCATCAGTCACTGGGATCAAGGCTTTTGAAGTGGAAGCTGCAGACTTCAACTATGACAACGCTCTTTGCAGGTTCTTATTCTCTTACTCTAATAATTTATCTATTTGTCTGCACTCCTCGACTTCATCCCTTAGAGTTCTCTCCCTCACATCATAGCCAGCAAAACACTTCTCCTATCCCTTGTCAGCATTGAGTTGCTCATACTTCTTCTCATACCCCTCGTGCAAAAGGGCAGTGGATTCTTTGTATTATTGCTGAAGGTCTTCAAGAGTGCCTTGGAGATCCTCGATCATATCATAATAAGCCACATTATTGTCCACTGCAAGATCAAGCAGACACTTCAAGTATTGGTAGGCCTCAATTGCCTGTTCCGAAGCATCTTGGCCGAGGATGTCGACGCTTTGTGCTGCACTCAGATCTGTGTGACCAACATTATAATATTCATTACATTGCTGCAACAACTTTGTATCATGAGCAGCTAGTAATTCCATCCTGGCCAGAAACTAGAAGGGGAAGAAAAAGCAGTAATCAATAATAAAAACAGAGCATGAAGAAGAGACAACAGTATGAATAAACACAAGTTCAAGTTTTATTATATCATAAAGGTCAGAAGTACAAGGTTCAGAGTTACATGTTCAGGATTACATTTGTTAAAGAAAAATAAAATAGAAAAACCCGAACAACTCTACACCTTTTACTTGTCTCCCAAAACTTTCTCGGGAGGATGGGACGAGAAAGTAGGTTGCTCAGATGGAGCAGATAGTAGTTGGAGAAGTGATGGAGATTTCTCGGAGGAATTTGTAGGTAGTTGAAGTTCCTCGTCAGCGGGCTGGATAGTCGGGGGAGGAGAAACCTGATCTCCCATCACCATGAAAGACTCTTCGGAGGCAGCTTCGTCCTTTTCTTCGTCTTCAGGAGTTGGAGGGGGGCCATAGATGTGTCGCTAGAAGAGTTCAGAGGTTTCATCAACCTTCATCTCCTGAAGAGTAGCGACCCACCCATCTATAAAGTATTTAAGGCTTCCATATTCTACTTGAGACATCATGGCAGCCAAGCCCTTGTTCCACCCCTTATCCCAGCCAGCGCTGAAAGACTTTTTCATAGCCAATTTTCTCTTTAACTTCTCCGAGGAAAGCTTCTCGGACATAAGGTTTTTAGCAGTCTTCAATTTATTCTCAACCTCCTCCTTCTGCCGACTTACTTCCCGAAGTTGGATTAATTCTTCCTCGGCAGCCTTGAGTTTATCTTCAAACTCCTCAGCATTCTTTAGCTTCCCTTCAAGCTCTTTATTTTTCTCCTCCAAGTCCTTTATTTTCTTCTCCAACCCCTTAGAGACTTCAACAACTTGAGCCTTCTCCTTCTCGGCGGAGGGAAGTTTCTTCTCCTAAATAGCCTTGTCAGCATCGTACTTCTGACGACAATCTTCCAAAGACTGCCTCACACCCATCAAAGCTTCCTCCACACCAGATGAGGAGCTTGAAGCTATAATAACTTCATCTTTCTTCAAAATTGTACTGAAGCAGCTCACCAACTGTGAAAAGAAAATTAAAGCAAGTCAGAGATTAGATATAACAAGGGAAAGATGAAAAGTTCAAAGTAATAAGAATTACAAAATCAATATGGCGAGCAGCCAATGAGGTGACCATGTCCCGAGAAAGGTTCTCCTCAATACCTTGGATCTCGAGAATGATCCAAGTCTTCACCGAGCTCATGGCATAGCTCAGGGGAACAAAAGTAGGAACACCAGTTCCAGTAGTTGGGGGCTGGGAGATGGTTTCAGCCAAATTGACCGAGGAGCTCTTCTTCAGCTTCCTCGGGGGAGCAGGAATAGATTCAACCAAGGAGGAACTCTTGGTCGGTGATATTACAATCAATTCTCCTAGAGCAGCAGACTTTCTCGGAGCCATTTGGGGCTTCTCGACAACCTTCACAACAGGGGTAGCCGAGGAAGGCTCATCAACTTTCTTTGTCCCTTCTAGGATGTCAATCTTACTTTTTTTTGCCTCTCCAGCATCAGAGGCAGGTTTCTCGAAGAGAGTGGGAAGTCTTCTCTTCTTCATCCTTTCACTTAAAGGAACGTGTGATTCAGGCGAAGAACTGGTAGAGGCTGGTACTGGCTCTGCGTCTCTTATTACTGGACGAGCAGTAAAAGAAGTGGTGTAGCTCTTGTACTACAGCAGATATAAAACTGACCTAATGTGCTCGTCGGCAACAGACTGATGCAAACTCCAGATAAGTTTCAAATGTCTTATGTTAATGTCTGCCTCTTTTGGAACTTTCTTTTACTGTCAACTGCAAATAAATAAACATTGAAATATCAGTGGCACATTTTATCAAACACAGAGGAAGCATAATTTCAAAATAAATAAAATGAAATAAAAATAACCTATCCCATTGCCATAGGGAGGGCATTTGGGACCCTGATACACTTCATCTCCAGATAAAGGAGCATGTTGCCAATTTTTTATGACGACCCCATGCTCAAAATAGTCCCTATTGGCATTCGGAAGATTAACCACTAAAGCCCTATTTAAAAATCTAGTTTTTAAATAAAAGGTGTTATCACCAACTACCCATCTATAACAAAACATGATTTCTGGAATTCCTATGCGAGTTCCATGGATTTGATTTAATCTATGAACCCCATTAACTATTCTCCATGTATTGGGGTCTATTCTTGCAGGAACAACGTCAAAATATTGACAAAATTCCAGACATAGAGGATTGGGCGGAAAAGAAAATCCACACTCAACAACAAAGAGACTGGGGAACCAATGTCCCTCAGCCAAACGGAAATAATCAGAAGGCTCAGAAAGCTCTTCCAGAACAACCCAGGAGGCAATAGAAAAATCTGAGCGAAACTTATCCAGAGATTCAACAGGGTAAACCATGATGAATAAAGGAAATGAAGAAGAAGGAATAAGATCTTACAGAAAAAGAGTGGATTTGTTAACAACGAACGATGAAAAGGATGAACGCACAAGAGAGTAAGACAATGGAAAATTCAAAGATACAAATTTGAAAAAGTAGAAGACGATGGGATTGTCTGTGACGCTTAAATACTCTGCCTTGGGAAACGGTAAAGTTAATGATTACAAAAAGAAACGATTACGCTACCGGCGGCTAGAAGGACAAAAAGTAAGCGGAGATTGAGGCGGTTATAAAAAATTCAAAAAATCCTGATTCTACGAATTTAGAAGAAGAAATAAATACAAAAGACTCCTAAATTTCAGGATGACCATTTAAAACTACCATATTCCGTGAAAGAATGTTCCACACTCCTCAAATTTCGAATTATGAAACATTGGGGGCTTCTGTTGATACCAAATTTAGTCTGCTGACATGGCTCAATTGAGTGAAGACACATGGCAATCTACGTGGAAAAAATAAACACTTACGAGGAACTCACACGCTCCGAGGAACCATACAACAACGAGGAACACTACTTCCCCGAGGAACTCATACACTCCAAGAAACAAGAACTCTCCGAGGAACTCTTGAGTACCGAGAAGCTTAGGTGGTTCGAGAAACTCTAGCGGTCCGAGTTGCACCTCGAACAAAGCATTAATAGCAAGATAACCAACAGTTTGACCGTTCATTAAATGCTTATCATTCAGACGCATACGCTTAAGGGGCATTGAATGTATTACCTTTTCATATGTACATCATTTAATGTGTTACCCTTACACATTACAACCTCAGGGCTATAAATACATTGTATAATCCTCATTGTAAGGGGACCGAAATTTCTTGATAAAACTTGTAATCGAGAATTCCCAAACACTCAGCAATAACATAACAGTGGACGTAGGCCATTCTTATAAGGCTGAACCACTTTAAAAACTCTTTGTTTCATTTATTTTATCTGTGATTGAAAAATTAGATATGATCTAATTTTTTACATCAACAATGAGAAAAGCTGAAGATATAAAGATGTTGAAGTTTGGTTGCAGACATATGAGTTGGTATTCTTAGTTTGACGGTTTAATGGGGATATTATCTTATATGTCATTTGCTTTATAGAGATATCATAATTCGGATTTTTTATGTATATACGGGCATAGACATAGGGGGAGATTTATAAGAAAATAATTTTATAAATGTTCGGTGTAGAATCTAGGAATTTTGTGTTTGCCCTAGATCACAATAGTATGTCTGATCCCGCTACATTCGACACGTCAACACAATCATCCACGAAGGCCTTAATCCGAATCCATGCATCCACCATCTTCACACGTGCATCATGCTACATTCGACGTGCTTCTCATCCATTCCCACTACTCCACGATCCATTATTGGTAAAATGGTTTATTAGAGTTCTTAATATTCGCATAAATATTTGGGAATTTTTTAGAAAATATTTTTCGAAGTTTGATTTATTTTTAACACAAAAGCAGAAATTTTTCTAAGTGTAGAAGTGGACTTTTCTTGGCCATCGAGCTCGTTTGAAAGATATCTCTCTGTCATTTAAGCGACATGAGGTTGTCGTACGATCTCATTCGAGCGACACATGTCCTCATTCGCGTGACATGCCTATGTCATTCAAGCGACGTCGTTGCCTCGATTTTCGTATAAATATCTGTACATATTCTACTTTTTTTTCAATTCTTTTTCGTATACGTTTCACCGATTTTCAGCCCAGAAAATAGACTTCGAGTTTTTAGGATTTCATGCCTTTTTGATTCACAAAATCATTCCCATATATGTGTGTGGATCTTTAAACTTCAAAGGATAATTTTTACTCATCTAGAGTAACTTGTGGAGAAGATGAAACTTTCCATTCATGCCCATATGAAGTTCTTATGGGAGATTCAAGCTGACGACATTGGAACCGACACCTGAGGACATTTCGTATGCCACTCATGTTTTCAGTATAATCGGTGTAAACCGTTCTTTAAAATTATATTGAAAATAAAATGGTTTTTCCCCTTTGGGGGATTTTTCCTCATTTATATGTTTGTTTGTGATTGAATGTCTTGCATGATCATAGTGTCTTCAATCACATCTAGATGCATGTTTTAGGATTTAATTGAAAATTTGAGTTTAATTAAATAATTTCTTTGTTTGAACAAAAGCGCACTCTCACCCGTATTTGTTTTTGAATTCATGGGAGACTGGGCATGTTTTTGAACCTTCGATTGATCGGCCCTTTGGGTTCATTCGATCGATTCCCTGTTTTTCTGACATATTTTGCCTTACTTTTTCCTTTTCCTTTTCTTTTCTATTTTAATTCCAACTTACTATATAAGGGATTTTTTTTAATAAGAACATATACTTAGGTTTAGAAGAGATTTTAGGTTAGGGTTTGGTTTTGAGAGCTCATCTTCATTTCTTATTGTGTTTACATCCATTTGTGTTTGAAAGTTGAATTATTCATTATCCTCTCCATTAATATAGTTATGTTCTTCATTTTACTTGCCTAGATAATTATTTTAATTTAGTTATTTATGGTCTTAATCTAGTTATTTAGTTTAATTCATGCTTAGCTCTTAGATAAATAGCGTCGGAATTGTGTTCCGCCATTAACAGTCCTTGAGCACTGAAAATTAGCTTTTGCGAAAAATAACGTTTAATTGAAATCGCGTGTATTAAAGTTGGATTGTTATGCGTTTAACTTTATTTGCCACGCAACTTTAGTGTTTATAGCGATAATCCGAATTTAATCCGCATGCGACTATTTTTGATTAAATCTTTATTCAAGCAACTTTCGTTTAAATTCCTTATTGTGTGAAGTTTATGCATAATTATAAATGCTCGGTTAAATGTTTTCGAGCCGGAATTATAATTAGTAGTTGTTTCGATCCGTATGATTGGATGCTATCCCGATCCATGCTTTACTTTTGTGTAGACTTAACTTACTCCTTTCTTTTGTCACCGTAACAACCTATCACCTTTTACGCTTTTATTCCTGAAGTACTAAAACAATTACCAGTCTAAAATTCTATCACTCCCTGTGGATTTCTTACGATACCCGACTTACCGCTTTGCTTGCCTCGCAAGTGTAGTTATAGCCTAGGTTTTTGCATGTAGAGCGGAGGCCAAAATCAACAACAATGTCCCTACACGAACACTCGGTTTCACTTGCATCAAGACAAAAATGTAATAAACTGACGTTTGAATCTAGGGGATAAACCCCACTCTTTTGTTTCATTCGAACTATATGGACTTTGATGCCTTTATAGGCTACGTAGGCATTTCGGGATAAACTCGAGACTCGAGTCCAATTTCCCAACTTTCCAATTCTCCAATTTCCTTATTTTTGCATTTGCATTGTTTTTATTTATACATTACTCATATATATCATATTTGCAATTCATATTGGGATTTTGTCTAAAAATATTATAGTTGCAATATAACGATCAAGAGCTCGATAAATGCATACATAGTATTTTCTATTATTATTTTGGGAACATTCCTTTCGATGACCTCGCTCTATCTTTTCCATGATATGAGTTGAACTATTTTCTTCTCCATTTATATACTGGCGCACACATTTCGCGGAGAAATTAAGGAAAATACTAACATCATCCCATGAGAGATCGAAATGGCCAGATGGGTGCCTAACACAATCTCCTTCCGTAACTTAGCCCCTGAACCTCTGAACTATTGGTTTCTTAAGCATCAGTTTGACTTCGATGCCGTTCTTTGAGGAGGCGACATGTTTTTTTTCCTTTTTTGTGCAAAATAGGCTATTGACTCCACCTTTTTACGTCACTCCACATTGACGACGATCGAAACGCTCTTATAAAAGGGTGTGAGACCTTCTCTCCCCTCTCTAAGTGCGCACGCGATCATCGAAACTCTGAGATGGGAGAAAAAGATCCCCCCAAACGGGAAGGTATGACCACAATACTGACACCACTAGGGAAACTTTTTATCATAAGAGGGCTAATTCCGTTTTCATGGGTGTTTTCATTTTTTTCTTGTGTGCATATGCACCTACTTATATGTTCCCTTTTTTCTCCTTTACTATTTTTTGCATCTATCTACCTTATGTTTGTATCACATTTCACTCACTACTAACTCACACACTTATAGATACTCTCCATGTACAATTCACACTTCGTACACATAGGATCACTTATACCTACATGGAACAAACACCACTTAGAATATCCATGCTTACGCGTCACTAGCACACATATCTAGTTATCACACTTATATATATATATATATATATATATATATATATATATATATATATATATATATATATATATATATATATATATATATATATATATATATATATATATATATATATTTATTTATTTATTTATTTATCATAGTTCACTTGTAATTGATCCATGCTTCGGTTCGTAGGCCCTTTTTTCAAAGTGTACCTTTAGGTGATAAAAGAATTTTTCTTTCAAAAAACCTTTTTTCCTATTTTAACCCGCACCAAGTTTGTGAACCAATTTTACTTAAGAACACCATTATCTTGTTTAATCCTAAACATGCATCTAGGTGATTAAATCAAGTAAAATAAAATAAAGCTCACCACATCGGATTTACGAGGAAACCATTAAGGGAAAAATCCTTGGATGACCCTTGTTAGACAATCACTACGATACGGTTTTACAAAGGGAGACAAATTGACTTACTCAACGACTCGATCCCCATAAGAATTGACGCTCTTCTTCTCTTTAAACAATCCTCCATAATGCCCACGTAGAAATCCTTCCACGATACTCACCCACAACACATGCGTCCATAAGTGCCTCGGTTTCCACCGATAGAGGTTTGACAACCATCTAAGATTGGAAACATGACCTTCAACATTTCTTCATTGCAAAACTTCAATGAAAAAAATGTTCAAAGTCATGAGCAAACTCCAATGGTGTAAACAAGATCTTTATAGCATATGAGTTTGAAAACAATAATGATGATTTTATCTTTGAAATCCTTAGAAAAGAAGTGCAGAAAAATGAAAATATTCTAAATTGTATCCTGGTTCTTCACAATTTGAAATTATGAGATAAACATGTCGTAAATAAAAAAAAGTAAATTCGGCATCTCATTATAATGATATCCTTATGTCATTTGAACAATCTGGCCTTGTCTTTTGTAAGAGTGTCCATGTCGTTTAAAAAAAAACTAAGATGTCGTTTGAATGACTGTGTGACACCCCAATTAATTAAATACCGGGTAGCTACTCCTTTATTCAAATTAATACAAAAAGTCAAGTTGGTTAAATTCGTAGCATCACTATCGAAAAACGTTTTGACAATTACTAGCCACGTAATATTTAAAAAGTGAGTTGTCAATTTTTAATTAAATCCGATCAGTATTACAATATGAAATAATGATATCACAACCACATTATAGTCACATTACAATGATAGAGAAATATATGAATTTGGAGGAAAACTCCTCGGAAGTAATCCGAAATACTGAATAAAACTGAATACAAAGTCTGAATCACAAAATAATTACAACACAAAATATGAAATACAACTGAGTAAGTAGGATGTCTCTAAAAGAAAAGGGGCAACATGCCCTACAGATGAGTAAATCTAAAAGAGAGTCAACATGACCTACTATCGAGGTCCTGTAACTTCCACAGCAACTACAGCACGTCACCGAAATGAAACTCCTACGCTTGGTGTCCTTGTGGCTGGGCACCTAAAAGGTTTTTACAAAAAAATAGATTTGAAAGCAAATGGGTCAGAGCCAGATTGTGAAAACAGTTTAAAATATAGCAAGTGTTTAATATCATAAAACAGTGAATATAAAATAAATGATAGTGCGTGCACCCACATGAGTCCCTCACCTGTCAAGTAAGTGTGCACTCCAACGTACCCGTACCCATTCTAGTTATTCCACTATCTAACTAGTCTATTACAATATCTGAGTTTGCTATACTATTCGTAGTTTAATTCCCAGTATTTTAATATAAACATAGAGTTTTACCTTCATTCCTCAGGATAAGTTGCAATAACTACTAAGAGTTTTCCTATTTTTAACTCCATCAAGATGTTACATTAATTCACATTTGTACTTATATAAACAGTTCATTTCAGTATTCCAGTATATCATTCTCATCATAAATATACAATAATGGCACCCCTAAGCTAAGCTGCGGTGCACACATACACTTCTATCAAATCCCAGTACATCACGTACATAAGGATCACGAATTTCGAATCTCTCAGGAACCGTTTTGATAATTAACAATCACACACAATGGAGGCGAACATATTTCACATCACAAGGGTCATGCAAATACCAACGCTCCCATGATCAGCAGACTTATTAACTCTTCAATAAGTCATTCTCTAACCTATGTTCTCAAGGTACCAATCTAAATCCCCCGTAGGCACACAAAGATTACATGGCCCTAATCGTACGCCAACCTCCCGTGATAGCAATCATGGTAGGTATGTTATACACAGATAACCACATATACTAAGCATTGACACATCTTAGATATCTTATAATATCAATAGAGGTATATTTTACATTCCTATATTGTCATTAAATATTACACGTTTACAAATCCTCGAATAATATACATTAAAACTTGTCAACCTCTCTCACGTCGTAATTTTAGGTACTTATTCCTTAACCCATAAATGTCATCAGGTTTACTACAAAATTCTAAGTTTTAATCCTCAACGTACTCCAATCTCACAACTATACCCACTAGTCAACAAGGGAAGGTTAACACTCGATTAAAACAAGTCTACTGGAAGTTCGAAATAAAATCAGGTCCAAAAGGCTATTCTGTCAACTCGTTAGAAATCTCGTTCGAACGAGGTTGTTCGAATGAGGGTCATTCGAATGAAGTATTCGAACGAACTCGTTAGAAGGGATACTTTCATCTCGTTAGAAGCTCGTTCGAACGAGGTCGTTCGAACGACCTGGGCAGGTCTTCTAACGAGATGGCAGAATATGCCCAAAAATTTTCAACTCATTTTTCTTCATTTTTCTCTTCTATAATTCCATTCTAAAAACATCCCAATAACAAACTACTCTAAGTACTCCTAGGTTGCTTCTTAACGTATTTTTGGGGTCAAATCCTCCTAATCAACATGCAATTATCATAAATCCCCAAATTTTACGCCAAACCCTATGAACATGAACACAAAAATTTATTGGACCTAAATACTCATCATAAATCCGTTTTTAAATCACCCAAGTTAGTTTTAGGGTACCAATCTTGTCCAAAATCATTCTACATGCAATTCCTAACCAAAATTAAGAGTTTCTACAACAATCCCATTAGGTTTTCTCCAAAACTTTCAAAGTATAAGGTTTCTACACTAAACATGGAGGAAATATTCATTGCAATTAATGACGACAAATCACTTGCCTTAAATCCGATGTTTTGATTCGTTGTTGATGATAAAGGTTGGCTCTCTCTCTTCTTTCCGGTCACAATTTCCTTTCAAAATGCTGGTGATGGAAGATGGTTTGGTGGAACCTCTTTTAACTTCTCTCTAACTCCTCTCAAAACTCCCGTAGCCCACTCTCTTATCTTTTGATGGTAATGGCCTTAGTGGCCTCTTTAAAAATATAAAAATAAACTCTAAAATTCGTGGGTTTTAATTCCTCAATTTTTAAAATTACCAAAATACCCTTCTAGGTTGTCGGTTTGGCCTAAAAATGCCCCGGGATGCAAACTAAGCCCCCGACTAGTGTTTCCTGACTATTTTGACCCTTCCGAACGCGTTGGCGCACTCAAAATGATCATTCGGTTGATAAAAATATAATTTAATTTTTAATTTAAATAAAATCATTCTTGACGCGATTGACACGCGCGTTCCAACTAAATTTCCCAAATTGTCGTATTTCTGTCTCTTGATAATTTAAATATTTTTATTACTCATATATTACCATATATACTCAGAAATATTCAATTTTAACATTATAATCAAATACCAACTCACGTCTCGCTAGTATTTATATCCTGATTAATTCCCAATTTATTCTCATTTAATTCAATTAATCCCTTAAATACAAATAGGATTAATTCCCAATTAATTCTCATTTAATTCAATTCATCCCTTAAATACAAATCAATAAAATTACGGGGTATTACATACTTCCCCCTAATAACAGAATTTCATCCCGAAATTCGAAACTAATGAATACCTGTTAAAAATAGCTCTAGATAACGTTCGCGCATCTCATCCTCGCGCTCCCATGTGGACTCCTCGGCATTATGATGCCGCCACTGCAGGCGCACTAATGGTACTATCTTCGACCTCAGTTTCCTCTCGATGTGGTCCAGAATAGCAATCGAACCCTCCTCGTAGGAACTATCGGGATGAAGATCGATGTCCTCTAAACCAATGTGAGTATGGGACAAGTCTTCCCCAAGAAATTTCCTTAGCGAGGAAATATGGAACACATCATGAATCCTATGGAAGTGCTCCGGTAACCCAAGTCTATAAGCAATTGGCCCAATCCCCTCGATGATAGGAAATGGCCCCACATATATTGGTGCCAATTTCCCCTTCTTCCCAAAATGCATAATCCCCTTCATAGGAGATACTCTGAGTAATACCTAGTCCCCCACCTTGAATTCTATGAAGAACCTCTTGGCATAAGCATAGCTCTTATGCCGGTCCTGAGCTACCCGAATACGACTCCGTATTATTTCTATCCTTGTCGAAGTGTCCTGAATCACTTCTAGCCCAAGGAGTTTATTATCCCCCACGTCTAAATAACATGCTGGGGAACGACAAGGTCTACCATACAACGCCGTGAACTAGTAGGAGTTATTATAAGCAAACTCCACCAGTGGAAGGTACTGCTCCCAACCAACTACAAAGTCTAGGATGCACATACGCAACATGTCCTCCAACATCTGATTTGTCCGCTCTGTTTGCCCATGAGTCTGCGGGTGATATGCCGTACTCAGCTGCAACTCCGTACCCGTTGCCTCCTGGAAACTCACCCAAAATCGTGAAACAAATATCTTGTCTCGATCAGACATGATATTTAGAGGCACCCCATGAAGTCTCACTATCTCCGCAATGAAAATCTTGGCATACTGTCCCGTAGTGTAGTCTGTCCTCACGGGCAGAAAATAAGCAACCTTGGTCAACCTATCCACAATTACCCATATGGAGTCCTGACCCCTCTGTGATGTAGGTAACCCCGTGATAAAGTCCATGGATATGCTCTCCCATATCCACATCAGAACCTCTAACGGTTGTAGAAGTCCTGCCGATTTCTGATGGTCCACCTTTACTCGCTGACAAATGGCGCATTTAAAAACAAACATGGAAATATCTCTCTTCATCCCGCTCCACCAATACTGTTGTCTCATGTCTTGGTACATCTTATCCCCACTAGGGTGAACCGCGAATCGTAAACCATGCGACTCTGTCATTACCTTGTGTCGCTAGTCTTCCCCTTTTGGAATGAACAGTCTCCCATTGAAGCCTAATCCCCCATCAGAACTAATGGTATAGGACTCGGATCCCTCTGCTAGTAATCGAACTATCTGCTGCTGAGAGAGAGAGTCTTTTTCCTGGGCCTTTATCACTCTCATAACAATCTGAAGTGTACCAGTCATCACAGACATGAATGATCAGTCCACTGCATCATGATGTCCTAACTCCTTCCACTTAACTTTCGACACCTCGTCCATCTCATCTGCTGGCCTATGGCTCAACGCATCTGCTACCACGTTAGCCTTCCCTTGGTGATATTGGATATCAAACTGATAATCCTTCATAAACTCAAGCCACCAATGTTGACGCATATTCAATTCCTTCTGTGTGAATAGGTATTGAAGAGAGTTGTGGTCTGTGAACAACCAAAATTTCTCCCCCATGAGATAATGTCTCTAAATTCGATGAGCAAATACGACTACCGCTAACTCCAAGTCATGGGTGGGGTAATTCTTCTCGTGAAGCTTATGCTTACAGGAAGCATAAGCTATAGCCTGACTCTCCTGTTGCAGTACAACTCCAAGTCCTTGTAAGGATGCATCAGTGTAGACTAGATACTCAACTCCCAGTCTTAGCAATGCCAACACAGGCGCTGAGGTCAAATTGTCCTTCAACTCATCGAATGCCAACTGACAGTCATTGATCCAGATGAATGGCACACCTTTGCGAGTCAGATGTGTCAAAGGACCCGCTACCTTTGAGAAACCCCGAATAAACCTCCTGTAGTATCCTACTAGGCCCAAGAAACTACGGATCTCAGTCGGTGTCATGGGTTGTCCCCACTCCCTCACCGTGGATACCTTCCCCAGATCAACAGATATCCCCCGGTCAGAAATGATATGCCCCAAAAATAGAACCTCCTTCACCCAAAACCCATATTTCTCGTACTTTACATAAAGCTGATTCTGACGTAGCGTCTGTAAAACCTGTCTCAAATGCTCGGCATGCTCCTCCTCTGTCTGGGAGTAAACCAGAAAGTCATCAGTAAAGACAATGACGAACTGGTCTAGGAACTCTCTGAATACCCTATTCATCAAGTCCATAAACAAGGCTGGGGAATTGGTTAGGCCTAAAGGCATAACCCGAAACTCATAGGAATCATATCTCGTCAAGAAGGCAGTCTTCGCGACGTCCTATTCCCTGATACGCAACTGATGGTATCCTGATCGCAAGTCAATCTTTGAGAAGAAGGCCGCTCCTCTTAACTGGTCGAATAAGTCATCGATTCGGGACAACAGATACTTATTCTGTATCGTGACTTTATTCAACTCTCATTAATCTACATACAATCTCAGCGACCCATCTTTTTTCTTCACGAATAGCACAGTGTCACCCCACAGTGAAGTACTCCTACGAATAAACCCCTGACCCAATAATTCTTCAATCTGATCCCTTAACTCCCTCATCTCTGCTGGAGCCATACGGTAAGGTGCGCGGGCTATTGGCTGAGTGCCAGGCGTCAAATCAATAAAAAAATCTATCTCTCTACTAGGAGGTAATTCAGGTATATCCAGAATACATCAGCAAATTCTCTAACAACTGGAATCGAATCGAGTGGAATCACCACTTCCTTAGAGGTCTCCTCCTCAATGTAATACAAGTGAGTGGAATATCCTCCCTCAGAACGAGGCATCGCCACTAAGAACATCTCCTGCCCGAGTATGGAAAAAATGATACTCCTACTGAAATAATCAATCATGGCTCAGTACGCTACTAGCCAATCCATACCAATAATCGCATCGTACTCAGTCATCTCCAATACTAACATATCAGCAGATAAGGTAAATCTCCCGATCTCTATACCCACACCTCTACATATAAAAGAAATCACAGAACCCCTACTCAACGGTGAATCTAGGCAAGTAATCGTGATCTCTGCAGTGCCTAACAACCCCAAATTGCGTGAAAATCTCGTGGCAATGAAACAGTGTGTGGCCCCCGTATCAAATAAAATATGCCCCATAGTCCCCTGAATAGAGAACATGCCGTCAATAGCTGGTGGATCCTGTGGGACTGCGACCTGCTGGAGCTGATAAACTCGTCCGTACTGGAGATGTCCCTAATGGAGTGAGACTGCAGGAATGGGTGGCAAAGATGGCATCTGTGGTGGTGCTGGGAGGGCGGTGGGAAATATAGGTCTCTGGGGCTCGTGTCGAGCACCTTGCTGCTGTTGTGGGGCCCTGCCCCTATCAGGTTACTCCTGGCCCTTGTGGCCAATTTTTTCATAAGTGAAACACTTCCCCAAAAAATTCCCCCTTTTGGACCCTGCTGCTCACGGCCCTGGTAGCCATTGCTATTCCTCCCCTGACCGTACTGGACCTGATGAAACTACTGTTGTTGGCCAAGCTGGCCCTGTTGTCCTTGATGGCTGTGCTGACCCTGCTGGCCCTAACGAAAACCTCCCTCACCATTTCTGAAACCCCCAGATCTAAACCTCTTAAAATCCCCCTGCTAGGAACCTTGATCACCCTTCCTGTGCTAACCTTGAGCAGATTGTGCCCCGCTGGCACCATTCCCCCCTGTCCTTCCCTGATGGTTGGACTCTCCTGATCGTTTACCCTCTGACAAGTGAAAGCGGTGGTCCTGGTAATAAAGCAGTGCTGCGTTAACCCCATCAGAATAAGTGGACAACGAGAGATTCGCCAACAAGTGGTGACGGATCCTCCAGGTCAACCCATCCATGAACTTCTGAATCTTTTTCTCCTTGGTCGGAGTCTCATCGAGAACGTTGTTCAATAGATTAGTGAATTCGTCCTCGACCATGATCTTTCCCTTCTGCTTGAGGTTCATAACTTCCTCCTCATTTCGGTGTGAACGGCTAATGGAAAATACTTGCGTTGGGATTTCACCCAAAACTCCTGTATAGAAAGGATGTCTCTCTCCTCCGTGGTGGTAATGGACTCCCACCACTGCAATACTGATCCTACTAGCTTAAAAGCATCCACTATCTGTTTTTGTACCACTGTGCACTCATACATCCTCAAATGCCTTTGAATGTCCTTATTCCACTGGCTGGACACAACGACATCGGAGCTACCTGAACACTCCGGAGGGTGGCTTTCTGAAAAGAATCAGGAACACGTTCCTAAGCAGACAGGAATGCATGGGCCTGTATAGGCGCTACTACTGGTGCCTGAGGTGGTGCCTTCTGCACAACTGCTAAAGCTATATTTATCGCTTGGGCTACAATTGCGGCAACCTCTGCAGCATTCAAGTAGCCCTGGACTGGTGCAGACTGTGGCTCGGGCTGAGCATCCCTGGGAACTCACTGTGCACATCGTGGAGGGATCTGAAATGAGAGTAAAGTCTTATAAGTTCGCAGTTATTATCTCAAAATAGCTGAAGAGAGAAACATACACAAAAGAATACAACAATCCTAAAATATAGGGCTCTATATCAAATAAAGCTATGCGAAAACATAACAATCCGTACATATTCTAAGGACAATAGAACCTGATGATCTGATACCACCTGTGACACCCCAACTAATTAAATACCGAGTAGCTACTCCTTTATTCAAATTAAAACAAAATTTCAAGTTGGTTCAGTTCGTAGCATCACTGTCGAAAAATGTTTTAACAATTACTAGCCAGCTAATATTTAAAAAGTGAGTTGTCAATTTTTAATTAAATCCGATTAACATGAAATAAGTAATACAATATGAAATCATGATATCACAACAACATTATAGTCACATTACAATGATAGAGAACTATATGAATTTGGAGGAACACTCCTTGGAAATAATCTAAAATACTGAATAAAACTGAATACAAAGTCTGAATCACTAAATAATAACCCGAAATCTGAAATACAACTGAGTAAGTAGGATGTCTGTAAAAGAAAAGGGGCTACATGCCCTACAAATGAGTAAATCTGAAATAGAATCAAGATAGAAAGTGGAGGCGTCTACTATGGAGGTCCTGTAACTTCCACAACAGCTACAGCACGTCACCGAAATGGAACTCCTACCCTTGGTGTCCTTGTGGCAGGGCACCAAAAAGGTTTTTACAAAAAAATAGATTTGAAAGCAAACGGGTCCGAGCCCAATTGTGAAAACAATTTCAAATATATCAAGTTTTTAATATCATTAAACAGTGAATATAAAATACATGATAGTGCGTGCACTCACATGAGTCCCTCACCTCTCAACTAAGTGTGCACTCCTACGTACCCGTACCCATTCTAGTTATTCCACTATCTAACTAGTCTATTACAATATCTGAGTTTTCTATGCTATTCGTAGTTTAATTCCCAGCATTTTTATATAAACATAGAGTTTTACCTTTATTCCTCAGGATTAGTTGCAATAACTACTAAAAGTATTCCCATTTTTAACTCTATAAAGATGTTACATTAATTCACATTTGTACTTATATAAACAGTTCATTTCAGTATTCCAGTATATCATTCTCATCATAAATATACAATAATGGCACCCCTAGACTAAGTTACGGTGCACACATACTCTGCTATCAAATCTCGGTACATCACGTACATAAGGATCACGTATTTCGAATCTCTTAGGAACCGTTTTGATAAGTAACAATCACACACAGTGGAGCCGAACATAGTTCACATCACATGGGTCACGCACATACCTACGCTCCCATGATCAGAAGACTTATTAACTCCTCAATAAGTCATTCTCTAACCTATGTCCTCGAGGTCCTAATATAAATCCCCCCGTAGGCACACAAAGATTTGATGGCCCTGATCGTACGCCCACCTCCAGTGATAGCAAGTATGGTAGGTATGTTATACACAGATAACCACATATACTAAGCATTCACACATCTTAGATATCTTATAATATCAATAGAGGTATATTTTACATTCCTATATTGTCATTAAATGTTACAAGTTTACAAGTCCTCGAATAATATACATTAAAACTTGTCAACCCCTCTCACGTCATAATTTTAGGTACTAATTCCTTAACCCAAAAATTTCATCAGTTTTACTAAAAAATTCTAAGTTTTAATCCTCAACGTACTCCAATCTCACAACTATACCCACTAGTTAACAAGGGAAGATTAACACTCGATTAAAACAAGTCTATAGGAAGTTCGAAATAAAATCAGGCCCAAAAGGCCATTCTAACAACTCGTTAGAAATCTCGTTCGAATGAGGTTGTTCGAATGAGGGTCATTCGAATGAAGTCTTCGAACGAACTCGTTAGAAGGGATACTTTCATCTCGTTAGAAGCTCGTTCGAGCGAGGTCGTTCGAACGACCTGGGCGGGTCTTCTAACGAGATGGCAGAATACGCACAGAAATTTTCCAACTCATTTTTCTTCATTTTTCTCTTCTCTAATTCCATTATAAAATCATCCCAATAACATTTTAATGTTTATAAACTACTCTAAGTACTCCTAGGTTGCTTCTTAACGTATATTTAGGGTCAAATCCTCCTAATCAACATGCAATTATCATAAATCCCCAAATTTTACCCCAAACCCTATGAACATGAACACATAATTTTATTGTACCTAAATACTCATCATAAATCCTTTTTTGAATCACCCAAGTTATGTTTTATGGTACCAATATCGTTAAAATTATTCTACATGCAATTCCTAACCAAAATTAAGAGTTTCAACAACAATCCCATTGGGTTTTCTCCAAAACTTTCAAAGCATAAGGTTTATACACTAAACATGGAGGAAATATTCATTGCAATTAATGACATCAAATCACTTGCCTTAAATCCGATGTTCTGATTCGTTGTTGATGATCAAGGTTGTCTATCTCTCTTCTTTTCGGTCACAATTTCCTTTCAAAATGATGGTGATGGAAGATGGTTTGGTGGAACCTCTTTTAACTTCTCTCTAACTCCTCTCAAAACTCCCGTAGCTCACTCTCTTGCCTTTTGTTAGTCATGGCCTTAGTGGCCTCTTTAAAAATATAAAAATAAACTCTAAAATTCGTCGGTTTTAATTGCTTAATTTTTAAAATTACCAAAATACCCTTCTAGGTTGTCGGTTTGGCCTAAAAATGCCGCGGGACCCAAACTAAACCCCGGGCTAGTGTTTTCTGACTATTTTGACCCTTCCGGGTGTCTCGGCGCACTCAAAATGATCATTCGATTGATAAAATTATAATATACTTTTTAATTTAAATAAATTCATTCCTGACGCGACTGACATGCGCGTTCTAACTAAATTTCCCAAATTGTCGTATTTCTGTCTCTTGACAATTTAAATATTTCAATACTCATATATTACCATATATACTCATCAATATTCAATTTTAACATTATAATCAAATACCAACTCACATCTCACTAGTATTTATATCCGGATTAATTCCCAATTTATTCTCATTTAATTCAATTAATCCATTAAATACAAATCGGATTAATTCCCAATTAATTCTCATTTAATTCAATTAATCCCTTAAATACAAATCAATAAAATTACGGGGTATTACCGACTGCTTATGTTATTTGAAGTCTCTAAACTCATTGAGAGAATTCGCACGACACTAAAGAATACTTATCTCAAAATAAATGAACTTAAAACCTTTTGAAGTCGTTTTTGACATTTTAAAATCATTAATAAACAAGATATCATCCTGAAAACAATTTTGAGTCCCATAAACATTATGCATTCCCACATGAGAGTATCTCAGAATGAAAAGTGATATGAAGACGTGAAAACTGCACCAATAAACACAACAAGATATATATATATTTGAAGCCTTACCTCTACGTCTTCAACAACAAATTTCATACACTATATGGGTATCACGACAATATAAAAAAATAATCTATGACTCAAATAACTCTAGTTCTGGAAATAAATCAACTACATATAAAAAAACTCAATTGAAAATCTCCCGCTTTGACTATTCCGGTACAAAACCCAAATAGTGGAATGTCTAAGCCAGGAAGTCAATTCGTGTTACACCTAAATTCCATCCAATAAAACCCAAAATCAAAAATTTAGGAGAATGGGTAGTATATGTAGGTCTGGCAAGCATGAGGTGTCTGAATGTCATGTAGTCTTGAAATCTCAATCTCTTAAGAGTACCTACACACATGAAACAGACAAACACCCAGTGAAGTATGGAGGAACAAATGATATATAAATACCAATATGTAAAACAAATCATTTGTTAAACGTGTGAGAAAATCATGATACAAATTTGTGTAAGACAATATGATAAGAAAATATAAACATACATATGATAAAAACATGATACTAATTTGCAATGCAAAAAGAACATATGTTTTCAACAAACAAACTCCCCCAACATCACATATCATCTCCCCCCTTATTATCTCGAATAGTTACTAACTGAAAAAGATAAACAACCATCATCATATCTAGAATGAAAATAATCAATGAAGCATATCTATGTGACACCCCGACTAATTAAATACCGGGTAGCTACTCCTTTATTAAATTAATTCAAAATGCCAAGTTGGCTCAGTTAATAGCATCACTGTCGAAAACATTTTAATATTACTAACCACCTAGTATTTAAAAAGCAAGTTGCCAAATTTTAATTTAAGTCTGATTAACAAGCAACAAATGTAATGAAGAAATAAATAACACCATTCACCATACTGAAGTAAAACGAATAACCATCACATAACAGTAATTAAAGTCTGGAGGAAAAACTCCTCACTACAATCCCATAACTGAAAAGAATAACTAAATACTGAAACCATAAATGCTAAAGTCTGAAAACTGAAATATAAAAGATGTCTCTAAATAGAAATGGGCAACATGCCCTACAACTGATAGATAGTGACTCTGGAATCCAAATGATAGGAGCGTCTACATGCAAATCCCTGTAGCTTCCACAACCAGCTACAGCTCGTCACCTGAATGAGTATCCTATGCTTGGTGTCCCTGTGGCTGGGCACCTAAAAAGGTTTTACAAGAAAAAGGATTTGAAAAGCAAACGGGTCAGAGCCCGAATGTGGAGTTATATTTTAAAAACCTGCAAGTTCTTTAAAAACATTTAAAACATTAAATACAAAGTACATGTTAGGACGTGCACTCACATTATATTCTCACCTCTCGTCTAACTGTGCACTCCTAACGCAAGTACCCATCTATAACTACCCATAATACTAGCTAAGTGACAACATAACTAGCTAGACTGCCAATGGTCCTGCCCATAATACTTGGTTCCATTTACATAATAATGCTCGTAATTAAATAGGGGTTTAACGTCAACTCAGATACTCAATATGCAATATTTATAACTATCAATTAACTCGTTATATTTCTCGAAATAATACCGTAATATAATTACAACATTAACATGAAGGTTCCTATTAATTAGGTGTATATTATTCTCATCATAAATATACAATACAAGCACCCCGCAACTAAGCTGTAGTGCACACATACTCTGCTATCCATCCCGGTACATCACGTACATAAGGATCACATATTCCGAATCTCTCAGGAATAGTTCAGATAACACAAATCACAAATAGTGGAGGCCAACACAGTCACCATCACATGGGTCACGCACATACCTACACTCCCATGATCATGCAGACTTATTAATATCACAATAAGTCCTTCTATGACCTATGTTCATCAAGGTACCAGTCTATATCCCCCCCGTAGGCACACAAGGATTAGAGGGTCCTAAGCGAACGTAACCTCCCGTGATAGCAAGTCTGGTAGGTATGTCATACACACAATACAGATACCAATACTAAGTAAACACACGTCTTAGTAATACCATATTTTAATCGTAGTATATATTCCCATACTAACTATAATTAACACAATTCGTACTATTCCGGTTTGTAATTATACCCGCCATAATTTCTCACGTCGTAATAGACACTCACGTCTCATCCCAAACCGTCCATGTAATACAACTCTCGTATATAATTCCTCCTCATAAATACCCAAATGTACCAAGTTTATCACTATATCATCAAAGGAATGCTATCTATACCTCGAACACGTTTACGGAACTCCAAAAGTCAAAACAGTCCAAAAAGGATCAAACTGTCAACTCGTTAGAAGTCTCGTTCGAACGAGGCTTCGAACGAGTTTGGACTGTCAGGTCGTTAGAAGTCTCGTTCGAACGAGGCTGTTCGAACAAGATCCCAGTTCGTTCGAACGAACTGTCCCTTCTAACGATATCTCGTTCGAACGAGATATCGAACGAAATCCCTACTCGTTAGTAATGACTGGTCAACTCGTTAGAAGCTCGTTCGAACGAGCTCGTTCGAACGACCTGGGGGCTGCTTCTAACGACTGGCTAGTTTCGGCCCAGATTTTTCCCCAACTCATTTTTAACCATTTTTATCACTTCTAATCAATTCCAAAGTTCATCCCAACAACGTTTTAGGGTCTATAATCAATACTAAACATATATAGTCACATCCTAACATGTTTCTAAGGGATCAATCCACCCAAATATCAATTAAATTTACAGCTTTCTACACTTTTTCCAAATATCTCAAGAACATGAACCCTAACTACATATCATCATCAAATCCCAGAATTTAATTCGTTTTTATTTCACCCAAACATGTATTAACATCAGATTTATTGTCTCCAAACTATTCTACATGCAATCCTTCTCAATTTCCTCAAGTTCTATGATCTAGACTACATGGGTTTTCATATTTATCAAGAACAAACCATAAATCCGAATTTTCTAACATGGAAAAGACGTTCTCAGAAATTAAATGGAATAAAGTCACTTGCCTTGGTTTGATTTCTGACTTTGGTGTAGATTAGATGAAGTTTCTGCAGAAATTCCTCTCTCTCCAAGCTCTTCTCCAATGGTGGCTCAAGGTGGCTAGGGTTTTGATTTGGGGAAACTTAGAAAACCTAAATGACAACCTACGTAGCTTTCTAGGTTAAAATGGGTTGGTTATTATGTTAGTGGGCCAAATTCCACATCAGATTTACATCTCCAATTTTCGTCACTTTTAATTCCTCAAAATGTAAAATTACCAAAATACCCTTTAAGTTGCCGGTATGGCCTAAAAATACCCCGGGACCCAAACTATACCCCCGGCTAGTGTTTTCTGACTATCTCGACCCTTCCGGACGCATTGGCGCACTCAAAACGACCATACGGATTATAGATTTTAAATTCACTATTATTATCAAAATATTATACCGTGACGCGGCGGTCCCACGCGTCTCAACAAAATTTCTAAAATGCCGTATATAAATCTCACGACAAATTTTATAATACCAAATACATATATAATCATATATGCACATAATCAAATACCAATTCGTATCATATTAGTATTTATAACCCGGATTAATTATCAATTAATACGCATTTTAATTAATTAATCCCAAAAATAAATATAGCCAAAAGTACGGGGTATTACATACTTCCCCCCTAATAACTGAATTTCGTCCCGAAATTCGAAACTAGAAAGTACCTGGTAAAAACAGCTCTGGATAACGCTCGCGCATCTCATCCTCGCGCTCCCATGTGGACTCCTCGACATTGTGATATCGCCACTGAACACGCACTAACGGGACTATCTTTGACCGCAGTTTCCTCTCGCTTCGGTCCAAAATAGCTATTGGCCCCTCCTCGTAGGAGCTATCCGGCTGGAGATCGATGTCCTCCACAGCAATCTGAGAATGAGCCAAATTATCTCTAAGGTATTTCCTCAGCAAGGAAATATGGAACACGTCGTGAATTCGATGCAAGTGCTCCGGTAGTCCAAGTCTATACGCAACCGGTCCGATCCGCTCGATAATGGGAAACGACCCCACATACCTCGGTGCCAACTTCCCCTTCTTCCTGAAATGTATAATCCCCTTCATCGGAGATACCCTGAGCAAAACCTGGTCTCCCACTTGGAACTCCCTGAAAAACCTCTTCGCATCAGCATAACTCTTCTGCCTGTCTTGAGCTACCCGAATGCGACTCCGAATCAACTCAATCCTTGCCGAAGTATCCTGAATCACTTCCGGCCCAAGTAGTTTGTTGTCCCCCACCTCCAACCAACATGCTGGGGAACGACAAGGCCTTCTGTACAACGCCTCAAACGGAGCCATGCCAATCGTGAACTGATAGGAGTTGTTGTAAGCAAACTCCACTAGTGGAAGGTACTGCTCCCATCCACCCTCGAAGTCAATAATGCACATGCGTAGCATGTCCTCCAACATCTGATTGGTGCGCTCTGTCTGCCCATCAGTCTGCGGATGATAAGCCGTACTCAACCGCAATTTCGTGCCCATGGCCTCCTGGAAACTCTCCCAAAACCTCAAAACAAATATCTTGTCTCTGTCAGACACGATATTTAGGGGCACACCGTGAAGTCTCACAATCTCTGAAATAAAGAGATGGGCATACTGTCCCGTAGTGTAGTCAGTCCTTAGGGGTAAAAAGTGAGCGACCTTGGACAACCTGTCCACAATTACCCATACGGAGTCGTGACCCCTCTGCGACGTAGGCAATCCCGTGACAAAATCCATGGATATGCTCTCCCACATCCATACCGGAACCTCCAACGGCTGTAGCAGTCCTGCTGGTCTCTGATGATCCACTTTTACAAGCTGACAAGTGGCGCATTTCGAGACAAACTCAGCGATATCTCTCTTCATACCGCTCCACCAATACTGCCGTCTCATGTCTTGGTACATTTTGTCCCCTCCGGGATGTACCGCGAACCGTGAGCCGTGCGACTCTGCCATCACATCGTGCCGCAATTCTTCCCCTTCCGGAACTACCAATCTCCCATTGAAGAGTAATCCCCCGTCTGAGCTAACGGTATAGGACTCGGCTCCCTCTGCAAGTAATCTAACTATCTTCTCCTGACAGAACGAATCGTTAGCCTGTGCCCGTACTACCTTCGTGACAATCTGCGGTGTAACGGTCATCACAGACATGAAAGATCGGGCCACTGCATCCTGGTGTCCCAATTCCTTCCACTTAGCTTTCCACACCTCTGCCACCTCATTTGTTGGCCTGCGGCTCAACGCGTCTGCTACCACGTTAGCCTTACCCGGGTGGTACTGGATGTCGAACTGGTAGTCTTTCACAAACTCAAGCCACCTACGCTGCCGCATGTTCAACTCCTTCTGTGTGAACAGATACTGTAATGACTTGTGATCCGTGAACAGCTGAAACTTCTCCCCCAAAAGATAGTGCCTCCAAATCCGTAAGGCAAATACCACTGCCGCCAACTCCAAATCATGCGTAGGGTAGTTCTTCTCATGAGGCTTAAGCTTACGGGAAGCATAAGCTATGGCCTGTCTCTCCTGCTGCAATACACCTCCAAGCCCTTGCAAAGACGCGTTGGTGTAAACCAAATACTCAACTCCCCGTCTCGGCAATGCTAACACAGGTGCTGAGGTCAACTTGTCCTTCAATTCATCGAATGTCAACTGACAGGCATCACTCCAAATGTACGGCACAGCCTTACGAGTAAGATGTGTCAAAGGACCTGCTATCTCTGAGAAACCCCGAATAAACCTCCTGTAGTATCCTGCCAAACCCAAGAAACTACGAATCCTCGTTGGTGTCTTGGGTTGTCCCCACTCCCTCACCGTTGATACCTTCCCCAGATCAATAGATATTCCCTGGTCGGAAATAATGTGACCCAAGAACTGGACTTCCTTCAGCCAAAACCCGCACTTCTCATATTTTGCGTACAGCTCGTTCTGACGAAGTGTCTGCAAAACCTGCCTCAAATGCTCGGCGTGCTCCTCCTCCGTCTGAGAGTAAACCAGAATGTCATCAATGAAGACAATGACAAACTGATCTAGGAAATCCCTGAACACCCTGTTCATCAAGTCCATAAACACTGCTGGAGCGTTGGTCAAGCCGAAAGGCATAACCCGAAACTCGTAAGAACCATATCTCGATAAGAATGCGGTCTTCGAGACATCCTCCTCCCTGATACGCAACTGATGGTATCCCGATCTCAAGTCAATCTGCGTGAAGAAAGAAGCTCCTCTCAACTGGTCAAATAAGTCATCGATTCGAGGCAACGGATACTTATTCCGTATCGTGACCTTATTCAACTCTCGGTAGTCCACACACAATCTCAGTGAACCGTCCCTCTTCTTCACAAACAAAACTGGAGCGCCCCAAGGTGAGGTACTCCTGCGAATAAAGCCTTGCCCTAACAGCTGCTCTATCTGATCCCGTAACTCTCGCATCTCAGCTGGAGCCATACGGTACGGTGCACGTGCTATAGGTCTCGTACCCGGTAGCAAATCTATAACGAAATCTATCTCTCGACTGGGTGGTAAGCCTGGTATCTCCTGAAACACATCCGAATACTCCCTGACAACCGGGATCGAATCTAAAGGAATAACAACCTCCTTAGAGGTATCCTCCTCTATGTAATACAGATGAGCGGTCGATCCTCCCTCTGGGCGAGGCATCGCCACTATAAACATCTCTTGCCCCGGAATGGCAAAAACAATGCTCCCGCTGAAGCAATCAATCATGGCCCTATATGCTACGAGCCAATCCATACCGATGATCACATCGTGAACATGCATGTCTAACACTAACATGTCTGCAGGCAATACCAAACCACCAATCTCTACTCCCACTCCCCGGCATATAAAGAAAATAAGTGACTCACTCCCCAATGGTGAGTCGACACACGTCACTGTGCTCTCCGCCGTAGCTAACAATCCTAAAGCTTTCGCGAAGTGTGTAGTAATAAAACAGTGTGTAGCACCCGTATCAAATAACACCCGACCCATAGTGCCATGGATAGGAAACGTACCATCGATCACGGGCGGTGCCTGTGGAACTCCAGTCTGGTGAACGTTGTAGACACGTCCATACTGTAGCTGCCCCTGCTGAGCTGGGACTGTTGGAATGTGTGGCAATGCTGCCATCTGTGGCGGTGCGGGAAGAGCTGCAGGAAACATCGGCCTCTGTGGCTCCTGGCGAGCACCCTGCTGCTGCTGATGTGGGGCCCTGCCCCTATTAGGACAATCCTGCTTCTTATGGCCAGTCTTGCCACAAGTAAAGCACTTCCCTGGGAAGTTCCCTCCCCTCTGCCCCTGCTGTCCCCGGCCCTGGTGGCCGTTACCATTCCTCCCTTGGCCCTGCTGGCCCTGGTGAAACTGCTGCCCATTCTGTCCCCGCTGGCCCTGATGGCCGTTTGAACCTTGATGGCCCTGACGGAAACCTCGATGTCCTTGCCTGTAGTTCCCTGACCGGAACCTCTTATTATCCCCCTGCTGGGTACCCTGCTCATTCTGTCTCTGCCCCTGACCAGATTGTGCCCCGCTGGCACCATGTCCACCAGTCCTGCCCTGATGGCTAGACTCCCCCGACGCTTGCCCTCGGCCATATGAAAATGGTGGTCCTGGAAGTGTAACAATGTTGCGTTAACCACATCAGAATAAGTGGCCAACGATAGGTTCCCTAGCAGATGCTGACGGATCCTCCAATTTAACCCATCTGTGAACTTCTCAATCTTCTTCTTCTCTGTTGGAATCTCGTCTGGAACGATATTCAACAGTTTAGTAAACTCGGCCTCATACTCGGCCACTGTCTTGCCCTCCTGCTTCACACTCATCAGCTTCCTCCTCATCTCTGTATGAACTGCGGACGGAAAGTACTTGCGGTCGAACCGCACCCAGAACTCCTGAATCGTGAGGGTATCCCTCTCCTCCGCGGTGGTGATAGACTCCCACCACTATAGTGCAGATCCCACTAGCTTGAAAGTGGCTAGCACCTGTTTTTGAACGTCAGTGCACTCATGCATCCTCAAATGCCTCTGTATGTCCTTCCTCCATTGGCTCGAGACTACCACATCTGAGCTACCTGCAAACTCTGGCGGATGCGCTTTCTGAAAAGCGTCACGTACACGCTCCCAAGCAGAAGGGAATGCATTAACCTGTACTGGCGCGGCAACCGGCACCAGCGGTGGTGCCTGCTGAATCACGGCAATCGTGGCATTCACCGCTTGAGCTACTATAGCTGCAACCTCAGCGGCGTTCAACATGCCCTGAACTGGAGCGGGCTGGGGTTCGGGCGTAGCATCCCTGGGAACTCGTCGTGCACGTCGTGGAGGCATCTGAAATAAGAACAATGTTTATAAGTTCACGGTTTATAAACTTAAAATAGCTGAAGAATGAAGCATACACAAAAAGAATACAACAGTCCTAAAATATAGGGCTCTATATCAAAGAAACATAGCGGAAACATCATAGCCGTACAGATCCTAAAGGACACTAGAACCTGATGCTCTGATACCACCTGTGACACCCCGACTAATTAAATACCGGGTAGCTACTCCTTTATTAAATTAATTCAAAATGCCAAGTTGGCTCAGTTAATAGCATCACTGTCGAAAACATTTTAATATTACTAACCACCTAGTATTTAAAAAGCAAGTTGCCAAATTTTAATTTAAGTCTGATTAACAAGAAACAAATGTAATAAAGAAATAAATAACACCATTCACCATACTGAAGTAAAACGAATAACCATCACATAATAGTAATTAAAGTCGGGAGGAAAAACTCCTCACTACAATCCCATAACTGAAAAGAATAACTAAATACTGAAACCATAAATGCTAAAGTCTGAAACCTGAAATATAAAAGATGTCTCTAAATAGAAATGGGCAACATGCCCTACAACTGATAGATAGTGACTCTGGAATCCAAACGATAGGAGCGTCTACATGCAAATCCCTGTAGCTTCAACAACCAGCTACAGCTCGTCACCTGAATGAGTATCCTATGCTTGGTGTCCCTGTGGCTGGGCACCTAAAAAGGTTTTACAAGAAAAAAGATTTGAAAAGCAAACGGGTCAGAGCCCGAATGTGGAGTTATATTTTAAAAACCTGCAAGTGCTTTAAAAACATTTAAAACATTAAATGCAAAGTACATGTTAGGACGTGCACTCACATTATATTCTCACCTCTCGTCTAACTGTGCACTCCTAACGCAAGTACCCATCTATAACTACCCATACTACTAGCTAAGTGACAACATAACTAGCTAGACTGCCAAAGGTCCTGCCCATAATACTTGGTTCCATTTATATAATAATGCTCGTAATTAAATAGGGGTTTAACGTCAACTCAGATACTCAATATGCAATATTTATAACTATCAATTAACTCGTTATATTTCTCGAAACAATACCGTAATATAATTACAACATTAACATGGAGGTTCCTATTAATTAGGTGTATATTATTCTCATCATAAATATACAATACAAGCACCCTGCAACTAAGCTGTAGTGCACACATACTCTGCTATCCATCCCGGTACATCACGTACATAAGGATCACATATTCCGAATCTCTCAGGAATAGTTCAGATAACACAAATCACAAATAGTGGAGGCGAACACAGTCACCATCACATGGGTCACGCACATACCTACGCTCCCATGATCATGCAGACTTATTAATATCACAATAAGTCCTTCTATGACCTATGTTCATCAAGGTACCAGTCTATATCCCCCCGTAGGCACACAAGGATTAGAGGGTCCTAAGCGAACGTAACCTCCTGTGATAGCAAGTATGGTAGGTATGTCATACACACAATACAGATACCAATACTAAGTAAACACACGTCTTAGTAATACCATATTTTAATCGTAGTATATATTCCCATACTAACTATAATTAACACAATTCGTACTATTCCGGTTTGTAATTATACGCGCCATAATTTCTCACGTCGTAATAGACACTCACGTTTCATCCCAAACCGTCCATGTAATACAACTCTCGTATATAATTCCTCCTCATAAATACCCAAATGTCCCAAGTTTATCACAATATCATCAAAGGAATGCTATCTATACCTCGAACACGTTTACGGAACTCCAAAAGTCAAAACAGTCCAAAAAGGATCAAACTGTCAACTCGTTAGAAGTCTCGCTCGAACGAGGCTTCGAACGAGTTTGGACTGTCAGGTCGTTAGAAGTCTCGTTCGAACGAGGCTGTTCGAACGAGATCCCAGTTCGTTCGAACGAACTGTCCCTTCTAACGATATCTCGTTCGAACGAGATATCGAACGAAATCCCTACTCGTTAGTAACGACTGGTCAACTCGTTAGAAGCTCGTTCGAACGACCTGGGGGCTGCTTCTAACGAGTGGCCAATTTCGGCCCAGATTTTTCCCCAACTCGTTTTTAACCATTTTTATCACTTCTAATCAATTACAAAGTTCATCCCAACAACGTTTTAGGGTCTATAATCAATACTAAACATATATAGTCACATCCTAACATGTTTCTAAGGGATCAATCCACCCAAATATCAATTAAATTTACAGCTTTCTACACTTTTTCCAAATATCTCAAGAACATGAACCCTAACTACATATCATCATCAAATCCCAGAATTTAATTCGTTTTTCTTTCACCCAAACATGTATTAACATCATATTTATTGTCTCCAAACTATTCTACATGCAATCCTTCTCAATTTCCTCAAGTTCTATGATCTAGACTACATGGGTTTTCATATTTATCAAGAACAAACCATAAATCCGAATTTTCTAATATGGAAAAGACATTCTCAGAAATTAAATGGAATAAAGTCACTTGCCTTGGTTTGATTTCTGACTTTGGTGTAGATTAGATGAAGTTTCTGCAGAAATTCCTCTCTCTCCAAGCTCTTCTCCAATGGTGGCTCAAGGTGGCTAGGGTTTTGATTTGGGGAAACTTAGAAAACCTAAATGACAACCTACGTAGCTTTCTAGGTTAAAATGGGTTGGTTATGGGCTTAGTGGGCCAATTTCCACATCAGATTTACATCTCCAATTTTCGTCACTTTTAATTCCTCAAAATGTAAAATTACCAAAATACCCTTTAAGTTGCCGGTATGGCCTAAAAATACCCCGGGACCCAAACTATACCCCCGGCTAGTGTTTTCTGACTATCTCGACCCTTCCGGACGCGTTGGCGCACTCAAAACGACCATACGGATTATAGATTTTAAATTCACTATTATTATCAAAATATTATACCGTGACGCGGCGGTCCCACGCGTCTCAACAAAATTTCTAAAATGCCGTATATAAATCTCACGACAAATTTTATATTACCAAATACATATATAATCATATATGCACATAATCAAATACCAATTCGCATCACATTAGTATTTATAACCCGGATTAAATATCAATTAATACGCATTTTAATTAATTAATCCCAAAAATAAATATAGCCAAAAGTACGGGGTATTACAATCTAGATGAACATAGTATATAGCTAACTAAAAAAAATAGAGGATTACGAATCGTAGCTAGCAAACAATCACAATGAATGAAATCATCTATATAATCATAGAGGTGACTAAAAAAATCAATTCATTATAAGAATGAGGGTATGAATAATCAACACTAACTGCATGTAAACTTCCCAAATGAACTTGGAAGTATCAAAAACAGAATGAAGTGATCACATATACGAAGCAAGTGCTGAAACAGAATAAGGCATAAAAATCTTAATAGGTTCGTTCGAACGACTATGACTTGTTGTTCGAATGACATAGGCATGTTATTTGAATGAAGCTATAAGGACCATAAATAATAAGATTTCATTCTAAATAACTATCCTAGGATTCTAAAAATGACCCTTCTAACGACCATATTTGACAAAATTACCACGTCAAAACTCGTGTCATTTGAACCAGTCTTCGAACAACTTGGACATTTCATTCAAATGATGTCCAGAATTCATTTGAACGATTCAAAAATTTTGGCTTTCCAGTTCTAAAATGTTAAAGTTTTGCCGAGTGAATTTTTTTCATGAAAACAGGTACTGGAGATACAAAACAGTAGCAAAATGGACTAAAAAGAAAAAATAAAACATGTAAAAACAATGTGAGTTTCATTCTAACAAGGTCTTAATGTGCTCAAACATGGATATGGAATGAATGGAAATGAACTACAACAAATGAATCACAATATGAACACATTAAAATGATCAAGAAGCTCTAATTGATAGTTAAATGTCATCAAACTTAGTTTTATCCATATGTGAAAATTAATATAACGAGCTTAATAAATTGAACAAACAACATATGCACAAATCTACAATTTGAGGATTCAACAAACAATATAATTATGACATGATTTTTCAACTTTAGGATTCATGGAACAGAGTCGTTGTTTTTCGATCCAAAAGCCCTCATATATTCGTATTTTCTTTTTCAAGATCTTTTGAGGTTTATATTTTTCTCACATAGAGAAATCCTATTGTCTGTATTTTGGCATATGATTCTTTTTATTGCCTTAATTTTTCCTCAGGTGCTTTTCAACAGTGGTTTTCACAAGGAGTTAATTCTACTCTTACAGCCCTTTCCCGTGAACACTCATAATTTTTTCAATTCAAGCAATATCTATCCTAACAGAAAACGCTTCTTACATGCACATCTCCTCCTATGTCTTATTAAACATAGATGAAAAATTTAAGAGGAGAACATCATACCAAACTCAAATATGCATGAGATGTGAAACATTCATATAAACTCGATCTTGTGTGCAATGCTGGAATATATACAAATTCGAATCCAAATTCATATCAACCTCCAAACAACCCCATTAATTAATGGTTAAAATGATTCAACGCATCAAATATTATGACAAATGTCCTCGCCACATGGATAATGACGTGATGGGTGTTGAAGTACACCCATATGACACATCAAACAAGAAAACTCATGTCACAAAAATAAATCAAAAATCATTTTATGTTTTTCAAAAAAAAAATTGACAAATAAAAATTAAATCTTTTTGTATTATCTCAAAAATATATGAAACCAAAAATATTTTTTTTATTATTTTCAATAATAACATAAATAAATGAAAAATATAATATAAAGAGATACACAAGTCATAACACTAGAAAATATGAATCAGGAAGCAAAGACTAGCGTATTATAAACATGGCAACACAATCATTCTTTAGATCTAGAATGGGAATAATCAAGTGCAACGGAATAAGAACAATGAGGTTTAATTCCTAAAGCTTCTAACTCTGATTTCCTAACCCAAGTAGGTGTATAACGATGCATGTTTTGGGAATCGAAACGACTCTCCTAAACTTCCTTGGAGCATTATTAAGGTCATAAAAAAAATGTCTAAGGTAACCCTTCTTATCATTGTAATGTGACCTAAATGTGGAGCTCTCCTAACGTTCTCAGTTGGCTCTCTCACGCGATAGGTATTGGATTTGGTAATGGGAATAACTCTATCATGGTATCCTATACCACACCTATCATCCTTGATTTGGATGGTACCTAAAACCCTACACGAGTCTCTCAGTCACTCCTCAATCTCACTAATCATAGACTCAAGAAAATGCCTAGACTCCTTAAACTTTGGAATCTTATTCTTTAAATCCTTCATTAAACCACCGACACTATCTCTATCACCTTTAACATATTGTAGTTTCTCCCTAAGAATCTTGTCTCATTCCCGAAGATCATCAATCAATGCATCATTATTTTCTATGGCGCACTCATTCAAATCATCTTACTACTTTAAGTTATCCTTTTTCACCGTTACAGCTTCCTTATAAAAATCATTAAATGCAACCTGCAACTCTCACACATCAATCACCTCTTCCCAACTAGCATCACCCTCACTCACTTGCAATTCACACTCAACTTCCTTAAAGGTGTCATACACATGAGAACCTTCATTGGAATATTTATCGTTGTCTCTCTCATGACATTCCATGAACGCTACAAATTTTCTCTCAATTGGGTAACTCTGTCCCTCTTTCGGTTCCCTATCACTTAAGGTGGAATTATATGCTATTAGTATCTTTCCATCCTTCTTAAGTCAAGTGGGGCCCTCCGGTACCTAATGAACATAACCCTCACAACCAAAACACCTATCCGACTAATCACTCATAACATTCTCACTCCTATTCTTAGGGGCGTGATCGACATTGTTGTTCTTGGATTTCTCAAGTCTTTTCTCATCTTATGATTTCTTTTAGAAATTAAGAAACTTTTTAAACTTCTTTGCCAAAAAGGCTATATCCTCAAAATTGGAGACGTAGACATCATTCGAAACATTTGTCACCTCCTTTCGGTCTTTCAAATCAATGCCCTTTTCTTTCTTTGCCACTTGTCTTGGAGGTGAACATGTCAAGCTCATAAGTTTGTAAGTAACCTCCAAGATTTTCTAGTTTTGTTGACTCAAGCATAACCAAGGAGTTTAAAACGGTAACTTTGGGTTCATATCTACGAGGCAATGACCTTAAGATATATTTCTGACCCAGTTTTTCAGGGATTTTCTCTCCCAGATTAAGAGATGAGTTGACAATGTTTTACAATCTAGCGTAAAACTCATCAAACGTCTCACTCTCTAATATCTTAATTGTATCAAATTGGGTAGTGAGCTATTCAAGTTTAGACGCCTTAACCGCGATAATTCCCCCGTGAGTAAGTGCAAGAATATCCCAGTCCTCTTTTGAGTTTTCACATGTCATGATTCAATTATACTCTTCTGGTGTGACATGTGAGGAAATAACATGAAGACCTTTAGAGTTGTAAAGTGCAAGTCTATGCTCAACTTCGATCCATGACTCAACAGGTTTTAAACTAGTGAACTCTCCCTGTTGTGTGACCGGCGGTGACCAACAGTTTTCAACCGCAAACCACACATGCTCATCAATCGATTTTAAAGCACTTCTCATTCACATATTCCAATAAGCATAATTTGGGGCATAAAAAATAGGAGTTCTAAAACTATCAAATTTTTTAAATTCATCCTTAAAAGAACAAGGGATCAACACACACAAAAAAGTTTATATCTTTAATACCAATTTATAGGCCACCTTTTCAAAGTGTGCTTTAAGGTGACAAAACAATTTTTATTTGAAAAAAAACTTTTTTCCAATTTTAACCCACACCAAGTCTGTGAACCAATTTTACTTAAGCCCAATTTTATCTTTTTTAATTCTTAACATGCATCTAGGTGATGAAAAAAAAGTAAAATAAAGTAAAGTTCACAATGCTGGATGTATGAGGAAGCCACTAAGGGAAAAAACCTTCGATGGCCCAAGACAGACAATCACTATGATCCGATTTTACGAAGGAAGACATACATACTTAATAAATGACTTATTCCCCATAAGCCTTAACACCCCTCTTCTCTTTAACTTATCCTCCACAGTGTCCACATAAAAATCCTTCCATGATACTCATCAATAGCACACGCGTCCACTAGTGCCTCGGTGTCCATCAATGCAGCTTTGAGAATCGTTTATAATTAGTAACATGGACTTCACCGTTTCTTCATCGCAAAACTCCAGCCAAAGAAATTATTCAAAGTCTTGAATAAACTCCGACGGTGAAAACAATATGTCTATAGAATATGAGTTTGAAAACAATAAGGATGATTTTATCTTTAAAATCCTTCGAAAACAAGTCAAGAAAAACAAAACTGTTCTAAATAGTATTTTGGTTCTACACACGTGAACTTCTTAGAGAAACACGAGTTAAATAAAAAACTTAAGTCGTCATCTCGTTACAATGATATCTCTATGTCGCTTGAATGATCTGGCCTTGTTTTTTGAACGATTGTCCATCTCATTTGAACGACACTGAGATATCATTTGAATGATTGTTCATGTTATTTGAAGTCTCTAAACTGAAGGACAGAATTCACATGACTCTAAACAAAACTTATCTCATAATAAACAAAGATAAAACCTTTTAAAAGCGTTATTGACATTTTAAAAATATTTATAATCAAAATATCATCCTTAAAACATTTTTCGAGTCCCATGATCATTATGCGTTCATACATAAGAGTATCTCTGAATGCAATGTGATATGTGAACCAATAAATAGGGCATGATATATCTTTGAAACTTGGTTGCTACGTCTTCAACATAACATGTCATAGACTATGTGGGTATTGTGATAATATAGAAAATCTACCCATGACTCAAACAAATTTTGTTCCGAAAATAAGTCAACTACTTACAGATAAACTCAATTGAAAATTTTCTCCTTCAGGATATTCCCTTTTGACTATTTAGGGGCATAACTTAAACAGTGAAATGCCTAAATCGGATCGTCAGGCCGTGTGATAACTAAATCCCATCTTATAAATCCTAAAATAAAAATACATGACATGGAGTAGTATATGTAGGTTCGGCAAGAAGGAGGTGTTTGAATGTGATGTAGTCTTTAAATCTCTAATATCGTAAGAATACCTAAACACATGAAATATACAAATACCTAGTGAAGTATGGAGGAACAAATGATATAGAAATACCAATATTTAAAACAAATTATTTGTTAAACATGTGGGAAAATCATGATACCAATTCGTCCACGACAACAGGATACCAAAATATAAATATAAATATGATAAAAAAACATGATACTAATTTGCAATGAAAAAAGAACATATGTGCTAAGCAAAAAATTCCCCTTACATCACATATCATCTCCCCACGTTTTTGTCTTCAATAGTTAATTAGTGAAAAAGATAAACAATCATCATCGTATCTAGAATGAAAATAATCAATGAAGCATATCTAGATAAACATAGTATATAGCCATCTAAAAATAATCAGAAGATTACAAATCGTAGTTGGCAAATAGTCACAATGAATGGAATCATTAATCCAAGCATAGATGTGACTAAAAAAATCAATCCAGTATAAGAATCAAAGCATGAATAATATATACTATTAGCGTGTAAACTGTCCAAATGAACCGAGAAGTACCAAATCATAATTAAATCATCACATATACGAAGAAAGTACTGAAATACAATAATGCTAAAAAATCTAGACAAGTTCATTCGAACGATTATGATTTATTGTTTGAACGACATAAACATGTCATTTGAATGAAGCTAAATGACCCAAAACAGTAAGATGTCATTCAAAGCATGTATCTAAGGACCCTAAAAACGACCATATCTGACACAATGAATGCCTAGAAACTCATGTTTTTTGAACCAGTCTTCGAATGACGTCCCAAATTCCTTTGAATGACTTAAAAAAATTATATTCCAGTTCTAAAAATTAAAAGTTTTGCCCAGTGAAAAAAATTCATGAAAACAGGTACTGGAGGTATGAAATAGTAGGAAAACAGACTCAAAATAAAAAATAAATGAAGTAAAAACAATTGGAGTTTCATGCCAACATAGTATCAAATGTGCTCAAACATGGATATGGAATAAATGGGCATGAACTACAACAAATGAATGACAACATGAACACATCAAAATGATCAAGAAACTCTAATTGATAGCTAAATGTCATCAAACTTAATTTTATCCACGTGTGAAAATTAATATAATGAGCTTAATGAAATAAACAACCAACATGCGCACAAATCCGTAATTTGATGATTCAATAAACAATAACATCGTGACAAGTTTATTCAATATTAGGATTTCTGGTGCAAACTCGTTCTTTTTTCATCCAAACACCCTCATATATTCATATTTTCTATTTCAAGATCCTTTAAGGTTCCTATTTTTCTCACCTTAGAGAAATCCAACCGGCCGTATTTTGGCATATGAGTCTTTTTATTGCGTTAATTTTTCTCGGGCTCTTTAGAACAGTGGCTTTTACGAAGAGCTAATTGTACTCTCATAGCCCTTTCCCATGAACACTCATCATTATTTCAATTCAAGAAATATATATCCTCACTGAAAATGGTTCTTACATGCACACCTCCTCCTAAGTCTTACTGCACATAGATGAAAAAATTAAGAGGAGAATGTCTCACGTAACTAAAATATGCTTGAGATGTCAAACATTCATATAAACTCGTGCTTGTGTGCAATGATGGCATATATACAAAGTTGAATCCAAATGCAAATTAACTTCGAAACAATCCCATTAATTAATTGTTAAGATCATTCAACACATCAACAGTTTTGCCCAAATATCCTAGCCACGTGGACAATGAAGTGATGGTGGTGCAAGCACACCAATATGCCACATCAAACATGAAAACTTATGACATGAAAAATAAATCAAAAATGTTTTTCTTTTTTTTCAGAAATTTTTTTGACTCAGAAAAATAATTTTTTTGTGTATTATATCAAAAATATATGAAACCAAAAGTTTTTTTGTATTTTCAATAATAACTCAAATAAATGAAAAATGTAATACAAGGAGATACGTAAGTCATAACACTAGGAAAATATGAATCATGAAGCAAAGATTAGCATATGAAAAACATGGTTGCATAATTATCCATTAATTTCTTGCATGGGAAGAATCAAGTGTAGCCAAATAAGAACCATGAAGTTTAATTACTAAAGCCTCTAAGTACGATTTCGTAAACCATGTAGGTGTATAATGATGCATGGTTTTGGGAACTGAAATGACTTTATTCCTAAACTTCCTAGGAGCATTATTAAGGTCATAACAAAAACGTCTAAGGTGAACCTTCCTACAACAATGAGTGCAAGTGTAAACATGGCAAGGAATGTGACCTAAATGTGGACCTCTCCTAACGTTTCCAGTTGACTCTCTCACACAATTGGCATTGGATTTGGCAATGGGAACAACACTATCATCGTATCTTATACCACACCTACCATCCTTGATTTGGATGGTACCTTAAATCCTATCCGAATTTTTTGACCCAGATTCCAAATCAAACATCACACTTCTCTAGTATCTCAATCTCTCCTCAATCTCACTAATACTAGACTCATGCAAATACCTAGACTCCTGAAACTCTAGAATATCTTTCCTTAAAGCCTCCATTAAACCACAAAGACTATCTCTATCACCTTCAACATATTCTAGCTTATCCCTAAGAGTCTTCTCTCGTTCCATAAGATCCTTAATCAATACATCATTATTTTATATGGAACACTCATTCAACTTATCTTGCAACTTCATGTTTTCCTTTTTCACCTTTACCTCTTCCTGATACAAATCATTAAAGGCAACCTGCAACTCTCCCACATCAATCTCCTCTTCCTCACAAGCATCACCCTCACTCATTTAGGGTTCACACTAAACAACCTCAGAAGTTTCATTTACATGAGAATCTTCATGAGAATATCTATTGTCGTCTCTCACATGACATGTCATTAACTCTACGAAGTTGTGCTCAATTAGGGAACTCTCTCCCTCTTTCGGTTCACTATCACTTAAGGTGGCATTATATGCTATAGGTTTCGTGCCCTCCTTCTCAACTTTAGTGGGTCACTACGGTACCTTATGACCATATACCTCACAACCAAAACAGTTATTCGACTAATCCCTCTTAACATTCTCACTTTTATTATTAGGGGTATAATCGACCTTGTTGTTGTTGGATTTCTCAAGTCTTTTGGCATCTTTCAATTTCTTTTGGAACTTAAGAAACTTTTTGAATTTCTTTGACAATAAGGCTACATCCTCAAAATTGGAGTCAGGGTCATCATCCAAAACATTAGTCTCCTCTTTTAGGGCTTTCATAGAGATGCCCTTTTATTTCTTTGCCACTTTCTTGTAGGTAAGTATGCCAAGCTCATAAGTTTGTAAGTCACCTGCAAGATCTTCTTATTTCGTTTATTCAAGCATACCAAAGGATTTTAAAATGGTCACTTTGGGATCAAATCTATGAGGTAACGAACTTAAGAGTTTCTTTATGACTCAATTTTTAGGGAATTTCTCTGCGAAGTTAAATAACTAGTTGGTAATGTTTGTCAATCGAATATAAAACTCATCAAATGAATCACTCTCTAACATTTTAATCGTACCAAATTGGGTAGTGAGGTATTGATGTTCGAACGCCTTAACCAAGATAATGCCATCATTAATAAGTGCAAGAATATCCCCACCCTCTTTTGAGGTTTCACATGTCATAATTCATTATACTCTTCTGGTGTGACATGTGTGGAAATAACCTGAAGACCTTGAGAAGTATAAAATGAAAGCGTATGCTCGGCTTCCGTCCATGACTCAATGGGTTTTAATCTAGTTCCCTCTACCTCTCGTGTGATCGTTGTTGACTACCTTTTTCAAACACTAACCACACACTCTCATCATTCGATTTCAAAGAAATTCCCATTCACATTTTCCAATAAGCATAATTTGTGCCATTAAAAACATAAGTTCTAAAACTATCAAAATTTCTAAAATCCATCCTTATAAGCAGAAGGGATTAACACACACAAAATTTTTTTCTAGCTCTAATAACAATTTTGAGGCCTCTTTTTCCAAGTGTTGTTTAAGGTGACAAAATAATTTTTCTTTAAAAAAACCTTTTTCCAATTTTAACCCGTACCAAGTTTGTGAACCAATTTTACTTATACCCAATTTTATCTTGTTTAATCCTTAAAATTCAACTTGGTTATTAAATAAAGTAAAATAAAGTTAAGTTCACAACGTCGAATGTATAAGGAAACCACAAAGGGAAAAAACCTCAGACGACGCAAGCCAGAAAATCATTATGATATGGTTTTACAAAGGAAGATATACAGACTTACTCAACGAGTTTATCCCCATTATCCTTGACGCTCCTCTTCTCTTTAAACCCTCCTCCTCAGTGTCCACGTAGAAATAATTCCACGATACACCTCCACAGCACACGTGTCCATGAGTGCCTCAGTGTCTACCAATGCAGCTTTGGCACGGGTCTACAATTAGAAACATGGCCTTCACCGTTTGTTCAAAACTCTAATGAAATAAATTGTTCAAAGTGATGAACATATTTCAAGGGTGAAAACAAGATCTCTATAGCATACGAGTTTTGTAAAGAATAAGAATCCTTAGAAAATAAGTGAATTAAAATGAAACTCTTGTAAAAAGTACTTTGGTTTTGAACACCTTGAAATTCTAAGAGAAACACGCCTTAAAGAATAAAAAGTTAAGTTGACATATCGTTAGAATGATATCCCTATTTCATTTGAACGATTAGGCCTTATATTTTGAACTCTTGTCCATGTTGTTTGAACGACATTAAGATGTCATTTAAACGATTGGTAATGTTATTTGAGGTCTCTAAACTCATGGAGAGAATTCACATGACTCTAAACAATATTTATCTCAGAATAGATGAAGATAAAACCTTTTAAAATCATTTTTGAAATTTTGAAATCATTTATAAAAAAAATATCATCCTTAAAACATTTTTTGAGTCCCATAAACATTATGCGTTCATACCTGAGAGTATCTTAGAATGCAATGTGAAATGTGCACCAATAAACATGGCATGATATATCTTTGAAGCTTGGCCGCTACGTCTTCAACACAACACGTCATAGACTGTGGGTATCGTGACAATATAAAAATTCTATCTATGACTCAAAGAATTTTTGTACCGGAAATAAGTCAAATACATACAAATAAACTCAATTTTAAAATTTGTCCTTATAATGTTCACTAGTAAAAACTCACGCATAGATCGCCACAAATCACTCACTCTCACATATTCACGCTTAGTGTAATCTCCATGACGAATTTACTTTTCATGGTACTTGTACATTCTTTCCTCTTAGTATTATGATCATGCGAAATAAAATAAACTCTTCATAATATACTTATCAAGAGTCATGCATTTTCCAACTACATCACCAAAGAGCATGGCTATTGACCAATTTTTTCTTCCATACTAGAGTGTCTCTTTGTGATGACTGCTGGTCCGGTAAGTTGCACATAGCCTAAGAAATATGACTCTCACCTTCCATTGGCCGAGTACCTTCGACGTATATTGAACGATTCCCTCCATGTCGTACCACTTGATTGAAGTCATCACGGGAGGTATATCGCAGGGAACTCATTCATGTACGTCAAGTATATCAAATTTCCTCTCACACGTACTGTCTCCATAAGGTATATAGTGAGGCAATTTATGTACACTAAGGTATATAAAATGACTCGTCCACATGTACCGATTGCCCTCAAAAGCAAGATGTATATTATGGAAATTATGCCAAGGGGAGAACCTTTCCACTAACCAAAAAAATGCATACACTCATATAGGTATCAAACCCAGGGCACTCATGTTTAGATTGTCAATTTCTCTTCAAAACTTTGCCGAAATGTCGGGTTGTTATGTGGCCCAAATTTTCTTACAATTTCATCTTTTTTTCAAAACATCACCCTATTCAATAGCCTGGAAACAAGTCCAAACGTGTTTTACATATTTTTCAAACCATATTTTTCTAGTCTCGAGTCCTGTTTGATTTTTTTTTCGTATTTAGGTAAACCTAATACAAATGAGCACATAATAATTATAATAATCAAGCCCATATACTTCTCTTATTTTTTTTTTGTTTCTTTACCACAAGTCTAAAAAAACCATTTTATTTCTTTATTTTTATCAAAATACGAAAAAAAAATCTTCCTTTTATCATAAATGTCAATAACATGTTTTTTTCCTCCATTTATTGAAATGCCAAAATTATTTTGTCCTCTTTTTTTAAAAGAAATGTCAAAGTCATTTTCTCCAATAATAAAAGTTTTTTCCTTCTTCACTTTCAAAAAAATAAATTCGAATAATTTTCCTTCTCTGCTTGATCACATACCCGACCCTTGACTTGGCTCCCTTTTGACTTTGGTCTTCTATTAAACCACCCCAAATCTCCGTTAGTTCTCTCGCTACTTCCTCCGACTCCAGAATCCACTTTCACCCACATTTTATGGAGAATGCAGACCCTATGTCAAATGTGCAGCCTAATTTGCTAATGTTTCTATCTTAACTTATTGCCAAAATTGACAGCCTTCAAATCGAGGTTCATGAGATGCTGCAAAATCTGGTCCCTATTCTCGAAAAGCTTGAGGTTTTATTCCCTCCATCTCTGGATTAGCCAGCGCCTGAGCCTATTTGGGTCACGTGACTGTTGATTCGAAAGAAGAATAGTTAAACAAGGTCAAGGAGGACCTTAAGATGTTGACCAAGAAGTTTGACTAAGTCTGAATCTCCGATAACAAGATGGATTACACCAATATGTATCCCTACCCTTAAGCAAGGTTGTCAATAAAATTAAAAATGCCCAACATTGTGAAGTTCGGGGGTAGCATGCCCCCAATTGTTTATCTCCAAAGTTACCACCAAGGCATGACTCTCCAAGGTGCCTCGGAGGAAATAATGGCCCAGGTGTTCTAACAAACTTTGAAGGATAAAACTCTTAACTGTTTCTTATCTCTTGAGGAATTTATAATTCATAGTTGGGACAGTGTTGCCCATGAAGTCGTGTCACTATACAAGTAAAATGAGGAGTTGGAGGTGACTCGCCATGATTTATAACTTCTCAAGCAGAGCACTAGAGAATCTATTAGTAATTTTATAGAAAGATAGAGAGAGAAAGTGACCACCCTGTCTAATATGCCTTTCGAAGATGATCAAGTCAATATTATGAAAAATAATTTTTTACCATGTGTTCGAGAGACGATGGTAGGTCATTACCACCCTCATTTATGAGCCCTCCAGGAAGCAGTAGTAAAGGTCGAAGAAACTCTTGCCAAGAGCGAAGTTGAGTCAAAGAAAGTATTCGGATAATATAATCCCATCAAATAAAAGAAGTGTGACACCCCGCCTAATAAAATACCGTGTGACCAATCCTATACCAAATTAAAATAGGGATCTCATATGGTTCATCCTTAGCATCACTGTCGAAAACCAATTTAATTACTAATAACTTATTAGGCAAGCATCAAAATTTTATTTAACTGATCTTTTTAATCAAACCAACCAAGTAAATCAATCACAACTATTTATATAGAACAACTAATACAAAATAAAATAACCAAACTCTCGTTGGAATATAATACAAGAAAATCGAATACGCGCATAAAATGCGGTAAAAGAATAAATGAATACAACTGGGCTATCGGCCCAAATACTACGATAATGAATCCTATGTAGGTCATAAGGATAGAAGTGTCTAAAATAAACCTGCTTGCATCCATAGCTACTGCAGCAAATGTATGACTCAAAGGAATCATCATCCAGGCGTCCCTGTGTCTTGACACCTAATACATATACATATAGAGCAACAGAGGGGAAAATAGAGAAACGAGTCAGAGCCCGAGTTTTGAAAATATTTAGGAAGTGCATAAATGCCATATTCTAAAATATGAAATATCTCATAGTTAAACTGGCATCGCACTTTCTTCAGATACATCTCACCCTTCTTTAGTGCACCCCTATCGCATACATTTTAAGCCACCTAGTTAATCTACCCCGCCAAACTAATCTATATCATCCTTCCTCTAAGTCCTCATAACTATCACCTACCCTACGTACCCTACGTGATATAATATATGTTATATCGTAAGATATGAGTTAAGCTCTATTTGATATTATCCTTGATAAGATATATATACAGTCTTCATTATATATATATATATATATATATATATATATATATATATATATATATAGTCCTGCTCTTGTGCGGACTAGTCCGCATTTCAAGAGTGCGGACCGAAAATGTGTCATCTGGTGGTGAGCCCAAAAAAGAGAGAGTGTGTGCCAATAATTTAGGGGATAATTTCTACTCGCACCGTTAGGTGACACATGTTCGGTCCGCATTCCTAAAATGCAGACTAGTCCGCACAAGGGCATTATTATTATTATTATTATTATTATTATTATTATTATTATTATTATTATTATTATATATATATATACACACACACACTATGGTATGCCCTTTCATGAAGGCACGCTGATAATTGCAAAAAAATGTAAACATGTATACCCATTGGGTATGCCCGTGCCGATGACACGGTGATAGTTAGCAGACGTGCTTTAGTTATCATGGTACTCTACGTGCTTATTACCAAATGTAAAGGTATGCTTCAGTCATTTTATTTGGATTTCACTGTTAAACATATACCAGGATGGCTTAGTTCTCCATTATTTGAAACAACTCAAACTGACTTCATGTTAGAGCAGAACCAAACTAGACCAATGATTAAAGTTGCAGATTACGTTGGTTTACAGTTCCATTGGATTTTTTTTACATAATAGCTCTTAAAATAACCAATTCCAATATTTTAAAACTTAGTTATGGTTCTTTGGGGAAATAGAAATAACAAAAAAATAATACACACCATAAAAACAAAAGTATATATGTTAATGGAGAAAATGGTTAGAAATTAAAGAAAAAATGAAAAAGAAATTATTTTTGAAAAGTAGGTAAAAATTAGTTGTAGTATGTATACATGTTTAGCCCCTACATGCGTTTTCTTAAATGATTATTACAATGAAGATAACTAACCAATTAACAATTAGGGTTGTCTTTATTTAAAATGCTCATTTGATGTCATATTTTTAAGTTACACCCATTTGATTGGAACATGTTTTTATGAGAAATTCTATTGTGACAGAACGTACGACCTAATAAGTGACCAAAAATGGGGGTAGAAGTCCATTACTAACTTTTTATTCTAATCTTAAAAATTTATTTTGCAACCACATAAAAATAAATAAATAACACTCTCACGCTCAATTTATACAAATAAACATGTACAATAAAATTATACTTTAAAGTCAACAAAAAAAAAAATCACCAAATTTTTTACGATGCTTTTAATCCAACATCACTTTTTTATACCCCCTCCAAAAATGTTTTTTTATATATATACTCCAGAACCATATGAAATCTTATTTTATTTTTTTTGCCTGACATGAAAACAACTCAAATAAAAATTACATTTTTACATGACACAAAAATTTTTTTTTAATGAAACATGAACACAGTCCTAATAAAAGTGACATGGCACGAAACGACATGAAATTATATTTTTAGGCAAATGAATACACATTGTCATTTTGTGTGCACATTGTAGCCGACCGATAATAATAAACTTAACTATTTATGCTCTTTTTTGGTATAAATTATTTGTGCTTTTTTAGATATTAATTAAACCCTATAGATATAAAACTAACAAACCCCTATTAAGGATCAAAATTAACAAACTTCCATAGACCAAGAAATTATAATATATTTAAAATAAGTGACACGTGAAATTCAATCAATAGTGTCACAAATTGTAGTCGTGTCTTGTGTAAAAATTAAATTTATAGTTATATCATTTTTAATTTAGCAAAACATAAATATAAAATATAAATCTAAACTATAATACATAACAAATTAAAAAACTCTCCATGATGCATATATAAAACCCATATCTAGAAAAGAAGAAAAACTACCCTAAAAAATAAATGCAAATATAAAATTACAGATAAAATAATTCATATTACAGGATCTATCACACCAAAGGAAAAAAAATAAAAAATAAAGATTAACATGGGCAAAAGTATTAACATTAGAGAAAGCCCATCTAGTGGGTTCTATATTTCAATATCTAAAAACGAGAAAACAAAGATAAAAAAAGAACAAATAGAAAACCCCAAATATAAGGCTTTTCTTTAAATAAAAAAAGAAAACAAATTATGTTTTCAAGTAATCTTACCTGAACACATGTAAGACAGAGATCCTAGCTGAGTTCACACAATGAACTCTCTTACTAAAGGGGCCCTCAATGTGAAAATGAAAAGCATCCTTGTCTCAACTCACTACCGTTTTTTGGAATCACACCGCTTTTTGATACCGTTTTTGAAAAGCATCCTTCACCAAATTATGTTTCCAAGTTTTTGTACATTTCATTGAAAGAAAAAAAATAGTGAGTCACCAAATCAGTTTTCATAGATTCTTCGTGTTGCTTTTATAGACCATTCGTGTTGCTTTCATAGACTCTTCAACTGTATAACACGTGAGTCACCAAATCAGTTGTTGATGTAAAAAATTAGATCATATCTAATTATTCAATCACAGATAAATAAATGAGACAAAGAATTTTTAAAGTGGTTCAGCCTTATAAGAATGGCCTACGTCCACTGTTATGTCATTGTTGTATGTATGGGAATTCTCGATTTACAAGTTCTATCAAGAAATTCCGGTCCCCTTACAATGAGGATTGTACAATGTACCCTGAGGCTGTCATGTGAAAGGGTAATACATTAAATCATCTACATATGAAAGGGTAATACATTCAATGCCCCTTAAGCATGTGCGTCTGAATGATAATCATTTAATGAATAGTCAGACTGTTGGTTTTCCTCCTATTAATGCTTTGTTCGAGGTGCAGCTCGGACCGCCTGAGTTGCTCGGACCGCCTAAGCTTCTCGGTACCTAAGAGTTCCTCGGAGAGTTCTTATTCCTCGTAGCGTATGAGTTCCTCGGGGAAGCAGTGTTCCTCGTTGTAGTATGATTCCTCGGAGCGTGTGAGTTCCTCGGAAGTGTTTGTTGTTGCCACATAGATTGCCACGTGTCTTCACTTTATTGAGCCATGTAAGCAGACTAAATTTGGTATCAATAGAAGCCCCCAATGTTTCATAGTTCGAAATTTGAGGAGTAAGGAACATTCTTTCTCGGAATATGGTAGCTTTAAATGGTCCTCCTGATTTTTAGGAGTGTTTCCCTTGTATTTATTTCTCCTTACAAATTCGTAGAATCAGGCTTTTTGAATTTTTATGTCCGCTTCGATTCCCGCGCCCCTTTTCGTCCTTCTAGCCACCGGTAGCGTAATCGTTTCTTTTTGTAATCATTACTTTTTCTTTTCCCAAGGTAAGGTATTTAAGCGTCACAGACAATTCCATCGTCTTCTACTTTTTCAAATTTGTATCTTCGAGTTTTTCGTCGTCTCTTTCTCTCATGTGTATTCATCTCTTCCATTGTTCATTGTCATCAGATCCACTCTTTTTCTGTAAGATTTTCTTCCTTCTTCTTCATTTCTTTTATTCATCATGGTTTACCCTGTTAAATCTCTTAATAAGTTTCACTCTAATTTTTCTATTCCCTCCTGGGTTGTTCTGGAAGAGCTTTCTGAGCCTTCTTATTATTTTCGTTTGGCTGAGGGACATTGGTCCCCCAGTCTCTTTATTGCTGAGTGTGGATTTTCTTTTCCACCCAATCCCTTATGTCTGGAATTCTGTCAGTACTTTGACGTTGTTCTTGCGAGAATAGCCCCAAATACATGGAGAATAGTTAATGGACTTCATAGGTTAAATCAAATCCATGGAACTCGCATAGGAATTCCAGAAATTATGTTTTGTTATAGATGGGCAGTTGTTGATAGCACCTTTTATTTAAAAACTAGATTTTTAAATAGGGCTTCAGTAGTCAACCTCCTGGATGCCAATAGGGACTATTTTGAGCGCATGGTTATCATAAAAAATTGGCAACATGCTCCTTTATCTGGAGATGAAGTTTATCAGGGTCCCATATGCCCTCCCTATGGAAATGGGATAGGTTATTTTTATTTCATTTTACTTATTTTGAAGTCATGCTTCTTTTGTGTTTGATAAAATGTGCCACTAATAGTTTAATTTTGATTTATTTGCAGTTGATAGCAAAAGAAAGTGTCCAAAGGAAGCAGCTGTTAATATAAGACATTTGAAACTTATCTGGAGTTTGCATCAGAGTGTTGTCGATGAGAACATTAGGTCAGCCTCATATCTGCTACAGTACAAGAGCTACATCACCTCTTTTACTGCTCGTCCAGTAATAAGCGATGCAAAGCCAGTACCAGCTTCTACCAGCTCTTTGCCTGAGTCACACGTTCCTTTAAGTGAAAGGATAAAGAAGAGAAGACCTCCCACCCTCTTCGAGAAGCCTGCCTCTGGTGCTGGAGAGTCTAAAAGAAGTAATATTGATGTCCCAGAAGGGACAAAGAAAGTTGATGCACCTTCCTCGGCTGTTGTTGTGAAGGTTGCCGAGAAGCCTCCAGTGGCCCCAAGCAAGGCTGCTGCTCAAGGCGAGGTGATTGTCATATCACCGACCAAGGGCTCCTCCTTGGTTGAATCAATCCCTCTTCCCTCGAGGAAGCTGAAGAAGAGCTCCTCGGTTAATTTGGCTGACACCATCACTCAGACCCCAGTTACTGGAAACCGGTGTTCCAACTTTTGTTCCTCTGAGCTCGGTAAAGTCTTGGATCATTCCCGAGGTCCAAGGTACTGAAAAAAACCTTACTCGGGACATAATCACTTCGTTATCTACTCTCCATATTGCTTCTGTAAGTCTTATTACTTTGAATTTTTCATATTTCCCTTGTCATTTCTATTTCTGACTTGCTTTCATTTTCTTTTTTTACAGTTGACGAGCTATTTTAATATAATTTTGAAGAAGGATGAAGCAATTAAAGCTTCATGCTCCTCATCTAGTGTGGAGGAAGCTCTGGAGGAAGTTATTAAGTCTTTGGAAGATTCTCGTCATAAATATGCTACTGACAAGGCAATCTGGGAGAACAAGCTTGCCTCCACCGAGCAGGAAAAAGATCAGGTTGTTGAAGTCTCCAAGGAGTTGGAGAAGAGAATAAAGGACTTAGAAGGGAAAAACAAAGAGCTCGAGGTGAAGCTCAAAACTGCTGGGGAGCTTAAAGATAAGCTTAAGGTTGCTGTGGAAAAGTTGGGCCAGCTTCAGGAAGTAAGTCGGCGGAAGGAGGAGGTTGAGAACAAACTGAAGACTACTAAAAACCTTCTGTCCGAGAAGCTTTCCTCAGAGAAATTAAAGAGAAAAATGGTTGTAAGAAAGTCTTTCAGCGCTGGCTGGGACAAGGGGTGAAATAAGGTATTGGCTGCCATGGTGTCGCAAGTAGAATATGGCAGCCTCAAGTACTTTAGGGATGGATGGGTCGCTTCTCTACAGGAGATAAAAGTGGATAAAAATTCCGAACTCTTTCAGCGACACATCCCTGGTCCCCCTCCAACTCCTGAAGACTTAGAAAAGGATGAAGCTGCCTCCGAAGAGTCTTCTATGGTTATGGGAGATCATCCCCCGGCCATCCAGCCTGCTACCGAAGAACCTCAACAAATCATTACTTCTTCCGAGCAACTGCTGGCGCTCCTCGAGCAACTTTCTATTCCCTCCGAGCAACATACTTCCTCGTCCCATCCTCCCGAGAAGGTTTTGGGAGACAAGGAAAAGGTGTAGAGTTGTTCAGGTTTCTCTTTATATTTTTCTTTTGTCAAATGTAACCATGAATATGTAACTCTGAACCTTGTACCTTTGACCTTTATGATATAATAAAATTTGAACTTGTGTTTATTCATACTGTTGTCTCTTCTTCATACACTGTCTTGATTCTTCTTATTAATTATTTCTTTTTCTTCATTTTCTAGTTTCTGGCCAGGAAGGAATTACTATCTGCCCATGATACAAAGTTGCTGCGACAATGTAATGAATACTTTAAGGCTGGTCACACAGACCTGAGTGCAGCACAAGTCGTTGACATCCTCAGCCAAGATGCTTCAGAACAGGCAGTTGAAGCATACCAATATCTGAAGTGTCTGCTTGATCGTGCAGCAGCCAATAATGTGGCTTATTATGACATGATTGAGGATCTCCAAGGCACCTTCGAGGATCTTCAGCAATAATACAAAGAATCCACTGCGCTCTTGCATGAGGGGTATGAGAAGAAGTACCAACAAATCATTGCCAACAAGGGCTACGAGAAGCTTTTTGGCTAGTACGATGTGAGGGAGAGAACTCTGAGGGGTGAGGTCGAGGAGTGTAGACAAATTGCCGAATTATTAGAGCAAGAGAACAAGAACTTGCAAAGGGAGTTGTCACAGTTGAAGTCTGCAGCTTCCACTACAAAAGCCTTGATCCCAGTGACTGATGAGGGATTTTCGTTCTTGGAGGTCGAGAACGCCAACTTCAGGGACGAGTTGGAAACCTTGAAAAGGGCTGGCCCTTCTTCTTCTTCTTCTCGGGGACGAGCAAGAGCTCCTCGGGGATGATCAAGAGCAGCTCGAATTCTTGTCGAGGAACAGAGGACTCAGTCTGCATTAGAAAACCTGGCCTTCTAGCAGATGGCGAAGAACTAGGCATTGGCTGAAATGTCAAAGAAGATCAGGGACTTGGAAGAGCTGCTTTCCATGCAGAAGTCTACCTTGTAGAACAAAGAGATCTTCATCAAAAATCTCCACGAGCAGCTAGAAAGACTAACATATCAATTCCACATACAGCCCAGGGAGTTCTTGATGGCTAGATACAACGAAGCGCTATACGACTTGGACGATCGTATCCAGAATGCCAATAATGAGGGCTACAAGCAGGGCTGGTTGAATTCCTTAGGTTTGCTGCAACTTGAATAGGGTCATTACCTGTGGGACTACCATGATCCCGGGCTGCTCGACTTACCTGTGCCACCATACAAACTGGATATGAGTTGGATCCCTGATCGGGCCATTCCTCGAAGATTGATTTCCAAATATCTCGGTGACTACAATCTCCATTCAAATGCCGAGATATCTCGTCCTGAGCACCTCTTAGATCAGCCATCCATGACGAATATCAGGATGTTAAAGGATCTCAACTTCATAAATTCTCCTCTGGCTTTAAATGATCCGCCTGCTGGGGAGGAACCTGTGTCAAAAGCAGAGGGGAAAAGACCAGTAGAATAGGAATATTAATGTAATAAATTTGTATACATTTCCTTATCAATGTAATTTGTTTCGAATTTAATGAAAGACTTTCATTTTTGTTTTCAATCTTAATTGCTATTGTCTTGTAATACTTTACATCTATGCATGTGTATCTGTTAAAAAGATAACAATATTGTGTTGTTTGTCAACCAACTCAGTAATAATTAAAAAGCTACGAGTACCAAAAATGTTGTGGTAGTCATTTGGCAAACATAATGTTTTGTTTCTCGACCAACTTAGTAATAATTAAAATGTTACTAGTATAAAAAATGTTTAAAATGTTTCCAACCAACCAAGGTCGTTAAATTTTACTTGTCGACCAACTACAATTAGTGGGTTTTTCTTCCCGATCAGCCATAGTAAGTAGATTTTTCTCTTTAAATGTTTCCAACCAACCGAGGTCCGTAAATTTTCCTTGTCGACCAACTACAGTTGGTGGGTTTTTATCCCCGACCAACCATAGTTAGTCTTTTTAAAATAATTTTACCTCCCGACTAACTCAAGTTGGCATTATCGAGAATATATTTACTTCCTAACCGACATAAGTTGGCATTTTTAGGAATACTTTTATTTCCCGAGGAACATATAGTTTTACTATCCATAGGAATACAAATTTTTTCTTCCAGGAGGAATACAAATTTTTTCTTCCCGGAGGAATTCAAGTAGCTTTACTTCCCAGAGGAATAGAGGTAGCTTTACTTCCCGGAGGAATATTGGTATCTTTACTTCCCGAAGGAATATTGGTAGCTTTACTTCCCGAAGGAATATAGGTAGCTTTACTTCCCGGAGGAATATAGGTAGCTTTACTTCCCGGAGGAATATTGGTAGCTTTACTTCCCGGAGGAATATTGGTAGCTTTACTTCCCGGAGGAATATAGGTTTCTCGACTAACCTTAGTTAGCGTTTTCGAGAAAAAAAAATTGAGTAGCCTGAGCTTTGCCAAGTTTTGGCGAGTAGTGTGTAGCACTAGTATTCCCCGAAAAACTTTCAATAAAAAGAAAAAATTCGTCAGAATATCTTCATTTTATTCATCACTGATAATACTTGCGTAGGTGCTCTACGTTCCATGCATTCTTAAACTCCTCCCTTTCTAAAGTTTCTATTCGGTAAGTTCCTGGTCGAACAACTTCTGTAACTCGGTATGGTCCATGCCAGTTTGCTTCCAGCTTATTGTACTTTTGATTTACTTTCTTCAGCACATAGTCTCCTTCTTTCAGGTCTCACTTCTTCACCCTCTTATTGTAGAACAAAGTTGTTCGCTGCTGGTAAGCAGCATTTCTAATGGCTGCTTCTTCTCTAACTTCCTCGAGCACGTCTAAATCCAATCTTCTCATTAAGTCGCTGACAGGGGAATTGAAATTCAATACCCTGTGTGTTGGGAGGCCCAACTCGACAGGTATAACAACTTCACTTCTAAACGCCAGCAAAAATGGTGATTCTCCAATTGCTACTCGGGGAGTAGTTTGGTAAGCCCACAGTACTGACTGTAACTCGTTAATCCAGTTTGCTTTTGCATCATCCAGTCTTTTCTTCAAGCCATTTAGCAGCGTTCTATTTGTCACTTAAGTTTGTCCATTGCTTTGAGCATGACCTGGTGTTAAGTGGATCTTCAAAATGTTTGACTGATGACAATAGGCAGCAAATTCCTCGTTATCAAATTGTGTTCCATGGTCTGTGATGAAGGCATGAGGAAGACCGTATCGACAAATGATGTTCTTCCAAACGAATTTGTACACCTTGTCATACGTCATATCGATGAGAGGCTCAGCTTCTACCCACTTAGTAAAATAATCCACTGTGACGACGAGGTATTTGAACCTTCCTCTGGTCGTTGGCAGCGGACCAACCAAATCTATTCCCCATATGGCAAATGGCCAAGGGGAAGTTATGGGTGTCAACAATGCTTGTAGAGTTCTTTGGATGGAGGAAAAGCGTTAGCACTTGTCACATTTCTTGGCATAGTCTATACAATCAGCTCTCATCGTCGGCCAGTAGTATCCCTGCGTCATCATCCTTTGCAAAAGCGTCCGACCTACTACATGGGCACCACAGGACCCTTCATGGATATCTTCAATCAATTCTTTCACCTCGGAGGGATGTACACATCTTTGTAAACCTTCCATAATTCCTCGTATATAAAGAATATAGTTAGTTAATACATACCGAGCAGCTTTAAACTTCAATTTCTTGGCTGCGAGCTTGTCAATTGGTAATTCTCCCTCCTCAATATATGCCCTGATGGGATCCATCCAAGATGGTCCTAAATCAAGGGTAATAAAGTTCATCGTCAGATCTTCATCTATACTCCGACCAGCTAAAACTTCAATTGGGATTGTTCGTCGTAGCTCGGTACGAGTAGCTGATGCTAATAGAGCTAAGGCGTCTACTCTCGCATTCTCCATTCTTGGTATTCTGATCAGCTGAATAGCAGCAAATTCTAACACCAGCTCCTTTATCTTTGCGTGATATCTGATCATTAATTCTCCTTTAACTGCATATACTCCCATCATTTGGTTTACGATTAATTGAGAATCACTGAAAACAATAACCTGTTGCGCCTCCATAATTTTTGCCAAACTAAGACCTGCAATCATGGCCTCATACTCAGCCTCATTATTGGAAGCTTTGAATTGGAAACATAGGGCATATTCCATGTCGACCTCGTTCGGAGTGCTCAAAACTATCCCCGTGCCACATCTTGTAGGGCAAGATGAGCCATCTACATATAGCCTCCATATAGGTAACTCGTCTTCAAATTTCTGATCTATCAGAGTTCCTCGGTGAAATATTTATTTCTTCCTTTCATTTTCCCCTGATATTTCTCTCTCTTCGTCGATCATCTTTTCTTGCCCTTTTACCAACCGGAGTTGGTCTGAGCTCGAATTTGATGATTCTGTAACATCCACTTGCCCTTTTACCAATCGGAGTTGGTATGAGCTTGTGTTTGTTGATCCTGTAACATCCACAGGTTGATCAGCGAGCATCTTTTGCTCCTCGGGGGTATCAGGATAGGTGAACTCTGCTATAAAATCCGCTACAGCTTACCCTTTTAACGATGATCTGGGTTTATAAACTATATCATATTCACCGAGCTCTATTGCCCAGTACATCAATCTCCCTGATTTTTTTGGTTTATGATGGGCTTGCCTCAATGGCATATAAGTGTATACTACTATGGTATGAGCCTGGAAGTATGGCTTCATTCTCCTACTCGCCTCAATCAGCGCCAGTGCTAACTTTTCCAGCCTTGGATATCTGATCTCTTCTCCTCGGAATGCCTTACTCGTATAATAAATTGGTTTTTGTACTCCATTCTCCACTCTTATCAACGCCGAGCTAACTGCATTCTCCAATACTACTAGATACACGTACATTTTTTCTCCTATCATCGGCCTGGACAACAGTGGAGGTACTCCCAAGTATTTCTTCAAGTCACTCATCATTCCACTCACAAGTCTTTCTGAGTGTCTTGAAGAATGGGAGACATCTATCAGTTGCTCGTGACAAAAATCTATTGAGTGCTGCTACTCGTCCTGTGAGACTATGTACTTCCTTCTTCGTCGTTAGAGATCGCATCCCTAATAGAGCTTTGATCTTTTCAATACTTTCTTTAATGCCTCGTTGATTGACAATGTACCCGAGAAACATGCCTTCTCGTACTCCAAATATGCACTTCGTCGGGTTCAGCTTCATTTGATATTTATTCAGTTGATCAAAAGTCTGACTTAAGTCAACTAGATGATCGTCAGCTTTCTTTCTCTTTGTCAGCATATCGTCAAGATAGACTTCCATATTGTCACTGATTTATTCAGCAAAGACCTTGTTCATCAGCCGCTGATATGTCGCACCTGCATTTTTCAAACCAAAAGGCATAACATTATAACAATAAGTTCCCCTAGGGGTAATGAAAGAAGTACTTTCCCTGTCTTCAGGTTTCATTTTAATTTGATTGTATCCATAATAAGCATCCATAAAGCTCAGCAACTCGTGTCCCGAGGTAGCATCCACCAGTTGATCAATTCGGGGCAATGTAAAGTGATCAGTTGGGAATGCTTTGTTGAGGTCGGTGAAGTCTACACACATCCTCCACTTGTTGTTTTTCTTCTTTACCATCACCATATTGGCTAACCAGTCTGGATATTTAACATCTTCAATGAAGCGAGCTTTCTGGAGCTTCTCGACTTCCTCCTGTATAGCTTGATTCTTCTCGGGACTGAATACTCTTCTTCTCTGCTTCAGAGTCTTGATCTCCTTATTCACATTGAGTTCGTGACATAAGAAATTTGGGTCTATCCCAGGCATATCTTCATGGCTCCATGAAAAAGTTTACTTTCTGCTTCTTAGGAAAGTTATCAATTCATGTTTTAGTGAGGCTTCCAACGACGAACCTACTTGAGTAGTTCATTCAGAGTGCTCGTCGTCCAGAAAGATGTTTTTAGTAGCTTCCACAACTTGACCCTTCACGAGTTGCGACTCATCTCTAGGATCCAATGTTTCAATTTTTGCACCTTCATCCACTTGAGAAGTAGTAGTCATTTTCCTTGATTCTTCCAGTTCTTCTTGCTCGGTGGATGAATAATAGCATTCCCGAGCTACTTTCTGATCACCTTTCACAACTCCTACTATAAAATTTATTGGAAATTTTAGGCATTGATGCACTGTAGATGGTATAGCCTCGAATTTCTTCAATCCTACTCTTCCCATGATGATATTGTATGATGATTGAACATTCTTATCCATTACGAAGAAACGTATTCTTTCTGTTGGACAAGCAGGCCACGTACCAATGAATATATCCAACTTGATCGTCCCAAGTGGAAATACTTTCTCGCCAGAAAAACCGATGAGGGGTCTATGATAAGGCTCCAATTGAGATAGCTTTAGATTTAAACTATCGAAGCACGAGTAGAACATGATGTTTGTCGAGCTACCATTATCGACCAGTACTCTGGAAATCATTACCTCCTTCATCCTCATTTTGATCACCAATGGGTCATCATGAGGATACAAAACTCCTGCGAGGTCATTCTTTGAAAAACCAATGACAAATTTCTCTTTGTTCACTTTTCTCGGGCAATCTTCCTCAGTTAGATTTATTCGTTGAATATACGAGCAAGCTTGAGCCTCACAGAGGTAAGCTTTTCTCTCGGCAGTAAGGTCTCCTCCTCCTGCATCTCCACCTGTTATAACATTACAGTCAAATAACCCAAAGCGTATTGAAAATACCTCTCATTCTGGTTGACTTGGTCTCTTGGGAAGATCGTGGTCGTCTTCTGGATCAAATTCATGGTTTCTTTTCTTGTTCTCCTCTGCTCGACAAGGAGATCTAAACCTCTCTCTTGCTCGATCATTGTTTCTTCTTTCGCTTCCACGATCGACATACTTTGACAGCTTTCCTCGTCTGATGAGTGTTTCCATCTCATTCTGAAGAGCTATACAATTTTTGGTCATATGGCCATGATCTTTATGAAACTCGCAATACTTTGCCTTATTCCTCTTATCAGGGTCTGCCTTCATTTTCTCTGGCCAATTTAACTCCTCGTTGTTCTTGATTTCCTCTAGAACATGGTTGATATCCTTCTTCAAAGGAGCATATTTATCACATTTTTTCATTACGTCCCATACCGACCTATTTTTTGAATGTTTGTCATTGCCATTGTTCTTATGCTCTTTCTTCTTAGCTTTATCACCTTCCACCTTGGTTTCTTTGGCATCCATATTCTTCTTCGTAGTCATAGCCTCCTCGACATTTATAATCTTGGATTCTTTTCCCATCAGGTCAGACATGGTTATAGGTGGATCTTTGGCCAAAGTGTAGTACAACTTGTTTGGCAGTAGTCCACTCATCAAGCCGGTAATCGATGTCTTCTCCTCATAATCAATGACTTCAAGTTTCTCGTTATTAAAATGAGTTATATAATCTCTGGTGCTCTCACCAGCTTTTTGTCTAACACTTAACAAGTGTGCTACTCATTTGACTGGCTTTTCCCCAAAACATAAATTCCCAATGAATAACTCGGCCAGTTGAAGAAAAGTTGAGATCTTACCCCGAGGAAGATTATTATACCATATTTGAGCAGATCCGGTAAGAGTTCCTGAGAATGCCCTGCATCTTATCTCATCTAGAACAGTATAGATTTTGGATGCAGCTTTGTGTTATTCTATATGAAGGACGGGGTCAGTCTTTCCATCATATTTGGGGGTCACAACAGGTGCTTTGAATTTAGATGGTGTTGGAAAATCTATAATGGCCTCGACAAAAGGTGTTCCTTGAATAAAGGTTCATTGTAGGGGGTTCTTAGCTTTAACCATTTCCCTCAATATATCCTCCAGCCTTTGAATAGATCCTTTCCATGCATCATTTCCTTCCTCGGGCCTGTTGGTTCGAGCAACTGATCGCGTTGATGTGGCTTCCTGGGATCTCTCTTGTCGAGCAGCTGGTCGCGACTGGGAAGATCCTTCCCTTAAATCTGATGGTCATCAAAAACTTCTCAATGGGGCTCTAGGAGGACTTTTTCTCCTCCTAGGACCAAATCGATCGAAAGGAGATACCCTTCTTAACCTCTCTATCGCACTAGTCCTTTCTGCGGAGAGAGTGATACGTTGTTCACTATCTGTGGCTCGCACTGACGAAGTTCATCCAGGTTGATAAGAAAAATCTTCAGACTCCTCATTGCGATATGAATTGGTACGCCTAGTACGTGAAGAAGGCGCATGGGTATTTCTTTGAATACTCCGAAGTCCTGAATGAGTTGGTGCACCGCCATGGAGAGTTTGTATGAGTTGTCGCATAGTTTCTTGCATGACGGTCTAACCCTAAGCCAGATTTGTCATTATTATAGCCATATCTGGAATATTTGGCGGAGCAGATGGATTTGGAGGACTCCCAGCGTTCCGATTGCTGGATTCTGGAATATCAGCCATTTCTGATGAATTGTTTTTGATGAAAAATGATATTACCAGTCATTTCCCACAAACGGCGCCAATCTGTTGATGTAAAAAATTAGATCATATCTAATTATTCAATCACAGATAAATAAATGAGACAAAGAATTTTTAAAGTGGTTCAGCCTTATAAGAATGGCCTACGTCCACTGTTATGTTATTGTTGTATGTTTGGGAATTCTCGATTTACATGTTCTGTCAAGAAATTCCGGTCCCCTTACAATGAGGATTGTACAATGTATTTATAGCCCTGAGGCTGTCATGTGAAAGGGTAATACATTAAATGATGTACATATGAAAGGGTAATACATTCAATGCCCCTTAAGAGTGTGCGTCTGAATGATAAGCATTTAATGAACAGTCAGACTGTTGGTTTTCCTGCTATTAATACTTTGTTCGAGGTGCAGCTCGAACTGCCTGAGTTGCTCGGACAGCCTAAGCTTCTCGGTACCTAAGAGTTCCTCGGAGAGTTCTTGTTCCTCAGAGTGTATGAGTTCCTCGGGGAAGCAGTGTTCCTCGTTGTAGTATGGTTCCTCGGAGCGTGTGAGTTCCTCGAAAGTGTTTGTTGTTGACACATAGATTGCCACGTGTCTTCACTTTATTGATCCATGTCAGCAGACTAAAGTTGTTATCAACATCAGTGTTGAGTCTTAACATAAAAAATAACCCCCAAATAAGATCAAATGTCTTGATTCAACCAAAAAAAAAGGAATCTCTAGAGCAAACACATGAGGTAAAAAAATCTTTCTAAGAATGGTTTTGAGGTAAAAAAAAACTAATAGTTAAAATACCTTCATGAGCCTCTCCGCCTCCACCATTCTTACAATGACAACAATAAAAAAACTAACAGTCAAAATAACAGTTAAATAGATATATATATATATATATAGAGAGAGAGAGAGACACACACACACACACACACAGAGAAATAACTATAAGGATATGTGTTTGAAGGATCTGCGTTTTACAAATGACATATTCGTAGATTAATGATTCAAAAATCCAAATTTATCTAAAAGTAGAGACGGAAAGAGATTCATAACTTTAGAGACGATGAGGGGATATTGGAGAATGAGGGAATCCTGTAGAGAGAGGGAGGTTTACCACCATCGCAATCCATACTTCTAACCTAAACTCAAAAATAAGAGACGGTTCCAACACAAAACAGTGTGAACCCTAAAACAAACTCTAAAATCAAAATGAAACAAGCATTTATTAAGAGAAAGTGAAACAAACTCACTACATGATAACATAGATCCGTTAAACACAAAAGAAGGCTTTAGATAAAATAAATCAGTTGATTTCTCCACAGTGGAGGAATGGTGGAATACCCTCTTGAAAAGAAGGCTTTATGATTAGGCATAAATTCTTCCCAATTTATCCCCTAATTTCGGTACTTTAATCACCTCGAACAACGTAATTGGATTGACTTTATCTCATATTCTTGCTATTGACTTATCCTAACAAGTACACTGAGTTTCTGGTATTTCGTTATGATTTTATAGGTATCTAATGTCAAGAAATGGAAGAAGGAAACCGGAAGAATAGAAAGTCAACGAGAAAAGTCAAAAGGGCAAAAGAGTCATTTCTACCCAGAATCCGGATGAGGTACCTAAAGAGAAGTTGAAGGTATCATCCTCACAAGCACCTCGGAAGAAATGGCACCTCAATCGGATATCCGGAGAAAAAGATATGGACAACCAAAGTTTGAGAGAAAAGTCAAATAGGCAGACCGGTCCGCCATCAACCCGGACCGGTCCGCCCTGCAAACTCCAGAGGACTGCGAACCGAAGGCAAACCGAAGAGCACAAAAAATAAAAGAACCGATCCGCCCCGGACCGGTCCGCCTGGATAATAAAAGAACCGATCCGCTTTAGATGCAGACCGATCCGCCTAAGGGCCGGACCGGTCCGCCCATCGAGATATTATTTTCTGATTCTCCTCTAAAGACTCCGACTTATACTCAACCTCTTGGAATTTCATGTAGGGTATAAAAACCCGAATTATTTTCATTGTAAAGGAGGCTAGAAGGTGGGGAGTTAATTTTAATTTCTCATTTTCTTCCACAAACCCTAGCTGTAGATACAATTTCCAGTTTTATTCAAGGATTGAAGGTTTATTCAAAGTTTGTGTGATCATCAAGTTTATTCATTGCTGCAATTGTTCTTTGGATAATTTTAGTAAGTTTAATCTTCTTTGTGATTCTATTCTACAGTATTCCATCAATTGTCTCTAGATTAATCATGAATACTTGCATGTTTAACACTGTTTTCATCATTTTCGGTATGTCCGGCTAGATTTCTAAGGTCGGGTTACATGAACCCAACCTGATGTATTCATTGCACGTATAAAGTTAATCCTCTAAATTTAGTAATTAATTTTGACCGTATTGCGTAGGGACACAACAATTGTAGGTATAAATATCTCGTTTGCCCCTGGGTAACCGGGATGATTGAGAATACAATTCGAGTGTCGTTATCGTGATACTGATTTACTCGTCCTTTGATTAAGTATGACGCGGGCTTGAACCTCGTATACGTAATGCTTGGGAGTACTAAATTCCGGGTCAAATTAATTAGATAAATTTACGATTAATATTATACTGCAATACACTAGGGTTGGGGGATTGCATTCCCGTCCTATTTTTCCATCATCTCATTTAAAAGTTCAATTCAATCCTTCATTCTTAATCTAGGTCTTTTAGTTAGCTGCATTTTTCACCATACTTTCATAATTGCATTTAGTGTAATCGAATCCCAAAAACCAAATCAATCTTTTCTTTTCTTTTTGAGTCATCGTTAGGATTCCTCAGTCTTATCTCGTCGTCACAACTTTCGTTGTCCTTTTTCCCTGAGGATCGATACCCGACTTGTCGGATTATTCCTTGAACGACAGGCTTGCACTTGAGCCTAGAGAGTACACACTTTAGAAACACATTCTGAGTCGTGTCAAGTTTTTGGCGCCGTTGCCGGGGAAATAGGTAGACTTAGGATTAGATCGAGTTAATCCAAAGCTTTGACCAAAAATTCAAAAATTCAAAAAAAAATATATATATAAAACGCACAAAAAGATTCACCACCATCTCTCACAAACTTAATGCAAAATTCTGAAACCACTCCCACACCCCATAATACTCCAACCAGCATTCACGAAAATCCACTTGTTGAGTATAATCCTGATAGTCCCCACACTCCACAAGCCCCACAGTTCTGGATCCCACCTCCCACGCCGTCACACTCAATCTCTAGCAACACTCCTTTCCCCTTCGTAGGACACACGTCGTGCACACCCAGTGAGAGCACCGAATCGTCTAGTGAGATAGAGATGTCGCAGCATAGTAATGCAACTACCGGTGAGGAAGAGCCTCCGTACCGCCCGTTGAGATAATTATTATATCCCGAGCGCACTGTCACTCCGGGATGCATTATACTCCCGTACAATGTCGGGCAGTTCCGATTCAAAAATGGGATGATCCAGATGCTACCACACTATCACGGTATGGATTCAGAAAAGGCATACCTGCATATACGGGAATTTGAGGACGTGTGTGATACCCTTAATGATCAAACTTGCACACAGGAGGTGATTCGCCTCAAACTCTTCCCATTCTCGTTAAAAGATAAAGCTAAGACCTGGCTATGGTCTTTACCTCCGAGCTCGATTCCATCTTGGAACGAGTTACAATCCAGATTTCTCAAGAAGTTCTTTCCACCACATCGAACAATCTCCATAAAGGCTCAGATTCAATCGTTCAGGCAATTGGATAATGAGCCATTCCATCGATGTTATGAGCGTTTCAATGAGTTAACTACTTCATGCCCCCATCATGGATTTGATACAGCCCAAATCATTTCCTTCCTCTATAATGGGTTGAACCTTAACTCCAAGCAACTCATTGAAACCATGGGTAGTGGTCCGTTTATCTAACTAGATTGCCACGATGCTGAGCTTCACCTGAGGTATGTCGCCGAGACTACCCTATCTTGGGATATTTCTGATCCTAATGCTCAGAATCGAAACCGTCAAGCGACCACTACTCCATCGGCGTCCGGCCTACACCATGTAGATAAGACCTCTATGTCGGACTGTCGATTGGACTCCCTTGAGAAAGGATTTCGAGATTTATGCGAGGTAGTTGGATCTATAAAGAATCCCGTTGAAAAGGTGTGTGCAATTTGTGAGGCGGGACATTCAACTGAGGAATGCCCGACGATACCCGCCTGCAAAGTAATGTTGCAGGAGCAAGTTAGTGGTATAGGAGGCTTTAAGGGTAATTTCGGTGCCCCGCACGGGAATTGATACAACCCTTCGTGGAAAAATCATCCCAGATTTAGCTACGGGCTACAACATGCTGCAATGAACCCTTGTTCGCATGTTGCCCCTCCTCCTCCACAACAATTTCAACAAGCTCCACACATGCAAAGTCATGTGCAAGCACCGCCACCCCATGGAAATTATATCCCACCACAACGGAGAACTCTCGAGGATACGATGAATCAATTCATCACTAGCCAGACCGCAACCAATGCCAAATATGATCGTCTAATTGGCGACATAAATGCAAATCTGTCCAAAATTCAATCCTCGTTGAGCGTTCAAGAAAAGGGCAAGTTTCCTGCCCAGGGCCAAAGACCTCCCCAAGGTCAAACTAGTGTTAGCTCCACTTCTACTGATCATCAGGAGAAATGTCAAGCTGTAACCACTCTTCGTAGTGGGAGAGTCGTTGATTTATCACCTCCCCCACACGACACAACCAAAGATAAGGTGATTTCGCTCGGCACGAAAGAGGCCGAAGATGTCACCTCAAATGAGAGTGATAAAGATGACACTAGTGAGCCCGAGGTAGTTGTGAAACCACCCTCCGCAGCACCGTTTCCTCAAAGGTTGATTCCTTCCCAGAAAGGAAACTCACGTGATGACGTGCTAGAAATACTAAAGCAGGTAAAGCTGAATTTACCATTCCTCGATGCCATCAAAAAAATTCCAGCTTATGAAAAAGTCATCAAAGATTTGTTGATGGTAAAAAGGAAGATGAAAGTAAAGAAGAATGTCTTCCTAGCACAGAACGTGAGCTCCATCCTACTCAATGAGCTCCCTCCTAAATTCAAAGATCCCGGTGCACCCACCATTTCCTGCATCATTGGAGAGAACAAAATTGAAAAAGCCTTACTAGACTTGGGAGTAAGTGTCAATATCCTCCCTTACTCCATCTATAGGCAACTTGATTTGGGCGACCTCAAGCCCACAAGAATCACTCTCCAACTAGCGGATCGAACTGTGAAGGTCCCACGAGGTGTAGTAGAGGACGTGATCGTTCAAGTTGACACTTTCTACTTCCCGGTAGACTTTGTCATTTGGGACACGGAGCCCTCCTTAATCTCGACCAATCATGTTCCCATCATTCTCGGACGCCCATTCTTAGCGACAGCTAACGCTATTATCAACACAAGGAATGGACGAATGCAGCTCACTTTTGGGAATATGACATTGGAGACCAACATCTTCAATATTACCCAACATACGGGAGAGGAAGATGATATTCACGCGGTGAGTCTCATAGATGAGATAGTAGAGGAGTACATTGAGGAGAATTGCTGTGGCGATGCCTTAGGATCCTATCTGGTTTCGAGCAATGAGAGTGAGGGGATGTATACTGAGTATGAGAGGGAGATTGAGGAATTAAGAGAGTTACTCGATGAGAGAGCGTCGGACGAGGACGCGAGAGATGTGAATTGGGTTTCTAGATTCGAGGAGTTACCACCACGGGATACACGCATTGTTCCCTCTGACGAGAAGTTTCCAACTCTTGAATTAAAGAATCTCCCCTCCCATATCAAATATGCATACTTAGGAGAGGATGATACATTTCCTGTTGTTATCTCCTCTAGCCTAGACGACGAGCAGGAGGGTAAGTTGTTAAAAATTTTGAGGAAGCACCTAAGTGCTTTTGGTTGGTGTATAGCTGATTTGAAGGGGATAAGTCCTCTGATTTGCACCCACAAGATTCACCTCGAAGAGGATGTCAAACCCTCTAGAGAAATGCAAAGAAGACTGAACCCCAACATGAAAGAAGTTGTGAGAACCGAGATCATTAAACTATTAGATGCCGGGATTATCTACCCAATCTCGGATAGCAAATGGGTGAGTCCTATTCAAGTCATCCCGAAGAAGTCGGGTATGACTGTGATTGAGAATGCTAAGGGAGAGCTTATTCCCTAACGCACCACCACCGGTTGGCGTGTTTGCATTGATTACCGGAAACTCAATGCGGGAACAAGAAAAGATCGTTTCCCCTTGCCATTCATTGATCAAATGCTTGAGAGAGTTGCGGGCCACTCATATTATTGCTTCCTTGATGGTTATTCCGGATATAACCAGATTGAGGTAGATGTACTTGACCAAGAGAAGACGACGTTCACTTGTCCTTTTGGTACGTTTGCCTACAAACGTATGCCATTCGACTTGTGTAATGCACCCGCGACTTTTCAACGGTGCATGTTGAGCTTATTTAGTGACATGATCGAAAGAGGACTCGAGGTGTTCATGGACGATTTCAGCATTTTTGGCACCTCTTTCGATCTTTGTCTAGAAAAATTGGAACAAGTACTTGCTAGGTGCGTGGAGAAGAACTTAGTGCTGAATTGGGAGAAGTGCCATTTCATGGTCACTGAAGGAATAGTTCTTGGGCACATAGTATCATCTAAAGGCATAGAGGTTGATAGGGCTAAGATAGATGTCATAGCTGAACTTCCCCCACCGAGATCGCTTAAAGACGTGCGCTCATTCTTGGGTCACGTCGGGTTTTATCACAGGTTAATTAAGGATTTTAGTGCTATCGCTAGACCCTTAAGCAACCTTCTCATGAAGGACAACCCGTTTGAGTGGACCGAGGCATGCCAAAGCTCCTTTGACAAATTAAAGAACATGCTCATGTCCGCTCCCATCATGCAAGTTCCGGATTGGTCTTTACCATTCGAACTCATGTGTGATGCAAGCGATTACGCGATTGGGGCCGTTTTGGGCCAACGTCAAGATAAACAAGCTCATGTCATCTACTACGCTAGCCGGACCCTTACCGGACCTCAACTCTACTACTCTACCACGGAGAAGGAGTTGCTAGCAGTAGTCTTTGCCCTTGATAAGTTCAGATCGTATCTCATTGGTTCTCCTATAATTATCTTCACCTACCACGCGGCTTTAAAGTATCTACTTGCGAAGAAAGACGCCAAGCCGCGCCTCATAAGGTGGATCCTACTCCTACAAGAGTTCAATCTCTCTATCAAGGATAAGAAAGGAGTAGAAAACGTCGTTGCCGACCATTTGTCTCGGCTTTCGTCCGACGTACCTAGTGATCCCATACCCATAGACGAGTATTTTCCGGATGAGCAACTCTTTGCTACTTCTTCATATCCCTGGCTTGCGGACATAGTGAACTATCTTGTCACGGGAGCCGTCCCTCCCGATTGGACATGGCAAAATAAGAAGAGGTTTCTTACTTGGTCGCGCATGTTCTTCTACGATGATCCCTTACTCTTTAAATACTGCGCCGACCAAATCATCCGACGATGTGTACCAGATGACGAGATTCCAAAGGTCATCCAGTTTTGTCATTCGGAAGCATGTGGAGGCCACTTTTCAGCGAAAAAGACGGCTGCTAAAATTCTGCAATGCGGCCTCTATTGTCCCACAATCTTCCGGGATGCAAATGACGCTTGCAAGTCATGCAATAGGTGCCAACGGATGGGAGCCATCTCTCACCGCGACATGATGCCCCTTACCCCCATACTCATTATTGAGATATTCGATTGTTGGGGTATTGACTTCATGGGTCCCTTCCCCCCATCCTTTGGTTTCCTATACATCCTAGTCGCGGTAGACTACGTTTCTAAATGGGTAGAAGCTATAGCTACTAAGACTAATGACAGTAAGGTGGTGATAAAGTTCCTACAGGAACACATACTTTCTCGCTTCGGCGCACCGAAAGCAATAATTAGCGACAATGGCACGCACTTTCGCAATAGACCATTTGAGAAGCTCATGAGAAAGTATGGCATCGTCCACAAGGTTGGAATGACGTATCACCCACAAACAAATGGTCAGGCCGAACTAGCGAATCGTGACATCAAGAACATTCTCGAGAAGACCGTCAATCCTAACCGGAAAGATTGGTCAATTAGACTGAACGATTCGCTATGGGCCTATCGCACCGCATACAAAAATCAGCTTGTCATGTCCCCTTTCCGCTTCGTGTATGGAAATCCTTGCCATCTCCCCGTGGAGTTAGAACACAAAGTGTATTGGGCAATTAAGGAGCTCAATTATGCCATGGATAAAGCTGGTGAATCTCGCAAGCTTCAAATAAATGAGTTAGAGGAGATACGCAATGATGCGTATGAGAATGCCAAAATTTCCAAAGAAAGGATGAAACTCGCTCACGATAGCATCATCCGATGCAAAGAGTTTATTCTCGGGCAAAAAGTTCTTCTCTACAACTCTCGGCTTCATCTCTTTCCAGGCAAATTGCGGTCGTGATGGTCTGGCCCGTTTGTTGTCAAGAATGTTTTCCCCCACGGAGCTCTCGAATTAGAAGATTTAAAAGGGGGAACTACATTCAAAGTAAATGGACAACGCCTAAAGCCATATCTTGAGGTGTGCGAAGAGGAAGTCGACACCGTTTGGTTGTCAGACCCCGTTTACGGGGTAGAGTGAACTGTTTCCGTTAGGTCGTCGCACCCCCGACGCGTATGGGGTGAAAGTCATGTGTGTCGTGTGTGTTAGTGAGTGTCGTTAGGATTTTGGTACATTCAGGGTTAGCATGTGCAGGTTCGGGATTTTGAACAATTCGGGTGACCGGTGATGTTGAGAGGTCCTTAGTCTATAGTTGGAGAGGAGCGCGTTTTAAGAGTACTATATTTCGAGGAAGAGAGGTTGAAATCCAGCTTCGGGGAAATTCCAGCCTGAATTCCCCACCCGGATCGGTTCCTTTAATTTAAGGCTGGATCGGTCCGCCCCGAATGGGTTCCTTTAATTTTAAGATGGACCGGTCCGCCTGTCGAATTTTTGAAAAATAAAAAGACCCGGACCGGTCCGCCTTCTGCAGATTCGTTGAATCTCTTCTTCCCATGCACCCCCCTTCTCCCCAATAGCCACCCTTCCCCCCCATTTCGGTTTCCCACACCCCCATACATCCCTTTCCCTCCAAAACCCTTTTCCCTCCACATCCATTTCCCTCCAACTCCCCCCCCCCTCCACTATAAATACAACCCTACCCCTCCTCTTCTCTTCCCACCTCAATCACAACTCCTATCCTCTCCCTCTCCAGATTTTTGTGAGTCTATCCTCTCTATCTCCATGGCCCCCCGTGCTGCTCCCACCAAATACGCATCCACCGACCTCCTACACTCCGGGAGCAACGAGTTCCTCTCCCGCCAAGAGGAGCGATGGTGCACCGCCTTCTTTGGGTCAAACTGCAAACTCCATATGGAGCGCGCGATCCAATGGAACGCGCTGCCCAATTCTGTCACGGCCCTATTCATGGCCCGGGGGTGGTGTCGTTTCCTTAACGAACCCCATGACGCCGTGTGGGCTTCCGAAGTCCGCCTATTCTATGGCACACTCATGCGGACGGACCAATTTGAGGCCCAAGCTTACGTCGATGGGATGGTCGTTCCCTTCTCCTTAGCCATCCTCACGGCCAAATTGGCCACCTTTGGCGTTACGGACCTCCAAGACTACACCTATCCACGGAACATTCCTCCGGTCGCTAAGAACGTCATCATGGAGCGCATTACTCCAAACGTGGCTTGGACAGGCCAAACCGTCGCGGTTGGACGACTCAATGAAACGACGCGCCTCACTTTCCAAATCGTATGCGCCAACATCCTTCAAACGTCCAACGATTCCGCCATGAGGCCTCGGCAGGCCACCTTAACCTACCATCTCTTCGATCCTCAAACCACCATCCATTTGGACCGCACATTGTACGCCGACATCATCGCCGCTTCTTTGGATGAGAAGGGCACCGCCCCTTTGCCCTATGCCCGTCTGATCACGTTTATCCTCCTAGACGCCGGCATTGAGGCCCCTGTCGACCGCACCCGGATTCCCGGTCCCTTTGGACAAGGCACTCGCACTAAGAGTGCCAAACAGCTCGCCATAATCCGGGCACGGCGAGGTCATGATAGCGAGGAAGAGGCATCCTCGGAAGAGTCGGCGGACGAGGAGGCCGCCGAAGCGGACGTTGAGATGGGTGACGTCGCCGACGACGACGAGTCGGCAGACGAAGAGGACGACCCGGACATTGAGTGGGCGGGTACTGATATTTCGACCCGGTTGTCCACCCTTGAGACCCGATTCGAGAACTTTGAGAACAAGTTCGACACTTTGTGATCGACTACCAACGAGATCAGAATCGGGCGGCTCGAAGGGAAGCGGATATCTACCGACGCCTAGGGGATCCTTATGAACCACTCCCATCACATTTTCATGACCCCTATGGCCCCGACGCGCCCAGCTCCTCCCATTTCCCTCCCCCGTGATATTTTGGTTGCTTAGGACTATTTTTATGTATTTCTTCTCACATCCTACATATGCTGTATTCCTGTTTGTACCACAGTCCTATGATATATAAAGTTGCATTTTTCTATATTTGTTTGTTTTAATTATTGCACTTATTATTTTGCCTTATTTAGATTTTAGTTCTTTTTGCTTGAGGACAATGCAAAAGTCTAAGTTAGGGGGGGGGTCACAAGTGCATATTTCTAAAACTTCACAAATTCTTCAAAAATGCCCAAAATTTCCAAAAAAAAAACTCATAAAATTTTGAAAAATCCAAAAATATTTTTGTTCAAAATAAATACAAAATTGGAATTCAGATTTTTCAAAAATATCATTAAAAGTCAAATTGGAGTCTCAAAGTGTAAAAAGTCAACATACACAAAGCCGAAATTGACCAAAGATGGAAATTGTACGAAAATTGACGACTTACCGAATAAATGTGGAGATTAAAAAACCCGGTGAGATTCGAGCCTATCACGTTTTGCGAGATTTTAAATCAATTCGAGTTAATTGTTAACTCAAAGTTCTTTTTAGCTCTTATTAAGTTGTCAAGGATCTCAACCCTTTCATTTTGATCGGTTTTGAAAAATGTGTGCAATATTGCCTTGAAAAACGTGTCAAATTAGTCTCTAAACTTAAATTCATCTCGAAACGCATATGGGAATGCAATTGGTATTTTGGACAACGAAGTAGGCCCTATTTTGTCACCCAAAAATATTGGCCAGAAAAAGTAGCGAAAAATTACCCTTTGCAACCCAAATTGAGCCGAATAATTTTCCCTTTCGTTTGACAACCCAAAAAAATCCAAAATAGCCCGGAATTGTGAAAAAATGAAAAAAATTCAGAATTTATGTCCGAAAAGTGCAACAAAAAGGGGCAAGAAAAAAAATAGAAGAATGCTCAACAAATAATAGAAAAAGATGAGCAATAGCCTGGAAAATGCACAAATGGACATCACGAATGGTTTTTCCAATTCCAACGTTCCTTACCTCCTTCATTTTACCCAATGCAACCTTCAACCCGAAAAAGTCCTAACCGAGTCCAAATTGTAAAAATTGAGTACTACGTGGAGAGCTAATACACCAAAAGATAATATAAGAGGTTAAATGCGCGAAATAGAGGCGATGTTCCCGTTTTTAAAATCGTAATCCGTTGATGAGATCCTTTCACTCTAAAAATTTCCGTCTTTCTAATTGCATGCGTGAATTTGCTTCCATTACATTTACTCTTTATATCACGCAAGCCTAGAGAATAGCCATAATCCGAGAGATTCGTTTGTGAGTGCATTCCGTGAGAAATTGAAATCAAAATGAATTTTCGGATAAGTAACGTAATGATCAATCGATGGAAATTGGCGGTTATATTTCTGGCTTCGCACACACGAACTACAGTTTGAGACTTGTAAACATGACTTAATGATGACTATTTTCTGGAAAAGTTTGAATTATACAATTTTTGGTTATTTTGAAGTTCTTTGAGTCGAATTTTGGGGGTATATTCTCTGCAAACCCTCACGAGACACAACTCGTCCCACTAGGGTAACCTAGGGGTTTAAAGGCTTGTTGCATACGCTAAATGCAATCGCGTGCCCGCGAAAGAGGTATTTTATCCAAATAAAATGTTTTTCAAGAGTTGAACCTTGCTAGAATTCTTTTACATTGTTCGGGACGCGCAAAGTTCTAAGTTAGGGGGGTTTGATTAGGCATAAATTCATCCCAATTTATCCCCTAATTTCGGTACTTTAATCACCTCGAACAACGTAATTGGATTGACTTTATCTCATAATCTTGCTATTGACTTATCCTAACAAGTACACCGAGTTTCTGGAATTTCGTTATGATTTTACAGGTATCTAATGTCAAGAAATGGAAGAAGGAAACCGGAAGAATTGAAAGTCAACAAGAAAAGTCAAAAGGGCAAAAGAGTCATTTCTACCCAGAATCCGGATGAGGTACCTAAAGAGAAGTTGAGGGTATCATCCTCACAAACACCTCAAAAGAAACGGCACCTCAATCGGATACCCGGAGCAAAAGATATGGACAGTCAAAGTTTGAGAGAAAAGTCAAATAGGCAGATCGGTCCGCCATCAACCCGGACCGGTCCGCCCTGCAAACTCCAGAGGAATGCGAACCGAAGGCAAACCGAAGAGCACAAAAAATAAAAGAACCGATCCGCCCCGGACTGGTCCGCCTGGATAATAAAAGAACCGATCCGCTTTAGATGCAGATCGATCCGCCTAAGGGCCGGACCGGTCCGCCCATCGAGATATTGTTTCTGATTCTCCTCTAAAGACTCCGACTTATACTCAACCTCTTGGAATTTCATGTAGGGTATAAAAACCCGAATTATTTTCGTTGTAAAGGAGGCTAGAAGGTGGGGAGTTAATTTTAATTTCTCATTTTCTTCCACAAACCCTAGCTGTAGATACAATTTCCAGTTTTATTCAAGGATTGAAGGTTTATTCAAAGTTTGTGTGATCATCAAGTTTATTCATTGCTGCAATTGTTCTTTGGGTAATTTTAGTAAGTTTTTTCTTCTTTTTGATTCTATTCTACAGTATTCCATCAATTGTCTCTAGATTAATCATGAATACTTGCATGTTTAACACTGTTTTCAACATTTTCGGTATGTTCGGCTAGATTTCTAAGGTCGGGTTACATGAACCCAACCTGATGTAGTCATTGCACGTATAAAGTTAATCCTCTAAATTTAGTAATTAATTTTGAGCGTATTGCGTAGGGACACAACAATTGTAGGTCTAAATATCTCGTTTGCCCCTGGGTAACCGGGATGATTGAGAATACAATTCGAGTGTCGTTATCGTGATACTGATTTACTCGTCCTTTGATTAAGTATGACGCGGGCTTGAACCTCGTATACGTAATTCTTGGGACTACCAAATTCCTGGTCAAATTAATTAGATAAATTTACGATTAATATTATACTGCAATACACTAGGGTTGGGGGATTGTATTCCCGTCCTATTTTTCCATCATCTCATTTAAAAGTTCAATTCAATCCTTCATTCTTAATCTAGGTCTTTTAGTTAGCTGCATTTTTCACCATACTTTCATAATTGCATTTAGTGTAATCGAATCCCAAAAACAAAATCAATCTTTTCTTTTCTTTTTGAGTCATCGTTAGGATTCCTCAATCTTATCTCGTCGTCACAACTTTCGTTGTCCTTTTTCCCTGAGGATCGATACCCGACTTGTCGGATTATTACTTGAACGATAGGCTTGCACTTGAGCCTAGAGAGAACACACTTTAGAGACACATTCTGAGTCGTGTCAAGTTTTTGGCGCCGTTGCCGGGGAAATAGGTAGACTTAGGATTATATCAAGTTAATCCAAAGCTTTGACCAAAAATTCAAAAAAAAAATATATATAAAAAGCACAAAAAGATTCACCACCATCTCTCACAAACTTAATGCAAAATTCTGAAACCACTCCCACACCCCATAATACTCCAACCAGCATTCACGAAAATCCACTTGTTGAGTATAATCCTGATAGTCCCCACACTCCACAAGCCCCACAGTTCTGGATCCCACCTCCCACCTCCTTTGTAGCAACCAAATCCATCTTGGAACGAGTTACAATCCAGATTTCTCAAGAAGTTCTTTCCACCACATCGAACAATCTCCATAAAGGCTCAGATTCAATCGTTCAGGCAATTGGATAATGAGCCATTCCATCGATGTTATGAGCGTTTCAATGAGTTAAATGCTTCATGCCCCCATCATGGATTTGATACAGCCCAAATCATTTCCTTCCTCTATAATGGGTTGAACCTTAACTCCAAGCAACTCATTGAAACCATGGGTAGTGGTCCGTTTATCGAACTAGATTGCCACGATGCTGAGCTTCACCTGAGGTATGTCGCCGAGACTACCCAATCTTGGGATATTTCTGATCCTAATGCTCAGAATCGAAACCGTCAAGCGACCACCACTCCATCGGTGTCCTAGCCGAATCAATTTTATTTTTTTGACCAAGAGACGAATCAATTTGCTTCCTAGCCGAATCGATTCAGAAAGGATGCAGAGTTACTGTTCATCGTCTTCTCCAACTTTTCTCTTTAATCCAACACCCAAACCTCCATTAATACACCTCCCATATTTTTATCTTCTTCTCCATAATTATCCAACCAAAACCAACAATATATTCACATATTAAAAGGTTTATAATAATCCTACAACTAATAAACAATTTCAATTAATTCCCAAGTTTCTCAAATCGAATACTATCCGAGTTTTATGCTTTCAAATTTCCTAAACAAACGTTTTGATTCACGAAAACCCAACCCAAAAATCTTTATTGTTTATTAACACTAACTATAATAGGAGATAAACACTCAAAAGAATAAAGAAAGGAAACACTTGCCTCATGGATAAAACCCGACGACCTTGAGTCGAATCCCCCGGAGTTTTGCTTGGAATCCCCTTTCTTCTTCCTCTTTTCCTTACTTTCTTCTCTTCTTTATTTTCTCTCTTTTATTTATTTATGTTTCTATCTCTCTCTCTCGTGCATTCATAAGAGAGAATAAGGATTTATCCCTTATAAACCCAAAAATGACTCGTCTACTCAATTGTGAGCCCTTACTAGTCCCAAAAGTCCCCGGAACCTAAATGCTACCCCCGGATACTCTATTCTGACTATTTTGCCCATTCCGAAACCAACCGTTCTCTCGAAATCTCCATACAACTCCCTTAACTAAAATTCACTAATTACCCCAACACATCTCAATACGCATATTTTCTAAATAAAATATTATCCTTTGTTGCTTTACCCAACTGCGACATATAATTAAAATAATCCAACTCACTTACTTATTCCAGTAAGAAAATCTAATCCATGTAAATATTAATCCGACACCAAGAAACTAATATTTACTATTCACCTTAAATTCTATATTTATTCAATTACACTCATAAATTCCAAAATTTATTGTTCACAGAAATTCCTTAAATTTTTCTATTTCACCCACTTATGTGATTTAAATATCTATAAAAGTACGGGGTATTACATTCCCCCCCTACAACGGAATTTTGTCCTTGAAATTCGGATACGACCGGTATTACCAACCTAGGATTGTTAATCGCACTTCATCCCGGACACACAAGTCGAAAGGTACTAACCCAAATGGTAACCTACCATATTATTGTTCTTGAACCCACCTATCTCAAGGATTATATTCTAATGTACCAGCTTAACAACAAGCTTAACCAAACCTCTATATGCTAACACATTACCTCGGTCATAAGGTTAACTCTAACAATGAAACGTCGCACCTAGTTCTTCTATAATTGCATATAAAGAAAACGAGCCTATAATCGCCGCTCTAATGTATTGATCCCACCCAAGAACCATGATTGTAAGCGTCTGGTCATCTACAATAGGACATTGAATTTCCATCAAAAAGGAAACTTCACTAGCGCTTGACTATTTCCGTCAGTCTTCTCACTTATCTTAGGTTTACTAACTCTTGTTGCCCATACATAATTGGGTTACCGCGTGCCTCCTACGATGTTCAATCGAACCCATAACTGCTCCAAAGAATATTCTCCATCTTTATATACTACGACCCTTCTATTTTTGACAATATATATAACCAACCACCAAAATTCCCATACACCTTTTAACCCATGCCTCTCTGAACAACCATTGTAAACATCCCATACGTAACACTCTCTATAAAAATGGTCCTCATTTCCTTAACCTGGTACTAACACTTGGGTATTCCTAACTCGAATAATTCTAAATTCCATTCTTCCTATATCAGCTCCACTTACCCTACTGGCCTTATCTTTATGTAGTCCTAAGATCGGTGTGTTTTCCTACACCCGTTAAATGAGTATTATCCTAACTATATCCCTAGTGCATAAGACCTCTCTCAACTTTTGACATTTGTCGGTTTTATGCATGGGACGTCTCGCAAAGCGAAATCCAAACAAGTAACCCTCCTGCTACACTACTTCCTCACATCATCGGTCATCGAGATATAACGGCCTAAGGCACACCATCGGGACATTTTAAGTCCTACCTCATTAACCTAATAACGTACTTCTACCACTATGTCCTCCCATCTTGGTGAAATGGAAAGTCTAACTAATCGGGGAGCCTACTCTCTACAAAAGTGTTATGAACATCATACCCAAAACCTATTTCCTCTAAATTTTTGTTTTTTTCAAGGCCTGACTATAAGTCTCAACCCGATTTCCTTCACCTTGCCCCACCCACATAGGTGCGATAAGAGAAACATTTCTAGTGCTTTTCTACAACACATCTACTTCCATTATCCTTTAATCGTCGCATGAACCTCATCTAATCTATCATCAAAACAACCATGAAAGTATACAATAACATTTATCCACTCCCAACGTCGTTAAGGTTCATGCGTGGAGTGTCTCGCAAAGTGAAATCCAAATAAGGAACTCCTCCAATACAATACAACTTAACTTTATCGATTGTGGAGGTATGTCAACGTAAAACATGTAAAATCATAAATCCTTCATACCTTAGATCATAGCTATAAGGTCCCCATGCACTAAATTCATGTTAGTAAAACATCTACTCACCAAAGTTCCATTTAGACATATAATAAAGGTGAGCTCAACCTTTATCTAGCTGGGATATCCCAAAAACAACCTGTTCCACCCTGGAACCGCGGATACTACAGTCTTGCAATCATTAGCCTGCTATCGCTCCGATTAGTTAAAAATATATTATACTTGGAATAATACTATACTTGTATAACACATACAAAATGAGAAGTGCAAACTAAATATAAGAACAAAATACCAAAACCCATTTTCATAACGAGTAAAGAAAATATAATCCTGTTACTTAAAAAAATATATAGATATACCCTATATAATGTTACCAGTACTACAGTAAACTCAAATCACACACGAATCGAGGGCTAACAAAATATTGTGACTCAATCTTACCACATAAAATGTACCACCTTCAATCGAGGTGAAAGTAATAATAATTTCGACAATCTCCCTAACTGCTCCAATTGGTTCCCGGACATAGTACACTTTTCGTAACCAAACCAAAACTTCTTTAATCTATGCCCCATATCGGCACCCTATTCTTGTCCTTTAACTCACACCGGGCAAGATCAAAGCGTGTGGTTCTACATTCCACATCATCATATTGCCCCATCTTTGTCCTCCTTGACCACATTAAGGTCATCATTATCTTGTACTCTATAGCCTTGATCCTAAAAATCACCCTCGTAGTTCCCTTAACTCCTTCGACTAAAAGGAAACATGCTACCAGCCTCAACTGTCTTATTTTAATGAATCCCCGGGTGGATGTCCACCTGTGGGGTTTCACAAACACAAATTCACTTTCTAGTATCCCTATGATTTAACTGAAGGACTCTTTCTTCATCGTACCTACCTTACTTTAGTACAAGGTTCACTTATCCATATCACTCTTTATTCACTGTCTCCCTCTGACCGATCCTCGTGTGAATAATTTGGAAGCTACATTCTCTTCATTCCTAATAAGTCTAATGAACTTGCGGTTAAAACCATCTGTAAGATCCCTTTATGAGCAAAATATCCTGCTCCCCAAGCATGGTGACTATCGTTCTCACCATTTCAACATTGCTCCAACGAGTGAAAAAAAATTCTTCAAATTTTCACATTTGGGCCTTTTCATACCATGCTCTAAGCTAAAGCTTCTGAGGCTCCTACTTCCGTTGTATAACACTAAACTGCCTCCGCATAACTTAACTTCAGTGTATGGTCTTTATCAAAGACCCTTTTAAACTTTTTCCCAAGTTACTTCACTAGGTAAATCAAGTTTAGCACCACTATCTACTATAGCGGTACCTGGATAGTTATAACTACTATACTTTAGTAGTCATTGCAGCAGTCCCTGGTAATGTCACAAGGGGATTGACCTGTATTGCAGTCCTCATCCTCGACTTCAACAAACAGCTCCAATGCAGCCACACCTTCTGCTGCCCTCATAACGTCCTTCCTTGGTCGCACTTCCTCTATCAGCACACGAATCTCTAATGAGGGCGCAAAATATTTACTATAATCTTACATAATAGCAGGGGAACGAATTCTCACATTAGAAATCAAAAATCCTAATTATAAGGGTCTTATAAAATAGAAATCAACGCTGAAAGCATAGTACGTCCACACAGATTCCTAAGTACACTAGAACCTGATGCTCTGATACCATCTATGACACCACGCCTAATAAAATACCGGGTGATCAATCCTATACCAAATTAAAATAGGAGTCTCATATGGTTCATTCTTAGCATCACTGTCGAAAACCAATTTAATTACTAATAACTTACTAGGTTGGCGTCAAACTTTTATGTACCTAATATTTTTAATAAAGCCAACCAAGTAAAATAATCACAACAGTTTATATACAACAACTGATACGAAATAAAATAACTGAACTCTCGGTGGAATACAATACAACCAAATCGAATACGCGTATCAAAATGCGGTAAAAGAATAAATGAATGCAACTGGGCTATCGACCCATATACTACCACAAAGCATCCTATCTAGATCACAAGGATAGAAGCATCTAAAATAAACCTGCTTCCATCCACAGCTGCTGCAGCAAATGTCTAACTCGAAAGAATCAACATCCAGGCGTCCTTATGTCTAGACACCTAATATATATACATATATAGCAATAGAGGGGAAAATAGAGAAACGGGTCATAGCCCGAGTTTTGAAAATATCTAGCAAGTGCATAAATGCCATATTTTAAAATATGAAATATCTCATATTTAAACTGGTATCACACTCTTATGAGATACACCTCACCACTCTTCTAGTAGTGCACCCCTATCGCAGACATTTTAAGCCATATAGTTAAGCTACCCTGCCTAACTAATCTATATCATCTATCCTCTATGTTCTCATAACTATGACCTACCCTGCGTGATATAATATACATTATACCGTAAACCATCATTTAAGCTCTATTTGATATTATCCTCGATTAGATATATATATACAATCCTCATTTATATATATATATATATATATATATATATATATATATATATATATATCATTCGTATTCCAAAACTCTCATTAGTTTAAAATACCATTTACTTTAGTATATAAAATATTGTATATATACAGTTCTCGCTTTAATATATATATAAAAATTTAAATTCGGATAAAATCTCCCAGATTGAGAATAAAACCTTATTCATTTTACTCTTTTCACAAGTTACACCTATATGAGATCTCGTCTTCATATACAAGCAATATAGTATGCACAACAGGTATAATTATACCTTTTACGATCATAAGTATAATAACCACCCCACCAAGATATAACTCGAGGATGTAGACTCAAGTGCCCATCCACATTCGGGTTTGTGCAATAAACCACGGTGCCAAGCGAGACTCACTCATGATCATGGTAGAAAAGTAAATGGTGGAGGCTGTCATATTCCCTCCTGAATGTGGGGTAAAAAATATCGAACGCGTATGCGGGATGATATGACCTGGAAGTATACTCACCCTGCTCCTCGAGCCATGGGATTCACCCACATTGCGCAACCTCCCAGGATGGCACTTGAGAAAATATATAATCTGGTTGTCCATTCCTATGCCCGGGCAAGCCTGTGGAACCAGCCTCAAAAATACAAATATACCAATCAAATATAGATATATTTATTTTCGTATCATACAGATATATAGTAACAACTCCCATATATACAATATATATATCCCTTCTCAATTGCGTCATCTACGAGTTCTAATATCACATCTACAATCCCCTACAATAATTTCCAAGTTATACCTTAACTCCCCATGACTTGAGGGAAGAAAACTAGCAAATTCAGCAAAGGAGAATCCATTCGCCCCTAATGCGAATCAATTTGGGATTGTGAATCGATTCAGCCTCAATATGAATCGATTCGGAAAGTGTTATGCAAGTAGGTCCTCAAAGGTGAATTGATTTGGTCTCAACCCCAATTGATTCGGCCTGAGACATCCTTATAGGTACCCTTATGCTAATCGATTCGGTCTAGATCCGAATCGATTGGCCCTGTTCGGATATCACTGTTTGGACGATTTCATCTCCTCCAAAATAACAAAATATCAACCCAACCTCCATTTTATGGTTTTTAACCTCAACCAACATCACAATAATCATCCTAACACTGATTTCGTACTGACACATGAATTCATTTATGGTATTAAACCATCTCTCTTATTCGAACATTAAAACCATTAAAACCCTATTTTATCATTTCCTCCCATTTCTCACCACTTCTACACACCATTAACACGGGTTTAACACTATAAGTCATCAAGAGTTAACAATACATCAATTGTTTTCTCCTAATGTCAGGTTTGATTTTCGACTAACGATTTTGATCTCGGAGACCCTTTCATAGAAAAATTATTAATAATTAAAAAAACAAAAAAATATGTGGTAGGCACCCACGCGACCGTATCAAAAATATCTGCACAATTTAGTTTTTGACCATGAGAAGAATTGATCCGTTTTCTAGCCGAATCGATCCAGAAAGGACTCTGAGTTACTTTTCATCGTCTTCTCCAATTTTTCTCTTTAATCCAACACTCAAACCTCCGTTAATACACCTCCAAGATTTTTATATTCTCTTCCATCATCATCCAACCTTAACCAATAATATATTCACATATAAAAAGGGTTCTAATCATCCTAGAACCAATAACCAATAATGAATTTCAATTAATTCCTAAGTTTCTCAAATCGAATACTATTGGAGTTTTATCCTTTCAAATTTCCTAAACACCCGTTTTGATTCACAAAAACCCAACCCAAAAATATTTATAGTTTATTAACACCAACTATAATACAAGATAAACACTCAAAAGAATAAATCAAGTAAACACTTGCCTCGTGGAAAAAATCCGACGATCTCGAGTCGAATCCCGTGGAGTTTGGCCCGGAATCCCCATTCTTCTTCCTCTTTTCCTTCCTTTCTTCTCTTATTTATTTTCTCTATTTTCTTTATTTCACATGCTCTCTCTCTCATGCCTTTATAAAAGAGAATAAGGTTTTATCCCTTATAAACCCAAAAATGGCTCGTTTACTCAATTATGAGCCCCTACTAGTCCCCGAAACCGAAACGCTACCCCCGGATACTCTATTCTAAATATCTTGTCCATTCCGAAACCAACCATGCTCTCGAAATCTCCATATGTGTCACTTAAATAAAATTCACTAATTAACCCAACACATCTCAATATGCGTGTTTTTTAAATAAAATATTATCATTTGTCACTTTACCCAATTGCGACATATAATTAAAATAATCCAACTCATTTACATAGTCCTGTAAGAAAATATAATCCATGTAAATATTAATCCGACACCAGCAAACTAATATTTACTATTCACCTTAAATTCTATATTTAGTCAATTACACTCATAAAGTCCCAAATTTATTATTCACAGAAACTCCTCAAATTTCCAAATTACACCCACTTATGTAATTTAAATATCTATAAAACTATGGGGTATTACAAGAAGCCTGTCTGTACCATAGTTTCAACCATCAATAACATTTCTTAGCCTACCACTTCATGGGAACCTGAAAGCCTCTTCAATCCAGACCAAAAAGAATACATCGAGATTCACGCTTCCCTCTCCAAAGTTTACCAACCCTTTTTGAGCCGAAATCTTATCACCCCATTATACCCTCATTAATTACAAAACACACTTTCTAAAAACATCAAACGAGATGCCTATTATGATTTCCATCAAAATACTGACCATACCACTGATCAATGCTTCCATCTCCGAAATATAATCTGTAAGGACAAAAATTTCCAATTGAGTCTTATGTTGTGTTGGCTCAGTTCTAGACCAAAACATTTGAGTCATAGGATAGTGTTCATGAGTATCCTCTAAGCCTATGATAAATTAGGGTTAAAGACGTATCGACCTAGTTCAACGCGAAGACATCATCCTTGCTAAGTTTCAAGTGCCTCATGTTGTGTCCTAAACAATCAATTATATTTCAAGTCTCCAATAAGGTATGAATGCTATATATATATATATATATATATATATATATATATATATATATATATATATATTTAGACACTTGGAATAATTTTTAATTGGTTATATTTTATTAAATGTTTTAAATACTTTTAACGACTTTAGTTTATTTAGACAATATTATTTGAGAACTTTACATAAAAAGTTTTGGGCTAAAAACGAAGTTTAATATTTTATTATAACAACCCTCACTTTTGAGAGCCTATTTTATATTTATTTACTATTTGTAGTAATTAATTATAAAATGATGGATGTTGAGTAAATATTAATTTAATATGAAAAAGGTTAATATTTACTGAAATGTTGTATGATTACCTGATGAGTAGGTAAAAATATCCATGTGGTGATTTTTTGGGTCATAAGAATTAAGATGACATTTTGGTTTAATGAGAAATCGGATCTTTAAATGAGTTATAAAATTTCCAAATGATAATTTGGAGGGTGTAGTTAGTCCCGGTAGGTGTGAGATAGTAAAAATAAGTGCCATATTGCATTTTGGCATTTCGGGTCTTTTGACCGGTCATAGCTTAAATGTGTAATTGCGTGTCATTTTATCGCGTATTAGACATTTAAATGGGCTCTTTAGACTTAAGCCACGTTTTATTTCCCCAACCCTATTTCTATTCTTCCATTTACACATTTGAGCCCTAGAGAGAGTAGAGAGAGGAAGAGATCTTTGGAGAAAAAGAGAGATTTGGAGATTGAGCTTGGATCATTGCCTTGACCAAATCAAATCTGAATTTGCAACATCAAGGCAAGTTATCTACTTGCTATTATGTGATTTAAGGAGAATAATTAGTTTTGATAGTGAAAAACGTTGCTAATGCCGTTTAATACAAGATTAAACTATATAAGCAACTCTGAGATGTTTGTTGAAGAAACCCTTTTCTTTTGAAAATAAAAATTATAAACAACAAGATGTGTTTACAAAAAAAATTATGTACGAGAGTAATCAAGACTTTGTAATCAGTTTTTAAAACAAGACAGTTTTAAAAATCAGCACACTATAGATTGAGATGAGGAGATGAAGATAATCAACACACAGTTTTTAACGTGGTAAAACCTCTCCCAACAGAGGAAATATCCACGGTGACTTCTAAGTGACAAAAGTAAAAATCCACTAACAACAAATAATAGTTACAAACAATACAACATACATGCACACAAATCAACCTATTCTAAGTTTAGAAATATACCCCACTTGGTGTCCTTCTAACTTCTCATATATCTGATTGTTGATGATGTTCTTCCAGTTTGATAACTTACTTTGCTTTAGCTTCCTTATGTCGACTCAATGATCTTTGATCTTATTCACAACACTTTTAGTGTTGTAGTGTGTTAAGTGTTGGTGATGTGATTCCTATTCACATGCATGAACTCACACACACTTAGATTTACAGACAGTCCTAGAAAAATTACATATAAAGTCTATATGCTGTGATTTTGTTTTCTTTCTTTCTTATAGAAATAAAACCTTTTTGACCTTTAATATAACCCAGATTCCACGGATATCTCGCTTCAAAATCGGTCAAGATCTTAATCAATCTCGGTTTTAAAAAAAAATTTGAGATTGAAAATCTCCAAGTGTGAATCGAACTAGATCAAGGTTAAGTTTCGTAAGAGTAGAAACCATAAAACATTTTCAAAACAAAATCAGTAAAGATTTTCTTAAATCAAGTAAGAAATATGCAGATCTAGTGAAAATGTAACATGTAGAGTGTAGATCTAAAGTTTCTATGAAAAAGAAACACAGATCTTCACACGAATGTTTAAGTTGTAAACAAGATCATAGACAAAGAGGTTACAGCTTCAATATGAACAAACCACTCTCTCTCTCAAACACTCAAGGTTGTGTTTGGGGTTAGGTGTATACGAAGGTTTGATTCAGAAAAATGAAGTGTTTAGGGTTAGGGTTTGATTTATGGCTAACAGTTTTCTTTCTCTCTCTCCTCTCTTTTCTTTTCTCTCTTCTCTCTCACTTCTCTCTTCTCTCTATTTTTTTTCTCTAAGAAATGACGAATGCCCAAAAGTCTTGAAAGTGTGAGAAGTGGGGGGTTTATATAGGGGTGGAGGAAGGTTCCGGAAATGCGCATGGAATCAATGGATGAGATTAAGTCATCCTACGATTGACTTGATCTAAGGGTTATAAAACAGCGGTGGTTAAGTCCAAAGTGATTGGTTCAAACGATGGCACACGGATAGGTTTAAAACACATGCAGACCATCGATCAGCTTTGATCCAACGATCATCAATCCGCCAGTGAACCCTCTCACATAACAAACACAAATAGATGAACCAGGAGGATGACAAGTGTTGAAATATGAGTGGCACACACACGCGCGTCCAAAGTAATTACAGCCAGCACCCTGAAGTCTTTAGCGTTTTTACATTCTACCCAAACAAACATTCCATTGAAAAATGAGGTTTTTAAAATAGAAATTTTACCCCACAAATTATATAAACACGTTTTATTAATGAAAACATTTATTTAAAAAATGTTTAAAAATGTTTATAAATTCCCAAAAATAATTAAAACCACATTTTAAGGGGTATTAATCACACAATCAATTTTAGGCAATATATACACATGTATGCACTTCTAATTGTGTGTAGTGTGATTCAATTTATACCTTCTTGGATTATTGAAGAGGATTAGAGAGATAAGTTCTGAGGCTTTTTGGATTCTAGGTTAGACAACCAATTTTGTCACTATTTCCAAATTAGATGAACACTTATACAATATAGACTTAAGCAAGTCAAAGGTATAAGGTGCTTCAATCTCCCCCTTTGGAAATATGAGACAAAATCTCCTTGAGTTAGCTTAAAACTCGTAGGGAACCAAAAAAAAAAAAAACTAGTCCTATACAAAAGATACTATCTACCCATTTCCTAGAAAGTCAAAAATTACATAACTCAACTATTTACAAAATTTTACACTAGAAATGGTAGACAATCAGTAGAAGAGATTCCTGCAAATATGCACGCTAAGATCAAGCAGTTTAGATGAAATGTGAACAAAACATTGAACCCGTTAGACTCAAATTTCTCCCCCATTTTGTCTCAAATGGACAAAGGGTAAAACTTAAGGTCTTAAGAGTTTAATCAGCACATACCATACCTATAGAGTTACGCAAATACCGAAATCTGTTATAGTCTAGAGGTTTAGTGAACATGTCTGCAAGTTACAGATCAGTAGGCAGGTAATGGATTTCTAATTCCTTAGTTTCAACAAGTTCGCGTATAAAATGATGCCTTATTTTAATATGCTTAGTTCGCGAGTGTTGAACCGGGTTTTTAGATATGTTTATAGCGCTTTGATTGTCACAATACAATTTTAACTGATCTTCTTTAATCCCATAATCGCTTAACATTTGTTTTATCCATAACAACTGAGCACAGCAACTTCCTGCTCCTATATATTCGGACTCAGCCGTAGATAAAGATGTACAATTCTGTTTTTTGCTACTCCAACCAACTAAATTATTGCCGACATAATAACAGGAACCTGATGTACTTTTACTGTCATCAGTACAACCGACCCAATCAGCATCAGTATGCCCTATGATGGTGCTGCAGGTATCATTGGTGTACCTAAGTCCAAGATTGAGAGTGCCTTTTATGTACTTTATTATACGTTTTACACACGATAAATGGCTCTCTTTAGGGTTATTCGGGTAACGAGCACACAGACATACAGTATACATTATGTCTGGTCGTGAGGCAGTTAGATAGAGTAGGCTACCAATCATACTACGATAGAGTGTGGAATCAACTGACTTTCCATTTTCATCTTTAGATAATTTAACAGTAGTACTCATAGGCGTTTTGGCAACTTTAGCATTATCTAAACCAAATTTCTTAACAAGGTCTAAGGCATACTTGGTTTGAGAGACAAATAGACCATCAGAATTCTGTTTCACTTGAAATCCTAAGAAAAGTTGTAGCTCCCCCATAAGGGACATGTGAAACTCCTTATGCATAATAGCAGAAAAAGATTTAACTTCAGAGTTTGAAGTTGACCCGAAAATTATGTCATCTACATAGACTTGGGCTATAATAATGTTTTTGTCAAAATGTTTGACAAAGAGAGTCTGGTCATTTCCTCCTCTCTTAAAACCCTTATCCAATAAAAAGTTGGAAAGGCATTCATACCAAGCTCTAGGAGCTTGTTTTAAGCCATACAAAGCCTTTTTTAGACGAAAGACATGGTTAGGGTATTTAGGGTAAATGAACCCTTTTGGTTGTTCTACATATGTTTCTTCGGACAGAATTCCATTGAGGAAGGCAGACTTGAGATCCATTTGATAAAGTGTGAATTTTAAGTGACACGCTATGGCGAAAAGAAGTCGAACAGATTCAAGATGAGTGATAGGGGAAAATGTCTCGCTAAAATTTATCCCTTCTATTTGTGAGTAGCCTTGAGCAACTAGTCTAGCTTTGTTTCTAAGGATTATCCCATTTTCATCAGATTTGTTCTTAAAAATCCAACATGTCCCAATAACATTTTTGTTTTGAGGCCGCGGTACAAGATACCAGACATCGTGAATGACAAATTGTAAAAGTTCTTCCTGCATAGCAGAAATCCAGTGTGTGTCATTCAATGCTTCATTAACATTTTTTGGTTCCACAAGAGAGACCAAACATGCATAATTAGCATAATTTCTTAACTGGGATCTAGTACGAAATGGCTCATTAGGATTACCGACCACGTTGTCAATGGGATGATCTTTAGAGACCCAGCCAGGTACTTCTAGACTCCCACTAGGTAATGAGTCATCTATTTCTGGTGAATCAGTTTTGAAATCATTTTCAGATTCAACCACAATAGGTGATTCAGATATCTTATTGTCGACAATAGTGTCGCTTACAATTACATTTATTGATTCCATAAGGGCCTTAGTACGCAGATTGTATATACGATAAGCACGACTGTTTGGGGAGTATCCTAAGAAGATGGCTTTATCACCACGTGTCTCGAATTTAGGGAGATGTTCTCTGTCTTTACAGACATAACACTGACTTCCGAAAGTTCTTAGATATTTCAGATTAGGCTTCTTACCGTACCATAACTCATAAGGGGTTTGTTTAGAGTTTTTCCTAAGGTAAGCCCTATTAGTGATATGACAGGCAGTTCTAATAGATTCTACCCAAAAGTATTTAGGTAGGGATTTGGCATGGAGCATGACTCGTGCCACCTCTTGAAGAGTTCGGTTTTTCCTTTCGACAACACCGTTCTGCTGAGGGGTCTTAGGGGCACTGAACATGTTTGTAACCATTGTAGTCACAATATTCAACTATTCATGTGTCTATGAACTCTCCCTCTCTATCACTACGAATACGATTGACTTGTGTGTCCTTCTCATTTTCAATTCTTAGTAAAATTTTCAAAAAATTCTGAAACGTGTCAGATTTTTGTTTCAAGAAGGCAACCCAAGTGAATCGTGTGAAATCATCAACCATAACAAGGATATAACTGTGTCCACAAAGACTAACAGTTCTAGAGGGACCAATAAGGTCCATATGGATGAGATCTAGAGGTCTAGAGGTGAGAATGTCTTTAACCTTTTTATGCGAAGTCTTAACTATTTTTCCTTCCTGGCAATGACCACATACAACACTTGAAATAGGTTTAATTTTAGGAATTCCTCTAACAATATCTTGACTAGACAATCTACCAAGGATATCATAACTCAAGTGACCCATACGATTATGCCAGATTTCATTATCATCCATTCTGACAATGTTACAGGTTTCAAAACCAGTTTTGACAGTATAACAATTGTCAGGTGTTCTAAATCCGGTAATAATGCATTTACCTTTATCATTTAGAATTTTACAATTGTTCTTTGAAAAGGTAACAGTATGGTCAGTGTCACAAAATTGTGATATACTTAGGAGGTTGGCTTTAAGGCCTTTAACTAAAAGTACATTTTCCAGAACTGGCATTCCTTCTTCTTTTAGGGTTCCTTTACCTATGATTTGGGATGAAACTCCGTCACCAAAAACTACTTTCCCACCAGCAAATATGGTTTTGTTTAAAAGTTTGGTTTAATCTCCTGTCATATGTTTGGAACATCCTGAATCTAAATACCAACCAGATGAAGTGTGTTCAGCTTTTAAGGCAGTGATAACAATGTTACACTTCATTTGGGGTAGAAGATCATCTTTTCTAACCCAAATAGCTCTAGTTTTAATTTTGTGCAAGTTTGCCCTCATTTGATAAAATTTTCGAGAAACAGCTCTTTGTCGAAAAACATTTGGAGCAGCAAACTGATTATTGTGGAAAATTTGAGCTTTTGGTTTAGGAAAGTTTCTGGGAGCCTTTCTCTTAAATGAACTCTTAGTTTTGGTCTTTCTATTCCTGTAGTTAGAGTTCTTGTCAGGTTGTCTTGGAAGGGCATAATGGTTACAATTTTGCCTAGAATAGTTAAAGTTATTATAGACAGAAGTGTTGACACAGGGGTGTTTAGACGCCTAACATAACAACCTTCAAAGGAATGACCATGAATGTCACAGTACGAGCAATATTGATTGCTTGAGGGATGAATTTCCTTAGGAAAACTTCTAAAGATGGGTTTAACAGCATTCTGTTCAGAAGTCCTATTCCTAGGAGGTATGGTCTTATAGGTAGATTCAGCCTTTCTGATCAAAGGACAGACGTATTTAGTCTTAAGTGCAGTGTCAGCCTTAAAATTACTAGACTCTCCAATGTCTATTTGTTGTTGCTTTTGATCAAATACCTTTTTAATAAAATGAAAGTCTGGACATGTTTCAATTGGTCTTTTGCCCCCAGACACAAACTTAATAGGTTCAAAATTTGTAGTTTGTGGTTTGTTCTTAGGGAAAAATCCAATATCGGTTCTATCATCAGAATTGGTCTTGGAGTCAAGAACAAAGTCAGTAAAACAATTTGAATTGTTTTCAAACTTATAAAAATTTTTGAAAACAGTAGCTGTCTTTGTTTTTGCTTCCTCCAGTTCTAATAATGTTCCCTTATATTTCATTTCCAGGATTTCATTAGTTTTAGTCAACTCTTTTAATTTTTGATCAAAAGTTTCAATTTCAGATTGATGAGACAGACACTGGTTAGTGTACTCTTCGGCATTCAGCTTCACAATAAGACTTAGATCATCTAATTTCTTAGTCGGGTCTCTAACAGTCTTCTCCAGTCTAGTGCCTTTTTTGAGAGTTTTAGCATACAAAGTATGAATATCTGGGAGGTCATCTATGTCTGAGTCGCTAAGTGAAGTGTGTGTAGTGACCCCTAACGATTCAGTTTTAGTACTCACGCACCCATTTACATCGTCGTTATCGAGATCACTTTGACTCACACACACGGAACTAGAACTAGCAACATTTTTAGATAATAAAGCATCTAGGCCAGTCAAAACAGTATTCACACAAGCAGGAGTAGGAGCATCATTATCACACACAGGCTTATCATCATTGTAAATGATCTTAGCATAAAAGGACATGCAAGGGTCAAGTACATTTGATGACTCAAGTTCCTCTTCATCAGAGTCACTTGAATCATTCCAAGTTTTACAGACATTGGCTCTATTGTGTGTGTTGGCTTTATTCAGATTTACTCTGCAATCGTGAGCAATGTGACCTAGTTTCCCACATCTAAAACATTCAATCTTTTTAGGGTCTCCAGTGGGTCTGGAGTTGTTGTCCTTAGGATGTTTGTCAAGACCTCTCTCATGAGGTTTGGGATTAGACAGAGTAGGATAATTAGGCTTGCCTTGTTTAGTAGCCTGTTTGTTTCTAAATTTAACAATTTTCTTAAATTCTTTAGACATTAAGGCAATCTGATTATCTAGTTTGTCTATATCACACTCCTCATCAGAGTCAGAGTTGATCAAATTAGTCTCAAGTTTAGATATCTTAGAGGCAAAACTCAAGTTAGAGTTGGGTTGTTTTCTTTGTGAATGATTTAATTGTTTCTTAAAGTCTAATTCCATTTCCACAGTCCTAAGTTTGCTACTGAGTAACTCAGGGGTAAGGTTTTGATCACTCATTTCCTCAATAGCATACCTCTTGCTGTCAAACTTTTGTGGTAATGATCTTAGAATTTTAGAGACAATTTCATTCCTATCATAAGTTATACCATTAGCATGCAACATAGTAACTATATCAGTTAAGTTCATGTAAAAGTCATCAAAAGACTCAGAGTCAGACATAATCAAAGAGTTGTACTACTAGGTAAGCATTTGAGTTTCAGCAGCTTTAACTCTCGAGTCTCCTTCATGGGCAGTGATTAATGTGTCCCAAGCTTCCTTCAAAGTGGCACAAGATGACATTCTCTTGAACTCATACTCATTAATAGACATAAAAATGGCTTTCTTTCCTTTATTGTTATTTCGAGAAATAGTTTTCTCTTCTTGGGTAAACTCACTTAAGATTTTCTTTACCCTCTCATCACTTCCTTCAGTGGCTGGTTTAGTAGGATAAGTGTATCCATTTTCAATAATGTCCCAGACATCATCTCCTAAAGTCCCTTGGATGAAGGCAACCATTCTTACTTTCCAGTAAGGAAAGTTGTTTCCATCAAAGAATGGAGGTCTGGACAGATTACCAAACCTTTCATTCTTCTCGTCCATAGTTAGGTTTTTCAGAAAACGATTTCAGAAACACAAGATCTTTTTGAAATAAAAGTTAGCAGGGCTCTGATACCAATTGAAAAACGTTGCTAATGCCGTTTAATACAAGATTAAACTATATAAGAAACTCCGAGATGTTTGTTGAAGAAACCCTTTTCTTTTGAAAATAAAAATTATAAACAACAAGATGTGTTTACAAAAAAACTTATGTACGAGAGTAATCAAGACTTTGTAATCAGTTTTTAAAACAAGACAGTTTTAAAAATCAGCACACTATAGACTGAGATGAGGAGATGAAGATAATCAACACACAGTTTTTAACGTGGTAAAACCTCTCCCAACAGAGGAAACATCCACGGTGACTTCTAAGTCACAAAAGTAAAAATCCACTAACAACAAATAATAGTTACAAACAATACAACATACATGCACACAAATCAACCAATTCTAAGTTTAGTAATATACCCCACTTGGTGTCCTTCTAACTTCTCATAGATCTGATTGTTGATGATGTTCTTCCAGTTTGATAACATCCTTTGCTTTAGCTTCCTTATGTCGACTCAAAGATATTTGATCTTATTCACAACACTTTTAGTGTTGTAGTGTGTTAAGTGTTGGTGATGTGATTCCTATTCACATGCATGAACTCACACAGACTTATATTTACAGACAGTCCTAGAAAAATTACATATAAAGTCTATATGTTGTGATTTTGTTTTCTTTCTTTCTTACAGAACTAAAACCTTTTTGACCTTTAATATAACCCAGATTCCACGGATATCTCGCTTCAAAATCGGTCAAGATCTTAATCAATCTCGGTTTTAAAAATATTTTTGAGATTGAAAATCTCCAAGTGTAAATCCAACTAGGTCAAGGTTAAGTTTCGTAAGAATAGAAACCATAAAACATTTTCAAAACCAAATCAGTAAAGATTTTCTTAAATCAAGTAAGAAATATGCAAGTCTAGTGAAAATGTAACATGCAGAGTGTAGATCTAAAGTTTCTATGAAAAAGAAACACAGATCTTCACACGAATGTTTAAGTTGTAAACAAGATCATAGACAAAGAGGTTACAGCTTCAATATGAACAAACCACTCTCTCTCTCAAACACTCAAGGTTGTGTTTGGGGTTAGGTGTATACGAAGGTTTGATTCAGAAAAATGAAGTGTTTAGGGTTAGGGTTTGGTTTATGGCTAACAGTTTTCTTTCTCTCTCTTCTCTCTTTTCTTTTCTCTCTTCTCTCTCACTTCTCTCTTCTCTCTATTTTTTTTCTCTCAGAAATGAAGAATGCCCAAAAGTCTTGAAAGTCTGAGAAGTGGGGGGTTTATATAGGGGTGGAGGAAGGTTCTGGAAAATCGCATGGAATCAATGGCTGAGATAAAGTCATCCTACGATTGTCTTGATCTAAGGGTTATAAAACAGCGGTGGTTAAGTCCAAAGTGATTGGTTCAAACGATGGAATACGGATAGGTTTAAAACACATGCAGACCATCGATCAGCTTTGATCCAATGATCATCAATCTACTAGTGAACCCTCTCACATAACAAACACAAATAGATGAACCAAGAGGATGACAAGTGTTGAAATATGAGTGGCACACAAACGCGGGTCCAAAGTAATTACAGCCAGCACCCTGAAGTCTCTAGCGCATTTACATTCTACCCAAACAAACATTCCATTGAAAAATGAAGTTTTTAAAATAGAAATTTTACCCCACAAATTATATAAACACATTTTATTAATAAAAACATTTATTTAAAAAATGTATAAAAATGTTTAAAAATTCCCAAAAATAATTAAAACCACATCTTAAGGGGAATTAATCACACAATCAATTTTAAGAAATATATACACATGTATGCACTTCTAATTGTGTGTAGTGTGATTCAATTTATACCTTCTTGGATTATTGAAGAGGATTAGAGAGATAAGTTCTGAGGCTTTTTGGATTCTTGGTTAGATAACCAATTTTGTCACTATTTCCAAATTAGATGAACACTTATACAGTATAGACTTAAGCAAGTCAAAGGTATAAGGTGCTTCAGATAGTTATTGAATTGTTATGGTTTAACATTTTAGGGTTTCTTGGATTTTTGGGTATTAACCTTTGGAAATTGATTTGGATGATAAATAATGTTAATGTTGGTAGTTAGAGATATTTTTGGTGTAGTAATTGCAGCATATGATCTTGGTTGGGTTGGTTTTGAGTTTGGGAGAAAATTTGGAGTTCAAGACTCCATAGGCATTCTTGGCATTTTCGTAGGGGCGAATCGATTCGCCCCTAGGGCAAATCGATTCGCATAGAAGCAGTTTCCCAGGTCTGTGTACCCGAATCGATTTGAGTTAAGGCCGAATTGATTCGGCTTTTAAGAAAACTTAAAATTCTCTTCCGAACCGATTATCTTTCAGGGCCGAATTGATCTTTTTCTTTAGGCTTAGGACCTAGGAACCTTCTTGAATGAAGTAAGCTTAGAGTCCTAGAATAGTAGTTGAGTTTGGTCGCTACCCTAGACTGGAATTGGGTCATCTGGGGTTTATTTTAGGGGTGTTTAAAGTAATGCTAAGGCATTACTTCTTTTATTGAATTTTTGAGAAGTTAGGAAGTTAAATGTCCATGCTTGGAGACTTAAGGGCTTATCAAAATTATATGAACTTTAGGGACTTGTAGGATCGTAATGATCATTTGGAGACTAAGTCGGGACTTGTAATTTGAGGAATATTAATGATGATATTCGATGGGAATAAGTTCGAATAAAATGAACCCAATTGTCTAATGTTGATAGGTTCGAATGAAATGAACCAAACTATTTAATAATGATAGGTTTGAATAAAAAGAACCAAACACATGGATAATGGAAATGGAATTTTGGTATCGTAATTGGAAATGAAAATGAGATTTAAAATGGTAAATGTTAATTTACTTAAACACACATCTCTAAATGACATCATAAGGGAAGTTCGCGCGCTTGGTGATGCCTCCTGGCTAATGAATGCAGGGTGGATATAGGCCTAGGCCATATGCGAGGTTTTTATATGTTTTCTGCGCTGGTGAGGGGATTCCAAGTGTGGTCCTAACTCTCCCTCAGGCATATGGCCACTTCCCGACGTTGCGTTATGATCCGAGGCTGCCTTGTTTGATAGGCCCCTGGAAGATGATGGTCATTTAGGGGCGCGCCCAGTGGGGAAACTTGGAGGGGCGGTCTTAGAATCATTATATGTATAAGAATATAACTTTTCTGTATCAAGTGGGACTTGATGGTTATATGCCATAAAGAGCATCGATACGTGCCATAAAGAGCATGTGATTGAGATTTATGTGCCATAAAGAGCACTTGATACTAATGGTATTCCTATTAAGGAATGGAAAGATAATTTGGAAGGATAATTAACAATGGAAGATAATAAATGAAGGGAAATTATATCTTCTTGATTAAACCAAATAAATGGTTTTATTCCTAATAAGGAATGTAAGAAGGATATGGTAATTGGATTAATGAGCAAAGGTTTTAAATTTAAGTTATTTACTTTATTTCTCTTATGTAAATGACATTTTATCTCATAATTAAGTTAAATATCTTAAATTCTAATGTAAGTTTAACATGCTAGTTATCATGCCATATTATCATCCTTGTCATCCATGCATAACTGTTCATTTCTATCATGCTTTTTATTTCTTCTGGTGATCATATAGAACCTGGCCCTAACCGGTTTATTTTCCTTGTTGTGTATATGATTGTATCCACTCAGGTGCTCCACCACAAGGATGCCCGTTCTGATGTTTCTATTCCAGTTACTTTGACGGTCTGTAAGATTTTATGGATATTACAGGATGTTGTTTTAGACGCCTCCATTTTGGTATTCTAGATACGATCGGGTCTTTTCATCGGGCGTGTGGCCCAAACTTTTGTACTTGTTTAATGAATTTATTAAGTAAGATATTAAACTGTCGTACTGTGTTCTATATAAGTTGTGGACCGACAGCCTATTCGGTACTTTTGTGTATATTCGTGTTTGATGTATTATATATATTCTTGTGGAATACCACTTTCTTGTCAGAATGGGTTGTTTAATTTAAATTTTCTTAACTGGTTTTAAATTTCTAAACTTTTTGGCAACCCGTTTTCTGATTTATTTGGTGATTTTCCCGTATACTCAGTATATTTTTGTGATGTTGAGAATGATATCCATCCATGATTCCTATTACGTTTGAGTATCGGGCTAGCCACCCCTTATCTCGGATCGTGGATTGTCACATTTATGTAAAGTAGTTCGAACGAGATTCCCAACTTCTAATGAGATTTTCATTTTCTCATTGACTTATCGTTAGTAAGGTCGTTCGAACGAGATTTCAGGCGGGAACAGCTTTTGGCATCTTTTTTTCCATTTTCTCACATTTTGTCCCCACTACTTTTTGACATTTTCTAACCACATCGAAACAAAAAAATTTCAAGCACTTTTCACCTGATTTTCAGAGGTTTTGAGAGAGAAAACTAATGTTTAGAAAAGTCCCTTTTGTGTGTATAATTTAAATGTCCTAAATTCTTCTAAAACATAAAAGTATACACCCATTTGTTTAGTTTAAGATTCCAAGTTCTTGATATATATATATATATATATATATATATTAAGTTGTTTGGCACCGGGTTCTACTCTACCTATCAAAGAGTTTTTTGGGTTTCCTTCTACATCTCATAAAGAAGAAGACAAGTTTGTTCTTCCGGCATTCCCACTTGGAGAAAAGATTCGAGTGCGGGTTGACGGAGTCCAAAAGCTTCATTGCAGGAGTCCAAGGTTCCAGTGAGATTGTCGGATAAGAAGAGTTTGGTACAAGAAGACGCGTCAAGGGATTGAAGGAGTCGAGTCGAGTTGTGTAAGTTATTTGTCTTGTATTTGTAAAATTTTGTACTTAGTGGACTTAAGGCTAGGGGCCTATTCGAGGTTTTTCCCGTTTTTGGTTTTCCTCGTACATCATGTCATAGTGTGATTTATTTCTCTATATCTTGCAAAATTACCTTAGAATGCATGCTTAGGTAATTCAAGATAAAATTGGGTTTTATCACACTAAAGTTTAATTTGGTGCTAAAATAAGTTTGGGTGAAATTTTAGATTAATTTAATTCAAGTCAAGATAATTTAATTTGGTAAAATTTGGTTTGGTCTAATTTGTAAAAAATGAATTAATTTGTGTAGGTAAATATTAGGACTTGAATTGAGTTAATTTGTTTAAGTGAATATTTATGTTGGATTAATTTTATTTCACTTTGGTTGAGTTTAATTTTAATTTAAAAGAAATTAAAATACGAAGGTTCTGTGTGTTGTTTAGAATTCAAATCATCTTATTTCGCACTTAAAGAAAATTCATATTAATTGTAAAAGAAAATTAAAATTGGGGGTCTACGTTTCCAACAAGTGGTATTAGAGCCGGAGCACTAGTTTATTTCATTAAGGTCCTTTTAGAATTTTGTTTTTAAAAATGGAATTTTCCCCAATTTCAAAACTTCCTGTTTTCGATGGTTCCAATTACGCGTATTGGAAAGAGCGCATGAAATTGGCACTAAATCTATCAATGAGAGGGTTTGGTTGTCAGTTGTTAACGGGTGGTCCCCACCCACATGTTTGATAGAAAATGAGCATGTTCCCAAGCCCGTAGATAGATGTAGTGCGGATGAATTTAAACTTGCTAACTTTAAATCCCGAGGTTTAAATACTTTATTTAGTGCGGTTACACCGGATGAATTCCGTCATATCATGACTTGTTAAACCACTTGGAATATTTTACAACTCACTCACGAGGGAACTAGTGTTGTTCTGGCTTCGAAACTCCAAAACCTCACTACTCAATTTGGAACCATCAAAATGCTTGAGAATGAAACCTTTGACGAATTTTATGCTATACTTTCTCATATAGTTAATTCATCTTTTAATTTGGGGGAGAAAATACCTGACGAACGAGTTGTAAAGAAAATTTTAAGGTCCCTACCCGAAAGATTTATCCCTAATGTGATCATTTTAAATTCTTTACCCACCTTACACTCTACCAAACTTGAGGAGTTGATAGGTGATTTGCAAACCTATGAACAATATATGTTTCCCTCCAAAAATGAAAAGAAAATAGATAAGGGCATTGCTTTAAAAGCCCGAAAGGAGGAAAAATAAATTATGGTTAGTGAGAGTGTTAGTGACTCGGAGGATATGGTTGTGTTTGCTAAGAAATTTCGAAAATATCTTAAATTTAATGAATATAAGTTTAAAAATGATTATAAGAAATTTGAAAAATCCAAGCATGACAAAGCCGAAAGGATCCCTATATCATATAATGAAAATCTTAATAGGGACAAGTCCAAAAGGTGTTATGCTTGTGAGGGTTATAAACTAAGGAGAGAGGGTAAACAACCTATTTCATACAATTCCATCTTTAGTGATAGTGATTAGGAAGAGGGACCCGATTCCCCCATTGAGCACAACTTTATTGCGTTCATGGCTAGTCATGTTAGTGAGTGTGAGATATTGTCCGACGATGACACCTTAAAACATAACAGTTCCAAGGCCTTTGTTTGTGAAGCTAAAAAAGATGATGGCAGTGAGAGTGGAGAAGAGAGAGAGAGAGAGAGGGAAAGTGATGAGGAGGTTAATGAGAGTGATCATCAAATTTCTTTTAGAGAATTATATGATGAATCTAACAAATTAAAAAGATCAAATTTGAAGTTAGGAGCTACTTTAAGAGAACGTGCCAATGTCATCAATGAGAGTGCTTTAGTGGAAGACCTTAAGACACATGAGAGAGACCTTCGAGATAAGCTTGAATATGTAGAAGGCGAGAGAGATATACTTAGAGGTTTGTTAGAATCAATGAAAAAGGAACTTCTTATGTTTGAAGAGAGGAATGTTTTGCTAGAGTCTAGAACTTTAGAGTTGCAAGAAACATTGAGAGACTCTAGTGAGGTCAAATTTGATTTGGAATGTGGGTCCACTAAATTAGATAAAATATTCGGAACCATCCAAGTCAAAAATGACACTTGTGTTTTAGGCTTTGATTCTTGTAATGATTCCTCTAATAAAGAAAAAACATTTTTTTTGCGAGAATCGCCTAGGAACAGTTCTAGAGGTCAATCCTTAGGTATCCCTTTTTAACTTGTATTTACATACTCACATTACGATCGAAAAGGTCATCTTATGAAGTTTTATTTTGATCTTAAAAGAATTTCTAAGAAATCCTAGTGTAAGGTAACCGAGGTAGCTAAGATCCCCAAATCCTGAAACTGTCACTCTTCATTAGTTTGGGTTAGGAGATCCGTCTTGGTATCTTTACAAGATAGGATTTTTGATCCTCATTTGCTTTCACATGCTTCCTCCCTCGCAAAATCTAAAGGTAGAATGTGTTAGTTTTGTTTTTGCATACTTTATCTTTTGTGCTTCATGCTAAATTATCGTGCTAATTGTATGCTTGTTTATCATTTTCTAGTGTGCAATCCATGCTTATTCACATGCTAGAATTATTATTTATGTATATCTTTTGTAGTTACTTTTATTTGTTTTGTGTCTTATTGAGAAAAATACAAAATGATTTTCTTTGATTCTTTTGAGTTTTATTATTTACGTTTGTTTAAAATTTTTGAAAAACTCAAAACGATTTTTTTTTACGTATTTTAGTTTGACACTTTATGTGGCATACACTTGTGTGTGAATTCTTTCCTTTTTCGCTTCCACGTGGCTAGAACTTTTGATTAAGATTGTCAATCCTTAAAATGTTCTTTGTCATGCTTACATGGAGTAGTTGGATTTTGTGTTGCTTAATGGATTCTATTTTTATATGCATCTATTCACACATTCACGATCTCATTCGAAATTTAAACATCACATGTATATTTGAGTTGAATGAGATGTTCTCCCATCAATTTAGTCATCTACATTTTGCTATGACTATGGAGGATTTGTTCATGTAATAACCATTTCCCGAATTTAAAAAATAGAAAAATTTGTTTATCCAGTGTAGTTGTTTATCAATGGAATCGGGCTGCAAAAGTCAAAATTAATTTGTGTGAAATTCCACCATTGAATTTTAGTCCTTAAAAATTATGTGGCATTAAAAAGAATATTTACCAAGGCCAAAAAAGTTTAGTTAATATGCTCACAAGAAAAATAAAAAGAAAATTATGAGGAGTTTGGTTGGATATATTAACGGGTTTGCACAATGACTTTGTATCCTAGTTATGCTTTTATTGTCATGACTCTATTGGTTTGCAGAATCATCGAAATTCTAGGCATGTGTGCATTTTGTATGTTCGTTCATTGAGTTCAATTTATATTGTCACATGAGGCTATATCTAAATGTGATAAAGTTTTGCAATCAAATGAGAACTCCGTGAACATGTTTTAAGTGATTGGGTCCTAATTTAATTGTTACTAGTTCACACCCCTACACTTTCGTTTACGACAAGTATTTGGACACGTGTTTGCCATATGTGTGTGAAAAGCTTAATGTATTTTATATCATTTGGGGTGTTTATACCTATGTATATGTGCGTTTGCATTAGTGATATTCATTATGTATACATATATATGGTATTTTTTTAGTTTTTGAGTCTTTGCCTTGCTTCACAGTCCATCTATGCTTCTAATTCATAATTGGTATATCACATGCTTAATATCTTATTTTTAAAATTGGTATCATTTTTTTATCACATCATAGTCAGTATCCATTAATATTTGTATGGATTAGTTATTTTATTATTGCCCACATGCCTTAGTGTTCTTATCACCTTATGCGCCATCATGTTTACAGGATTTCCCATATTTATATCCCTTATGTAGTTTTTAGGGGGAGAAATGGTAGTTAGTTAAATTGGGGGAGAAATGTGTATTTAATTAATTGTTTATCCTTTGTCTATTCCAGAACAAAAAGGGGGAGACATGGTATCTAAACCTTTAGTTTAAGAGATTTAACTTAGGGGGAGACATATTTCTAAGTAGGTAATTTGTAGATAAAAAGGGGAGAATTAATTTAGGGGGAGTATTTAATATTTTGATATTCCCTATGCATTTAATGTTTTGCTTAAGTGTGCATGAATTTTTCTAGCAACAACTTTATTTCGGTAAAGCTATTCATCCTTTGGTTTTGAGTCAAGCTTTATATTTTTTATTTTTGGGTAGGATGTTTTGAGTCTAGTTGAGCTTGACGACCCTTTAGGATTTTTGTTTAGTTTCTGTCCCAGAATAGCCAAAGGGGGAGATGATAAGGACACAAATTTCCAATAGAGGGTTATGTAGTGTTGCCTCTGTTCCGGACAAAAACATTTGAGTCATAGGAGAGTGTTCATGAGTATCCTCAAAGCCTATAAAAAATTAGAATTGAATACGTATTGGCCTAGTTCAAGGTGAAGGCATCATCCTTGTTGAGTTTCAAGTGCCTCATGTTGCGTCCTCAATAATTCATCATATTTTAAGTCTCCAGTTAGGTATGAATGTTATATATATATTTGTAGAGACTTGGAATAATTTCTAATTGGGTGTATTTTATTAAATGTTTTAAATAGTTTTAACGACTTTAGTTTACTCAAAAATATTATTTTAGAACTTTACATAAAAGTTTTCGGCTTAAAATGAAGTTTTATATTTTCTTTAAAGTTGTTCGAACGAATTTGGGATCTCGTTCGAACGAATCTGGGATCTCGTTCGAACGAGATTCCCAGGTCATTCAAACGAGAACTTCTAACGAGATTTTCATTTTCTCACTGACTTATCGTTAGTACGATCGTTCAAACGAAATGTCGTTCGAACGAAAAAGTCTTTCGAATGAGATATCAGGCAGGAATAGTTTTGGTAGTTTTTTTTTCATTTTCCCACCTTTTGTTCCTACTACTTTCTGACAGTTTTTAACCACTTCAGGACAAAATTTTTGCAAAGACATTTCACTTGATTTTGAGAGAGAAAATTAATGTTTAGATGGACCGAATTCTTCTAAAACACAAAAGTATACACCCTTTTGTTTAGTTTGAGATTCCAAGTTCTTCATCTACATATATATTTATTGCTTGGAGTTGTTTGGCACCGAGTTCTACTCTACCTATCAAAGAGTTGTTTGGGTTTGCTTATAAATCCCATAAAGAAGAAGACAAGTTTGTTGATACCTTGTTCCCACTTGGAGAAAAGCTTCCCGTGTGGGTTGACGGAGTCCAAAAATTCATTAGAGGATTCCAAGGTTCCGGTGGAGTCCAGGATCATTGGGTAAGTAGAGGTTGGTACAAGAAGATGCGTCAGGGGATTGAAGGAGTCGAGTAGAGTTATGTAAGTCGTCTATCTTGTATTTGTAAAATTTCTTACTTAGTTGACGTAAGGCTAAGGGACGTCTAAGATTTTTCCCGTTTTGAGTTTTCCTGGTACATCGTGGCATAGTGTGATTTATTCCTCTTTATCTTGCAAAATCACCTTAGAATGCATTCTTAGGTAATTCAACACAAAATTGGGTTTTATAACACTAATGTTTAATTTGGTGTTAAAATAAGTTTGGGTGAAATTGTAGATTAATTTAATTCAAGTCAAGATAATTTAATTTAGTAAAATTTGGTTTGACCTAATTTGCAAAAATAAATTAATTTGTGTAAGGAAATTTTAGGACTTGAATTGAGTTAATCTGTTTAAGTGAATATTTATGTTGGATTGATTTTATTTCACTTTAGTTGAGTTTAATTTTAATTTGAAAGAAATTAAAATTTGAAGGTTGTGTGTGTTGTTTAGAATTCGAATCATCTTATTTCGCACTTAAAGAAAATTCATATTTAATTTTAAAATAAAATTATAATTGGGGGTGTACGTTTCCAACATAATCCAAGGTTTGATTGATCGGGGCATCATTTTAGCACCAGCCAATCATAAACAAAACGCTACCCACAATACACTCTCAAATCATATAAATGCCATCTTCCTAGAAAAGGACCCATAATTTGACCCATGTACCCATATTGTACCCTAAAAATCACCCATCATACCTGTATATTTGCCTAAACCCCTCCAAGTTTGCCTATTTTCCTCATATATCCTACATGTTTTTCCGATCACGCCTTGTCACTTCTTACAAGAGCATGCATTGGCATTCGTACTCACTTCGGGGGGAAAGATATGGAATTGCCAGCGGTATTGAACTAGCTCCAAGAATTTGGGCTGAAATTGCCATCGGAGATGACCATTGATAGTAAAAAATTTAATACACTATTCTTGGATGCTCAAAAGTGAGATATAGAGTCAGAGTTGGGTGGTAGCCACCAACGAAGCCAGTCTAGATGATGTCATCCATATCATGGCAGCCTTATTCCGATAGATCGATGAAATTTGTCGTATGTCTGAGCTACTTGATGCTTTAAAACTACAAGGGAACTTGGTCCCCTTGCTTATACATCCCCCAATTGAATGGGAGGATGTACACAAAATGGCCATTAAGGTCGTAAAATGCATTGACTACTCGTGGACAGATGATGTCGTTTCCACGGATGGGGGGATGAATTGGATAGTTCAGATGAAGAGAAAAGCATAAACAAGACTAGTCCAGTAGTCGTTATATGTGGAATGATATCATTTGTGAAGTTTTTAGGAGAGATCAACAAAGTGGCCGAATAATCCATGACAGACAAAGAAATAAGGCATATATTTCCTCCATTCTGTGAACTATATGACTATATCAACGAGGCATTATTGGGTTCTGAACCCTCAATCTACAACAACGATAAGAGAAAAGGTGTTAAAAAAACTCCCTCTTATAGAAATGACGTTCAAGGAGGGCAAGATCCTCGATCAGTTGAAGAAAATGCATGCTATCATCACTCTGTGGGGACTCTTTATATCTTTATAGCTACACTAAAATGTTTTAATTAAACTACTTATTGGGACCACGATCCCTACTTTCACCATGCTAGAAGAAGTTGTTAATCTGGTCAGATCTCTAACCTATACTCGAATTCTTTCCTTCTCCGAAGAGGAAATATCTATGTCTGGTCCAAATAAAAAATATTCCCTCGATATATATATATATATATATATATATATATATATATATATATATATATATATATATATAGAACTCATGGGAAAGACCGTCCCACTTTCACTTATCGGCAATGGGTCAGCACTTAATGTTTATCCATTGAGAACCCTCAACTGCTTAGGAATGAAAGTAAGAAGCCTTTCTCCAACTTCTATCGTAGTGCGTGCTTATGATAATACTCATTAGGAAGTGATGGGATTAATAAATCTTACAATAGCGGTTGGCCCTAAAAATACCATTATTGAATTCCACATTATGGAAATACGAGCTTGCTTCAACCTATTTCTCTAATGACTATGGATCCATAGTATCAAGGGTGTGTCTTCCTACCTCCATGAGAAACTAAAGTTTTTCATATATGGGTAGGTCATCACCATCTTGGGTGGCAATGATAATACTGAGAATGCAATCATCAATAATTCGGTAATAGAGAGACAACATGGGGGTGAATGATATGCTTCTATCAAGTATTCAAGTCGAATCACTTCCACTCTCAGTAGGGGATAATTTTAGAGATAGAGTCTGTCTAGAGAACAACCCCCACGATAATGTTAATGTGATAAATATTATAAAGAACATGCACTTCATGCCTGGACAGGGGCTAGGAAAATGATAACAGAGGGTACTAAAACCCATATTATTGAAAAAGGCCTTTCCTCCTTATGGCCTAGGTTATTAACCATCATTAGAGGAACTCATAATGCTCCATCAACCTCGGTTGAAGAGAAGCCTATAAATTACCAAGACCGTCTCAACGGATTCCTTGAAGGGAAGATTCATTAAATAGGGTTAAGATTTTCCCTTTTCTGTCTTTCTCGAACCATCATATGATCATGAGGACAAGAAGTGAATCTAGGAATGGAGATCTTCTTCCAAGATAGCTATTCTTGGTTAAAATATTCTCAGCATCATGTGCAATAACCTATTGAGAAGACTATAGCCTCTACCGAAGATTTCGAAGGAAGTGACTCCGAGGATTCATTCATTCTACAAAACATAGGGATGACACTTTGCATGATCCACTTAGGCACTACATCATCAGATCCATCCTAACCTAATTAAAGTTACTGATTAAGCTCTTCTCAACTAGCATGATGTTCCACTTCCACCTGCTGAAATCCAACCCAACTCAGATGTTTATACCATTCCTCTTCTTTTATTATTCCTCCATGTTATTATAACAATGTAATCGAGACGTCCTTTGTTGAGGTTCTCAACTCAATTTTTCCAAGAATGAAATAAACAAAAAAAATTGTATCTTGTAGTGCCTTACATTAACTGTCTTGATTCTAACAAAACTTTGATTATGAGGAGTTTGCAAATGAAAATTTCTCAACAGGTCTTAATAAGGTTAATAATAAATAGCACAAATCCGTTCAAATTAATGAAAATGAAAGTCTTATTTTTAATCTCGGTTCTCATAGCCAACTGCACGAGATTATGATCAGCAAGAACACATGCAACTTGAAGAATTACTGAGGGAATTCATGGAAGTCTTTGCATGGCCCTACGCCGACGTCCCTGGAATTGATCCCAAAATTGCTCATCACGAAATTCCAACTCTCTCGAAATGAAAGTCGGCCAAACATAAACTGCGAAAGTTCCGTACCAAATGGTCACTCAAGGTTAAGGATGAAATGCTCAAACACTTGAGCGTAGTCTTCATTCGGGTGATCGAATATCCCATATGGCTTGACAATATTGTACCTATGCTGAAATCTGGATGAAAGGTTTGCATGTGCATTGATTACTGAGATTTGAGCAAGGCCTCTCCAAAGGATGAATACCTACTACCCAATATGGACATGATTATAAGCAACGCATCTACTCAAGCTCTTAAGTCATTCGTTCATGGTTTTATCGGATATAATCAAATTAAGATTCTCCTATACTTGACTATAACAGAAACCACAGATGGGGCTTTGTCGTCCCAATACCTTGAAGAATCCTACAAATAGATGGCTATCTGGTACACCAGTCTCCAATTGGCCTGGTACGAAGTTAACTACACCGCCTTCGAGAAATCATGTGTCCCCTTATCTGGGTCACTAAAAAATTATGACACTACATGATAGCCTTTCCCATCAAACTTGTGTCTCGAATGGATCATATCTAAAACCTACTCGATAAACCCACTTTGTTTAGCCAAATGGTCTGATGGTTGATGTTATTTGCCAAATTTGATATTTTGTATGTCATGACAAAAACCATGAAAGGGAGATCCATCTATGACTACCTTGTTGACCACCCTATGGAAGAAGAAGGTGTTTGGACCTCCCAATTCCCGAATGAGGATATACTTTGTGCCTCTTAAAAAGACATCCGGTGGAAAATGTTCCTTGACAGTGTTGCCAACAAAAAAGGTTATGACATTAGGATACTCTTAATCACCCTTAATGATTCTCACACTCAAATTGCCATCAAGTTAGATTTTACCTACACAAATAACATGACTGAATACAAAGCATGTAACGTAGCCCTCAAAGTTGCTCTTAGTAAAAAATATGATGCCCAAATGTCTACGGGGATTTATCCCTCATCATTAGTTAGATCCTCAAAAGATGGAATGCCAAGGAAGAACTCTTACCCTTCACTTCCACCTAGAAGAGCTAGCCTCCCAATTTCAAGATACTACCTACCAGTACTAACCCTGAACAAGGAACAACTCATCTGATGCCCTTACTACCTTAGCCTCCATGGTTGACATGCTCGAAGGAATAGCGATAGCCCATTTCATAATCTAAAAACAAGCTAAACCAACCCACTCCTACTATATTGAGCTAGTCACCGAAGAACTTATATGGACTATTACCGGTATTATGATATTTGGTGCCTCCTCAGGCATGGTAAGTATCCCCACGAATCTAATAAGAAAGACTAAAAAGCTTTTCAAAAATTCATTGCTCGATATATTGTCTGTGATAAAGAATTATACAAGAGAAACTTAAATGGAACCCACTTGCACTGCATCGTAAGGGCTCACATTGAATAGATGATGCGGAAAATCCACAGCAGGGAGTGCAAACACCATATGAATTGTCATATGCTCACGAAGAAGATTGTCCGACTGGGTAACTATTGGACCATAACAGTTCACGATTGCACCTCCTATGTTTGGAGCTGCCTTAAATGATAACAGTTTTCCAATCTCCAGCACTTGCCTTCGCGAGAATTATACAATATGACCTCTTCCTGGTCATTTTCCACATGGTGTGTCGATATTATAGGGAAAGTTACACCCAAAGCCTCCAATGGGCATCAATTCATCCTTGTCGCCATCGATTACATCACATAATGGGTTAAAGCCGAGTCATCCGCAACTCTAAATGCTATAAAGGTAGCCCATTTTATCAAGAAAAATATCATCTACCGATATGGGGTCCCACATGAGCTAGTGTCTGATAACGGGTTACATTTTGAGGCAGAAGTAATGGAAATAGTCAATGACTATAGGATATAAAAGCATAAATCTTCTCCCTACTAACTTCAAACCAACCGTGCAATAAATGCTGCTAATGAGAACCTCAAACATATCATCATCAAGATAATTGAGAGATATCGACATTGGGTTGACCATATCCCTTACACCCTCTGGGGATATCGCACTTCTGTTAGAGAATCTACTGGGAATACCCCTTACTCTATGGTATACGGTATGGAAGGAGTCCTACTTGTTGAGCTAGAAATAACTTCATTATGCATCATGCTTGAAATTAAAGTCAGCGAGGAAGACAGGCATCAAAGCCGTCTTGACTCCTGGATGAAAGGAGAGTGAAAGATTTATATCATATAAAAGGCTACCATCACCAAATAACATGATCATTCAATAAGAGAGTCAAGAACAGTGGTGTTGGAGAAGGGGATTTATCCCTTAAAGAGATTGTACAACTCGTATGGGACCCCACTCGGGAATTCAAGCCACACTGCAATGGTCCCGACATCATGAGAAAGATCCTATTCGGGGGCGTCGCTATGCGTACCGACCTTGATGGATAAGAGATAACCCATCCACTCAACCAAGAGCATCTCAAGAAATTGTACCGTTAGTCTTAAATCCCTACGCGTTGCGACTCTTCTCATCCCCCTTCTATTCTAAACAAATATTTTCTTCATTTCACTATACTCAAAACAACGTGGGGCTTGATCCTCTAAAAATCCTTTTTTCTTTCAAAAATGAAACTCAATTTTTTTTCCAAACCACTATAGGTATGTAGGTAACTCTTATGCTTTACATGAGCACGCCCCATTTTTTTCATAAAATACTATTCTCTTCTTATCCCCGAGAACGACAGATCATTTTATCATTTACATGAACGAAAGGATTACGTATGCCTTAGCGATTGGTATAGATAATTCAAATGCAAAGCTCATTAAGAGGCACAATAATATAATTAAAATCCTTTTTTATTCCATTTTGATAAATCCCAATACAATTACACGAAATATCAACATAGGGAGTCAAACAACTTCCCACATCAAACTTATTGTCCTAAGAAACAAAACAAACCAAGATACTCATAAACAACTTTCTTCCCACCTACCAAATACATAACCAAAACTTAATAGCTTTATAACATAACAAGCTCCACGAAATGACACCACCTTCATAAAAGTCCCTACCTAGCTACTAGAGGAACCATCCCAAGTAAAAAATCTAAAGTGGTAGTGTCACGTAAAATTACTATTTTACATATGACATGAAACTATGCAAAGTTTAGGAGAGGGGAATTTTAATTTTTAAATCTAGTTTCCCAAGATTTATAAATGAAAATAAGGGTCTCAGGATTAATCTCCCTTATTAAAGGACTCCTACTATTCGACAATAGAGAATTTAAAAGATGAGCAACTACTATTATCACCTAAAATCCCACTTTTTCCTCCAGGCAGGTAGTCGGTACATAGACTCATTAAAAATCACCAATCATAGACAAGGTAAAACGGATTCGATTTAACAAGTTCAATTTGGAGTAGCTTTCAATTCTAGCCTCATAAAGAGGTTTCATATTATCTATATGATATCCTATAGCCAATGCGTACTTGATTTTAAATTAAATGTGATCTCTCGGGAGATGTAAATGGTTTGTTAATTAGTGATTTTTGGGCCAAGAAAGGGTGATGAAATACACACCTTATCTTTCACACATGTTTTTCCCTTAAGTCAATTTATGCAATGTGCTAACTTAAGTGCGAAATTAAACCACGAAGGAGGACACAAAAATGTACCTCTGGCATGGAGATTCTGCAACCACTTGTTTACACCGGGTCGAAGTTTAAGTTGACGTCGATCGGAGGGAAACGTCACCTACGTTTCAGTTGTCCCAAACAGTTCCTTATGCTTGTGGAAAGATTGCACATTTTTTCCTACGTTCGCTCACCGTTGCACACTTTTCTGAATTTTTCTTCACTTTTGCCCCTTTTTTTTTCTTCTGTTCTTCTTTTTTTAATGTGCTTCTGAATCTTTCTTCACTGTGTGAACATCTTAGAAAATTTTGGAAAATTTTCTTTTATTTATGGGACTATCCACCCTGTTAATGAATAAAAAAAGTCCACAATAAATATTTCCAAAGTACATAACATAAAAATAATGAAAATTTTCAAGGTATGTAATTCCAACGTACGTAATTATATACAATGCCCTCATTGAAAATAAAAAAAAAAGGAGATATAAATGTATTAAATAGAAAGTAGCATTCCCAATATAATTCAAGACCAAACAAAAGTTAGTAGACATTAACTAAAAAACTAACTACATTGATCAAAGTTTTGAAACAATCATATAGTTATGTTTTCCAAAAATGTCAAATCGAACCGTGAGTACTTCCATTCATCCATAATAAACCACCGGACATTACTTGGGTACATCCATTTATCAAAACTAAACCACGATATGTTTTCTCTCACTTCCAAACATGGTAAATGTGTATGATGCATGGTTAAACATCAAATTGCATGTGTCTTTTATGATCTTTACCCCGAACTGTGCTTCTCCAACGGCTTAATGAATGCATAACAATGTTCCGATTAGGTAGCAAATAGAAAGAGAATAATACTATGTATGAAATAGAAATAATGACCACATAATAAGTAGACATAAACCAATACTTAAAATAGTGTTAAAAGGTTCATACTTAAAACATTGTTAAGAAGTAAGACCCCTGGAATCAACACAATAGACAAACACACATTGGGATGCAAATGAAGTGAACTCACCGTTTACACACCTCCAAGTGTACTCACGTTTGCCAATAGACAAACACACATAGGGTTGCGACAATAATCCCACATCAATTTAAGTTGTTCCTCCAATAAAATATGAATTTTAAAATGCATAATCAATGTTATCACAAAATACTAATGTACCTTTAAATCACCCAAAAGATATAACCACTACATGATTATTCATGCACGATTAAGAAAATGCCACAGAATGGGGAGGTGTAACTACTCCAAAATTGGAAAACAAAATGAGTTCCCACTATTTATAAAAGTATTAAGCCTTCTACATTGAAAGCTGTCATCAAGTGGTCTACATTGAAAGTCGTCATCAAGTGAATCCTTAGTCTTTTAGGTTCGGACTGAATAAGACAAATACCTGAACCAAAAATATTGAAAATAATCTAGAATAAAGATTTAATTTTTCAAGGTTCTAGAATCATATGCACACGCAGAGTATGGAATCTCATGTCTGATTGGGTTTACGCTCCCAGATGAACGCATATCGATTCTAAATTATGGAACCTCAAAGTATTGAGTCCAGCAATCCATGTCTAAAGGCTAAAGTCCAATTCAGTCTGCTGCTAGAATATCATTAAGGTGGTCTAGTAATGGACGTAGATGATTTAGACATTAGTAATTTTATCGAAGAACTTCATGTAAAGAAACAAAATATAAAATTAAACAAAGAGGGAAAGAATATGGTATAAGAGTGAAACTCTATTAGAGTTTCAACTCCTTAGTACACAGTTAACAATAAACATAGCTTATGTCAATTCCAGCATGTGTCTATAACGTTGAACAGTAATAATGGGAATAAGTCTCTAATGTTGAACTGTATCAATCAACATAAATCTGCAAAACAAACCCAATATTACAAAACCCCTAATATCTACACATATTAGTTATTTCGTAGGTATGAACTGATCCAGTTAAGATGCATTGATCCAGTTATGATACCATTTTTATGGACTGAACAAATCCGTTTAAGATGCACGGATCCATTTAGGATGAACTAATCCATTTAGGATGCACTAATCCATTTATGGTCATAGGTATTCACTAATTAATTTAGGGATGCCATTGTCAAAGACAAACCATGATTCATTCCCACGTAAATTGAACTAAATATGCATTAAAAGCCTTTTACATACGAAATCCTAATTAAACTCACAACAATTAGAGTCTTGCTGATAACTTTGCTTTTTGCGTGTAGTCGTTGTTGAAAGCCAAGTTAGTCAAAATCCTCAAATACCTACAAATATAATAAACTCAAGTATAGAGTGGTAAGTAAGGATGTCAATACACTTTCTAGGGAGTAAAGAAAATGGAACAAATTTAATTTTAATTCACTTTTTATTTTTTTTTTTGTGCTTTTTCACTTTTCTAATTTTTTTTAGCTTTTTCAATGTTAAAACAATAGGGTGAGGTGAAATGATTTAAACTAAACTAAACTAATGTGATATGATAATAACCAACTAGAAAGTTACTAAATTGAATAATAAAGTCTAAACTAAAATAAAAGATAAAGTGAGGCAAATAATTGTGAGAACAATCAAGGAGTGGGATTACACCACAAATTTTAGTTATTCTAATTAATTAATTGAATTATTTGAATTCTCCCAAATTAATATCAAAATTACAAACCAACTCTAGTTGCAAGTGTGATTATAATAGTAATCTTTTAGAAAGTTAAGTTTAACACCCCACAACTCTAGAAAAACAGATCTACACTCCTTTTAATTAATCACCCGCTAGGATCGATCAATTAAAATTTATGTCAATCTTAGAAAATAATTTTAGAGTTAAAATTCAAGTGATGATACCCCATTTAAGAAACCCCTATCTCTAGTTCGAATCTAAAATGGGTATTATCACTAGAATTTCAATTTTCTCTCGAAAATCATTTACCCTCTCTCGAGGCATAAATCTAAGGGTGAGGGATCAAAATTAACATTCAAAGGGACTTTTCAATTAATTAAACTAATTAAAATAAAATAACATCAAATAAGGGTTTTACCCCACCCCTTGAAAGAGGATTTAGCCTAACATGATATTAAACATGACAAATTAATAATCAAAGCTACTAAAATAAAAGAGAAGATAATAGAACAAGCAAACCAAATCTCTTTGAGAAAGTTGATCTCTACTCTTCCAAATTGAATCATACACCACTTAATTGAGCATCCAAATGAATTGAAATTGAAATATTCACTCAATTAACTCTCTTACAATATTTAATCTCACAAATAAAAATAAAAAGAATAAAACAAAACTATATACAAATGGGTGTTTATCTCTCTACAATTCTCTCTCTAAAATTCCTATCTCTAAGCTCTTTTCTAAAAACCAGCTCCCTTACAAATGGGGCCATCCTCTTCATTTATAGTAGGCATGGAGCATGGGGGTATTTTCGAAAGAATTAAGGTGCATGTGGGAATGGTGTGAGGAGCATTTGGGTTGAGAGGTGTGAGGTCACAAAAATCTGATTTGGGTGAGAGTATTTTGGAAAGTTGAATAAAAGAGATAGTTGGGGATAAAATGGTAAAAGGGGTTTTATTTGGCATATGGATTTTAGTTGGTTTATTTTGGTCTTTGGTTTTGTTGGCTAGGGATACAGCAGGTGGAAAAATCGTGACTTAGGAGAAATGGGAAATGGGTTAGAAAGTGGGTCTTTGGCATTAAAAATGGGTTTTAATATGGCATGTGGGTTTTTATTTGGTTTATCTTTGTTTTGGCAGGTGACCCTTTTTGACTTGGGAGAAATGGATTTGAAAGGCTTTGGGGTTGGAATGAAATGGATATGGGGTTCTGATGTTGGGGCAGACCCGGATATGGTTCGGAGAAGGATGTCGCCGGCGCAGGTGCTGGCTGGAGTAGGGCAGGTCGAAAGCGGAATGGAGATGGGCGCTGCAGGCGTCGTGGCTGACCGGAGGGGCGATCGGATTGGGCCGCCGGAGGGGCGCTGCCGTGTGTATGGGTTCAGGAGGGTCGTGGGGTTGAGGGTCGAGAGGCCAGAGGTTTGAAGGGGCGCTGACCGGTTTTGGTTGGCCTGCGGCTGAGGGTTCCAGCCAGAGTGATGGCAGCGACGATGGCGGACAGTTGTTGCGCCGGAGGCAGGTTGGGGAGAGAGAGGTGGTCGCCGGAATTGGGGGTTGTCCGCCGGTTTCTGGTTGAATCCAGCGAGGTGGTGGTTTGGATGATTGAGGTTAGCAAACAAGTTGATTTTGAAAATGGGTTTGTGGTGGGTTTAGAGGAGAGAGGAAGAGATGGGTGTTGGGAGGTTGAAGAAGAAGGGGTGTGTGTTTGTGTGTGGTGAGGTCTAGGGTAAGGGTGAGGATGAGGGTGTGTTTGGATATGTTTGTGAGTAGTAATTGTGTGTGTGTTAATTTGACTCCTATTAAAATAAAATATTAATAACTAATAAAAATAAAAATCTAAAAAATAAAAATCCTACTTTTAATAAAAATAAAGACTCAATTAAAAATGAAACTAAAAAGAGAAATAAAATAAAAATAAAATCTAATAAAACTTAAAATTAAAATTCTAAAAAGAAAATGTAAAAACTAATAAATAAATTAAAATCCTAATAAAATAAAATTAAATTAAATTAAAAATTAATAGAATAAAAATGAAAAATAAAATAAAATAAAATATAAAAATAAAAAATAAACCTAAAAATTCTAAAATAATCCTAAAATAAATTCTAGAAATTCTAAATAAATCTAAAATAAATTCTAGAAATTCTAAATAAATCTAAAATAAATTCTAAAAATAAAAATGATTCAAACTAAAAATTTAAAAATTGATAAAAGGGCACAAATTCAACACACACACGGTTTAGGGTAGGTTTAGGCTAGGTTAAGGCTCGGGTGAGGTTACGAGTTTGGTAATTAGCTCCATAAAATGCACAATTGCCTTGTTATACGCATTTGAATACTACAACGTGCAATAGGCCTACAAAATAAACCTTTAATCACATAAGACCCATATTATCGAGAATTAGCAACTAAAATACATCTATTCGAGATATAAATTGTACAGTTTTGGGTGCTTATCACTTGCCTATACCAAGAACTTGATTTTAAGATGTATAGACTAATTTAATGGCCTTTTAAAAATTATAACAACACATAACTCATCATATTAACAAATATTAGAGAATAACAGTAAATAAAATTTAATTTTAAATATTAGATAATGACCGATTTAAGACTAACATGAATTTTAATATCAAGAAATGTCGATCGCTGAACGGAAGTTAATTTTCTTGATTTTATAAAAAAGTTCAAGTAGGCCAACTTATGTCGTAAAAATACTTTACAGTATAACCTGAACAGTTGACATATCATCCTTAGAGAATAACACCCAATGATCACTTATCATCTTACACCAACAAACATTTTCATAGTGTTCTTGATAACGAATAATCCCATCTAGGGGATGGATATCAACTACTAAACACTTATCAAGAGAAGCATTAGAAAAGCATCCTATAGAAGTACAAATCCTATCAAATTTTTGGTCGTGAGTGAACTTTTAATAAAACGCTAACTTTCAATTCAACTTGTTATAGAACAAAGGAGTTCCTTTAAATTATGGATACTAATAACATTACTTGTCAAGTGACAGAATAAAACAGTGCCTGTAAATGAACACATATAGAGATACTTCTTATTCTTCACTTCTCGTGGCAGCCAAACCATTGTGAAAAGTAACTTGAGAAAGAAAGAAATTCAGTTTAAACCCAATCAAAAAATTTAAAGTTAAATATTATAAAACAAATTGAAAGCATTCTATACAATCTCAAGAGAAACATGTAATTTCATAAAACAAATACAATGTATCGACACAGCCCCTGATGCACCTGTTTCAGAGATGGGGATATTTCCACTAACACAATGTATCGGCCTTTGTTCCACCATGTTATAAACCATAGTCTAAACCCTAAAATAAATAAAGCCATGTATGGATAATTGTAAATTTCATGAATTCTACAATCATATTGTGACACCCCGTCTAATTAAATATCGGGTAGCTACTCCATTATTAAATTAAAACAGAATATCAAGTTGGTCCAGTCTTAGCATCACTCTCAAAAACATTTAATTGGTTACTAGCCACCTAGTATTTAAAAAGAGAGATGCCAAATTTGATTAATTAAATTAACTTAGAACTAAGTAATTAATAACCAACCATGTAACATTCACATAAATAATCTCATAAAAACAATTAATGTAATGAAATAAATCGAGTTTGGATTAATAAATCCAATAATAGTCTAAATGGAAAAATAATCCCAAAAGATGAATCTAAATAAATAATCCAACAACTAAAATAAAATAAAAGTTTAAAAACTACTGTCTCTGAATAAGAATGGGCAACATGACCTAACTGATATGAATGACTCCGAATGAAGAAAAGATAGATGTGGAGGCGTCTAATAACGAGGTCCTGTAACTTCCAGAACAACTAAAACACGTAAACAGAAGAGAATTCCTATGCATGGCATCCCTGTGGTAGGGCACCTAACATGTTAAAAAAAATAGATTTGGAAGCAAACGGGTCAGATCCCGAGGTGAAAATATTTTAAAAACAACAAGCGTTTAATTTCATTAAACAGTCAATATTATATACATGTTAGTCACGGGCTCTTAATTGAGATTCTCACCCCTCAACTACTGTGCACGCCTAACGCATTCTTTTAACACATTCTAGTTATGTGACCACCTAACTAGTCTGTACCAAATATGTTTATACGGACTTATTTACGATGCCTACTCGTATTACCCAATTAAGACATAATTACATTTCAAATACTCATCATTTATATCAATTATCTCATGAATTATGAAACATCTTATCGACTCTCATCTACTAAGCAACTATAAAAAATCACACACACACACACACACACACACATATATATATATATATATATATATATATATATATATATATATATATATATATATATATATCATTCTCAGTACATATATATACAAATGGCACCGCTAGGCTAAGTTGCGGTGCTCGCATACTCTGCAATCGAATCCCGATACATCACGTATATAAGGATCAGGAGTTTCGAATCACTCAGGAACCACATCAGTACAAATCACACATATTGGAGGAGAGCACAGTTCACATACCCATGTGTCATGCACATACCTATGCTCCCATGGTCATCTGACTTATCAACTCATAAATAAGCCTTCATAGTCCTATGTTCTTGAGCTACCAAATCTAAATCCCACCAAAGGCACATAACACAAGATTGTCCTCTTCCTACAAACTCCCGTTATTGCATGTATGGTAGGTATATCATACACATAATAATCTATATACTAGGTAGTCACACAACCTAAGTAATCATCCTAACAATATAGCTACACTCATGCCCTATATCATTAGTCTCATACGTATAATAGTATCATCCCGATTATTCGACGTAATATGTTTAGCGCGATAACTCTCGTCGTATATTACCGAGTATTTAAACCTAACCCAAAAGGTTACTAAGTCTCCCACTTGTCTCTAAGGTTATTTCAGTAATCTAAGTTATGGTTTACTAAGTCTCCCTAGTACTGTGTTTGACCTTAAGTTATGGTTTATGAAAATTAAATTCAAGTTCTCACAATTTCCAATCGTAACTCACTCGTCGGACACTCGTAAGTTTATTATTAAATCCCAAACCAAACTAATATTTTTTCGATCTCAAATACACCCCTACTGACCTTCCCTAAGTCCCAATATGTTCATATAGTCCATCCCAATAGTTTTTAAAAGTCAAGATTTGATTAAACCTTAAAAGGAAATTTTGTCACGAATGCAGGGGAGTCGATCAATCAACTCAAGAATCTCGATCGATCGGTTCGATCAACTATGAATTTCGATCAATTGATCGACCAATTACAACGCAGAATTTCTTTCATTTTTGGCCACCGTTTTATCTCCAAAATCCATTAAATGATTCCAATCTCCAAAGTAATCATATATGATGTTATACCAATCTAAACTCATGATTTCTAACATTCTAGAATCATCAAGTCATTACAAAAATTTCATATAAATCTATATGTTCATCAAGTTCTCATGTTTAAACCCTAAGATAACTTCTCTCAATTCAAGATAATCAAATATTCAGATTCAATCCAGGATTTATATCGTTAAGGTTCGGATTCAAATCTCTAACCTTTCTAGAATTACTCTACATGCAAAAACTACCCATATTCAAGGTTTAATCGTCCCAATTCATTAAATTATAAATATATCAAGCTTAGTCTCCAAATCTAAACTACCACGGATAATATATTTGGTGAATCTTAACAAGTTAAATAACTTTCCTGGAAATAGAGGTTGTTATCCTTTGGAGAATATGGTAGGGTGGTGGTGTTATTTCTCCGGTCACAACTCCGGCAATGATGGTGGTCAAAGGTGGATGTTTGGCCCTAGTAACCCTTAGAAACCCCTTCCTTTCTCTCTACTTCTCTCTCTCAAATTTGTAGCATCTAATAATCCAACTTACCCTAAGAGTTGGTTGATATTATAGTTCTAAATTTCATAGGTCACTATTCATCAATTAATAAAATGACTAAAATACCCTCCCCGGTAGCAGGTTTGGCCTAAAACTACCCGGGACCCAAACTAAACCCCCGGGTAAATTTTTTTAACAATCTCGATACTTCCGGAAACATAGGCAAACTCAAAATGACCATAAGGATGGTATAAAAACAATTTAATTTATAATCCATTAAATTAGTCTCGACACGACTGGCGTACGCGTCCCAACTTAATTTCCAAAATTATAATATTTTCTACTCGTGATAATTTTAATAACTCCATAATCATATATAACTATACCCAATCAGTAATATTAAACTAAATGATCATAATCAAATACTAACTCTCATCTCTCTAGTATATAAATCCATATTAATTCCCAATTAATTTCCCATTTTAATTCAATTAATCCCATAATTAAAATCAGTAACAATACAGGGTATTACATGCTCCCCCCCTAATAATGGAATTTTGTCCCAAAATTCGAAAATAATGGTATACCTGGTAAAAATAACTCTGGATATTTGTCGCGCATCTCATACTCATGCTCCCAGGTAAACTCCTAGGCACTGAACACGTACCAGCGGTACTACCTTCGATCTCAATTTCCTCTCCCTACGATCGAGGATAGGAATTGGCCCCTCCTTGTAGGAATTATCAGGCTAAAAATCAATCTCCTCCAACTCAATGTGAGTACGGGCCAACTTATCCCAAAGATATCTCCAAAACGAAGAAATATGGAACACATGATGAATCATATGCAAGTGCTCCGATGACCCAAGTCTATAAGCAACTGGCCCAATCCGTTCGATGATAGGGAATGACCCCACATATCCCGATGCCAACTTCCCTTTATTACTAAAATGCATTACCCCTTCATAGGAGATACTCTCATCAACACTTGGTCTCCCACATTGAACTCCCAAAAGAATCTCTTGGCATCTGTGTATCATTTTTGTCGGTGTTGGGCAACCTGAATGCGACTCTGAATCATCTATGTCATGTCCAAAGTATCCTGGATTACCTCCGATCTTAGTAGCTTGTTGTCTCCCACCTCTAACCAACATGCAGGAAAATGACAAGGTCTATCGTATTATGCCTCGAATGGAGTCGTGATAATCGTAAACTAGTGGATGTTATTATAGGCAAACTCTACTAGTGGAAGACACTACTCCTATCCACCGAAAAAATCTAGGATACACATCCGCAACATATCCTCTAAAATCTGATTCGTCCGCTCAGTCTGCCCATCAGTCGGCGGGTGAGAGGCCGAACTCAATCGTAACTCTATACCAATGGCCTCCTAGAAACTCTCCCAAAATCTAGACACAAATATCTTATCCCGCTCAGACACAATATCAAGAGGCAATATGTGAAGTCTCACTATCTCCGCGATGAAGATCTGAGTATACTACCCCATAGCATAATCGATCCAAACTGGTAGAAAATTTCCTACCTTGGTCAAACGATCCATAATCACCCATATCCAATCGTGACCTCGCTAAGATGTACGTAACCCTACGATGAAATCCATGGAAATGATATCCCACTTCCACATAAGTATCTCTAACGGCTGTAGAAGCCCTAGCGGTGTCTGGTGGTCCACTTTTACTAGATGACAAGTGCCACACTTCGAAACAAACTCGATATCTTTCTTCATTCCACTCCACCAGTACTATCGTCTCATATCCAGATACATCTTATCCCCACCGGGATGTACCAAAAAATGTGAACCATGAGACTCTGTCATCACCTCATGTCGCACGCCCTCCCCCTCAGGAACAACTAATCTCCCATTGAAGAGCAAACCTCCATCCGAACCAACAGTGCAAGACTCGCCCCCTGTGCTAGAAGTTGTAGTATTCGATCCTGGCAGAACGGATCCGTTGCTTGAGCCTCTATCCCCCTCGTAATAATCTGAGGTGTAACTCTCATAACAGACATAAATGATCGGGCCACTTCATCTTGGTGCCCCTACTCCTTCCATTCCACTTTCCACACTTCAGCAACCTCGCCTACTAGCCTATGGCTCAATGCGTCTACTACCACGTTAGCTTTCCCCGGGTGGTATTGAATATCGAACTGATAATACTTCACAAATTCAAGCCACATACGCTAAGGCATATTCAACTCCTTCTAGGTGAAGAGGTACTATAGTGACTTGTGATCTGTGAATAAGAAAAATTTCTCCACCAAGAGATCATGTCTCCAAATCCAAAGTGCAAATACGACTACAACTAACTCTAAGTCATGGGTGGGGTAATTCCTCTCATGAGGTTGAAGATTTCGGGAAGAATAAGATATAGATTTTTCCTCCTGTCGAAGCACACCCCCGAGACCCAATAAATATGCATTCATGTAGACTAAATACTCCATTCTCGCCCTGGGTAGTGCTAAGATGGGTGTCAAAGTCAACTTGTCCTTCAGCTCATCGAAGTCTAACTGACAGGTGTCATCCCAGATGAATGGAACTCCTTTACGAGTCAGGTGTATAAAAGGATATGCCATCTTCGAGAATCCCTAAATAAACCTCCTGTAGTATCCTTCAAGGGCCAAGAAACTACGTATCTCTGTCGGTGTGGTGGGATGCCTCGATTCCCTCACCGTTGATACTATCAATGGATCTATGAATATATCCTTGTATGATACTATGTGCCCTAAGAACTGGACCTCCTTCAGCCAAAACCTGCACTTCTCATATTTGGCATACAACTCGTGTTGGTGCAGTGTCTGCAACACTTGACGCAAATGCTCAACATGCTCCTCCTCAGTCTGAGAATATATCAGAATGTCATCTATGAAGACAGTGACAAACTAATCAAGGAACTCTCTAAACAACCTATTCATTAAGTCCATAAATACAACTGGAGCATTGGTTAGCCCAAATGGCATAACCCTGAACTCATAAGATCCATATCTCGTTAAGAATGCAGTCTTAGACACGTCTTACTTCCTGATATGTAACTGATGGTATCTGGATCGCAAGTCTATCTTTAAGAAGAAGGAAGCTCCTCACAACTAATTAAATAAATTATTGATTCGGGGCAGTGGATACTTATTCTGTATCATGACCTTATTCAACTCTCGATAATCGACACACAGCCATAAAGATCCATCCCTTTTCTTCACACCCTAAGGTAAGGTACTCCTCCAGATGAAACCCTGTCCTAACAGATGCTCAATTTTATTCGGTAATTCCCTCATCTCTGCCAGAGCGAAACGATAAAGCGTGTGGGCTATCGATCGACTACTCAGCATCAAGTCTATAACTAATTCTACCTCTCTACTAGGTGGTATCCTAGTATCTCCTAAAATACGTCCCCGAACTCATGTACAACAGGAATCAAGTGGAATTACTACCTCCTTAGAAGTCTCCTCCTCTATATAATACAAGTGAGTGGACGATCCTCCCTTTGGAAGTGACATTGCTACTAGGAACATCTCCTAACCCAGTATACCAAATATAATACTCCTACTAAAGCCATAGATCATGGACCTGTACGCAATGAGCCAATCCATACAGATAATTATTTCATACTCATGCATATCTAAAACAAGCACATATGTGGTAATAACAATCTCCTAATCTCTATGTCTACTCCCCGACATATAAAGAAAATCAGTGACCCATAACCCAATTACGAGTCTACACTAGTAACTATGATCTCTGTCGTGTCTAATAACCCTGTGGAGCATGCAAAGTTAGTGGAAATGAACTATGTGATGCTCCCGTGTCAAACAAAATATGCCCCAAAGTCCCCTGATCGAAAACATACCCTCGATCGCGGATGGAGCCTATGGGACTGTGGCCTGATGGACGTTGTAAACATGCCCATACTGCAACTGGCCCTACTAAGATAGGACTACCGGTATAGCTGGTAAATCTGGCATCTATGGTGGTGCTTGGAGGGCAGCGAGAAATATTGGTCTCTGAGGCTCCTGTCGAGCACCCTGCTGCTACGGCTATGGATCCCTTCCCTTCTCAGTACAATCATGACATTTGTGGCCAAACATTCCACATACGAAAATACTTCCCACCAAAATTTCCCCCTCTCTGTCCCTATTGCCGTCGACCCTATTGGCCGTTAGCACTTCTCTTATGGCCTTGCTAGCCTTATCGATACTTCTATTAGCCCTACTGGCCCGATTAGCCCTACTGACCCTGCTAGTCATGACTATAACCTCCATGATCGTGTCAGAAACCTCCCGATCTAAAACGATTAGAATACCCCAGTTGCAAATTCTTATCACCCTTCCTCGTCAGGACCTGTGCTGATTGTTCTCCACTGGCACCACTACCTTCTGTCCTGCCTCGCTAGCTAGACTCCCCTACTCATTTTCTCCCTAATAGATGGAAGCGGTGGTCTTAGTAGTGAAGCATTTCTTCATTAAGAACATCGATATAGGTTTGCAATAAGAGGTTACCCAGAAGATGCTGTCGAATTCTCCAGGTAAGGCAATCCATGAACATCTGTATCTTCTTATCCTCAGTAGGTACCTCTGATGGTACCAAATTAACTAGTCTAGTGAACTCTTCCTTATACTCTGCTACGGTCTTCCCCTCCTGGGTGTGGTTTAGTAGTTTCCACCTCATCTCACTCTGAGTGGAAGAAGGGAAGTATTTGGGATCGAACCGCACCCAGAAGTGCTAAATAGTAAAGATATCTCTCTCCTTAGCAGTGGTAATAGACTCCCACCTTTGCAGCATGACTCCAACTAACTTAAATGTAGCTAGTATCTGCCTCTGTACATATGTGAAATCATACATCATCAAGTTCCCCTAGATTTACTTCTTTCATTGGCTTGCCACTATAACATTAGAGATCCCTATAAACTCTAGAGGATATGCCTTCTTAAAGGCATCTCTGACACGTTCCCAAGCAGACGAGAATACATGAGCCTGAACTGGGGCTACCACCATTGCCCGAGGTGGTGCCTATTGCACTAATGCCAAAGCTACATTTACCACCTGTGCTACTATAGAGGAAACTTCAGTGGCATTCATAGTACCCCGAACTGGTGCTAGTTGAGTCTCGGGTTAGGCACCGATGGGAACTCGTTGTCCACGTCGAAGAGGCATCTAAAATGAGAGAGACGCTTTATAAGTCAACAGTTATTACCGTAAAATGGCTAAAGACGTAAAATGTGCAATTAAAGAATACAACAGTCCTAAATCATAGGGCTCTATATTAGTGAACACTATGCGAAAAGTATAACAAGTCGTACAGATCCTAAAGACTCTATAACATTATTCTTTGTTACCACCTGTGACACCCTATCTAATTTAATATCGGATAGCTACTCCTTTGTTAAATTAAAATTCATTTAAATATTTTCATATATGATTTTTTTCATACCATATACCCTCCCTTAGACATGTATTTACTAATACATATCCATTTGGATTTCCTGTTATAATATGAATTCCTTAGTGCATTTCAGTACGTACTTCTTATCTTTCCTTCATGAAAAGAAAATACTTCTAGGATTTTTATATGTATTTTTTATCTAACTCCTACATATATAAGTAGTTATAATATTGGCAAGTCTCATATAATATACTTTAAAAAAATGTTGATCTAGTTAGATATTTGAAAAGTGCTTATGGCCTTAACAGGATGGTATATTCGTATATAATATGGTTTCCTCAAGAAACCTTCTACCATAAATTATGCACTTTTTAGTGAGTTTTAACACTTCACGTCCTTATAAACACTCATTCGTAACCTTTAGGGCTAACATCTATTGAGGTTTCCACCATAGATCCAAATACACCACATACATTAAGAGACTCGACTTATGCGATCATGGCATTTTCTCATTTTAGTAAATATATTATTTTTCTTCATCAATTCATAGTACATGGATTTGTATTACCATTCCTCTCTCATTTTTGTCCAGTTATAACATATATAATTATATTATCGATGATTATCTTTGTTGATTCCACTTTCCTCTTATATATATATATAGGGGGGGGGGGGAGAGAGAGAGAGATTTGATTTAATATTAGGTACCTGTGCCAACTTCAGGGGCTTTAGAGCCACTTCAGAGACTTGTGTCTTTTCATTAATAATAACCTCTTCTGGGTTTTAGAGAAAGTGGATCTTTTTTTATAACCTCACCTGGAGCTTTATTTAGGCATAATTTTATATAACCTCCACTTTTTGGAGTCAAGTAGTTAGGACACGCTTCTGGCTTCCTATAAATTTATTCTCTTATGTAATTTATTTTGTGTTTCTAAGATAATATTTTAGCAAGAACATTTGTAAATAGTGTATATGACATTTGATGTTGCAATATCATGGTTCACTTTATTTTCACATTGAGCAATATAGGAAATTAGATGAGACAAATGTAAGTATTCCATGATAATTCTCTCCATTCTTCAGGAACAAACCAGTCTTATGGGAATAAATTATACTTCAGGTACGTTATATAATCTCCTTAATGGCGGGAAGAGTGTCTTATCAAAATAGAATTGCATATATATTAAAAACACTATATTTGACATGGTTCAATAGAGGGTGAATTATAATCACCATATATACCCTTCTGATAACAATATTAATAAATATTTTGTAAAAAAAATAGGGACGTCATTTGGAATTTTAAAGGGTTATGAAAAATAAACGAGGAGATCAACATGGTTATTGTGTAATATCACCTAATTGAACCATGTAGCTTTAGTATCCTCACATTGTGCAATTCTACGATAATAAATATTGTATAGGATAACCCCATAAATAATAAAATGAGGATTTTTTCTAGTGTAAACTTGTGGCTTTCAACACTAGAAGTAACGCAAAATTAGTTTTCATTATTTATTAATATGGTACCAATGTTTTCTTCCTCCTATAACATGCAGAAATTTTCTTTGGTAAATACTTTCACATAACTCATCACATATGAATGGGTGGATACTATGTAACAATATCACTTAGGCTCTTCTGGATCCTTAGGTTCAGAAATGGTTGAATTGTAATTTTTTACAATTTTACATACAAGGCCTGAAAAAACTTTTGATTTTTCATAATAGTATAATTTGTTCATTATATACTAGCTAAATATTATTATATAGTGACAATTTACATTTTTCAATTACAACATTCAATATAGATCGTGAAGTGAGTGTCAGTCCAAATATGAAGAACAATAGTCTAGTTACAGTCTTTGGTGATCAAATTTAAAAGTTGATGTATTTAAAAAGAATCCCATATCAAATACTTTTCGGATATTCAAATAATGGGATGGACAATAATATATTTGCCAATTAATGTTTAGAACTTTGGGTTGATAACTGATGGCTCAAAATTTTGCAATCTTGTGATATATCACAAGTTTCATGCTTGAAAATAAGAAGCTTTAGGATATGATATATAACTAGGGCCACTAAAATAATTAAGAAAAAAATTTCATTTGAAAAGTACTAAGAACATTAAGTTATCTATTTAATGTCACATTTATATGAATCTTCAGCTTCACAAAAATTATAAAATAAAAACCTAGGTCCTAAATTAAAATAACTCACAAAGTGTGATGCGACACTATCGTTGTTTTAGGTTCACCGCCAACATACAAAAACCTAAGATACAACTACACTTGGAATACAAGTATAGCGGTAAGTCATGTATCATAAGAAATCTGCAGGTCATGTCATATAGATTTTAATTTATTTCACATCAAGAATAAAAGTGCAAAAGGTGATAGGTTGGAAAAAGAGAAAAGGAAAAATAAGAAGTTAACACTATACTACAATTAATTAAAATGAGAGTCGGGATCGCATTCCCGCCTCGGGATAAACAACGGATAGTTAGAATTTCGATTCGAAAGATATTTAACTCAGCATCCAAAGTTGTGAGATTAATCACTTAACAGAAAATGGCCACACACAGATTAGATTCGGATTATCGCTATAAACACTAATGTTGCATGACAAAGAAAGTGAAGCACATAACAATCCGACTTTGATATGCGAGGTTTCAATTAAACACAAATTTACACAAAACCTAACTTTCGGAGCTAAATACCCATTAATGGAGGAAACACAACCCCAACCCGATATCTACGGGCTAGACATGGAATTAAACTACTAAAACAAAAATTAAACTAATTCACATAACAAATTCACTAATGAAAACAAGTTATCTAGGAAATTAAAGTAAAGACATAAATGAAAATTAAGATAAACAAGTGAAAGAGATAATGAATAGTAAACTAGAATACTTACAAATGCAAAAAACACCCAAAGAAACAAAGGAAAGGATTGTCTCCCAACAAAACCCTATCAAAAAACTAAAGCAAATGATAAATTTTTCCTCTCAGAGTGAGAAGGAATGTATTTATACAATAACCTCAATGGGTAACTAGTAATAAGAAAAGTTCAAAATATACAAGACCGAATCGATTTGGTTGTGTCCGAATCAATTCAAAAATAGGGGAAATAAAAAAAATTCTTTATGGTGCCAAATTGAATCGATTTGGCCTTGGCAGAATCGATTCAGTTTAGCAGGTCTGCAATTATGTGGCTTTTATCAACAATACGGAAAATGCCGTAACTTCGTCATTATAACTCGGAATTAGGTATGGTCGGAGGCTAAACGAATCTAACTTAGAGGGATACAACTTCCAAGAAAACATTGGGCCCAAAACCCAAATAATGAAATGACTAAAGTGCCCTTGAGTGTAATTTTGAAGACAAAACCATCCTAAAAATGCCATAACTTCTTCATTATACATCGAAATCATGCACTATCGGTGGCCACGCAAAGATAAATCAAAGGGATCCAACTTCTATGAAGAGTTAGGGATTAAAACATGAATGTTTAAATTACTAAAATGCCCCCGAAACTGCAATATTTAATTAAAGTCTTTGGAAAGTGATCAAACTTCACGCTAAGCGCTTTAACCTACAAAAGCTCAATTATACCTCATATAGCATGTAAACATATAAAATGGAGGTTTTCTTGTTAGTGAGCATAAATATAGGAAATAAATTACTCTAGGTGGCTAAAATGCGTAAATGAAGAGGGTAAAACATGCAATATTCGATACGAATTACACCCCTAACTTACACATTGCCAGTCCCTAACAATGAAATACAAAGAAAGAAGAACTACAAGCAAACCACTAGATATGAGATATGTCCAAAAGAGATAAAAGACACTTTCATGGTAGAACGATTGCATTAAGCATATGCAATAAGCCGTTAAACCCCTAGGTTACCCTAGTGGACGAGTGTCGTCTAGTGAGGGTTTTCATGGATGAAACCCACAAACATCAAAGTTTCGTCCAAAATAGGACCAAATCAACGAAACAGACATGCTTAACAATAAAGAATAATATTTCAACATGTTATTAGCATTGTGAATGAATTCACACAAAAGTCCGTAGTTATTAACATTATAGACTGAGCTTCACAGAATTAAAACCTTAAAAGTGGGAGGGGAGCGAGCACATGCAAAGTATGTTTTGGCAAAAACTTAAATAAATCGGATAAGCGTTAAAGCATTCATATAATTCGATCATCATCTGTCATTACACTCAACAAATGAATTCACTTTGAAAGGGGAGGTAATACATGGGACATGCGGGCATAAAGAGTAAATGTAAATGGAAACTAGGTCGCACACTTGTCACTAACGGAGAACGTTATACATAAAATGAAAAACATTTAATCTCATTAAAAGATGAGGCTCATTAAAGGAGGCAAAATATATTTTCACATATTATCAAAACAATTTCAACTTTGAAATTGAACTCACCCTAGGATCACGTAGGACTTTATAGGGTTGTAATGTAGGTTTGGGGTTAAGGTACGAAATGAAAGAAATGTGTACAAATTCAAAGTATTCGGGGATGAAAACTGAAGATAGTGGGAAATTGTGGGAAATTACAAAATTGGACAACAATTTCCCTATAAAGAATTAAATATAACAATATGAGAGCAACAAGGATTATTGAACACTATATACAATATATACAAACTTTATCTTTCTTTTTCTTTTCTTCTCTTTCTAAATTTTTCTTTTATTTTCTTCTGTTTTTCACTTCTCTTTTCACTTCTTTCTTTTCTTCACTTTTCTCACTATTTTCATACTTAATTGCAACCGCAAGACAATAACACCATTCAATCCCGAGTAACATTCCAAAAAAAGGTATGGAAAGTAATATGTATGGTTTATAACTCCAATTTAGAGTTAGTTATGGGATTTGCGAGTTATAAAATGAAAGGCTATTATTTAGGCTCAAAGGGTTTGACTACGAAAATATATAAGGTGAAGTCAAGGCCAACATGGGTGATATAACAAGGATGGACTATGATCATTTCCTAAAGTTTACGTAATTCTCGAGTCAAAACAAACTTTGAAAATCATGCTTAAGTAACACATTTTAGAAATGAACTCAAATAATGAACGATGAAATGAAAGAATAGTGAGATTACCTATGAATTTAACGTTATCAATGAGGAAAGATAAGTGTATAACACTCACAAATGAAGAAAAATCAAAAATCACTCAGTGTAAGTATATAAAAATTATTATTGAGTTATAAAAATCTTAAACTAAATCAATTTAACAATAAAAGCGCATGTGCTCATGGGATAAAGTTTAATTCATGAAGTTATTCATAATATTAATGGTTTAAGGAGTAAAGTCTAATAACTTCTAAAATCGAAAACATGCATCATTGAGTTGTAAATTGGATTGGGCATTTATTAAAATTTATCATCGCAAAGAAGACAAAATGCCCAATAAAGGAGAAAAACGAAAGAAAATATTTTTGAAAATTTTCAATTTTTAACAAAAAGCATGCTTTATAACCAACATGTGATCAAAAACATGGACTAAACATGAAATGGATAAAATATCCTACACCCCTAACTTAAATGATGCATTGTCCTCAATGCGCATTAAGAACACAACACAAAGAGAGAAAAAGAATGATATTACTCAAAATTGGAGCGATCCTCAATAAGAACAAGTCCAGAGAATCTACGAAACAAGTTAATACCGAGCATAATGAAAAGCAATAACAAAAAGTTTAACTAAATACACTAGACTAAACTAAAAGGAAAGAAAAAATAAATAAAGAATGAATAATAAGCTAATTATTTACAGCCTACTATTTGGACTTCACACTAACTATAAACTAGAAGTCTAAATAATTGAGGATCCACCCAAAATATGATTTGGGTTTAAGGGATAAGCGGTGGACCCTCCCTTGCATGCATGCCTCCCAGAAAATATAAATTTCATTTGAACAATGGAACACATGTGTAAGGCATAAAAAAATAACCATCACCAATTAAAAAATTTAGTGGGGTGATGGGGGATTTGGATGCTAAGGGGCACAAGACCACATTGATCTCGGGAATATGAAAATCACATCCCCAAGGTTTTTCAATTGGAAGAGGAGGATGTGACACCTCACCTATTTTAATCTCAGCTGATCAATCCTTTATCAAAATAAAATAGGATTCTCATATGGATCCTTCTCAGCATCACTGCCGAAAACCAAATTAATTACTAATAAACTATTAGGCCCAGTGTCAAATTTTAAACTTTTTAATTTTATTAACTTAACCCAATAATAAATCCATCCACACAATAACATACAAAACAATTGAAATAAATAAACAATAACCGATAACTCTTGTTAAAGCATTAATACAACCATGTTGAATAGGCTTAAACGAAAATGCGGCAAATAATATAAATGACAACAGTTGGGCCACATGCCTGAATATTTTAACAGAACCTCCTATCCAAATCACAAGTATAGAAGCGTATAAACAATACCTTCTACCATCCACAGCTGCTGAAGCATCGTCTGACTCGAAGGAATAATATCATTAAGGTGTCTCTGTTTATGGACGCCTAAAAGCTTTTTGAAAATATTTGAAAGTGGGTCAGAACCCAAAGCGTTTTGAAAATATTTAGGAAGTTTTTAAAATACTTCAACATTTAAAATATGATATTATTCATATTTAAACTGGTGTCTCACTCACATGGGATACCCCTCACCTTTCATATAACAGTTCACAACTAACGCATGTAATTTAAACACCCTAGTTACGCTACCTAGCCCAACTACCATATCTCAAAACTTCTAAGTAACCATACACCATCTCGTACCCCGCATATATAATATTCTAAGCTTTTGCAGGAGCTTATGTATTATAATTTCTCACTTATAATTTATTCATTCATAAGAAAATAACTTTCACTATTCACATTTTAGTGTCATTAATCCCGTATATAATTTTCTCATCTTTATATATGTATCTCACATTTTAATCCGGATTTTATTTTCCTAGATGAACAAGAAATCATTTCACATCTCATTCTTTATATATCTTTTCACATCTTCATATATATATATATATATATATATATATATATATATATATATATATATATATATATATATATATATATATATATATATATATATATATATATATATATATATATATACACACATCAAGTATATCCATACTTATATATCACACACTATATAAGTATAATAACCATCACACACTATGTAGTCTCTAGAATGTTGTCATCTTCCAGGGAACACACATCATCCTGGGTACCACCAGTCGGGGTCTCACACCGACCTGATAGAAACATATCACAAACACAGGGGAAGCGATCATAGTTCCTCACCTGAAAGTGAGGCCGAATTATACACAAGGCGTCTTACCAATGATAAAGAGCCACACTCCATAAATAACTCGATGCTATGACATGGGGACTATACTCACCTGGCTTCTCAAGCCATACGAGTCACCTATGTGACACCTAACCTAATAAAATACAGGGAGATCACTCCTATATCAAATTAAAATACGAGTCTCATATGGTTCATTCTTAGCATCACTGTCGAAAACCAATTTAATTACTAATATCCTATTAGGTCGGCGTCAAATTTTTAATTATATAATCTTTTTAACCGAACCATTTAAATAAAACAATTACAACAGTTTATATGCAGCAACTAAAATGAAATAAAATAAAATAATTGAACACTCGTTACAATAATACAACCAAATCGAACCCCGCACTAAAAGCAATAAAAGAATAAATGAGTACAGTTGGACCATAAGCCCGAATGTTACTACAATACCTCATATCTAGATCTCAATGATAGAAATGTCTACAATATACCTGCTTGCTTCCATAGCTGCTACAGCAAATGTCTGACTCGAAGGAATCATCATCCAGGTGTCCTTGTGTCTGGACACCTATATATATATATATATATATATATAGCAAGAGAGGAAAAATAGAGAAAATGGGTCAGAGCCCAAGTTTTGAAAACATTTTGGCAAGTGCTTAAAATTCATATTTTAAAATATGATATTTCTCATATTCAAACTGGTATCGCTCTCACATGAGATCTACCTTACCCCTCTTCTAATAGCGCACAACTATCGTATACCTTTTTAAACAACCTAGTTAAGCTACCCTGCCTAACTAATGTATTTACCCATCTTCTAATAATCCACATAAATTCGAGTACTAAGGACTAAACTTCTCCCCATTCTCGACATTACATTATGTTCGTGTGTGGGGTGTCTCGCGAAGCGAAATCCAAACAAGGAACACCCCGATACAGTACTACATGATAATATCGATCGTCGGGATCCATTAGGCCCTTAGTAAATGCCACATCTTATACCATCCCCTATATATATATATATATATATATATATATATATATATATATATATATATATATATATATATATATATATATATATATATATATATATATATATATATATATATATATATAGTTCTCACTAGAACCTATGATTCATATTCACATAAATCCGGATATTCATATACCAGAAGTGGTATCACACTTTATTCATTCTTTTCACTTTATACAAGGTTACTTTATATGATATCTCATCTCATATATATAAACAATATACTATACACAACAAGTATATTAATCATCCACCGAGCTATAATAAAAATATCTTAGTCATTCTCATTTACTAGGAAACCGTGGATTATCTCAAGTACACATATATTTTAAATCTCAATACATATATTCATATCCGGAACCCATAGGCTTAACAATGATGCACACATACTCTGCTATCAAATCCAAGTACATCCCATACTAAAGGATCACATGTTCCACGTCACTCAGGAACTGTATCATTACAAATCACACATATTGGAGGCGAACATAGTTCTAAGCCTATGGGCTACGCACGTACCTATGCACCCATATGACCGTCAACACTATCATTCTCAGATAGACCGTACCTAAGTTCCATGCTCTTGATGTACCAAATCTAAAATCCCCCCCGAAGGCAACACAGGATAAGATTGTCCGTTTTTGAACGCCAACCTCCCGTGATAACAAGTATGGTAGGTATGTCATACACATAATAAACAATAATATAGGTACACATTCTACCTATATACATATATAATCAATTAGGTATTCACACAACCATATTATTACGATAGGTATTTATCTCACATATACATAATTTCCCCTAGGTAATTATTTAACCCATGTGTATAATAACATCAGGGCATACGCACCACCCATATAATAATCCCCTACGTAGTATATTTATATCTCAAATATCCTATGCATTTATTAATTTTTGATTAATCCCCAATATTTTATTTCCTACTTTTCTCACCGCACAATGATAATATCAACAAACCTGATATATTCATTTGTCTCATAATATATGCATTATTTATATGTCTTCTCAATATACTAACCTCGAATATTTACATTCATAATAATATAAGCAATCACACCCTTAAAATATTACCCCCTAATACGTACTCTCTTATTTATTATTCAAATAACACATAAATACCACTTTAAGTATAATTCCTCGCGAACACTCCTATTTGGGTAAATCTTGGATTTTACTTTCAACTAACCCAAGGAACACGCCTTACTAAAAAATATAAATTTAGAAGTCCCCACACTATTTTTAGGAACCCCAAATATTTATCTCCAAACAATTCTGGCCTATATTTTTCCAATTTTCGGTTTGATTTCTGAGTTGATGATTTTAACCCCAGGACTGCTTTCTTAGAACAATCATAACAATTCAAAAACAAATAAGAAAAATACAAGGTTGGCACCTACGAGACCGTATCTAAAATATATACAACTTTCATGTTTTAACCAAGAGACTAATTAGCTGTCTTCCTAGCCGAAACAGCTCGGAAGTGATGCTGGTCACTATTCATCTTCTTCTCCGAAAATCCAAACCTCCATTAAAGCACCTCCAAGCTTTTTATCTCCTCTATCATCATCAACCAACCTCAAACAACCATAAATACACATATATAAAGGGTTATAATCATCCTAGAGCCCATAACCAACAATTAATTTCAATAAATTCCAAGTTTCTCAAATTGGGTATTAATCGAGTTATATCCGTTTTAATCTTCCGAAAACCCGTTTGATGCACGAAATTTCAACCCAAAAATCTTTAGTTTTATACCAACTAAAATATGAGAAATAAACACACTAAATCGTAAAGCAAGTTAAACACTTGCCTCGTGGATTAAATCCGACGATCCCGAGTGGAATCACGCGAATTTTGGCCCGGAATTCCTTTTCTTCCATCTTCTCTTCTCTTCTTCTTCTTATCTCCCTTCTCTCTTATCTTTCTCTCTCTTAAATCTGATTTTGGGGAAGAAATGAGGGTTTTCTCTTATTAAACCCGAAATTGGATATATACCCAATTGTTAAATGACTCGTGTACTAATTTACGAGTCTCTACTAGTCCAAAAATGCCCGGAACCCGAATACTATCCCCGGATACTCTATATGACTATCTCGGCCATTCCGAACCCAATGGCGCAGTCGAAATCTCCATCCAAGTCACTTAACTAAAATTCACTATTTTGACCCAACACGTTCAATATGCGTGTTTTTTAATTTAAAATATTTTCCTTTGTCGCTTTACCCAACTGCGACATGTAATAAAAACAATCTACTCATATACTTAGTCTCGAAATATAATCCATGTAAATATTAATGTGTCACTCAAAAACTAATATTTACTATTCACTTTATAATATTAAATTTATTTAATTTCACTAATAAATCCCAGAATTACTATTCATAATAATTCTTCAAATTACCTCCACGGTGTAATTTAAATATCTTTAAAAGTACGGGGTAATACAACCTACATCGTGAAACTTCCAATAATCATATCATATATATACTGTCTCTATACCCGTATATATATATAATCAAATTCGACTATTCAAGACTATCTCACGTGGCATTAGCGTATAATCCAGAATATACCAGTTCATATAAATTCATAAGTATACAAGCACTTATGTTAATCCTACAAGTATTCTCTCACTTATGATATAATTATCACATATATAAATTCTCGAATATTAGCCATCACAACTAGCTAGTATTCTAATTTCATCCTACTCACACATTCTGATTCACTCAAATACTATCAGCATATATATTCTACACGCATAAATATACATACATACATATATATATACATACATACATACATACATATATATATATATATATATATATATATATATATATATATATATATATATATATACCTGCCGAAATAATTTTCTCGAGTGTCGTTCGTCCCAAACACTCCAAAAATTTATCACCCGGATCTTATTCCCACTAACCTGAGATTTATATATCACTCGTTAAATCTTTTAGAGTCCCTCACATTTTATTTAGGATCCCCTAATATTTATCTTCCAAAAATAATTCTTCTCCAATCCTTTAAGTCCAAGAAAATTTCTCAATTTGATGTGTTATATTGGAACGGAACCACTGACTCCAAAATAAACCGATCTAGTTCTCAAACGAACGAATCAAACTGATGACCAAATAAATGAACCGATCCGGTGATCAAACCAAACCGCGATTTAGTGGTTCGACGTGTTCAGTTTGCGAGTTCATCATCTTCTCCAACTCTAAAATTTATGGTTTATAACATCTCCGACCATCACTATAAACATCTACACACTTATTTTTATCCAACACAACAATTTATTCATGGGTTTCCTCAATTTAACTAAGATTTAAAATCTATATTAATTGACCCTAAATTTTATTTAACTCTTCCAATTTCTCACCAAAAATTACACCATTAACGTGGATTTGAGCTCAGATTTCATATGGAGTTGTTATCACTTCAATTTATAAGAAATCATTTCCAAAAAAACCATTTCTGTTCAAAAGTCCCAACCCAAAATCATATTGTTTTCACCAACTATAATATGAATTATAAACACACATAAATAATTAAAGCAAGTTAAAGAATTGCCTCGTTGGATAAATTCAATGACCTCGCGCCGGATCTTGGCCGGAGTTCTCATTTTCTTCTCCCTTTCTCTCTTCCTTTATTTTCTATCTTTCTTTCCTTATTTTCTCTCTCTCTCTTGTGGCCTTATAATAGATAAATTAGGGTTCTCCACTTATTAGACCCAAAATTCACTCGTATACTAAAATACGAGTCCATACTAGTCCAAAAAGTTCACAAAATCCAAACACTACCCCCGGGTACTTTATCTTGACTATTTCGGCCCATCTGAGACAAACCATGCACTCGAAATCCCCATTCGAGTCACTTATAAAAAATCACCTTTTTAGATCCACTATAACTCCACACGTATTTTCCAAATAAAATATTATTGCTTGTTGCTTTACCCAACTGCGACATGATATAAAAGAATCCAACATCATTTACTTATTCTCATAAGTAAATATAGCACACATTGATAATAATCCAAAAATAGCCAATTAATATTAGCCCACACTTCAAATTCTCTTTCACTTTAAATTCTCAAATCATAAAACTAAACCTACTTAGGTAATTTAAATATCCATAAAAGTACGGGGTATTACATGCTCCCCCCCCCCCTTTACAAAGGAATTTCTTCCTTGAAATATAGATACAATCGGTACTAAGACTCAAGATCTTTAACAACACAGCATCCTCTAGTACTCAAAATCAATCTCAAAGTAACAAAAGGGTTACTCTACTATACACCCACTGGTGGTACCCACATGTCTAAAGGCTTAATCACTATAGCCCCCAGCTTCATGGCAAGATTGTTAAATTCTCTTCATATTGAAATACTCCATTGTGCTTCTACCAATGACGTCCGAAATAAGATGAGCCTATATATCACTAGCTCTATCGCCTCAATACTAGTAGAAGATCGCACATCACTAAGTTCCACCTTCCCATATCCATCCCAACACAAAACTCCCGTCTTCAGAGAAACCATAAGAACATCTGACCACTCATGTCAGTCCTTCAAATCTCGGTTCATGGCGACGTAACTCTTACGCTGCTCAAAAGTCATCCCAAAACTGTTTGTGGTTAATGCTCCTCTCTACAACGGACTTTAAATCATGTCCGATCCAAAAGTCTAATTATTCGCTCATCTCAAATCAACTAGATGGGGATTGACAAGGCTTTCCACCCAAAGCCTCAAATGGCAACTTGTCCACCTTAAATGGTACCTTGTCCACAATAAACCGGTACGAGTTATTACTAGTCATCATTAACCTCTCATCTACTCATCGGGCCATAGGTGACACGACTTGCCCAAAACAAAACTTCATCCCCATCACTTCTCGATAATCCCTATCGGAGGTGGGGTTCAAGGTTCTCATCCTGATTCACGACAATATTGGGCGGCACCTTGCATCGGTGCAATTCTTCTTTTCAAAGTAAGGTTTGGGCACACCTTCTAATAGTGTGAATCACCCCTAAAGAATAACAATAACTTCATATCGGTCAATTTTTTCCCCACATTCGAAAGAAGTCGTGACCTTATCCTGATTTTCATAACCCACCAATGAAATTTACCAGCTGTCTCCCCATTCCATCACTGGAATCGTCGGCTTGATAGAAAATTTCTGGTTGATCATCTCGAACTAACCTATTTCCATCTATGAGTGGTGCACCTAGAGATAATCTCCTTATGTCTCACCTAACACCAATTCCCACTTATAATATCTCACATTAAGTGGTACTTTATAATCCCCTTCTTTTCTCAGGGTATACTAAAAATCACGGCCCACGCACTTTTGGGACTTTTTTTACCTTATAGACATTAAAATTTTATTTACGCGCAATCCACACTCAACATTCAACTGAGTAGGTCTCCCATCTACTTTCCCACAATAGTTGAATTTTCCTCTTCTCAAGAGATATCCTTTTAAATGGCTTCCCATTGCCTTTCAAACCATCTCGGGTGTGATATATCCTATTGCACATATATATATGGATTATCGTCTTTCTCACACGACGTTCAATCCATCATGCCATTCCATCTTTGTTTATAACTACCCCACAGGCATATATTCCATACATTTATTCCCACGTCCTCCTATCTCTGACAATTCGAAAATCAAACTAACCTTGGCGCCCATACACCCCAAAATATGTGCATATTTGCACAACACTCGAAATATCACACACTTAACACACTTTTATCAAAACTGGCCACGCATTCTCAACGTGGCTATAACACATGGGTATTCTCAATCACCCCATAAATCGAAATTTAATTCTCCTTAACATCGTTCCACCCTTCAACTCGTGGTGAGAAGAAAAATTTTCCAGTGCTCTCTCACGGCACTACCGTCTCCACTGGCCTTATATTATATAATATCTCTCAACTCAAAGTGTTGTCTCTACATTTTCATTGATTAACATTCAAAACTAATGCCATAACAATCATCAACGTATCTCTACTTTCGATGTTTATCAAGATTCATATGTATCGCATCCCGCAATAACATTCAAACAAGGAACTTTCCCTAATGCACTATCACTCACCGTTGGTGGTAATCAAATTCCATAAACTTCAAACATATAACTGTGACTCTCATAATCATGTCCCCAGACATATAAATATAAATTTCAACTCCCACATTTCTAAAGGAGTGATATAATAATACGCTTTCCCTATAACCAAGTCCTGAGCACTAAACATAATAACGAACTAAATCTCTCCGCTCGATAGTAAATCCAATGTACCCCGAATCATATCAATAAAGTCCCTAAACACTGGGATCAATATCTCGAGACAACTATACTCCCAGAACTCTCTATCATAATATAATATAAATGCGAGCTTTACACTCTTGCAAGTGAGGCCTCACCAAAACAACACATCCTATCTTGGAACAACGAACACGATAGCCTTGTAATATCATCCCACTATCGTTATAACCAGTTTATTCTCCGGATAATATCATAATCGTATAACATGTCACTAAATTGAGTAATTTCAATAAAATATATTCTCACTGACCACACCCGCTCGCCTGCGGACGAAACTAGAGATAACCCCGATATACCATGATAAATACATACACACAATAATGTTACTGATAAAACCACTAAACTCGTCCCACACGCGAATCTAGTGCTAACAAAATATCGTGACTCGTTTGTGTCACACAAAACATACCCCATTCACCCGAGGTTAAAACTCATATTTCGACCTTGCCAATTGCCCTGGCAGCTCAAATGGTTCCCGTGTATGACACGGTTGTTCGAACCAAACCAAACTATCTTAATCATTGCCCGTGCTAAGAATCATACTCTTATCCCTCTACTTGCTTCGAGCAAAATCAATGCATGTGGTCCTACTCTACACATAAAAATATCTCTATATAATCTGGTAGTCCCAACCATACTTATCGTATTAGGGTTCTCCTTCTCTCTAACCCTGGTAGCCTTAAGGCTGATGGCCACCCTCATTCTTCGAAGACCGTGACAAGTCCCCGACAAAAAAAGTTTTCACGATCAAGGATCGTGACATGATCGTGAAAATTCTAACAAACTTATCACGGTCAATGACCGTGATAAGTACGTGATAAAAAAAAGTTATCACCCTCGAATTGTCACAGTCATTGAGCTTAATAAGTCCAACCTGTTAAGGTAAATGACTGTGGCAATTCGACAGATTTGGTGTAGTGTTCCCTTAGTTCCGTTGACCCTAATGAAAATTTTCCTTACTAGCCCCGACTAAATCCACCATCACTCAGTAGAAATTCATCTATCTGAACCATTTAAATTGGTCCCCTGATGGGTCTCCCCCTGGGGTGTTTCGCTAACATTATTACATTCAGTCTTACTCCCTGACTAAATTCTTTTTCACAAATGGGCCTGTTTCCATTCCTCCTACGATAAGTTCAAATTTCATTCGCATCTCTTCCTGAACAATGGATGAAGGAACTCACGGTCAAACCGTACCTAAGATCCTTCAATTGGCATAATTTTCACTTTTCAAATGTGGTGATTAACTCCCACCATTACAACACTCCTCCCATGAGCTAAAAAAAAAAATTTACCCCAATTTTCACTTCCATGTATACTACACCCTTCTATATGCCAAAGTCTTTGGCTATCTTACGTCCATTGGCTAACACACACAATCTCCGCATTTACTAAAATTACAATGGGTAGTCCACTTCAAAGACCCCTCCAACTCTATCTCATTCTAACCACGCTGAGTGAGTTTAATTTGTCACCACTTTCGGCTATAGTGGTACTTGAATAATATATGTTTGACCCTAGTAGTCCTTACAACACCAACTTCCCAAGCAATAATAAGGGTGACCTGGACTATGGTCATCGTCCCCAAAATTATTCTACAACTTCAACTGAGCCCCGCTTCCATGTTGTTATCCTAACGGCCCTCATATGTCATCCTTAATTATTTGGCATACAAAGCACAGCACGACGCATATACGATTAACTATAATTATACATTATTGCAGGAGAACGAAATCTCACCATAGGAATCGACAATCCTAAGCATAGGACTCTATGTCAATTTGAAAGCAACGATGAAAATGTAGTAAGTCCACACAGATTCCTAAGGACACTAGAACCTGATGCTCTAATACCATTTGTGACACCCCACCTATTTCAATCTCGATTGATTAATCCTTTATCAAAATAAAACAGGATTCTCAGATGGACCATTCCCAGCATCACTGTCGAAAACCAAATTAATTACTAATAACCTATTAGGCCCATTGTCAAATTTTAAACATTCTAATTTTGTTAAATTAACCAAATAATAAATCCACCCACATAATAAAATACATAACAACTGAAATAAATAAACAATAATCGATAACTCTCGGTAAAGCATTAATACAACCATATCGAATAGGCGCAAATGAAAATGCAGCAAATAATATAAATGACAACAGTTGGGCCCCGTACCCAAATATTTAAACAATACCTCTTATCTAGATCACAAGGGTTGAAGTGTCTAAACAATCCCTGCTAGCATCCATAGCTTCTATAGCATCGTCTGACTCAAAGGAATATTATCATCTAGGCGTCCTTGTGTTTGGACACCTAAAAATTTTTGAAAATATTTGAAAGTGGGTCAGAGCCCAAGGCATTTTGAAAATATTTAGCAAGTGTTTAAAATACTTTAACATTTAAAATATTATATTATCCATATTTAAACTAGTGTCGCACTCCCATGGGATGCCCCTCACCTCTCATCTAATAATGCAGAACTAAAGCATGTATTTTAAACACACTAGTTACGCTACGCACCCTAACTAACATCTCTCAAAACATCTAAGCAACCATATGCCATCTTATACTCCCCGTATATAATATTCTAAGCTTTTGCATGAGCTTGTGTATTATAATTTCTCACTTGTAATTTATCCGTTCATAATAAAAAAAAATCACTAGTTATTATACACTATTCACATTTTAGTGTCATTAAACCCATATAAAATCTTCTCAAACAAAGACACATGTGGTTGTAAATTCCAATGTGGCAGATAGACAAAGGTATATATCTGCACATACCAATCAATAGTTCAAGTCACACACTCCCATAATCCATTTTCTCTTAGGAAAATTCCCTTCACATTTTATTCTAGATTTTATTTGCCCAGATGAACCAGAAATAATTTCACACACACACACACACACACACACACACACACACACACACATATATATATATATATATATATATATATATATATATATATATATTCACATCTTCATATATATATACAATATACTATACACATCAAGTATATCCTCACTTATGTGTCACACACTATATGTTGTGAATTTTATCATACACCGCAAGTGCGTGGACTATTATAAAATAGTGAGTGTAAGTATGGGTCGAACCCACAGAGATTTGTCAATTTTTTTGTTCAAAATAATTGTAACTGTCTAACTAGACTAAATGGGATAAAGAATGATTATGAACTATACTAAATAAAAGCAACTACGATAAATGAGGGTAACACAAGATATTTATAAACAATTAGAAAATAATTAGGATTCGGGGTCCATTTATCACGTAACTAATACTGCACACTAATTTAATGTTGTCGATACCTTTTTATAACTCAAATTAAACCGACTCTCATCGCATTTAATTTGGAAATGTTACGGTTATGATCAAAATATTTTTAACATCTTTAATAGACACCAAAAATTCCTATTCCCTTAGAAATATAAGTTTTAAAGCTCGCAAAGGTATTTAAGCATGGACTATCAAAACAATTAAAGTGCAAGCATAATCCATCAAAAATTACTATTTTTAAATCTCAAAACTTGATTTGACAAAACAATTTTGATGGTTTTAAAACACACTCTGGTGTAGTTTTAAAATGAATACCAAATCTTTGATAACAATTAAAACAAGTAGGGAATAAATAACAATCAAATTAACGTGACAATATTATCTAACTATGATAAACTTCACCCTAATGCTAATAGAATAATCAAGCTACCATAATGAAAGAGAAATTACAAGAATGAGTAGAGATTTTCATTAATAAATCAAACTTACAAATTGTTCTCTCAAAACAATCTTCAATCGTCTAAAATATGATAAAGACAAGGCCCTCAAATTGAATACAATCCCTCAAAAATCACTCTCTCAAATTGTCTCCCAAAATAATGAACCAAAGGTTCTTATTTATACGGTTAAGAATGAGGTGTTTGAGTTAGAGTGAAACTCTCTTTGATTGGTTGTATTTGAGCTGATAATTATCCTATGGAGTCTTGAGAAGAGTTGCAGATAATTGCGAAGTTTTTTTTTTCTAAAATAATTGTCCCCAATTTCGGCACTATTCACATCATTATTCACAGCACCAGCTTCAATCGCATATTTTACCCCCCAAAACTCAAAATCTTATTTTCGTTTGAACTTCAAAGTTGCGAGTCTGGTAAAGACCATTTCGAAAATATATGGCAAGGCCTTAATGGATACTTGAGCGATTTTATAAAAAATATTTAGTACAAATGTATCAATCGTGTCGTGTCGTGTCGTGTCGTGACGTGACGTATCGAAACAATTTTTGCACATTGACTCCTTTGTTGTCTAAATTTTTGAGGTACCTGTAAAAATGCAAAATAAAAATAATTAATTCAATTTTAGGGTCATAAATAATTAGAAAATTACATAATTACTCATCTTTGCATTTTAGCCCCCGAAATTCATAAATTGGTCGTTTTAATTCGAAATTCAACCAAATTTTAGAGAGAATTTTTTTTGCCTAAATAAACATTTAAAAATTATTTTCAGACCAATAATGTTTGGAAAATTACCGAAGAGTGCGCTTGCGTTCAAATTAAGAAATTATTTCATTAAATCTCAGTTTTTCAATTAAATCCTAAAACATGCATCTAGGTGTGATTGAAATCAATATGATCATACAGAACAGTCAATCACAAACAAAACCCACAAATGAGGAAAAATCCCCTAAAGGGGCAAAACCTTTTTATTTTCACTATAATTTGTAAAAATGGTTACACAGATTACAATGAAAATAAGGGTGACATACGAAATACCCTCGGGTGTCGGTTTCGATGTCGTCGATCGAAATCTCGTGCAAGAACTCAAGGTGGACAGTAGTAGAGAATAAGACGGCTTCTCCACAAAATTACTCCAGATGAGTAAAAACAATACTCTTAAAGGTTTAACAATTCACATACATAGATGGGAGTGTTTATGTGAATAAAGAAGGCATAAAACCTTAAAATTTGAAGTCTGTTTTCTAGGCTGTTAATCGCAGAAATCGTATCTGAAAAAGCTTGGAAAATGTGTAGAAAGTGTCATATATTTACACAAAAATCGATGCGGCGGCGGCGTTCAAATGAGATCAGCATGTCGCTCGAACTAAGGACAGGTGTCCCTCGAACGAGATTGTGCGACATGTCTATCTCGCGCAAACGACATTGCTATGTCATTTGAACGAGCTCGTCGACCGAGGCACTGCGCTTCTACACTTAACAAAATATTTTCTTTTGATAAAAAATATTTCAGACTTCAAAAAAATATTTTCTAAAAATTCCAAAATATTTATGCAAATATAAACAACTCCAATAAATCATTTTACCAATATTGCGTAGTGGAGTAGTGGGAATGTTTGAGAAGAACGTTTCATGTAGCATGATGCACGTGTGAAGATGATGGATGCATGGATTCAGATCAAGGCCGTCGTGGATGATATCGTATTGACATGCCGAATGTAGCAGTATCAGACATACAAACTGTGATCTGGGGAAAAAAAAAATTCCTAGATTCTACCCCGGACACTTATTAAATCATGTCCTTACAAATCTCCCCCAATGTCTATGCCGGTACATACATAGAAAATACGAATTATGCAATCTCCATAAAACAAATGACATATAAGATAATATCCCCATTAAACCGTCAAACTGAGAATACTAAATGACATGTCTTCAATCAAACTTAAACATCATCAAATCTTCAGCTCTTCAGAAAATCCCAAAGCTTTTCTCATTAGGGTATGCAATCCACTAATAATCAATGTTGTACCTACACACATGAGATAAAGCAAATGCCCATGACATGTAACAGTTTGAAATATAATGATATGCGAAAATCAAAGATCAATTAAGCTTAAGCAAATCATTGATAAATCAACAAAATTATCCCCCTTTTTATGATGTCCCCAAATAGACGGATATGATAAGCAAAAATATGGAAAATGTCACATGGAAAACAACTTTCTATTTTTTTAATTTTTTAAAATTTTTACACAAAATATGCAACAAAGAATCACACCATAAAAGAACACAAAAACAACCAAGTCGATGATAGCATAAATGTAGGGGTGTGATCAAATTCGATAGGAAAATCAATGCAAACAAACATGACATATGTGCACGATGAATATCGAATACTCCTAACGAATAAACTCAACATCTTCCTTAGGTGTAAAAAGGCGGAAATATGAGACATTGACTCAATAAAATCAACAAATTAAAGCTCAAAGTGATTTCCACAAGAATAACGTCCAAAACGATTTAATGTTTTTTCAGGACTTTCAAGGAAGTGCAAACCCATTTAAATTCTCCAACAAAACTCCCTTAGATTTATATATTTGAATAAAGGTAATCTAAATTGTCAAAGTTTGGAGAATTGATGGTGAAACCTAATGGCCCACGATTGGCATGAATTGCTTTTTATTGCCTATAAATTTTTTTGGGCTCTTTTAACCTCCTGGACCCCGAATAATTAAAATAACTCAATTTTTTAGGTCCGAATAACGACAGTTTAATCGCAAAGGATAGATAATTACCTTTCATAGCCTTCACCATTTTAAAAAAAAATATCACACAATCTCACCAACTGGGATTTACATGCATTCCAATCTTGTCAAGTTTTATCGCATATGGTTCGTTGTATAGACAGAATTAAGATGGAAACACTCAAGACAATATGTGATAGACAAGTACAATAATCAAATAATATCGTGCATGTGTGCAATAAAGGAGATAAGGAGCCAAACATGTAGAAAGATATCACTAATCACATCTCAAAGACTCCAAACAATGTAAAGCACATGGATGCAATGATGTAGCGTCTCAAATCACTATCAAACAGTCACATGAATAAAATGGAGTGAAATTTGTGACTCGGCTATCTTAAATGCTCATGTGTAAAAGGTTTATGTAAAATACAAAAATCCTTTTGTGCTTTTATAAAATTTTTATAAAAAGAAAATCTTTTTGGATTTTTCAAAAAAATAAAAAAGCAAAAGTAATAATACATATGATACAATCTAGCAATAGGAATCATATGATATGAACATGACACTGTATCTTATCCTAGACACAGACTAACCCCTCAGTCAACTGTGAAAATCCCTAAAGACTTCCTAAGACTCTCGAATCTAAGGGCATCTAAAGGTTTCATGAAAATATCGACTAACTAATGGTCGGTGGGGACGAAACTCAGGGATACAACGTTCTCCTCAACTAACTGACGTATAAAGTGCTCGCATATCCTAATTTGATTTATGCGCGAATGCTGGACTGGATTTCGGGATATATCGTGCTCGTGTTCTCACAGGAGATAGTCATGGTGTCTTGTGAATCCCATAATCCTCCAATAATTGCTTCATCCACAAGAGTTGCGTGAAACAACTCCTGGCAGCGATGTACTGAGACTCCGCAGTTGACAAAGAGATGGAGTTTTTCTTCTTACTTAACCAGGAGATAAGAGCAAAACCAAAATAGAAACACCCACCAGAAGTGCTCCTACAACCATAAACATTCCCAGCCCAATTGACATCTGAATAGGCGGACAAACGATCATCAGTATCAAAGGAATACCAAATACCGTATGAGAAAGTCCCACTCACGTATTTGATAATATGTTTTAGAGTGAGTAATTTTGACTCTTTCGAGGATGCCTGATATCGCGCGCAGACTCCAACACTAAAGGCTATGTTGGGATAACTGGCAATCAAGTAGACAAGACTACCTATCATACTCTGATACAAGGTTTTCTCTACGTCCTTGCCTGGAGTGTCCTTACTAAGCTTGATACAAGTACTCATAGGTGTACGTTCATGCTTAGCAGAGTCTAAATCAAATTTCTTCCATAGTCTATCGCATACTTGGATTGGGAGATGAACATCTCATCCTCTAGCTGATGAACCTGGAGACCAAGTAAGAAAGTAAGCTCTCCCACCATGCTTATCTCAAACTCACTTTTCATCTCCTCCTAAAAGTGGTGAGCATGATGGGAGCACGTGGATCCAAAGACTATGTCGTCCACACAAACTTGGGCAACCAAAATAGCACCATCATCTCTCCTGAAAAACAACGTCATATCAACTCCCCCTCTCTTGAAGCCACGGGCTAAGAGATAGAAAGTAAGCCTTCCGTACTAAGCACGGGGTCCTTGCTTCAAATATACAAGGCTTTCCTCAAATAGTAGACGTGCTCCAGGTGCTTCGGGTGTTCAAACCCTTTTGGTTGTTCCACATAAACCTCATCCTGTAGAATGCCATTTAGAAAGTCACTCTTGACATCCATTTGATATAACTTGAAGCACGGATGACATGCGATGGCGAGTATTAAGCGGACGGACTCAAGCCACGTAAGAGGAGAAAATGTCTCCCCAAAGTCTACACCCTCTATCTGTGTGTAGCCTTGAGCGACCAACCTAGCCTTGTTTATGATTATGGTACCATTTTCATCCATTTTATTCTTGAAAATCCACCTGTTACCTATCACATTAGTCTCACTAGGTCGGGGAATAAGTTCCCAGAAATTTTTATTTTTAAACTAAAGCAACTCATCCTGCATGGTGGATATCCAGTATTCATCCTTGAGTGCTTCTTTATGATTCTTGGGCTCGACTTTAGATGTGTAGCAGACATGGAAAACAACATTCTCGAGTTGAGCACGAGTCTTGACCCCTAAAGTGGGATTGACAACAATGGCAGAAGGATCATGAATCTTGAGAACCCAAGAAGGTGTGTCCCCTAACACAGGAGTAGGATCCACAGGGTGTGGGTTAGGCACAAGTAAATCGCTTCCTGAAAAGTTCTCATCTTCACACTGAAGGTTAGGATAAATAAAAGTCAAAGGTTCGTCATCTTTCACGGTGACGTTTATTGAGCCCATAAGCTTAGAGCTCTTCAGGTTAAAAATTCGATACACTCTACTATTTGATGAATATCCTAGAAATATTCCCTCATCGCTCCGGGAGTTGAACTTTCCTAATTGCTCTCTATCCCGTAGGATATTGCATTTACTCCCCAAGACACAAAAATATGCAAGGTTGGGTTTCTTGCTAGTCCACAATTCATAAGGCATCTTAAGTGTGTGTGGACGCGGGTAAACCCTTTCACCATGTGGCATGCGGTAGACACCGCCTCTGCCTGAAATCTCCTAAAAACTCTATGACCTAGAATCATAGATCTATCCATTTCTTGAATCGTCATGTTCTTTCTTTCAACAATCCCATTTTGCTGAGGAGTCTTCACTGCAGAAAACTCATGTTTTATTCCAAGGCTATCACAGTAAAGATCTACCTTTGCTTAAATTCTGTTCCATTGTCAATACATATCCTATTAATAGTGAATCCATGTTGATTTTGCAGGACACGACATTTGGTCATTAAAAACTCTAGAGCATCGGTTTTTTCTCTTAGAAAACCTACAATCGAATATCTGGAGAAATCATCCACCATCATGAGGATATACCTCTTACCACCTAAACTTTCAGTACAAGTAGGACCCATAAGATCCATGTGAATCAACTCAAGCACACAGGAGGTGGTAATGGAATGCAACTTCCTATGAGGGCTATGAATTTTCTTTCCTAATTGACAGGGTCCACAAACCATGGAAGTTGGCTTTCCAAGTGATGATAAGCCACATACTAGGTCCTTTTTAGCTAAACGTGTCAAATCTCTAACGTTCATGTGACCTAGACGTTGGCACCACAGATCCATAGGAGTGATCGTGGCGCTATTTCAAATAAGTGAGGATATGGGCGCAGTCCCATAGCAATTATCCTCTGCCCTCACTCCTTGCACTAAAAGTTTACTGGCTTGATTATAGACTTTACACGCGTCCCGATCAAACATTATGGTAAAGTCAGCATCGCATAGTTGGCAAATGCTGAGAAGGTTTGCTTTCAAACCTTTGACGTACAATACATTATCTATCTTAGAAATCCTGGTAACTCTACTATACCTTGTCCTACGATGCTAAACTTACTAACATCTCCAAAGGTGACTCTACCTTCCGTATACTCCTCTAGGTAGGTAAAAAATGAGACATCACATGTCATATGTCTGAAGCACCCACTATCAAAATACCATTGTGAGGTATATTGTACTTTGAGAGCGACATGAACAACAAGGGCCTTTTCATCTTTCTTAGGTACGCAAGAATTGGTAACCTTTTGTTTACCCTTGTTCTTATTGGTTTTAGCCGGTATGCGAGGAGCATTCACTAATGGCAAAGACATCCATCGGAATTCCTCCATCAAACTCTGTGATATGGAAGCTAAAAACTCAACACACTCTCTTAGACTAGAAAAATCATCAGTACGATGTGGTGGAGCAGTAGTACATCGTGTCTGACCCAAACTATAGAAAAACTCCCTGAGGTGGCCTTTTGTTTTACAGTACGTACAAAAGAACACAGTCTTAGGCAGACCTGGGTTTGCTTTTCTTTGTCGAACTCTTCTTCGTGGTTTTTAACGATGGCCATATGGAGTTGTAGTATACTCAGAAACTGGTCCAGGTGCAATTTGGGATGTGGAAGAACCATCAAAACATATTCCCTTCCTATCACCAAAACCTAAAGCAAGACCGAGGAGAACCTTTCCCATCTTTCCAGATATGTCCTCGATTTGAACCTTGACTTATCGTGCTCGCTCAAGATCATGAGTAAGCTGGGTTACAAGGACTTCAAGTTTCTTCCGAGTCTCCAGGGAGGAGTGGAGATGACTCGTCAGACTAGCCCCTTGTTTAGTCAGGTCCCCTTTCTCTTTCTCAAAACAACTCTGACTTTCTCCAAATAGTCTCTCTCTCTCTCTCTAAACACACTTTCTTTATTAACACATGCAGACCCTCTCTCTCTCTCAAGGTAGTGCAGGTGGAGGACTCTCTCTTTATTGCTTCTTCTAAATCTTCCTCTAAAGCGGTGATCCTAAGTAATAACGCTTTTTGTTTTAAATGACTAATTATATAACTTAGCGTAGGCCCATTGAAGATTTCTCTCGCTCTCACTTGCATTATCCTCCCCCTCACTTACATCATTCTCCCTATCGAGGTGTCCCTGTGAAGCAGCATCCTCATCATCGTGTGGAGCACTAGAAGTACTGCCATGACTAGCGATGAATGCAGTGAAGTTACATTCATGCAGTGACTTATCTACAGAATCCACCGACTCGACCTCACTATCATCACTAAGGGTAGCATTAAGTACAATTTTGCCCTTTTCTTGGGCAAGTCTATTCAACCTAGTAGCACACTCAAAATCTCTATGGCCCTTAATGTCTCACTCATAGCATCTCTCACTATCTTTCTTAGGAGGGTCTTTAAAATCTTTTTCATTTTTCTTATTTTTCTCAAAATTCCTTTTATCTTTGAAATTTCCATTTTTTCTTGAATTTGAGAATATTCTTAATTTTTTTAGCAAACAGTGCCAAATCATCTAAATCAAAGTCACATTCAGAATTTGACGTTTCTATCTCCCTTTTTCTAGATGATTCAACTCTCTTTCTTGTCGACCCCTCACTCTTTCTATCCTGTGCATTAAGTGCGATTACCTTATCTTTAGGCTAGACAAATTTAGGAAACATATCAATTTCATGCATTTGTAAGTCTCCTATAAGCTCCTCCAATTTAAGCGTGTTTAAATTACCCATAGAATTAAGCACAGTGACTTTAGGGATAAAATTCTTAGGCAGTGATCTTAGAATATTTTTAATAACTCTAGCATTAGGAATGTTTTCACCAAGATTAAAGCTAGTGTTTACAATATCAAATGACCTAGCATAAAATTGTAACACTCCGCCTAATTAAATACCGGGCGATCACTCCTTCATTAAATTAAAATCAAGGTGAACAATTGGTTCATTCTTAGCATCACTGTCGTTAAAATACTTTTCCAATTTAAACACCCTAAATAATTAAGCTAAATGTCAAAACCATTTGAAACCGTATTTCCATTTTATTAAATCTGATTATAAAACTTTTAATCATTAACATATTAAGAGTCACACATTAAGAATGAGAATAGAAATGAACATTCAAGAATTTAACCATCAATAATAAATCCCAACATTTACAACACTAAAGGAAAACATCCTGACAGTTATAAATCCCGAAATAAAAATGCTGAAAGTAAAAAGAATTACAGTCTCTGATAATATCAACTAAATAATGGAAAAGGGCGACACATGCCCCCACTAGATAAAGCTGAACTAGAAGTAGAGTCAACAATGACGTCGTCTAAGCAATGGCCTGCAACTCCCACAAAAGCTACAGTACGTTCCATCCAAAGAATCCTAAGCCAGATGCCCCTGTGGCTGGGCACCTATAATACATATATATATATATATATATATATACTAGTGGTGACCCGTGCGATGCACGGGAAAGGGTAACTCGTATTTAAATGTTTAATATATATTTTTTAAACTATGGTCCCTAATTAAATATCTGTGATCTTAATCTTACTCCTATAAATGAGAACGAATAGTTTGATAGCCGAAACACATGAGCGAACGTTTAATAAATCAGGTAATATCCAAAAACATATATTTCAATACATAATCTACAAACATAATAAAATAAATGTAATTAAATGGATTAATAGTTATTAGCATCGTGAAGTAGTTGCCATCACTAAGAAACTATTTATTGCAAGCATTAGCCATAACAAATACTGATTTCCATTATGCTCGTATTTTGAAAATCTATATTATCAAAACAATGTATTTTGAAATTAAAATGTATTGATATAAACACGTACAAAATGACCCAATTAAAACGTGACACAAAATCAAAGGATACAAAATTTTAATTTTTTTTACCTAATACGAATATCATCTAAATAAAAGAGACACAACTCGATATGACACAATACCATATTCGTTTTACTTAACACGAAAACATCTTTATTAAGTCACAAAACAAAATCTTGTTTTTTTTATCTAACCGGAGCGAATTACCCGAATAAAAGTGACAGGACACAAAATATTTTTTTTAACCAAACACGAACACAACTCAATTTAAAAGAGACACGACACATGACATGGAATCTTTTTTCCCACCTAAAACGAACACCACCAGAATAAAAGCAACACGACACAAAATATTTTTTTACCGAAAAAACAATTAAAAAAATTATTTTGATATATATTTAAAAAATAATAGTTTCACCATTTTTGTAGATATTTATAACAAATGAATTTTATATATATTTATAAAACTTTTTAACTCGTATTTACCTAAACTTTTTTATTAAAAATTGTTACAAATCCTTTTCATATATTTTTATAAAAAGCATTTGAAAGTGTAACTGTTTTTATATATATTTATAAAAACAGAAAAAACGATTAAAAACTGTTTTGATACATATTTTAAAAAATTAGAGTTTTCATTATTTTTTAACAGTTTTTATATTAAAAAAACTGACTAACCAACTAACTAACTAACTAACTAACTATCTATCTCTCTCTGTATATATATATATATATATATTGCAAGTGTTAAAATGATAAGTATTATTCTTGAGCCATGGAAAATATGGATTTCCATCTTGCTCGTATTTTGAAAACCCATATTATTGAAACATGGCGTTTGAAAATCATATGTTTTGATATAAACACATACAAAAATGACCCAATTAAAATGTGACACAAAATGAAAATATACAAAATTTTAATTTTTTTTTGCCTAATACCAAGACTTAAATATATTGGCTGTAAAAATACAAAAAGGCAATAAAAATTACTAAAAATGTTGGATGCACAATTAGAATATTAGAATATGACACGTACACCCAAAAAAAGGACTCGGGCATAGTATGTTATCGTATTTAAAAATAGTATTATATGACAGTTTCGTTTGTATAGACATACCCAATGTTACTTCTCAAAGGTATCAGTATTCATACTTCATGCTCAGATCTAATTGGTTGTTCTGCTATTTTACACTATTAAGCTAATACTCTGAGTGAGTGAGTGAGTGAGTGAGAGAGAGAGAGAGAGAGAGAGAGAGAGAGAGAGAGTTGTTAAGATACAACACGAAATCTTATTTTTTTATTTAACAGGAACAAATGATCTGATTAAAAGCGACACAACACGAAATTATTTTTTTTAACCAAGCACAAACCCAACTAAATTAAAAAGAGACACGACACATGACATGTAATCTTTTTTTTCACCTAAAACGAACACCAACCAAATAAAAGCAACACGACAAAAAAATTTACTGTAAAAACAATTAAAAAACAATTCTGCTATATTTTTGTAGAGAATAACAGTTTTTGTTGTTTTCGTGTATATTTGTAACAAATAGATTTTATATATATTTATAAAACTTTTCACTATTATTTTACCTATTGTTTTAATAAAAAAAAATAGTTAAAAACCGTTTATATATATATTAATTAAAATATGTAAAAATATAACTATAACTATAACTATATATATATATATATATATATATATATATATATATATATATATATATAGTTATAGTTATAGTTATAGTTATAGTTATAGTTATAAACGAAACAGTTTTTATAAATATTTGTAAAACTTTTTATTATGTTACCTATTTCTTTTATAAAAAAAAATAGTTAAAATGATAGGCATTGTTGTTGCGTTATTGCAAATACGAATTTTCATCATGCTCGTATTTTGAAAATCCATATTATCAAAACATCGCCTTTTGAAATTCGTAAGTATAGATATAAACACGTACAAAAATTATCCAATTAAAACGTGAGCCAAAATCAAAGGATCCAAAATTTTAATTTTTTACCTAGTACGAAGTCTTAAATATAGAAACAAAAAAAACAAATAATATAGTAGTTGTAAAAATAAAAAAAGGCAACGAAAACAACTAAAAATGTTTGATGCAAAATTAGAATATTAGAATAGGACAATTGCACTAAAAAAAAGGACGCGGACACAGTGTGTTACAGTATTTAAAAAAAATATTATACAACATTTTCGTTTGTATAGACATACACGATGTTAGTTCTCAAATGTATCATTTTTCATACTTCATGAGAGAGAGAGAGAGAGAGAGGTAATATGGTGAGAACTTAATTTTTTTTAACATTAAGGTCCTGTTTGTTTGCATCTCTGAAGTCTGAACTTAAGCCATTCAGATTTCAGAGAGAGCAAAAATATATTTGTTTTTCATTGGATTCAGATAGCAACGGTAATATTTTTGAGTTAAATCTGAGCCAAAGTTTGTTTCCAATAATATCCTTGAAATGACAGTAATACTCTTGAAATGACAGTAGTGTAGATAATCCATAAATAATAAAAAAATTGTTTTTTCTACTAAATAAAAAAAAGTTGTTTTTCTACTAAATAAAAAAAACTTGTTTTCATAAAAAAAAAAGATGTTTATTCTATTGAATAAAAAAAATCTATTTTTTCTACTGAATAAAAAAAAGTTGTTTTCATTAAAAAAAAAAACACTTTTTCTACTAAATAAAAAAGGTTGTTTTCATTAAAAAAAAAAGCTGTTTTTTTTACTAAATAAAAAAAAAAGTTGTTTTCATAAATAAAAAAAAATGTTTTTTCTACTAAATAAAAAAAAAAAATGCACAAAGAAAAAAGCATCGATGATTCTTCATCTTGGGCATATTTCTCCAAATAGACTTTAACATTATTCACTCATGTGAGCATTGAAGTGAGAGATCGGAAATCTACTTCTTCAAAGGGAATGGTTAAGGCCATGTCGTGATCAAAACCAAACTCTTCTTCGGCACGTTGAAGGAGGCTTTGAAACTCGGGATGATTTAAAAATGAGATGGGAAACGTAGAGTTCGTATGTTCAAAACACTAATGTTACACAGTCCTCTTTCTTATCTTCCTAGAGGTTGCATGCTGCTTATTATTTATTACCAGAAAGAGTTACAATATTCAACATAGGTTACATGAAGTTTGTCTAGAGGTTTACATGGAACTGTGACCCATGTTTATGAAAAGGAACTAACCCACTATCATGCACTACGCATAATACAGAACAAAAAAACTGATGTTAACTCCTACATAGCTATCCAAATTGTCACTAACTCCAACATGACCTACTCGGTGACTCATTAGTTTGGTTAATACTATTTTCAGGAGCAATGCACTATCTAACGCACCGGTGTAAATATTCAATGTATAACGTGCCTAAACGAAGTACATGTATAACCCACTGGTGAAAATAGTCGATGTATAAGTTAGTCATAGTCTGAGAATGAAAGAATCTATGGCCTGTAATATAACAGAAGCAGTCAATCATTGAGAACGAAGAAAAAAAATGTTATTAGACTTCTATCTTATAACATACCCTTGACTTCTTCTTTAGCCTTGCATTCTCTTCAGTTTTTCCCTGCTTTTCTAGTTCGGATGATTCTTTCAAACTCTTGTTGAATCTCTTTATCTCTTCATCAGGCACCCAAACTATTGGGAACGTCAAAGTGTCCCGACGTAAACGGCATTCACTTTTGTTTTCTCCAACATAAACTCTTGGACACAAATAATCATAGAAAATGTTTTCTGCATTCACTTATGTTTTCTCCAACTTAAATAGCAAAGTGTCCCTTGGGAACACCGGGTGGGAGGCCTTCGTTATCATAGGCTTGTTTCTTTCCTAAGCTTGAGCATCTTTTGAGGATTTGATTAAGAACTGCGTTTATGATAGTTTGTTTAATTTTCAGAGGTTGAAAAAGGTTTTGTGTATGCGAGCGAAGAGAGAGGCATGTATTTACTCTCTTATTGGAGAGGCTTTAAATGATGATGCCGGCATTACGGAGGGTACATGGCAGTTTCAAAAGAGAAGTGGATGAACTGGTATTCGGAAGTTACGGATTTGATGGACACCTGTATTTGGTAACGAATTTTATGTGGAAACATTCTGTATAGACACCTGTACTTTCTTGATTTAAAAAATTCAAAAATCTGAGAATTTAGGATTGATGTTTTTGACGCTTTTGGAAGCCCCGGCTACATACGTATATATAATAAGATATATATATATGTGTATTATATATATATATATATATATATACAGAAAGGATCTCATGCATACCCAGTTTGCATACCCTCCGTGCGGACCATTTTTTTAAAATAGTAAAAAAAATAATTTCTGGTTGATTTTTTTTTTATAGTTTCTAAACATTTCAATAGGACCATAAAAAAAATTCAACTCAAAATGAATTTTTTTGCTATTTTAAAAAAATCGGTCAAACTTTGTCAGTTTTTAAGTTGTTAAAAACTGACAAAGTTTGACCGATTTTTTTAAAATAGCAAAAAAATTCATTTTGAGTTGAATTTTTTTTTATGGTCCTATTGAAATGTTTAGAAACTATAAAAAAAAATTACATCAAAAATATTTTTTTTACTATTTTATCAAAATTGGTCCGCGCCAGCGGTATGCAAACTGGGGTATGCATGAGAACCTCTCTCTCTCTCTCTCTCTATATATATATATATATATATATATATACACACACACACACAAGGGAGAAGAGATAACAACAAACGGGTCAGAGCCCGAATGTAAAATAGTTTTAAAATAGCTTAACAAGTATTTAAAATGTTTACCGGCTAATGCAACAGTCATATTAGTATGCGACACTCTCTTGAGAATTCTCACCTCTCATCTAGTGTGCACGTCTATCATACTAATGAACCCCATATATCTCTCTAACTTATTCTCCATAAGTTTTAACACGTGAAATTAAGGTTATGATATTCACTCTAGAAAAGTCTATCTCTTCAAGATTTCTTCCGTTATTTAGAATAATTCCGTATTGTTATAATATTTCCGAATACTTGCAGTGAAGTTGATGAATTTCATAATATACTCAACTACTATTTTACTCAGTAGAAAGTTCTCATATAGTTACACGTATATATATTAATCAGTCGTATAATATATATATACAAACAGCACCCCATATAAAATCTATGGTGCTAGACTTCCATATATAAGTATATCTATACCAATCACTCATAAATTATATATATACTAACGACACCGCACATAAAATCTATGGTGCTGGCATACTCTGGTATCAAGTCCCCGTATCACACAAACTAAGGGAAATACTAGTTCAGAGTCACTCTCGAACTATATTAACACAAACACAAACAACATTGAGGCGAAGCATAGATTCCAACTCTCTAAGAGGTCAGTACATACCCTCACGTCTCTTAGGACCGTCTGACCATCGATCAGATAGCCTGTACCAAGGATATCTATCTTCTAGGGTACGAGTTAATATCCCCCATAAAGTTCCCATCGATATAAGACTGTCCCAGTGCGGTAACCTCAGGGATAACAAGTAGCGCGGGTACGATTTTTACACATAAATAATATATGCACAATCACACCGTCATATATAAATATGTATTCACATCCACATTATTAAATTAGGTACTCTCACGACCCAAAATTATCATTATCCGTTCATACACATTTTACTCAATTATATCGTATAACGTCCTCATTCCTTTTTATTCTCGTAATTAATTTATTCTAAACTCACTTTTTGTCACTCGAAGTGTTTTCTTTATCTAAGTACAATTTCAGTAGGTTCTCTCTCCTTCTAATCCAACTTATTAGATGTTTCGGTTATTTAATCAACACATGTATGATTTCTTAACTCTTGAAGTCTCCCCATTTACCCTTTATTTCCCTTCACATTAAAGCTCCACTTTATGGGATTTCTCTTGGCCCTACTAGTCGTCTTTATGTTCCATTATATTCTAGCAACCCTAATCAAGGTTTACTACGCATAAAATTGGATTAAGCTAGCACGAGCAGAAAATGCAGTTTTCCCAGGAGGGTCGATCGATCGATGAAAGGGGATCGATCGATCGAACCTTCGATCGATCGATGCTCTGGGCTCGATCGATCGATCAAGCAGTTATGGCGAAACTGCAGAAAACTCAGCTACGGAATTGTTACCCCAAACTCCTCTAAACCATCATATTACAGTCCCAAACTCCCAACAATTCATACTACAAGTATTGTATACCCATTTAAACAATATCCTATGTAACACATGCGAATTTTCATCATCTATAACAAGGAAAAAGGGTCAAAATCTTTATAACTCTCAAGAACCCTAATTTTTTCTTTAACTTCGTTTCTTTAATTCTATCACTAGATTTTCTATCACTAATACCATGGAAATTCATGGCTCAACCTCTACACGTGAAATAGATTTCCAGAAATATGATCTCTATCACTATAACATGCAATTTGTATCTCCAATTAACATTTTTCTTCAAGAACACTAATTCTAATCAACCTAAGACTAATATAAACGGATGCATTAACTTGATAAAAGTAAGATAGATACTTGACTGGAAATTTAGTCTCTGATTTGTGGACGAATTTGGTGTGGTTGCGTTCCCCGTCACGCGATCTACGCGTTGGTGGTGACGGCGGTGCAATCGGAGGTGTTCTTGGCCTAAAACTTCTTGGAGAGCTTCTCCTCTTCCTCTCCAATGGACGTTATTAGTTTTAGGTTGTGTTAATGCTAGAAGATAACATTTTCCATCTGATATAACCCTATAAAATTCGTGGGTTTATTTACCCATAATTACGAAATGTCCAAAACGCCCTCCCGGGGTACTAATTAAGCCTAAAAACGCCCCGAGACCCTAACTAAACCCCCGGGTACACTTTTCGGACTATCTCGATCCTTACGGACACTTTGGCGCACTCAAAATGACCATACGAGCAACTTATAATTTATTCACTTTTATTAATCAACATTTAGTCCCGACACGACACAGGCACGTCCCAACTTAAATTTCCATAATTGCCATTTTATTCACACGTGACAATTTTATAAAAATAAATCTCATATATTACTATACTCATCCAGTAACATTCAACAAATAACAAATTTCCAATAATTAATAACTCTCGTCACGCTAGTAAATATTAAAAACAACATTCCGGATTTAAATTAAATTAATTTATCTCAATTAAAATTAATAAATCCCATAATTTAAAAGCAATTAAAATATAGGGTATTACATACTTCACCCCTAATAACGGAATTTCGTCCCGAAATTCAGAAAATAAGGCCTATCAGGTAGCATAATTCTGGATATCTTTTTTTCGTACGCAAACTATCTACATAGTACGGCGCTCAATCACTATAGCCCTTTCCTCACAGCAACCCAGTTTTACATTCTCATTTGAGACACTTCACATTACGCTCCCAATCGACAACATTCGAATAGGTCACGCCTATACTTTATAAATTTCCATTATCTCACTATCATTAGGAGGCCGTACCTCACTACATGACAACTACTCGGTTTTATTCATATACAAAACTCCCATTCTGAGAAAATCATACGAACATTTGATCACTCTTGCTCGCCTAAAACAGTCGTGGAATTCCACCATAGTTATCGGATATTATCTCGGCCGATCAAAAAATTTTGATTATCTACTCACCTCTAAACATACGGAAGGAGAATAGTCGAGGTTCTTCCATAACAAAACCTTAATAAACACCTCGTGCGCGACAGACAGGTACGAGTGCTTCTACAGAGCATTCCTGAAATCATCATACCAAGATTCCAAAATCTCCTTCACGTGGCTCCACTAATATTTAATCACCGTGCGCCTATTCTCTAGCTAAGGGTGATACATCCTACTCGAAATGAAACCTTATCTCCGCTAGTTCCTGAAATCCCATATCAAAGGTGGGATTCACCAATCTCATCCTGATTCAGAAATTTATACTGCGTCGAACCATGCACTGGCGCGATCCTTCCTTTCAAAGGATGTCCAGGGCATACTAGTTAATATTGTAAACCAGCCCAAAGGAATATCACTCACTTTCTTCTTGGCGACTTAATTCACATGTTCGGGATGAACCCTTAATCTTATTTTGAGGATGGCAACCCATCCAAGAACTTTACCGACCTCTTCCATTTTCAGAAATTTTCGATAAACACAAAATTCTTTGGTTGATTCTCCTCTTTCAACCAAACCTTACCTATGGGCGGTGCATGTAGAGACTACTCACTACTTCCTGCTAAACATCGATTATTCCCTTTAAATGTCTTACATTACGTGACACGTAATACTCTCCTTCCTTCCTTGGTGTATGCCGAATTCCCGACCCGTGCTCTTTCTTCCACGGTATGCACTTCTGGATCTCTTATACCATACTAACATCATTACTATTTGTACGCTCAAGTCGCTCTCACACTTGACTACTAACAACTCCGCTCCGAGTGTTCTTCATAATAATTTAATTCTGCTCCATTTAAGGGATACCCCTTCTTAAATGGCTTCCCACAACCTTCCAATCAAATTAGGGCGTGCTATTCTAATTGCATACTTATGTATGGATTATCGCCCCTCATGTGATGTTTAATCCACTCTATGACTTCCACTTCGTTATACTAGTCCCACAAACATATATTTCACACGTCTATTACTATGTCCCTTGGACACGGACTATTTTAACAGCAGCTAACCCAGATCCCACATTTTGCAACACCCCGACCGCCCTAGGAGAGCGAACGACGTGCTACACATCAGTGAAACTAACTAAATCCAACCAAGTGTAAGGAATAGGGCATTCAAATTTCATGACCATAAAAGAGGAATAACAAATCTCAACCTTCTTCAGATAAGTACAACAATTTCCCAAATAGGTACAACGACCAAAATAAATCACTAACTCTTTATTCATCAAAATAATCACAGATCATCTCTTTTGTATAATAAATTTCTTTCCAGATAATCCATGTTAAAATCATTCCAACTCTTTGTTCACCTTGTTTAGAACGCGGTTACGACATTTGGGTACTCTTAATCACCCTAGAAATCAAAATTTTTAAATACTCCTTATCATCGTTCCACCCCTCAACTCGTGGGGATAACTTTAATGCTTTCTTACCACATAATTCGGCTCCAGTGGCTTTAAATTAAAATTCAACTACCAACTTACATATGAAATTACTTGATCCCATTTCGACCAGGGTACCGAAATCATGGAATAGTGACCCTACGTCTCCCTATTTCCAACCTTATGCTAAGTTTCATGCATGGGATGTCTCGCAAAGCGAAATCCAAAAAAAGAACCCCCCCTGATACACTACTACCTAGCATTGTCGGTTATCGAAATCCGTTGGGTCCTCCGTCCATAGCATGTACCCCATTATTTCGTCCCTTGACGGAAAAGTTACAATTCCTCCCGTAATTATGCTTAACAAAGAACGTTTCCCTAATTTCACTATCGTCCCATATTGGTTGATGGTAATTGCATTCTATAAACCTCGAATACATACGATCGGAATTTTCCAAATTCCTTTCCCTAATAATAGGGGTACAACTCTTAACTCCCACCTCTCTAGAGGACAGATATAACACTGCACTCTTCCTATCACTAAGTCCGGAGTGCTAAACATAATACTGAGTCAAGTCTTTTCGCTCAACGATAAATCCCGATACCTACTGAATCATACTAACAAAGTCTATACATACATTGGCATCGAATATCTCGATCCCACTATCTCCTCCGAAGTCTCTAGGATAGATAAAATAAGTGCGAGTCCAACCTTCTTTCAGGTGAAGTCTCGCCATAACAAAAATGAAACATGTTGCACTAATGCAACCACTCCGATAGTCTTGCAATAAATGCCCACTATCGTACTAACCATTTTTTTACAACATTTTATCAAAGATAATACCATATTCGTATATCGCATCACTACGACGAGTAACCTCAATAAAGTTCATAATACTGTTAATATAGTCATTTATTCTCCGCGGATAGCACTAAAGAAAAATCCCTCTACACAAGGGAAAAATATTCACATTTTAATAACATTTGTAATTATATGCATTAAACTCGTCTCACATGCTAATCTAGCAATGAACAAAGTATGGTGACTCGCTCGTGTCACATAAACACGCCGCATCCTCTGAGGATACAACTTATACTTCTACCTTGTCAATCGTCTTAACTGTGCAAATGGGTTCCGGACGTAACACATCTACTCAAACCAAACGAAATTACTTTAACCGTTGCCTTTTACTAGGCACCGTATTCTTGTCCTTTTTCTCACTTTGGAACATATTATCGCGAGCGATTTCACTCCGCACAAAAATACCTCACTACATGTCCTACTAACCAGGTTAAGATTGCCCTTCTCTCGGACTTTAGTAGACTGGATTCCTGTTAGCTACCCCGATTATACCCTTAGTCTTTTAGGCCATAAAGAACATGTCACTGACTATAATAGTCCTTACTGAGTTTACCATCTCATGGTAAGAATTTAATTATCTGAATCATTTAAATGGGTCCCCTGATGTATATCCACATCCCTTTGTGGTGCAATACCACCACCGTTGTATTCAGTCTTATTCTCGACTAAATTCTTCGATTCTTTTAGCTTCCCCTCACAAAGAAGCGTTATCATCTATATTGACAAAATATGACATTGTCAATCTCTGAATCGGACGTCCATTAGAATTTCCTCCTTGAGTATTATCAACTATTATTACGAGTTGGTCTCCCACTTGGAGTCGTTTCCTCCACTTGTATCTACATCTTTCGATACAAAATTCGCTAGCGATTAAGATTCATATTCACAAATGGACCCCTGCCATGCCCTCCCGCGATGAGTTCAGAACCACGTTTGCTTCTAATCCTGAACAGTTGAGGAAGGAACATACGGTCAACACGGTACCTAAGGTTCTCATATAGGCATAACATTCCACTTCTAAAATTAGTGGTTGACTCCCATCATTATGACTTCGTCCCGAAAGTCAAGAAAAAATTTCTATAAATTTTTCACTTTCAGTTAGCCACATTCCGTCCTATATCTAAACCTTTGGATACTTTACCTCCTTGGGTAAACACACATAATTTCTGTGTTTCTATAATTTCCCACTGACAGTTCTCTACCCATTTTGTAACACATTGGGTAAGGTTACTCTCGTACCTCATTCGATTATAGAAGCATTTTGGAAATCATGGTTGCACCTTAGTTGCCTTTCTAGTCTTGGCTTCTCGCGCCATAATGGAGGTGACCTCGACTACGGTCATCATCCTCAGATATATTTTATAATCTCAACTGAGCCCGGCCTCTTGAGGTCCGCTTAACGGTCCTCTTCTGACATCCGTCATTTCTCGGCACACGCACACATCCGAACAAAACTAGAATTCACTAATGTATATACGTCATAGCAGGAGAACGAAATCTCATCAAAGAAATCGACAATCCTAAACATAGGGCTCTATATCAAACATAACAACGCTGAAAGCATAATAAGCCGCACAGATCCTAAAGGACACTAGAACCTGATGTTCTGATACCACCTGTGACACCCCGCCTGATTAAATACCGGGCGATCACTCCTTTTTTAAATTAAAATCAAGGTGAACAGTTGGTTCATTTTTAGCATCAATGTCGTTAAAATACTTTTCCAATTTAAACACCCTAAATAATTAAGCTAAGTGTCAAAACCATTTGAAACTGTATTTCCATTTTATTAAATCTGATTATAAAACTTTTAATCATTAACATATTAAGAGTCACACATTAAGAATGAGAATAGAAATGAACATTAAAGAATTTAACCATCAATAATAAATCCCAACATTTACAACACTAAAGGAAAACATCCTGACAGTAATAAATCCCGAAATAAAAATGCTGAAAGTAAAAAGAATTATAGTCTCTGATAATATCAACTAAATAATGGAAAAGGGGGACACATGCCCCCAGTGGATAAAGCTGAACTAGAAGTAAAGTCAACAATGAGGTCGTCTAAGCAATGGCCTGCAACTCCCACAAAAGCTACAGCATGTTCCATCCAAAGAATCCTAAGCCAGACGCCCCTGTGGTTGGGCACCTGTAATACATATACACACACACACAAGGGAGAAGAGATAACAACAAACGGGTCAGAGCCCGAATGTAAAATAGTTTTAAAATAGCTTAACAAGTATTTAAAATGTTTACCGGCTAATGCAACAATCATATTAGTATGCGACACTCTCTTGAGAATTCTCACCTCTCATCTAGTGTGCACGTCTATCGTACTAATGAACCCCATATATCTCTCTAACTTATTCTCCATAAGTTTTAACACGTGAAATTAAGGTTATGATATTCACTCTAGAAAAGTCTATCTCTTCAAGATTTCTTCCGTTATTTAGAATAATTCCGTGTTGTTATAATATTTCCGAATACTTGCAGTGAAGTTGATGAATTTCATAATATACTCAACTACTATTTTACTCAGTAGAAAGTTCTCATATAGTTACACGTATATATATTAATCAGTCGTATAATATATATATACAAACAGCACCCCATATAAAATCTATGGTGCTAGACTTCCATATATAAGTATATCTATACCAATCACTCATAAATTATATATATACTAACGACACCGCACATAAAATCTATGGTGCTGGCATACTCTGGTATCAAGTCCCCGTATCACACAAACTAAGGGAAATACTAGTTCGGAGTCACTCTCTAACTATATTAACACATACACAAACAACATTGAGGCGAAGCATAGATTCCAACTCTCTAAGAGGTCAGTACATACCCTCACGTCTCTTAGGACCGTCTGACCATCGATCAGATAGCCTGTACCAAGGATATCTATCTTCTAGGGTACGAGTTAATATCCCCCATAAAGTTCCCATCGATATAAGACTGTCCCAGTGCGATAACCTCAGGGATAACAAGTAGCGCGGGTACGATTTTTACACATAAATAATATATGCACAATCACACCGTCATATATAAATATGTATTCACATCCACATTATTAAATTTGGTACTCTCACGACCCAAAATTATCATTATCCGTTCATACACATTTTACTCAATTATATCGTACAACGTCCTCATTCCTTTTTATTCTCGTAATTAATTTATTCTAAACTCACTTTTTGTCACTCGAAGTGTTTTCTTTATCTAAGTACAATTTCAGTAGGTTCTCTCTCCTTCTAATCCAACTTATTAGATGTTTCGGTTATTTAATCAACACATGTATGATTTCTTAACTCTTGAAGTCTCCCCATTTACCCTTTATTTCCCTTCACATTAAAGCTCCACTTTATGGGATTTCTCTTGGCCCTACTGGTCGTCTTTATGTTCCATTATATTCTAGCAACCCTAATCAAGGTTTACTACGCATAAAATTGGATTAAGCTAGCACGAGCAGAAAATGCAGTTTTCCCAGGAGGGTCGATCGATCGATGAAAGGGGATCGATCGATCGAACCTTCGATCGATCGATGCTCTTGGCTCGATCGATCGATCAAGCAGTTATGACGAAACTGCAGAAAACTCAGCTACGTAATTGTGACCCCAAACTCCTCTAAACCATAATATTACTGTCCCAAACTCCCAACAATTCATACTACAAGTATTGTATACCCATTTAAACAATATCCTATGTAACACATGCGAATTTTCATCATCTATAACAAGGAAAAAGGGTCAAAATCTTTATAACTCTCAAAAACCCTAATTTTTTCTTTATCTTCGTTTCTTTAATTCTAGCACCCGATTCTCTAATCACTAATACCATGGAAATTCGTGGCTCAACCTCTACATGTGAAATGGATTTCCAAAAATTTGATCTCTATCACTATAACATGCAATTTGCATCTCAATTTAACATTTTTCTTCAAGAACACTAATTTTAATCAACCTAAGACTAATATAAAAGAATGCATTAACTTGATAAAATCAAGATAGATACTTTCTTGGAAATTTAGTCTCTGATTTGTGGACGAATTTGGTGTGGTTGCGTTCCCCGTTGCGCGATCTACGCGTTGGTGGTGACGACGGTGCAATCAGAGGTGTTCTTGGCCTAGAACTCCTTGGAGAGCTTCTCCTCTTCCTCTCCAATGGTCGTCATTAGTTTTAGGTTGTGTTAACCCTAGAAGATAACATTTTCCATCTGATATAACCCTATAAAATTCGTGGGTTTAATTACCCATAATTAAGAAATGTCCAAAACGTCCTCCCGGGGTACTAATTAGTCCTAAAAACGTCCCGAGACCCAAACTAAACTCCCGGGTACACTTTTCTGACTATCTCGACCCTTTCGGACACTTTGGCACACTCAAAACGACCATACGAGCAACTTATAATTTATTCACTTTTATTAATCAACATTTAGTCCCGACATGACACAGGCGCGTCCCGACTTAAATTTCCATAATTGCCATTTTATTCACACGTGACAATTTTATAAAAATAAATCTCACATATTAATATACTCATCCAGTAACATTCAATAAATAACAAATTTTCAATAATTACTAACTCTCGTCACGCTAGTAAATATTAAAAACAACATTCCGAATTAAAATTAAATTAATTTATCTCAATAAAAATTAATAAATCCCATAATTTAAAAGCCATAAAAATACTGGGTATTACAAAAATTCATCAAAACATTCAGTCTCAAGAATGGTGATAGTTTCAAATTGAGTTGTTAAATTTTGTAGTTTAGACACTTTCTCAACATTAGTTCCTTCATGGGTAAGTTGAAAAACATCCCATGACTCTTTTGACGTGGTGCACATCATTATACATTGGAACTCGTCAGGAGTGACGGATCCCGAAATAGCACTTAAACCCTTGGAATTAAAATATGACCATTTAAATTCTTCTTCAGTCCAGGTAGTGACAAATTTTAAATTAGTCACGTTATCAACAGTGACGGAGGGAGGTGTCCACCCTCTTTCAACCAAAATCCAAACTCTTTCATCAATGGCTTTTAAAGAAGATTTCGTGCGGGCTTTCCAGTAAGCATAGTTTGTCCCGTCTCCATTTTGAACACGCCCTTTTTCAAAAATCAATTTTTTAGAAAACTGATATCATAGGAAAAATGTGCGAAAAATTACACGGTATAATTGTCTAATTGGCCCTGATACCAATTTGAAGAGTGCACTTGCGTTCAAATTAAGAAAGTATTTAATCAAATATCAGTTTTTCAATTAAATCCTAAAACATGCATCTAAGTTTGATTGAAATCAATATGATCATACAGTAACAGTCAATCACAAAAAAATACAAATGAGGAAAAATCCCCTAAAGGGGAAAAACCTTTTTATTTTCACTATCATTTGTAAAAACAGTTACACGGATTACAATGAAAATAAGGGTGACATACGAAATACCCTCGGGTGTCGGTTTTGATGTCGTCGGCCGAAATATTGCGCAAGAACTCAAGGTGGGCAGCAGTAGAGAATAAAACGGCTTCTCCACAAAATTACTCCAGATGAGTAAAGACAATCCTCTTGAAGGTTTAACAATTCACATACATAGATGGGAGTGTTTATGTGAATAAACAAGGAATAAAACCTTAAAAGTTGAAGTCTGTTCTCTGGGCTGTTAATTGCAGAAATCCTATGTGAAAATACTTGAAAAATATGTAGAAAGTGACCATATATTTATACGAAAATCGAGGCGACAACGGCGTTTGAATGAGATCAGCATGTCGCTTGAACGAAGGACAGGTGTCGCCCGAATGAGATCGCTCGACATTCCTATCTTGTGCGAACAACATTGCTATGTCATTTGAATGAACTCGTCGACCGAGGCACCCTTCTTTTACACTTAACAAAATTTCTGCTTTTGATAAAAAACATTTCAGACTTCAAAAAAATATTTTCTAAAAATTCCCAAATATTTATGCAAATATAAACAACTCTAATAAATCATTTTACCAATATTGCGTACTGGAGTAGTGGGAATGTTTGAGCAAAACGTTGCATTTAGCATGATGCACATGTAAAGATGATGGATGCATGGATTCAGAACAAGGCCGTCGTGGATGATATCATGTTGACATGCCGAATGTAACGGTATCAGACATACAAACTATTATCTAGGGAAAATTAAAAATTCCTAGATTCTACCCCGAATATTTATAAAATCATGTCCTTAAAATTACGCTTTCACCCTTCAGGTTACTAAAATTTTATTTTTACATCAAATTTTATTCAAACTTGCATTTTTTTTTATTTTACGAAAACGACTCTAAAAGCTCATTATTTATAATACTAAGGGCCTAACAAAGTCTAGATTTGGGTATAATTCATACAAAATAATGCACTCATCACTATATAAATATAATAACCATCCCTCAGAGCTATAACTCAATGGATGCAGTCTCTATAATGATATCATCTTCCAGGGAAAACACATCAGCCTGGGTACCACCGGTCGGGGTCTCACGCCGACCTGATTAAAACATATCACAAGCGTAGGGGAAGCGATTATAGTTCCTAACCTAAAAGTGAGGCCGAATTATAAGCAAGACATCTCACCCATGATAAATAGCCGCACTCCATAAATAACTTGGCGCTATGACCTGGGGACTATACTCACCCTGCTCATTAAGCCAGGGGATTCACCTACATCACGTAACTTCCCATAATCATATCATATATATACTGTCTCTATACCCGTATATATATATCATCAAATTCGGATATTCAAGCCTATCTTACGTGGCATTAACCTATAATCCTGAATTTAGTAGTTCGTATAAATTCATAAGTATACATGCACTTATTTTAATCCCATAAGTATTCTCTCACTTATGATTTAATTATCAGATATATAAATTCCCGAATATTAACCTATCACAACTAGTTAGTATTCTAATTCCATCCTACTCACACATTCTGATTCACTCATATACTATCAGCATATATATTCTACACGCATATATATATATATATATATATATATATATATATATATATATATATATATATATATATATATATATATATATATATATATATTCGACGAAATATTTTTCCCGAGTGTCGTTTATCCCAAACACTCCTAAAATTTGTCTACCGGATCTTATTCCCATTAACTCGAGATTTATATATCACTCGTTAAATCTTTTAGTGGCCCTCACACTCTATTTAGGATCCCCTAATATTTATCTTCCCAAAATAATTCTTCTCCAATCCTTTAAGTCCAAGAAAATTTCTCAATTTGAATTGTTATATGCGAATCGAAGCACTGACTCCAAAAAGGAACCAATCTGATTCTCAAACAAAAGAACCAAACCGATGACCAAATAAATGAACCATTATGGTGACCAAACCGAACTGCAATTTACCGGTTCGACGTGATCATTTTGCGAGTTCATCATCTTCTCCAACTCCAAACTTTATGGTTTTAACATCACCAACCATCACTATAAACATCTACACACTTATTTTTACCTAACATGATAATTTATTCATTAGATTCATCAATTTAACTAAGATTTAAACCCTATCTTAATTAAACCAAAATTTTATTCAATAATTCTAATTTCACACCAAAAATTACACCATTAACATGGATTTGAGCTCAGATTTCATATAGAGTTGTTATCAACTCAATTTATATGAAATCATTTCCGAAAAACCCATTTTGGTTCAAGAATCCCAAACTAAAATCATAGAGTTTTCGCCAACTATAATATGAATTATAAACACACATAAATAATTAAAGAAAGTTAAACACTTGCCTCATTGGATAAATCTGACGACCTCGTGCCGGGATCCATTGGAGCTTAGCCGGAGTTCTCCTTTTCTTCTCCCTTTTTCTCTTCATTTATTTTCTCCCTTTCTTTCCCTCTTTTCTTAAATAAGGGTTTTTCACTTATTAAACCCAAAATTGAGTCGTATACTCAAATGCGAGTCCCTACTAGTCCGAAAAGTCCCCAAAACCCAAACACCAACCCCGAGTACTGCATTTTAACTATTTCGACCATCCGAGACAAACCGTGCACTCAAAATCCCCATCCGAGTCACTTATAAAAAATTTACCTTTTGGAATCCACTATAACTATGCACATGTTTTTCAAATAAAATATTATTACTTGTCGCTTTTCCACACCGCGACATGATACAAAATAATCCAACTTCATTTACTTATTCTCGTAAGTAAATATATCACACATCGATAATAATCCAAAAATCGTCTTTTAATATTTAACCCACACTTCAAATTATCTTTAAGTTTAAAGTCTCAAATGATTACATTACACCTACTTATATAGTTAAGTATCTATAAAAGTACGGGGTATTACATACTCCCCCTTACAAGATAATGTTTTACTCAAAATTCAGATACAATCGTTACTAAGACTCAAGATCTTTAACAACACAACATCCTCTAGTACTCAAAATCAATCTCAAAGTAACATAAGGGTTACTCCACTATACACCCGCTAGTGGTACCCACCTGTCTAAAGGCTTAATCACTATAGCCCCCAACTTCATGGCAAGATTGTTCAATTATCTTCATACTTATGTACTCCATCAGTCATAAGCTCTCACCTCATTAACTGCACATCACACATTTCGCTTATACCAACGAGATCCAAATAAGTCAAGACTATATATCGCTGGCTATATCACCTCAATACAATTGGAAGGTTGCACATCACTAAGTGCCAGCTTCCCGTGTCCATCCCAAGACAAAACTCCCATTTTTGAGAGAGATTATAAGAACATCTGACCACTCCTGTCAGTCCTTCAAAACTCAGTTCATGGCAACGTAATTCTCACGAATCTCAAAACTCACCCCAAAACAGTTTGTGGTTAAGGCCCCACTCTACAACGGACTATCAATCACGTTCGATCCAATAGTCAAGTTATTTTCTCACCTCTAAACAACCAGAGGGGGATTGAAAAGGCTTTCCACGCAAAACCTATAATGATACCTGGTCTATAATAAACCGGTATGAGTTATTACTAGTCGCCAATCACCTCTCGTCTGCTCATCGGGTCATATGTGACACGACTTTCCCAAAACCAAACTCCATCCCCATCACTTATCGATAATCCCTATTGGAGGTGGGGTTCAAGGATCTCATCCTGATTCACAACATTATTAGGAGGCACCTTGCACCGGTGCAATCCTTCTTTTCAAAGTAAGGTTTGAGCACACCTTCTAATAGTGTGACTCACCCTAAAAGAATATCAATTAGTTCATCTCAGTCAATTTATTCCTCACATTCAAAGGAAGTCGTGACCTTATCTTGATTTTGGCAACCCATCAATGAAATTTACCATCCTGTCTTCCCATTCCCTCACTGGAATCGTCGGCTCGATACAAAATTTATGGTTGATCATCTCGAACCAACCTATTTCCATATATGAGTGGTGCACCCGTAGACAATCTCCATATGTCTCACCTAACACCAATCCCCACTTATAATATCTCATATTAATTGGTACTTTATACCCCCCTTCTTTCGTCAGGGTATACCAAAATTCACGGCCTGTGCACTTTTGGCCACAATGCACACTTCTGGGCCCTTTTTTTTACCTTATAGACATTAAAATTCTATTTACACGCAATCCACTCTCAACATCCGACTGAGTAAGACTCCGCTCAACTTTCCCATAATAGTTGTATTTTCCTCTTCTCAAGAGATATCCTTTTAAATGGCTTCCCACAACCTTTCAACCCATCTCAGGTGTAATAGATCTCGTTGCACATATACACATAGATTATCGTCTTTCTAACACGACGTTCAATCCATCATGCCATCCCAGCTTCATTTATAACTACCCCACAGGCATATATTCCACACATTTATTCCCACCTCCTCCTATCTCGAACGATTTGAAAATCAAACTAACCACTGCACCGTACACCCCATAATCCGTGCATATTTGCACAACACTCGAAATGTCACACACTTAATACGCTTTTCTCAAAACTGGCCTCGTAGTCTCGACGTGGCTATAACAAATGGGTATTCTCAATCACCCTATAAATCAAAATTTAATTCTCCTTAGCATCGTTCCACCCTTCAAATTGTTGTGAGAAGAAAAATTTCCAGTGCTCTCTCACGGCACTACTGGCTCCACTGGCCTTATATTATATAATAGCTCTCAGCTCACCCCGGTTTCCACCTTAACCCGATTTTGTAAAGAAATGATTGCATCGAGCATGGAGTTATTTTCTAAAAACCAGGCATTAGAACTCTCGGATTTTTCATTCAATTCCTTAATCATTAACTCTTGTCAAACAGATAAGAAGACACGTCATATTTTTGTGCGGTTTACTTACAGCTAATGGATTCCCCTCTTCCCAAAGTATCCTCACAAGGTGATGATGGATTACTGACATAATCTTGAATTTCACGCTCAATGCGCTCATCTTCAAGAATTTGTAGGAATTCTCTCATTGTATTGGGAGTATAACCTGGGAAACTAATCACATAACAATTAAGGTTATATAAAGAGTTATAGAGAGATAATTCAAAATAGGCAACTCAACAAAGCGATAAGCACCAAACTTTTAATTTCTCAAAACAATCTAGCACAAGTCAAAAAGAAAGGGTAAAATAAAGAACACAAATATGAATAAATGAAATATTACGAAATATTACATCAACTACAATCTATAACAAAACATACCCCGACAATGGCGCCATTTTTATGCGGCACGAACTATATGGCGTCGTTCGGCAATGGTGCCATTTATAATTTCTATTCGAAATTTATTTAACTGAGCATTTCAATTAAGCATAAACATCACACAATAAGGAATCCAATCCAAAGTTGCGACATTAAACATTTAACAGAAAATGATCCCAAGCGAATTAAATTCGTATTATCGCTATAAACACTAACATTGGATGACAACTAAAGTTAAACGCATAACAATCTGACTTTGATACGGTAGGCTTCAATTAAATGCAATTTTACACAAAACCCAACTTTCGGAGCTCGATACGCATTAATGGCGGTAACGCAATCCCAACCTGTTATCTACGGGCTAGACATGGAATTCAACTAATAAAACAATAATTCAACTAAATTACACAACAAATTAACAAATGAAAACAATTTATCTACGCAATTAAAGTAAAGGCATAAAGGGAAATTAAGTTAAACGAGTGAAAGAGATAATGAATAGTAAAATAGAATACTTACAAATGGGAAAAACACCCAAAGAAACCAAGGATAGGGTGAGCTCCCAACAAAACCCTAACCAAAAACTAAAGCAAAAGAAGGATTTTTCTTCTTAAAATGAGAAGGAATGTATTTATACAATAACCCTAATGGCAAACTAGTAATAAAAAATATTCAAAATCTGCAGGACCAAATCGATTCGATTGTGTCCTAATCGATTAAAAAATAGGGTAAAAAAAATAAGAGTTGTTTATGCTTCCAAATCGGATCGATTTGGCCTTTGATGAATCGATTCGGTTTAGCAGCTTTGCAATTCTGCAACTTTGATCAATAATACAAAAAATACCGTAACTTTTTCATTATAACCCAGATTTAGGCAAGGTTGGAGGCTGCGTGAAGCTCACTCAGAGGAAAACAACTTCAAATGGACATTGGGCCAAAAACCCAAATGATGAAATGACTAAAATGACCTTGAATGTTACATTGAGTGTGATTTTGAAGACAAAACAATTCTAAAAATGCCATAACTTCTTCACTATACATCAGAATCATGCACCGTCGGTGGCAACCTGAAGAGAAATTAAAGGACTTCAATATTCGTGAAGAGTTCGGATTACAAATCGAATTTTGAAATTATTAAAATCCCCCCGAAGCTAAAATATTCAATAAACCTTTTTTGGAAAGCGACCAAACTTCACCCTAAGAACTTTAATAACTACAATAGCTCAATTATACCTCACATATCATGTAAACATATAAAACAGAGGTTTTTCAGTTAACGAGCATAAATATAGGAATTAAGGTCCCCGAGGTGGCTAAGATGCATAAATAAAGAGGGTAAAACATGCAATATTCGTTACAAATCAAAGTGTCTAGCGCGAATATGTATAAAACTGCAAGTTTTTTTTTCCATTTGTATGTGAGTCCTTCTGGTTCTACACAAATAGTTGAACTTCAAGTTCAATGCTACTAATGTCGAAAGACATTAAATTCTCTACCCGTTTGCATCAAAACATCAAATTTTATTTGGGGGTAAAATGCTAGAGAATCTTCTAAGGCTCCAATGTAGATTAAATAATTACAATGTGAAAATGAGTTAAAATTAAATACAACTAAAAGTAATTTAATACTCAAATAAGTAAAACGCCAAGAGACAAAGAACTAAGGGTGAAATCATTAATATTATAGTTTGAAGGGAAATTAACCATTAATAGAATATCTAAAAGGATATTTCATTTGCTAAAAAGAATGAAAAGTTAAGAAGTTGAAAAGTTATGGTTAAATACTTATTTTAATTTGAAATTAATCCCAAAAAAAAATTGTTGAGCTTCAGATCCAACTTATAAATAGTTCGTGAATAATCAAAACATTCATACCTGGTGAATAATCAAAACATCAATTATGATATATTTTTTTGAAGCTTCATATCTTTATAATAATAAATACCAAGAGAACTTCAGCCCATAGTTTCAAAATTAATTAGTAAAAATTATATTCCAAATAAAAATAGTAACTTGTGAAATTTTGGTCACAATAACGATAATGAATTTTCATACCACAAATATAACTGAGGGACTCTTAGTCACAATAACAATATACGTAGTCAATTTGATAATTAAAATATCATGTTTCATTATGATATATTTTCTTTTGGCACCATAGGTTCAAATAATTTAGGAACTTCAGTTACCAAAATGTGTGTAATACCCCTTATTTTTATAATTAAATAAAATTGGTATAAATTAAATTAAAGAAGTGGAATTTAGTTAAATAAGTGAGCAATAAATTGATTGGATTTAATTTCTTGTTATGTGGATTCACTTATGCATGTTAAAAATTCTGGTAGAAAATAATTGCATGTTTATCAAGTAATCGAGATGTGATGTTCAACCCAATTAGAAGAATGTGTATGTTGGGTAAAAATAATTTGGGCGCATTTTGGGATATTTTGGGGACATGTTTATGTGTTTTAAACATCTAAAAATGGTCCCAGATATACGTATACCATTTGGGTAGTTGTTGGGTCATTCTGGTAATGGGTTCGGCTCGGTTGGGGACCCAAAAATAGAGATTAAGTGATAACTCGAGATTAGGAACCATTATAAGTTAATTAGGTGTTTATAGAATCCATTCAATCCACCAAAGTTTAACGTAATAGCCCCGCCACCATAGAAAGAAGACACTACGGCTAAAAAAGGGATGGAAATCAAGGATCTAAAAAGAAAGACTTTCAATCTCTATCATAAGACATGAATTCTCTTGGTTAAATTAGCTTCCAAATTAGTTCCTAATTCATTGTTTAAATATCTCATTTAAATTATAGGATATATACATAAATTGTTGATAATAGGATGAAACTATATCTAATGCATGTAGAGGATCAAATCTTAAATTTTTCGTAATCGAGAATTGGTGAATTAATAATAAACTTTGAAATTGTTGATTTGGAAGAAAAAACTTGGAATATCATGTCGTAGAAAAATGAGATCTTATGTAAACCATTAAGAGATAAGGTTTCTTGAAGGGATTTAAAGAAAAAGGTTCAATCTTGAAAACCATGGTTTATATCTAAAAAAATTCTTGAGAAAAATTGTACTGCGCAAATCCAATACGTGTTAGGAACATTTTTCTTTAAGAAAACGGTTGTTTTATTATGGGATATCATCTTAAATTCATATTTTATATTTGGGCGAAGGTTAGAGGTGCTTTAGTTGAAGGAAAAAGGCCAAATAACATATTGGGTTTGTCAGGGCAACCGGTTGAACCGAACCGATTCGCTAGTAGGGGAGAAACCGATTCGATCAGTCCCTGCGAAATGGTTCGATTCGGCAGGCTGGTTCGCATTGTGCTATTCTATATTTTTAGGGTTGTATAGGAAGTGATATGAGATATGGACCCTTGAAGTTATAAGTACACTTATGTAAATATAATGGGAGGTTAGGAAGGACATTGACGTAGTCGTAAACCAATTACGTATAAAAGTTGGATTACTAGAAAATAAGAAAATTATGATTAACTAGATGGTTAATTATTAAACGAGAATTGATGATGGGCGATTAAACTATATATCTTGGGGGTAATTTATAGAGAAATTACATATACATATTATGTGATAAAGATATGTCATTATTTATTTGTGTGGACATACCAATCTTCATGGACGGTCCTATCGGTTTGGGTTACGTTCGTTCCTGGCCGTAGGATACGTCGGGACAGGCAGGTTAGGCATTGTGCAGGTCAATATTTTAGGGACTACGTAGTAGAGATACTTATAAGAGGTAGGTGTAGATGTTGGGATTTATTATCACCTTAGGTATGGGTCATTTAATGACCTACTGTGTAGAGATCGCTCCACTAGTATATGTTTTGTGTTGTCCATTTGAATGAATGACTCTTCCGAACATAACGATAGAGCATGAAGGGGACTTTAAGGGTAGATGCCCTAGGGTGTCTCACACACACACACACACACACACACACACACACACACACACATATATATATATATATATATATATATATATATATATATATATATATATATATATATATATACTAGAGTATTTCCCATACCTGAAGGCACAAAGAAAATTTTTCAAAGTATTGAATATGTAAACAATTTAGGTCATAAAGTTTTTTTAAGACACAAATAAGTAAAGATTTCAAAAAAAATTGGGAGAGCTCCTTAATATAAGAGACAATCCACCTTGTTTAAGAAATAAAGACTAATCCAAGCACACAACACAACATCATAGTTTGTCTTATACCTCGTATAAATAACATCATAGCCTAAAGACACAGTGAACACTTCTAAAAACTATGCCAACTAAGACTTGTAATCATAGAATTTATTATAAAACACAAAAATGTGTACGCGGTATAGAAAATTGGGAAAAAATCTCCTATAATTATAGGATTATCCAGCTGTTTAAAAAGTCAAAACTACTCAGCAATACAAATAGTCCATCCCGAACATTATATAAACCAAATCATTAATTTATGACTATAATAGACTTCAAATATGATTGCACAAAAAAGTCAATATTGGCAACTTTACAAACAAAATGATGATAAAAATAATGCTTAAACACAATTATTCGATCAATCAAATAACTCCTGACACATTTCTAATGGGGTGGGGATAAAATTTGAATGGGGTCCTACACTCGGGCTTATAATTGACATGTTCGCCTCATATTTATCATAATATGAAAATTAAACAACAAAAGATTGGCATGTTATTTCAAATCCATAATAAATATACAAAAATTAACTTTATATATAAAATTAGGATGACCACAGTTAATGTTCCATGCAGGGGTATCGAAAATTAAGAGTGAACAAAAAACCCAATTAAAGACTAACTAAAAGTAAGAACATTATAAAAAAAAAGGAAAAATGTATTTGACAAAAATGTCCCTTCATACATTCATTAACAGATTCACACTGCCACCAAACATTTTTTTACAGAGTCAACAACAATAAATGTCCAATGACTTGATATACACAAAATAATATCAAATTTACAATGTTTTAAACTAAAACTCAAAAGCAATGTCCACTAACTTGATACTTAAAAAATGCACAACTACATATTACAATAATGGTACAATTTGAATACAAAGTTACAAACAACGCATGGTTTAAACCTCAAATTTGGAAGTTGAGCAATATTTAAATACAAAAGTGAAATAAACTTAATTATGCTTTACACTCACAAAGACATACAAATTTTGACGTTCTTTATAAACTGTATTATTTTATAAATATTTGAAATTCTCATTTATTAATCATGAACCATTATTTTAATTTTTCTCTTTCTATTAAGACGCTTGTTAAATTTTATATTCTAAATTTATGGTTGGAGACAAAAACTTTAGAAGTCAATATTAATTCATGTTGTACATTACTTTGTGAGAGTTCAATACATCACCTTGTACATGTTTTCCTCCGAAGCCTTAAAAAATCAATAAAAAAATAAAGAAGAAGACTATACCTTATTTTGCAGCTAAATCGCAAGCCAAAATGCCATGACTTTTTTTTTATTTGATCCAGAAAAGTAAGCCTATATTATTTAATGGCAGTTGATCCAACACACATAAAAAGGGTCACCACTTTGCCAAACAAAGCAAAACTCCTCAAATTAGACTCCACTACTAAAAGCAGTAAAAAACATAATCCAGAGCCTTTATAGATTTGGATAGCCGTAAGGTAAATGATAAATCAATGTTGACTGCAGTCACCATTAGCCATGGATTAGCCATTATTACCGGGTTCAGCATTAGTACTGGGTCCAACATGAGCTCATGGAATGATCATGTGTTTCTCATCCAGTATCGAAAACTATTCATATCGAGAACAGTTCATGGTATAAAAAGCTCGGCAGTTACAGTTGCAGCAGTGCTCATCCAGTTGCAGCAGCGCCATCACCAGGAATGTATGGGTAAACATATGCATATTAAGAACATTTGATATACTCAAGTTAAAAAAAACTCGACGGTTGCAGTTGTAGCAGCAGCAGCGCTCATCTAATTGCTCATCCATGATGTCTTAAATACCTTATTAACAACAAAAAAAATCAATAGGAAAATCAACTTGCAATAGAAATAAAATATAAGCAAATTAAAATGCCATAAATCAAAACAAAACTGGAAAAAGTAGTATTTGGTGATATGGGTGCCTTGTATTTGCCCAAAAACATGATATCCCAAGTCAAACTCCTCAATCTTTCGTGGTATAAAAAGTAAAATAATACCCCCAAAAGAATAATCGGATCTCGCTACCTCCTCTATAAAAAAATATTAAAAAGAATGGAACATATCTAGTGGATTTTATCTTGTCTGTTTTCTGCCCATGGCTTCGAAAAATCGAACCTAGTGGGGTATCTCAATTTTACTTTCAATCACCGGACCGAATAAGTGAATAAATTAATATCTAAACTTGAAGAATAACAAACCAAAAATGAACTACGACTTTTTAACAAACCCGCAATACTATTTTAAAAATTGAAAATATAATAAAGTGAATTTTTGGGGAAAGATTCTCATAATTATCAAAGTATATAAAAATATAACACTCCATATAAGTTTATAAATTTAGTCCTTGTCCTAAAAACACCATGAAAAATGGTGCCGCTGGTGCAAACCAAAAAAATGAACTTCTAACTCTAAAGGGACGACACAAATAAATGCTACTATACCATGGAACTAGATTTATAAACTTAGAAAGCCTTGTCCTAAAAATCCAAATTTATGAAGGAATATGATATTTACCTTACTTCTCTATATAATAAATCACCGTATATCTGGCATGTAGCACACACACTCACAACCCTCACTTGCACACTCATTTATGAGGGACCTAGCAAGGTGACTTTTAGGGCTCTATAAAGATTAAGTTAAACAACTATATCAACGTAACACAAAATAGAGAAATACTGAGATAAATATTAAAGTAAGGTATATGGAAAATTGAGATTTACAAACCCACTTTGTACATTTAGACTTGAATATAAGGTTCGATAAAAGCTAATATGTTTGCATGAATTGATTTAATACAATTGCAATGAAAAAACAAAAGTCTGCGTGAGGTGAGACCTTTGCAAATAAAAAAAAACACATGATACAAAATAAGTATAAAGTGTATGGTGAAACAAAGACATTGGCTTGTGCATTGACACACTACTTGCTTTTAATATAAATTCCAAGGGTGTGCGATGATGAGATGTTCGCAAGTGTACGTGTAATACCTGATTCCTTTGAAAAAAATACTGGCATTCATCTAAATAGTGTTGTGTATAAAATGGATTTGAAAATGAATGGATTGTTTCTTAATACTAATAAAAAAATATATACATAAATCACATGGAAATAGTATAGATAAACCAACCATAACTACGAACTCAAACTCCCCTGCACATAACAATAATTGTAGCTTGAGACTGAGACATCTGCTGAGATGATTTTACCGACCCATTCAGCATTCAGGTGTCTATGCTTATATCCGGACCCATTCACCTCTGGATGTCTCCGCCATAAACCAAAATTAAAACTGGACGCAATAATTAACAGAGTTCTATATATCTAGGATATGTACTTCCCTTTGTATCGAAATAAAGCGAGGACCTATGGAGTGTCATATGTTTCACAAGAAAAAATATTTTATAACATGATATAACGCGGGGAAAAAAATTCGGAAGAAATGAATCTTACGTGAAGCTTAAGAAATTGACTCAACACCCCCGACTTAAACCATGACAAATGGAGTATTACCCATTTCAAGTCAGTCCAGAATAATTCAAAGGCCCAACATATCAAAAGCTTTGTATACTTCATGTTTCCTTCTAATTTCCACCTGTGAATATAGGATAAAAATGACAATATCAGATAGGATAAATTCATCCGAAACTCATATCAGATAAATTCATCCATTAGAAATTCATACATTAGACACTCATCCATTAGAAATTCATCCATTAGAAACTCAACCATTAGAAACTCATATCATATCAGATAGTTCTAAATTCATCCATTAGAACATAGGATAAAAATGAAAATATTTGATAGGACAATATGAGATAGGATAAATTTATCCATCAGATAGGATAAAATGATAATTTCTACCTGTGAACATAGGATAAATTCAACTAAATATCAGATAGTGAAGAACTAACATGTGTACTCACACTTTGACACAATCAAACACCCATGGAGCTATGATAATAAACTCACACCAATTTCATCTGTGCCGTGAATAAAAAAATGAATCTCAACACGATATAGAACATCAAAATAACCAATATCAACACAACATACAACACATATACTACATATGGTAGACTTGAATTTAGTTCACAATATATATTTATCCAATGAATTTCGGTCAACATCTGGTAGACTTGAACATTGTCTTTTTTTTTTTTAGATATGACCATCCATTAGAAACGAAAAAGACCTTGGTGTGTTTAATTAAAAAAGAAGTACAGTTTTAAAAAAATTAATATTAACAAAAACCCAACACACCTAAACTCACCGAAGGAAAACCGAGAAGAAGATTAGCCATGGTGCGACTCAACGCCACGGATTTCAGAATCAGATAAGATCTACAAAATTCCAAACATGACCACTATAAAATAGTAAAATCCAAAACAGTTAAATCACGAATTTTAATTAAACTCTGCAAATATATTTAGATATATATCTATTAAAAGACTTAAAACCCCCAAAGAAAAAAAAATAATGAAGCAGTGGTCATGGAAGCAGGTTTTGTGTTCGTGGAAGCATCGTTCGTGTTCGTGGAAGTGAAGTTCAAGATGTAGACCAAACCGAGTTGAGATCTTACTAAATGAAGTTGTTATTTTTGTGAGGGGAGGTCGAGGTTAGCTAAGAGAGAGAGAGAGAGAGAGAGAGAGAGAGAGAGAGAGATGTGTGCTTGCTTTTACTTCTACTATGCAAGATTGGGTGGGTTAGATATTTAGAGGCTCGAGGTAAGATTCATGAGTAGATGTCAAGTTTGAGCGGGATATAGAATTTGGGAATCTAAAAGTTGGAGTATTTGACTTAAAGTTATAAGAATCAATCTCAACCCACATATAAGGAGGTGGCATAAATCTACACCGTTAAAAATATGTACATTTTTAAAAATTGCCCTATCATATATATATCAAAAGACTAATGTAAGTGTGTGTGTGTGTGTGTGTGTGTGTGTGTATCAGAAAGTCTCGTGTAAAGACTCCTTTTGGTGCAGACCTCGGTACTTACCATTTTTTTAAATAGTAAAAAAATAATTTTTTGGATGAAACTTCATGAATATGATCTTCACGATGAGAAGATCATCTCCAATTATTTCTTGAAAAATTCAATAAAAAAACATTGAGATGAGGTAATATGTAAAAAAATTGTATAAATACTCAACCGTTGAAGTTTTGGGTCAGTGCCAGCCACTTGATTAATTGAATTTTTTTATAAAACTTCATGGATATGATCTTCTCACTGTCGAAGTCATATTCATTAAGTTTCATCTAAAAATTCAACCAAAAAGTGGGTGAGATGATCGCCAAAATTTCAACGGTCGAAAATTCATATTTATATCATTTTTTTACATATCACCTCATCTCAACGTTTTTTTTGTCGAATTTTTTGATGAAAAAAATTGGGTATGATCTTCTCAACGTGAAGATCATATCCATGAAGTTTCATCATAAAATTTATTTTTTTACTATTTTAAAAAAATGGTATGTACCTATATATATATATATATATATATATATATATATATACCCTATGAATTAATTGGGATAAATTAATTAGTCTAATGATGTAGACAATCATTCATGAACCCAATACTACGTGAAGGCCTAATCGATTTTTATGTTCCTTTTGTGGAATACCATTGGAGAATTCGTAAAAATGGGAACACAGGTGTAGATAGTTGACTTCGGTATGCGAACTATGTTAGATGTGTACTTTGAATTAACTTTATTATTGCATCTCGGTTTTCATAAGTTAATTCTTGCAACTCTAGGGCGCTGATCCAAACTATAAATATTTCCACCTCCCCCCCCCCCCTCAACTGCGGTTTGCCTAGACAAGGATAGCGAGACTGATGAGATATGAGGCTTGTTATCAAACCTTTCTTTTTAGATATTAGCTCATTGATTCTACTCTAGGTTGCTAATTCTTTCAGTCATTTATTTCGGATACTATATTGGCATAAGCTCAGAGTTATTTTTATTCAATCATTTTGTGAAAAATATTTGTGGTGGGTTTTATCATATCTGGATGTTGATGTTGGATTTATTGTCATTCCAATTATTAATTAAATCAGTTTTATTGTGCATGTGGTGTTCAAATGTAAATATTTTATTGTGATTTGATGCAGATGATGATATAAATTGATAGATAAGCCCCATCTTCGACGTATTGTTCCTGACCAAGCATTACGTGAAAAATGGGGTTGTTTTAATATGAACGGGAGAAAAATCAATTTTCATATCCAAATAATGATTAGGAAACTTCAGGTCCCAATTGCAAGTAATTAGGGCAACTTCATATTACAACATTAAATGTATAGGGACTGTAAAGGCCCTGTCCAATTATATTCAAACTTCAAGTTTAATAAGGGGTAAAACTATTTCGAACATCAGGTCCAAAATATAAATAACCATTATTGGACATTTAATGTCCTTACCACTATTATAGAAATAATTAAAAACTTCGTGTTTTAATTTAAATTATATTTTATTGGAACTTGGGATTCAAATTTAAATACTAATTGAGAACTTCTAGTTTCAATTTTAAATGACTTGGAAACTTCTGTCCCCACATTAAAATGATTATACGAGAACTTCATATCCCTAAATTTTATTAGTTACAGAACTTCAGGTTTGAAATATAACAGTGAAACATCAAGTTTCAATAATTATAGAAAACTTCAAGTCCTAATCTTTATTTTTCTTTACAAAAAGTTAGGTGTGACATATTAATTTTTCACAAATAAAAATTCAAAATGTAAATATGTGAGTTTTTATGAATAATTAAAATTATGGGATCAACATAAAAATAATTAAAAATATAAGCACTTGTAATTAACTTTTGAGTTGTGAAACTCACTCATTGGTGTCCATATCTCGCTACTTCGTATTCATAATGGGTTCTCATCAAATTAGCGCTATGAACATTCATATCATGCTCTCAAAATAAGAAATCAAGTGTTTCATGTCATTTATGTTTTCATTAAACAACTAATTTGGGAACACTCATACTGATAACGTGTTGTAAAATGAAGGGTAGAATGAGAGAATTGAGAGGGGTTGATTATTTCATTTCACTGTTGATACCAAATTTATTCTGCTGATGTGGACCAATTATGTGGAGACATATGTCAATCTACATGGCACTCGCAAACATTTTTTGAGCAATACCTTGACTCTGAGGAACTCAACCTCCCCGACCAACTCAGGCGCTCCGAGCAACAAGTGTTCTCCAAGGAACTCTATTGTACCGAGAAACTCATGTATACCGAGCTACTTAGGCGGTCCGAGCAGTTTAGGCGTTCCAAGATGCATCTCGTACAGAGCATTCATATCCGGATAATTAAGAGGGTGATTGCGCATTAAATGCTCATTATTATCACACAGACGCACACGTCTATTGGAAAACTATGTATTATTCTTTCATTTGTACCGCCTCAAGGCTATAAATACATTGTAACCTCCCCATTAGCAGGGGACTCAGAATTTCTTGGTAAACCCATTATCGAGAATTCTGCAAACAGTCAGCAATAACACAAATAGTGGACGTAGGCCATTCTGTCAAGGCTGAACCGCTTTAAAAATCTTTTGTCTTGTTTATTTTTATCTGTGATTAAAGAATTAGGTCAAATCTAGTTTTTTACATCAACAGATTGGCACCGTCTGTGGGAAACGAATGTAATTATCATTTTTCACTAAACCAATTCATCACCAATGGATGATAATCCTGAATCCAGTAATCGAAACGCTGGAAACCCCCCAAATCCATCCACTCCTCCAAATATCCAAGATCTGGCCGGAATAATGGCTAATCTAGCCCAAGGCCAAACTGTCATGGAAGAAACTCTGCGATAACTCATACAAATTGTCCAGAGTGGAGTATCTACCCATTCAGGAGAATGAAGTGTTCAAAGAAATACTCGGTTACCTCCTAGGCGAACGTTACTCCCAGATAAATCTCGATCTAGACATGCCGATTCATATCGCACTGATAGATCTAATGATTTTTCTTATCAACCTGGAAAAACTTCATCAGTACAAGCTACAGATACTGAACAAAACATCACTCTCTCTCCAGAAAGGACTGGTGCATTGGAGATATTAAGTAGGGCCTCTCCTTTTGATCGCTTGGGCCCTATGAGGAATAGAAGTCCTCCTAAGGCTGTGTCGAGGAACTTTCAATGACCATCCGATCTAAGGGAGGGTTCTGCCCAATCACAACCAACTGCTCGTAATGAAAGATCCCAGGAAGCAAATTCAACACGATCAGTTGCTCGAACCAACAGGCCCGAGGAGGGAAATGATGCACGGAAAGGCTCTATTCAGAGGTTGGAGGATAGACTAGGGGAAATGGCTAAGGCCAAAAATCCTCTACAAAGAACTTTTGTCCAAGGGACACCTTTTATCCAAGCAATTGTGGATTTTCCCACACCACCAAAGTTCAAAGCACTACCGATATCTATGCCGTGCCAGACGAGATGAGATGCAGGGCATTCTCCGGAACTCTTACCGGATTTTCTCAAATATGGTACAATAATCTTCCCTGGGGGAGGATTTCAACTTTCTTTCAACTGGCCGAGCTCTTTATTGGAAATTTCTATTTTGAAGAAAAACCAATTAAACGAGTAGCACATTTGTTAAGTGATAGACAAAAAGCAGGTGAGAGCACCAGGGATTACATAACTCGTTTCAATAACGAGAAGCTCGAAGTTATTGATCACGAGAAAAAGATAATAATTACTGCTTTGATGAGTGGACTATTGCCAAATAAATTGTACTACACTTTGGCCAAAGATCCACCTAGGACCATATCAGAATTAATGGAAAAAGCAACCAAAACCATGAATGCCAAGGAAGCTATGGCTGCAAAGAAGAGAATGGACACTAAGGAGACCAAAGTTGAGGCCGAGAAGATTGAGAAGAAGTATCAGAAGAACAATGGTAGTAACAAGCAATCAAAGTCAAAGCCATCACGAGAAATGTTGAAGAAATTTGGAAATTATACTCCTTTGAAAGTAGACATACACCACGTTTTGGAAGAAATTAAAAACATCGAGGAGCTAAACTGGCCAGAGAAAATGAAGACAGATCCTGACAAAAGTAATAAGGCCAAATATTGCGAGTTCCACAAAGACCATGGTCACACGACCAAAAATTGCATAGCTCTTCAGAATGAAATTGAAGAACTTATCAGATGAGGAAAGCTGGCCAAGTATGTTGATCGTAGAAGTGAAGGAAAGAAAAACGACCGAGCAAGACAGAGATCCAGATCTCCTCGTCAAGCAGAAGAAGATAAGAAAATAAATCATGATGATGATCCAGAAGACGACCCCGATCTCTCCAAAAGACCAAGACGGCCAGAACGTGAGGTATTTTCAATTCGTTTTGGATCGTTTGATTGTAATGTTATTACAGGTGGAGATGTAGGAGGTGGAGACCTTACTGCAGATAGGAAAGCTTACCTCAATGAGGATCAAGCTTGTTCATATATTCAGAGAATAAATCTAGCTGAGGATGACCGCCCGAGGAAGGTAAACAAAGAAAAAATGGTCATCGGTTTCTCCCAGAACGACCTCGCATGTGTGTTATATCCTCATGATGATCCATTGGTGATTAAAATGAGGATGAAGGAAGTGATGATCTCAAGAGTACTGGTGGATAATGGTAGCTCGACAGATATCATGTTCTACTCATGCTTTGACATCTTAAATTTAAAGTTGTCTCATTTGGAGCCTTATCACAAGCCCCTCCTCGATTTTACTGGGGAGAAAGTTTTTCCACTTGGGACGATCAAGTTGGATATGTTCATTGGTACATGGACTGTTTGTCGAATAGAAAGAGTTCTCTTTTTTGTGATGGAAAATAATGTTCAATCAGCTTACAATATCATCATGGGAAGGGTAGGATTGAAGAAGTTTAAAGTAGTACCATCTACTGTACATTAATGCCTAAAATTTCCAACCAACTTTGGAGTAGGAATTGTAAAGGGCAACCAAAAAGTAGCTCGGCAATGCTACTATTCATCTGTCGAGCAAGAAGAGCGTGAAGAATCCAGAAAGAAGACTACTACTTATCAGATTGATGAGATAGAAGACGCAGAGATTGAGACTTTAGACCTAAGAGATGAATCTCAGCTCGTGGTCAGGTCATGGAGGCTACTGAAAATATCATTCTGGACGACGAGCATCCAGAACGAATAACTCAAATTGGTGCTTCACTAGATGTGTCAATAAAATAAGAGTTGATAGCGTTTCTAAAAAGCAGAAAACAAAATTTTGCATGGAGCCATGAAGACATGCCAGGGATAGACCCAAATGTCCTATGTCACGAGCTTAATGTGAATAAGGAGATCAAGCCATTAAAATAAAGAAGATGAGTGTTCAGCCCCGAAAAGAACCAAGCTATACAAGAAGAACTCGAGAAGCTCCAAAAAGCTTATTTTATTGAGTATGCAAATATCCTGATTGGCTAGCTAATGTGGTGATGGTGAAGAAGAAAAATAACAAATGGAGGATGTGTCTAGACTTCACCGATATCAATAAGGCATGCCCAAAGGATCATTTTCCTCTGCCCCGAATCGATCAACTGGTGGATGCTACCTCGGGGCACGAATTGCTGAGTTTTATGGATGCTTACTCTGGTTACAATCAGATTAAGATAAAGCCTGAGGAAGGGGAGAGTACTGTGACACCCCGCCTAATTAAATATCGGGCGATCACTCCTTTATTAAATTAAATCAAGGTGGACAGTTGGTTCATTCTTAGCATCACTGTCGTAAAATAAATTTTTCCAATTTAACACCCTAAAATAATTAAGCTAAGTGTCAAAACCATATTTAAACATTACTTTCCAAATTTTATTTAAAGGAAAATTATTTATTTATTTATTAACAACATCTCAATAAATAAGAATCACACCACAATAAACCTGGAACATAATCCAATTAATTTAAAACATTCGTCAATCGAATGTCAACATGCGACATCTAAAGTAACAAACCCACTAAATAAATCTCATAGTAACAGTGCTGGAAATAACTGAAATACAAATGTCCAATAACAATGAAATAATGGAAAGGGCTACACTTGCCCATCTAAATGAAAATACTAAGAGTGGGTCTGAATGAACTAAGTCATCTAATTAGGAGACCTGCAACTCCCACTTAAGCTGCAGCGCGTTCCTTCCAAGAGATCCTAAGCAAGACGCCCCTGTGGCTAGGCACCTGTAATACATACATATATTTACAAGAGAGAGAGAGAGGAAAACGGGTCAGAGCCCGAAAGTGATTTTGATTTAAAATACGTTTAGCAAGTATTTAAATTGATACAAGCCAATGCAACAACATATTAACGCGACACTCTCTTGAGAAATTCTCACCTCTCTTCTAATGTGCACACCTATCGCACTAACCTTCCCAACGGTTTGTCTTATCATTTATCGCACTAATCTTGCCAATGATTTAACTTATCTTAGATTCCTCGTAAGATTCAAATTTCACGATTCAATTGTTTAAAAAGAATATTTCAATTAGTAACCGAAGATCTCATTTTGACTTTATTAATCAATAAAGCTTTCCAATTTCATATTATAATTTCTCAAAATAAGTATTTACAATTTGAGTCATCAACCATGTCCTACATATCAAATCACAGTAGGCAGTTCCAGATTTCATAATTTCACATATATATATTAACTACCCGAAAATATATATATCAAAACAGTACCCCACATAATAACTATGGTGCGGGCATACTCTACTATCCAAACCCCATATCACTCAGATTAAGGGGAATATAAATTCGGAATCACTCTCGAATTGTATTAACACAAACACAAACTATAGGTTCCAAGTCCCTTAGGACCGTCTGAACTATCATTGTGATAGCATGTACCAAGGATACCTATACATAAACAAAATGAGGCGAAGCATAGATTCCAAGTCTCTAAGAGGAAAGCACATACCCGCATCTCTTAGGACCGTCTGAACTATCACTCCGATAGCCTGTACCAAGGATATCTATCTTCTAGGGTACAAGTCAATATCCCCCATAAAGGTCCCATCGAGATAAGACTGTCCCAGCGCGAAAACCTCAGGGATAGCAAGTAGCGTGGGCATGATTTTCACACATAGATAGTATATGCATATACAATCATATAACTATACTCATATTACCATATCAATAATGGGTAAATTCTCAATTCCCATAATTACGTCATTTGCATTTATTTCTCATTATATAGTTATCACGTATAACCATTCACATCTTACTTTAATTTGAGGAATTTTTCCACTTACTACATAACGCTCATGGATTCTATCCTCCCAAGTATAAAATTCAGTAGGTATACACATTTGTCCCAAAGTAACTCTCTTACGTGTCTCTCTCTCTTAAAATCATAAATTTACCGGCCCTTATGTAGTTATCCCAAAACACAATCCTTGCCCGACATCGAGGGTCCCAAAATCTATTCACATATCCTACTGGTCTCCCCTATCTCCCAAAATATTTCATTAAGGATGCCCAAGAATTTTCTCACAATAGATTGAATTTAACTCATTTAATAAGGGAAATAGGAGTCTTCCAGGAGGGGTCGATCGATCGAGGTCTGGGGCTCGATCGATCGAAGCTCTGGGCTCGATCGATCGATCAAGCAGGTATTTCGATTTCTGCAGAATTGCAGTTACGGGTTCTATCACTTTTCTTCATCCAAATCCATATTTTCCAAACCCAAACGTCCTAAAAATTCTACTACTAACATTATAACAATATAACAGATGTTTTTAACGTAAGGCATGTGTATTTCTAACATTTAAACATGAATTATCAACCCAAAATTCATACACAACTTCAAGAACCCTAAAATCTCTAAATCATGGTTCTAATATGTTTTACCCCAGAATTTCTTTCTTAATTACAACATAATTTCGTGGGTTATCTTTCTACATCACAAGAGACTTCCAGAATAAGGTTTAAGTCTCTACTACATGCAAATTCCTATCAAAATTTGGGTTTTCTTCCATATGTTTCATCCCTAATCATTCCTAAACTAATATGGAAATTGCACCAACGAAAATAGCAAGATAAACACTTGTCTGGGATTTTCGACGTCCTGATTTGGTGTCGAATTCGGTATGGTTGTGTTCCCCGCCTCGCGATCTACGCGTTGGCGGTGGCGGCGGTGCAAACGGTTGAGTTTCGGGCCTTGAATTAGCCTTGAGAGCTCTCTCCTTCCTCTCCTATGGCCGTCACTTGTGTTTAGAGTTTCTAACCCTAGAAGGTAACCTAGGTATCTGATATAACTCCTCTAATTTTCGTGGGTTTAATTACCCAAATATGTAAAATGACCAAAATGCCCTCCCGGGTTACTAATTAGGCCTAAAAACACCCCGAGACCCAAACTAAACCCCCGGGTACACTTTCTGACTATCTCGACCCTTCCGGACGCGTTGGCGCACTCGAAACGACCATACGAACAACTTATAAAATATTCACTTTTATTAATCGACATTTAGTCCCGACACGGCATAGGCGCGTCCTGACTTAAATTTTCACAATTGTCATTTTATTCACACGTGACAATGTTATAAAAATAAATCTCATATATTACTATACTCATCCAGTAATATGAAACAAATAACAAATTTTCAATAATTACTAACTCTCGTCACGCTAGTAAATATTTAGAACAACATTCCGGATTAAAATTAAATTAATTTATCTCAATTAAATTTAATAAATCCCATAATTTAAAAGCCATGAAAATACGGGGTATTACATACTTCCCCCCTAATAACTGAATTTTGTCCCGAAATTCGGAAAATAAGGCCTACCAGGTAGCACAATTCTGGATATCCTTGGCAGTACGCAAACTATCTACATAGTACGACGCTCAATCACTATATCTTTTTCCTCACAACAACATTGTTTTACATTCTCATTGGAGACACTTCATCTTGTGCTCCCAACTGACCACATTCGCATAGGTCACGCCTATACGTTATAAATTTCATTATCTCACTAACATTAGGAGGCCGCACCTCACTACATGACAAATACTCGGATTTATTCATATACAAAACTCCCATTCTGAGAAAATATTACGAACATTTGATCACTCTTGCTCGCCTAAAACAGTAGTGGAATTGTACCACATTTATCGGATGTTTTCTCGTCCGATCCAAAAATTATGATTACTACTCTCCTCTAAACATACGAAAGGAGAATAGTCGAGGTTCTTCCATAACAAAACCTTAATAAGTACCTCGTATGCGACAAACAAGTACGAGTGCTTCTACAGAGCATGCTTGAAATCATTGTACCAAGATTCAAAAATTTCCTTCACGGGGTTCCACTAATCTTTAATCACCATGCGCTTATTCCCTCGTTAAGGGTGATACATCCCACTCGAAACGAAATCTTATCTCCGCTGGTTCCCGAAATCCCATATCAAAGGTGGGATTCACTAGTCTCATCCTGATTCAGAAATTTATACTGCATCGAACCATGAACTGGCGCGGTCCTTCCTTTCAAAGGAAGTCTGGGAATACTAGTTAATATTGTAAGCCAGCCCAAAGGAATATCAATCACTTCCTTCTCGACGACTTAATTAACATGTTCGGGATAAACCCTTGATCTTGTTTTGAGGATGGCAACCCATCCAAGAACTTTACCAACTTTACCAACCTCTTCCAATTTCAGGAATTTTCGATAAACACAAAATTATTTGGTTGATTCTCCTCTTTCAACCAAACCTTACCTATGGGCAGTGCATGTAGAGACTACTCACTACATCTCGCTAAACATCGATTCTTCCCTTGAAATGTCTCACATTAAGTGACACGTAATACTCCCCTTCCTTCCTTGGAGTATGTCGAAAGTTCCGACCCGTGCTCTTCTCTCCACGAAGTGCACTTCTGGATCTCTTATACTATACTAACATCATTACTCTTTGTATGCGCAAGTCGCTCTCACACTTGACTAATAACAACTCCGCTCCGGGTGTGCTTCATAACAATTAAGTTCTACTCTATTCAAGGAATACCATTTCTTGAATGGCTTCCCACAACATTCCAATCAAGCTAGGGCATGCTATTCTAATTGCACACTTATGTATGGATTATCGCCCCTCATGTTACGTTCAATCCACTCTATCACTTCCACTTCGTTATACTAGTCCCACAAACATATATTTCACACGTTTATTACCACGTCCCTTCGACTCGGACTATTTTAACTGTAGCCAATAATGATGCCCACATTTTTGCAACACTCCGACCGCCCTGGGAGAGCGAAAGGCGTGCTACTCATCTGTAGGACCAACTAAATTCAACGGAATAGAAGGAATAGGGCATTCAAATTCCATGACAATAAAAGAGGAATAATAATCCTTAACCTTCCTCAGATAAGTACAACAATTTCTCAAATTTGTACAACAACCAAAATAATTCACTAACGCTCTATTCATCAAAATGATTACAGGTTATCTCTTTTGTATAATATAAAGTTCTTTCCAGAAAATCCATGCTAAAAATCATTCGAACTCTTTATTCACCTTGCGTTCTGTACGCGGTTATGACATTTGGGTACGCTCAATCACCCTAGAAATCAAAATTCTTAAATTCTCTTTATCATAGTTCCACCTCTCAACTCGTGGGGATAACTTTCATTGCTTTCCTACCACAAAAATACGGCTCCAATGACCTTAAAACAAAATTCAACTCCCAACTTACATACATAATTACTTGATCCCATTTCGATCAGGGTACCGAACTCATGGAATAGTGACCAAACGTCTCCCTATTTCCAACCTTACGCTAAGTTTCATGCATGGGATGTCTCGCAAAGCGAAATCCAAACAAGGAACCCCCCGATACACTACTACCTAGCATTGTTGATTATCGAAATTCGTTAGGCCCTCCGTCCATAGTGTATACCCCTTTATTCCGTCCCTTGACAGAAAAGTTACCATTTCTCCCGTAATTATGCTTAACAAAGAACGTTTCACTAATTTCACTATCGTCCCGTATTGGATGATGATAATTACATTCTATAAACCTCGGATACATACGATCGGAATTCTCGAAATTCCCTTCCCTAATAATAGGGGTATAACTATTAACTCCCACATCTCTAAAGGATAAATATAACAATGCACTCTTCTTATCACTAAGTCCGGAGTGCTAAACATAATACTGAGTCAAATCTTTTCGCTCAACGGTAAATCCCGATACGTACGGAATTATATTGATAAAGTCTATACATACATTGGCATCGAATATCTCAAGCTCACTATCTCCTCTGAAGTCTCTAGGATAGATAATATAGGTGCGAGTCCAACCTTCTTACAGGTAAAGCCTCGCCAAAACAAACATAAAACATGTTGCACAAATGCAACTACTCCGATAGCCTTGCAATAAATTCCCACTATCACACTACCCATTTTTTTATAACATTTTAACAAAGATTATATCATACTCGTGTATCGCATCACTACAACGAGTAACCTCAATAAAGTATAAAACACTATTAATATACTCATTTATCCTCCGCGGATTGCACTAAAGAAAAATCCCGCTACACTAGGGAAAAATATTCACATAATGGTAACATTTATAATGATATGAATTAAACTCATCTCACCTGCTAATCCAGCAATGAACAAAATATGGTGACTCGCTCGTGTCTCATGAACACGCCGCATCCTCTCAGGATACAACCTATACTTCCAGCCTGGCAATTGTCTTGACTACGCAAATGGTTTTCGGACGTAACACGTCTACCCAAACCAAAACAAAGTTATTTTTAATCGTCGTCCTTTACTAGGCACCGTATTCTTGTCCCTTTTTCTCATTTTGGAACATATTATCTTGAGAGATTTTACTCTGCATAGAAATACCCCACCACTTAATTCACCTATCACCTATCCTACTAACCAGGTTAGGATTGTACTTTTCTCGGACATTAGTAGACTCGATTTCCGTTAGCCATCCCAATTGTTCCCTTAATTTTTTAGGCCATAAAGATCATATTACTATGTATAATAGTACTTACTGAATTTACCATCACTTGGCAAGAATTTAACTATCTAAAGCATTTAAATGGTTTTCCTGATGTGTATCCACATCCTTTTGTGGTGCTATACCACCACCGTTGTATTCAGTATCATTCTCGACTAAATTCTTCGATTTCTTTAACTTTCCCCCACAAAGAAGCGTTATCATCTATTTTGACAAAATATGACAATGTCAACCTCTGAATCAATCATCCATCAGAATATCTTCCTCGAGTATTATCAACTATTATTACAAGTTGGTCTCCCACTTGGAGTTGTTTCCTCCACTAGTATCTACCTCTTCCGATACAAAATTTGCTAACGATTAGGATTCATATCCACAATTGGACTTCTGTCATGCCTTCCTGCGATGAGTTCAGAACCACGTTTGCTTCTAATCCTGAATAGTTAAGGAAGGAGCATACGGTCAACACTGTACCTAAGGTTCTCCTATAGGCATAGCATTCCATTTCTCAAATTGGTGGTTGACTCCAACCATTATAATTTCAACCCAAAAGCCGAGAAAATTTTCTCTAAATTTTCACTTTCAGTTTGCCACACTCCGTCCTATATTTAAGCCTTTGGATACTGTACCGCCTTTGGTAAAGACACATACAATTTTCGCGTTTCTAAAATTTCCCATTGATAGTCTCTACACATTTTTGTAATATGTTGGGTAAGTTTACCCTCGCATCTCATTTGACTATAATAGCATTCGAAAATCATTGATGCACCTTAGTCGTCTTTATAGTCTTGGCTTCTCATGCCAAAATGGAGGTGACCTCGACTACGGTCATCATCCTCGGATATATTTCATAATCTCAACTGAGCCCTGCCTCCTGATGTACGCTTAACGGTCCTCTTCTGACATCCGTCATCGCTCGGCACACGCACACATCCGAACGAAATTAGAATATACTAATGTATACATATGATAGCAGGAGAACGAAATCTAGTCATAGGAATCGACAATCCTAAACATAGGGCTCTATGACAAACAAAGCAACGCTGAAAGCATAATAAGCCGTAAAGATCCTAAGGACACTAGAACCTGATGCTCTGATACCACCTGTGACACCCCGCCTAATTAAATATCGGACGATCACTCCTTTATTAAATTAAATCAAGGTGAACAATTAGTTCATTCTTAGCATCACTGTCGTAAAATAAATTTTTCCAATTTAACACCCTAAAATAATTAAGCTAATTGTCAAAACCATATTTAAACATTACTTTCCAAATTTTATTTAAAGAAAAATTATTTATTTATTTATTAACAACATCTCAATAAATAAGAATCACACCACAATAAACCTGGAACATAATCCAATTAATTTAAAACATTCGTCAATCGAATGTCAACATGTGAAATCTAAAGTAACACACCCACTGAATAAATCCCATAGTAACAGTGTTGTAAATAACTGAAATACAAACGTCCAATAACAATGAAATAATGGAAAGGGCTACACATGCCCATCTAAATGAAAATACTAAGAGTGGGTCTGAATGAACGAAGTCGTCTAATCAAGAGACCTGCAACTCCCACTTAAGCTGTAGCGCATTCCTTCCAAGAGATCCTAAGCAAGACGCCCCTGTGGCTGGGCACCTGTAATACATACATATATATACAAGAGAGAGAGAGAGAGAGAGAGAGAGAGAGAGAGAGAGAGAGAGAGAGAGAGAGAGAGAGAGGAAAACGGGTCAGAGCCCGAAAGTGTGTTTGATTTAAAATACGTTTAGCAAGTATTTAAATTGATACAGGCCAATGCAACAACATATTAGTGCGACACTCTCTTGAGAAATTCTCACCTCTCTTATAATGTGCACACCTATCGCACTAACCTTCCCAACGGTTTGTCTTATCATTTATCGTACTAATCTGTCCAATGATTTAACTTATCTTAGATTACTCGTAAGATTCAAATTTCACGATTCAATTGTTTAAAAAGAATATTTTAATTAGTAACCGAAGATCTCATTTTGACTTTATTAATCAATAAAGCTTTCCAATTTCATATTATAATTTCTCAAAACAAGTATTTACAATTTGAGTCATCAACCATGTCCTACATATCAAATCACAATAGGCAGTTCCAGATTTCATAATTTCATATATATATATTAACTACTCAAAAATATATATATCAAAATAGCACCCCACATAATAACTATGGTGCGGGCATACTCTACTATCCAAACCCCATATCACTCACATTAAGGAGAATACAAATTCGGAATCACTCTCGAATTGTATTAACACATACACAAACTATAGGTTCCAAGTCCCTTAGGACCGTCTGAACTATCACTGCGATAGCCTGTACCAAGGATACCTATACATAAACAAAATGAGGCGAAGCATAGATTCCAAGTCTCTAAGAGGAAAGCACATACCCGCATCTCTTAGGACCGTCTGAACTATCACTCCGATAGCCTGTACCAAGGATATCTATCTTCTAGGGTACAAGTCAATATCCCCCATAAAGGTCCCATCGAGATAAGACTGTCCCAGCGGGGAAACCTCAGGGATAACAAGTAGCGTGGGCATGATTCTCACACATAGATAGTATATGCATATACAATCATATAACTATACTCATATTACCATATCAATAATGGGTAAATTCTCAATTCCCATAATTACGTCATTTGCATTTATTTCTCATTATATAGTTATCACGTATAACCATTCACATCTTACATTAATTTGAGGAACTTTTACACTTACTACATAACGCTCATGGATTCTATCCTCCCAAGTATAAAATTCAGTAGGTATACACATTTATCCCAAAGTAACTCTCTTACGTGTCTCTCTCTCTTTAAATCATAATTTTACCGGCCCTTATGTAGTTATCCCAAAACACAATCCTTGCCCGACATCGAGGGTCCCGAAATGTATTCACATGTCCTACTGGTCTCCCCTATCTCCCAAAACATTTCATTAAGGATGCCCAAGAATTTTCTCACCATATATTGAATTTAACTCATTTAATAAGGGAAATAGGAGTCTGCCAGGAGGGGTCGATCGATCGAGGTCTGGGGCTCGATCGATCGAAGCTCTGGGCTCGATCGATCGATCAAGTAGGTATTTCGATTTCTGCAGAATTGCAGTTACGGGTTCTATCACTTTTCTTCATCCCAATCCATATTTTCCAAACCCAAACGTCCTAAAAATTCTACTACTAACATTATAACAATATACCAGATGTTTTTAACGTAAGGCATGTGTATTTCTAACATTTAAACATGAATTATCAACCCAAAATTCATACACAACTTCAAGAACCCTAAAATCTCTAAATCATGGTTCTAATCTGTTTTACCCCAGAATTTCTTTCTTAATTACAACATAATTTCATGGGTTATCTTTCTACATCACAAGAGACTTCCAGAATAAGGTTTAAGTTTTTACTACATGCAAATTCCTATCAAAATTTGGGTTTTCTTCCATATGTTTCATCCCTAATCATTCCTAAACTAATATGGAAATTAGACTAACGAAAATAGCAAGATAAACACTTGCCTGGGATTTTTGACGTCCTGATTTGGTGTCGAATTCGGTATGGTTGTGTTCCCTATCTCGCGATCTACACGTTGGCGGTGGCGGCGGTGCAAATGGTTGAGTTTCGGGCCTTGAATTAGCCTTGAAAGCTCTCTCCTTCCTCTCCTATGGCCGTCACTTGTGTTTAGAGTTTCTAACCCTAGAAGGTAACCTAGGTATCTGATATAACTCCTCTAATTTTCGTGGGTTTAATTACCCAAATATGTAAAATGACCAAAATGCCCTCCCGGGTTCCTAATTAGGCCTAAAAATACCCCGAGACCCAAACTAAACCTCTGGGTACACTTTTATGACTATCTCAACCCTTCTGGACGCGTTGGTGCACTCAAAACGACCATACGAACAACTTATAAAATATTCACTTTTATTAATCCACATTTAGTCCTGATACGACACAGGCGCGTCCTGACTTAAATTTCCACAATTGTCATTTTATTCACACGTGACAATGTTATAAAAATAAATCTCATATATTACTACACTCATCCAGTAATATGAAACAAATAACAAATTTTCAATAATTACTAACTCTCGTCACGCTAGTAAATATTTAGAAAAACATTCCGGATTAAAATTAAATTAATTTATCTCAATTAAATTTAATAAATCCCATAATTTAAAAGCCATGAAAATACGGGGTATTACAAGTACCTCTTTTATTACCCCTAGGGGAGCTTATTGTTATAATGTTATGCCTTTTGGATTGAAAAATACAGGTGCAACATATCAGTGACTGATGAACAAGGTGTTTGCATAGAAAATCAGTTACAACATGGAAGTTTATGTTGATGATATGCTGATGAAGAGAAAGAAAGCTATTGATCATCTAATTGACTTAGGGCAGGCCTTTGATCAACTAGATAAATATCAAATGAAGTTGAACCCTACCAAATGCATATTCGGAGTACGAGAAGGCATGTTCCTCGGGTATATTGTCAACCAACTAGGAATTGAAGCAAACCCTGAAAAGATCAAGGCTCTATTGGGACTATGATCTCCAACAATGAAGAAGGAAGTTCAATATCTCACATGGCGAGTTGCAGCATTTAATAGATTTGTATCATGATCAGGTGATAGATGCCTCCCATTCTTCAAAACATTTCGAAAAATGTTTGAATGGAATGATGAATGCGAGAAGGCCTTTCAAGAGTTGAAGAAATACCTGGGAGCACCTTCACTATTGTCCAGGCCAGTGATGGGAGAAATATTGTACTTGTATCTGGAAGTTTCGAAGAATGCAGTTAGCTTGGCATTGATAAGAATGGAGGATGGAGTGAAAAAATCAATTTATTACACTATCAAGGCCTTCCGAGGATCAGAGATCATATATCAAAGACTAGAAAAGTTAGCACTAGCGTTGATCGAAGCGAGTAGAAGAATGAGGCCATACTTCCAAGCTCATACGATAGTTGTGTATACCGATATGCCATTGAGACAAGCTCTTCATAAACTAGAGAAATCAGGGAGATTGATGTACTGGGCAGTAGAACTTAGTGAATATGACATAGTTTATGAGCTTAGATCGTCACTTAAAGGGCAAGCAATAGTAGATTTCATCGCAGAATTCACTTATCCTAACACCTCAGAGGAGCAAAAGATGAATACCGACCAATTTGTGGATATTACAGGATCATAAAATTTAAACTCCGACCAACTTAAGTGGGTTGACGATCAAGAGGAGATGGTCGACGAACATCAAGAAGTGCTAGGGAAGGATATAAAGAACCAATAAATATTCCACCGAGGAACTTTATCTGATAAAAAATTTGAGAATGAAGTACCTATATGGAATCTGTATGTAGATGGCTCATCTTGTAGTACAGGCTGTGGGGCAGGGATTATTTTAAATAGCCCGGATGAAATCGATGTGAAGTATGCTCTGCGCTTTCAATTCAAGGCTTCTAATAATGAGGCTGAATATGAAGCTGTGAGTACAGGTCTTAGTTTAGCAAAAACCATGGGGGCAGAGCAGGTCATTATATTCAGTGACTCACAGTTGATCGTAAATCAAATGCTGGGAGTGTACGCAATAAAGGGAGAATTGATGATCAAGTATTATACGAAAGCAATGGAGATTGTATCGAGCTTTAATGCAGTATAGTTAATTAGAACACCAATATTGGAGAATGCAAGAGCAGATGCTTTAGCTTGGTTATCCTCAGCCACACGCACTGACCTACGAAGAACAATCCCAATAGAAATTTTGGCTAGCAGGAGCATAGACGAAGATCTTATGATGAACTTCATTGCCCTTGATTCAAGATCGTCATGGATGGATCCCATCAGGGCATATATTGAAGAAGGGGTTTTACCAACTGATAAGTTCGCAGCCAAGAAACTGAAGTTTAAAGCTTCTCGTTATGTAATAATAAATGTCATTTTATATAGACGAGGAATTATAGCAGGTCTGCAAAGATGTGTGCATCCCTCCAAAGTGAAAGATTTGATTGAAGAGGTCCATGAAGGGTCCTGTGGAGCTCATGTAGCAGGACGTACGCTTTTGCAAAGAATAATGACCCAGGGATATTATTGGCCGACGATAAGGGCTGATTCTATAGCCTATGCCAAAAAATGTGACAAATGTCAACGCTTCTCCTCTATCCGAAGAACTCCCCAAGCATTGTTAACACCCATTACTTCCCCTTGGCCATTTTCCATGTGGGGAATAGACTTGTTCGGGCCACTCCCAACGACCAGAGGAAGGTTCAAGTACCTCGTAGTCGCTGTGGATTATTTTACTAAATGGGTAGAAGTTGAACCTCTTATTGATATGACTTATGATAGGGTATGTTGATGTAAAAAATTAGATTATATCTAATTTTTTAATCACAGATAAATAAAATGAGACAAAGAACTTTTAAAGTGGTTCATCCTTATAAGAATGGCCTACGTCCACTGTTTCTGTTATTGGTGACTGTTTGGGATTTCTCGATTACAAGTTTTCTCAAGAAATTCCGGTCCCCTTATAATGAGGATAATACAATGTATTTATAGCCCTAAGGCTGTAATGTGAAAGGGTAATATATTAAATGCCCCTTAAGAGTATACATCTGTATGATAATAAACAATTAATGCGCAGTTAAACTGTTGGGTTATCCTACTATTAATGCATTGTTCGCGGTGCATCTCGGATCTCCTAAGCTGGTCGAACTGCCTAAGTTCCTCGGTGCTCAAAAGTTCCTTGGTGCTCAAAAGTTCCTCGGTACTTAAAAGTTCCTCGGAGAGTTCTTGTAGGTCGGAGCGTCTGAGTTGATCGGGGAAGCAGAGTTCCTTGTTTCAGTATGGTTCCTCAGAGTCAAGGTGTTGTTCGTAAGTGTTTGTTGTTGCCACATAGATTGCCACGTGTCTTCACCCAATTGAGCCATGTCAACAGACTAAATTTGGTATCAACAGAAGCCCCCAATGTTTCATAGTTCAAAATTTGAGGAGTGTGGAACATTCTTTCTCGAAATATGGCGGTTTTAAATGGCCATCCTAAAATTTAGGAATATTTTCTTTTGTATTTATTTCTTCTTCCAAATTCGTAGAATCGGTCTTTTTTGAATTTTTCTAACCGCTTCAATTCCCGCGCCCCTTTTGTCTGTTTAGCCGCCAGTAACGTAACCGACTCTTTTTGTAATCATTACTTTTACCCTTTCCCAAGGCAAAGTATTTAAACGTTGCAGAAAATCCCATCGTCTTCTACTTTTTCAAAATTGTCTCTTTGAGTTTTCCATCGTCTCTCTTTCCTGTGCATTCATCTCTTCCATCGTTTGTTGTCAACAGACTCATCCCTTTCCTGTAAGATTTTTTTCTTTCTCTTTGATTTCCTTCTTTCATCATGGTTTATCCTGTATAATCGATTGATAAGTTTTGCTCTGATTTCTCCATTCCCTCATGGGTTATTTTGGAAGAGCTTTTTGAGCCATTAGAATATTTTCATTTGGTTGAGGGACATTGGTTCCCCAGTCTCTTTATTGCTGAGTGTGGCTTTTCTTTTCCCCCAAACCCTCTATGTCTGGAATTCTGTCAATACTTTGACATGGTTCCTACACGAATAGCCCCCAACACATGGAGAAGAGTTAACGGTGTTTATAGATCAAATCAAATTCATGGGACCCGTGTAGGAATTCCTGAAATTATGTTTTGTTATAGATGGGTTGTGGGTGATAATATTTTTTATTTAAAAACTAGGTTTCTAAATAGAGCTTTAGTGGTCAATCTCCCAGATGCCAATAGGGACTACTTTGAGCATGGGGTTGTTATGAAAAATTGGCAACACCCTCCATTAACTGGAGATGATGTTTACCAGGGTCCCATATGTCCTCCCTATGGCAATGGGATATGTTGTTTTTATTTTATTTTATTTTCAAAATTATTCTTCCTTTATGTTTGATAAAATGTGCCACTGATATTAAAATTTTGATTTATTTGCAGTTGATAGCAAAAGAAAATCGCCAAAGGAGGCAGACGTTAATATAAGGCATTTAAGACTTATCTGGAGTTTGCATCAGACTGTTATCGACGAGCATATTAGGTTAGCTTCATATTTGCTTCAGTACAAGAGTTACATCTCCTCTTTTACTGCTCGTCCGGTGATAATCGACGCAGAACCAATACCAGCCTCTAAAAAGTTCTTCACCTGAGTCACACATTCCTTTGAGTGAAAGGATGAAGAAAAGAAGACCTCCTACCCTTTTTGAGAAACCTGCCTGTGGTGCTGGATAGGCAAAAGGAAGTAAGCTTGATGTCCTAGGAGAAGGGACAAATAAAATTGATGCACCTCCCTCGGCTGCTCCTGTGAAGGTGGTCGAGAAGCCCCCAGTGGCCCCGAGCAAGGCTGCTGCTCCAGGCGAGGTGATTGTCATTTCTCCGACTAAGACTACAACGTTAGTTGAGAAAGTTGATGCTCCTCTGAGGAGGCTGAAGAAAAGCTCCTCTATCAATTTGGCTGAATCCATCTCTTAGCCCGAGATCAGTGGTGTTCCCACTTTTGTTCCCCCGAGGTCTGCTATGAGCTCGGTGAAGAATTGGATCATTCCCGAGATCCAAGGTATTGAAGAAAACCTTTCTCGGGACACGGTTACCATATTAGCAACTCGTCACATTGCTTCTGTAAGTCCTATAGTCTTAAATTTTCATTCTTTCCTTTTTGTATCTGTGCTCTAACTTGCTTTCATTTTCTTTTCACAGTTGGTGAGATGTTTTAATATAATTTTGAAGAAAGATGAAGCTATTAAAGCTTCAAGCTCCTCGTCTGGTGTAGAGGAAGCTTTGGTAGGTCTGGAGCAGTCTCTGAAAGATTCTCGTCAGAAATATGATGATGATAAGGCAATCTGGGAGAAAAAGCTTACTTCGACTAAGCAGGAGAAGGCTCAGGTTATTAAGGTCTCCAAGGAGTCAGAGAAAAAATGAATGATTTAGAGAATAAGAATAAAGAGCTTGAAGGGAAGCTCAAAAATACTGGGGAGCTTGAAAATAAGCTCAAGGCTGCTGAGGAGGAGTTGAGTCAACTTCGGGAAGTAAGCCGTCAGAAGGAGGAAGTTGAGAATAAACTGAAGGCTGCTGACAATCTTCTTTCCGAGAAGCTTTCCTCGGAGAAGACAAAGAGGAAATTAGCTGTGAAGAAATCTTTCAGCGCTGGTTGGGATAAAGGGTGGAACAAAGGTTTGGCTGCCATGATATCGCAAGTAGAATATGGCAGCCTCAAATACTTTATAGATGGGTGGGTCGCTGCTTTGCAGGAGATGAAGGTTGATGAAAATTCTGAACTCTTTCAGTGACACATCCCTGGTCCCGCTCCAACTCCTGAAGAAGAAGAAGAGGATGAAACTGCCTCTGAGGAATATTCCATGGTGATGGGAGATCAAATTTCTCATCCCCCAGCTATCCAGCCGACTGGCGAGGAACTTCAACTACCTGCTACTTCCTTCGAGCAACTTCCAGCACTTCCCGAGCAACCCTCTGCTCCATCCGAGCAACCTACCTCCTCGTCCCAGCCTCCCGAGAAAGTTTTGGGAGACAAGGAAAAGGTGTAGAGTTGTTCAGATTTATCTTTATTTTGTTTTTCTTTGCCAAATGTAACTTCTGAACATGTAACTCTAAACTCTGTACTTCTGAACTTTGTGATGTAATAAAATTTGAACTTTTGCTTATGCATACTGTTGATTCTCTTCTTCATGCTCTGTTTGTACTCTTATTGATTATTGCTTTTTCTTCCGCTACTAGTTTCTAACCAGGATGGAATTATTGTCTGCTCATGATACAAAGTTGTTGTGGCAATGCAATGAATATTTTAAAGACGGTCATACAGACATGAGTGCAGCTCAAATCAGTGACATCCTAGGTCATGGTGCTTTAGAGCAAGCAATTGAATCCTATTAATATTTGAAGTGCCTACTCGACCGTGCAGTAGCTAACAACGTAGCATACTATGATATGATTGAGGATCTTCAAGGCACTCTTGAAGAACTTCAGCAACAATATAAGGAATCTACTGCTCTTTTGCACGAGGGGTACGAGAAAAAATATCCGAAAATTTGTGCCAATAAGGGATATGATAAACGGTTTGCTGCTTACGACGTGCGGGAGAGAACGTTGAAGGCTGAGGTCGAAGAGCACAGACAAATAGCTGAGTTATTAGAGCAAGAAAATAATAACCTACAAACAGAGGTGTCTTAGTTGAAGTCTATAACTTCCACCTCAAATGCTTTGATCCCAGTGACTGACGAGGGATTCTCTTTCTTGGAGGTCGAAAACGCCAACCTGAGGGATGAATTAGAAACCTTGAAGAGGTCTGGCCCTTCAACATCTACTCGAGGACGAGTAAGAGCTCCTTGAGGACGAGCAAGAGCTGCTCAGATTCTTGTCGAGGAACAGAGGACTCAATCTGCTCTAGAGAACCAGACCTTCCAACTGATGGCAAAGAACCAGGCATTGGCTGAGATGTCTATGAAGATCAGGGATCTGGAAGAGCAGCTTTCTGCGCAGAAGTCTGTCTTGGAGAATAAAGAACTCTTTATAAAAAATCTCCACGAGTAGCTGGAAAGACTGACATATCAATTCCACAAGCAACCCATAGAATTCTGGATGGCTGGCTACAACGAGGCTCTCTACCATTTGATCGTATCCAAAATGCAAACAATAAGGGTTACAAACAGGGATGGTTGAATGCCTTAGGTGTGTTGCAACTGGAACAGGGTCATTACCTATGGGATTACCATAATCCTGGGCTGCTCTACCTACCAGTGCCACCATTCAAGCTTGATATGAGTTGGATCCCTGCTCAGGCCATCCCTCGGTGTCTGATTTCCAAATACCTCGGTGATTACAATCTCCATTCCAATGTCGAGATATCTCATCCTGAGAACCTATTAGATTGACCATCTGTGATGAATATCAGGATGCTTGAAGATCTTGACTTCATAAATTTCCCTCATGCTTTAAATGATCCACCTGCTGGTGAGGAACCTGTTTCAAAAGCAGAGGGGAAGAAACCAATAGAATAGGAATCTTAGGGCCTGTTTGGTTTGCAACTATAATTATGTTTTCTGTGTTTAAATACAATTCTGATAAAAATCTTCGTTTGGCAACCTGTTTTTAAACACAGAATTATAATATTCCTGTCTTATAATCAAGTTTTTCAGAAAACAGATTTTGGGTGTTTTATAACATCTGTTTTTTTTTTATTTTTCAACTCAGAATTATTCATTCTTAATATTTTAAAGCAATTATACCTTAATATATAATATACATACATAATACATTAATGTGTGTAATTTATTATAGATAAAAAATATATATGTACATATACACAAAATTACGTATGGAATAATATAAAGTTAAATAATATTATCAATAGATACATGATACTTATGTATAGTTTTATACATATATTATTAATGTATGGAATAATATAAAATATACTTATAGTACATATGTATTAAAAAATATTATCAATTCATGTATGTATATAATTTTATAGTGAATTATATATGCGACATCATTATATATATATATATATATAGAGAGAGAGAGAGAGAGAGAGAGAGAGAGAGAGTTAAACTCCCTAACATACCTCATTAAATATACCTAAAAATACATGATGCTAAATGTACGTGTATATAATTTATGATGTATGTATGTATGTATATGTATACATTCATGTATCATGTATGTATGAAAGTTTTTATATATATATATATATATATATATATATATATATACTCCACAACATACCTCATTAAATATACCTAAAAATACATGTTATTAAATGTACATGTATATAATTTATGATGTATGTATGTATGTATACATTCATGTATCAAGTATGTATGAAAGTTTTATGTATGTTTATATGTACACACACACACACACACACACACACGCGCGCGCGCGCGCATATGTATGATATAAATATACGTATTTGTCAATTTTGTCAAATTTTCAAAAAACTGTATTTAAAAATAACTTTACCAAACGCACACCAATAATTATAAACACAAAAGGCTGAATTTTAAAACTGTATTTAAAAACAGTGTTTAAATCGAATTTTCTGAATAGAGAACCAAACAGGCCCTTAATGTAATAAATTTGTATTTCATTCTTGATGTATTTTGTTCTTCATTTAATGAAATAATTTTATTTACAAATCTTGACTGCCATTGTCTTGTAATTATAAAACACTTTACATTTGTGCATGTATATCTGTTAAAAAGATAACAACATTGTGTTATTTGTCGATCAACTGGAGTTTGTTAAAACTTATAGTCGACTATCTTGAAAATTGATGATATTTTGTTTCTCGACCAACTTGGTAGTAATTTAAAAAGTCCCGAGTATCAAAATTTTGCTCGATCACTTTCTCGTATTCATAAAATGTTTCTGATCAACCAAGGTTGATAAATTTTTCTTCTCGACCAACTACAGTTAGTGGGTTTTTCTTAACGACCAATCTTTGGCACTTTTTTGGAATAGTTTTACTTCCCAACCAACCTTAGTTGGCGTTTTCAGGAATAGATTTACTTCCTAACCAACCAAGTTGGCATTTTTAGGAATAGATTTACTTCCTAACCAACCGAGTTGGCATTTTTAGGAATATATTTACTTCCTAACCAACCAAGTTGGCATTTTTAGGAATATATTTACTTCCTAACCAACCGAGTTGGCATTTTTTGGAATATATTTACTTCTTAACCAACCAAGTTGGCATTTTTAGGAATAAATTTACTTCCTAACCAACCAAGTTGGTATATTTACTTCCTAACCAACCGAGTTGGCATTTTTAGGAATAGATTTACTTTCGAACCAACCAAGTTGGCATTTTTAGGAATATATTTACTTCCTAACGAACCGAGTTAGAATTTTTTCCTAACCAACCGAGTTGGCATTTTTAGGAATAGATTTACTTCCTAACAAACCAAGTCGGCATTTTTAGGAATAGATTTACTTCCCGACCAACCTTAGTTAGCGTTTTCGGGAATAGATTTGAAGTCCGAGAGTTTTGCTGAGTAGTGTGTAACACTAGTATTCCGCAAACAAATTCCAACAAAAGGAAAGAACTGGCCAGAACATTGTCACTTTATTCATACTGATGAAACTGCATTACATGAGAGTTTACATTACTGATAATATTTGCGTAGATGTTCTGCATTCCATGCATTCTTAAACTCCTTGCCCTCTAAAGTTTCTATTTTGTATGTCCCTGGTCGAACAAATTCCTTAACTCCGTAGGGTCCATGCCAGTTTGCTTCCAGTTTGTTGTGCTTTTGGATCACCTTCTTTAGCACATAGTCTCCTTCTTTCAAGTCGCACTTCTTCACTCTCTTGTTATAGAATAAAGTTGTTCGTTGTTGGTAAGCAACATTTCTAATGGTTGCTTCTTCCCTAACCTCCTCGAGCAAGTTCAAGTCTAACCTTCTCATTAAATCGCTGACAGGGGAATTGAAATTCAGTATTCTGTGTGTTGGGAGACCCAATTCGGCGGGTATAACAAGTTCACTTCCAAATGCTAGTATATATGGAGATTCCCCTGTTGCTGCTCGGGGAGTAGTTCGGTAAGCCCATAACACTGATTATAGCTCGTTGATCCAGCTTGCTTTCGCATCGTTAAGTCTTTTTTTCAAACCATTCAGCAGCGTTTTGTTTGTCACTTCAGTTTGTCCATTGCTTTGAGGATGGCCTGGTGCCGAGTGGATCTTCAAGATATTTGACTGATGACAATAAGCAGCGAACTCCTCGTTGTCAAATTGTGTTCCATGGTCTGTGATGAAGGCATGAGGAAGACCATATCGACAAATTATGTTCTTCCAAATAAATTGGTACACTTTGTGGTATGTCATATTAATGAGAGGCTCAGCCTCAACCCATTTAGTAAAATAATCCACAGCGACTACGAGATACTTCAATCTTCCGCTGGTCGTCGGCAGTGGCCCAACCAAATCTATTCCCCATATGGAAAATGGCCAAGGGGAAGTAATAGGTGTCAATAACGCTTGGGGAGTTCTTTGGATGGAGCATTTCTTAGCATAGGCTATGCAATCAGCTATCATCGTCGGCCAGTAGTATCCTTGAGTCATCATTCTTTGCAAAAGTGTCCGACCTGCTACATGGGCTCCACAGGATTCTTCATGGAGCTCTCCAATCAAATCTCTCACCTCAGTTGGATGCACACATCTTTGCAAACCTGCTATAATTCCTAGTCTGTACAGAATACCATTAGTCAGTAGATAACAAGCAGCCTTAAACTTCAGTTTTTTGGCTGCAAGTTTGTCAGTTGGTAATTCTCCTTTCTCAATATATGCGCTGATGGGATCCATCCATGATGACCCTAAATCGAGGGTAATAAAGTTTATCATTAGATCTTCATCTATACTCCGACCAGCTAAAACTTCAATTGGGATTGTTCTTCGCAGCTCGGTACGAGTAGCTGATGCTAATCGAGCTAAGGCGTCTGCTCTTGCATTCTCCATTCTTGGTATTCTGACCAGTTGAATATCAGCAAATTCTGACACCAATTCCTTTTCCTTTGCATGATATCTGATCATTAATTCTCCTTTAGCTGAATATACTCCCATCATTTGGTTTATGACCAATTGTGAGTCACTGAAAACAATAACTTGTTTTGCCCCCATGGTTTTTGTTAAATTAAGACCTGCAATCATGGCTTCATATTCAGCCTCATTATTGGAAGCTTTGAATTGGAAGTGTAGGGCGTATTCCATGTCGACCTCGTCTGGACTGTTCAAAACTATCCATGTGCCACATCCTGTAGTGCATGATGAACCATCTACATACAGACTCCATATAGGTAACTCGTCTTCAAATTTCTGATCTGACAGAGTTCCTCGGTGGAAAATTTGTTGCTTTCTATCACCATCTCCTGATATTTCTTGCTGTTCGTCGATCATCTTTTCTTGCCTTTTTACCAACCTAAGCTGGCCTGGGCTTGATTTTGATGATCCTGTAACATCTACTTGCCCTTTTACCAAGCTAAGTTGAGCTGGGCTTGCATTTGGTGATCCTGTAACATCCACAGGTTGATCACCGAGCAACTTTTGCTCCTCGGGGGTATCTAGATAGGTGAACTCTGCTATAAAATCTGCTACCGCTTGCCTTTTTAGTGATGATCTGGGTTCATAAACTATATCATATTCACAAAGTTCTATTACCCAGCACATCAATCTTCCTGATTTTTCTGGTTTATGAAGGGCTTGCCTCAATGGCATATCAGTATATACTACTATGGTATAAGCCTGAAAGTATGGCTTCATTCTTCTACTTGCCTCGATTAATGCTAGTGCTAATTTTTCCAGCCTTGGATATCTGATCTCTGCTCCTCGGAAGGCCTTACTTGTGTAGTACATTGGTTTTTGTACTCCATTATCCATTCTTATCAATGTCGAACTAACTGCATTCTCGGACACTGCCAGATACAAGTATAATTTTTCTCCCATCACTGGCCTGGATAATACTGGAGGTGTTCCCAAATATTTCTTCAAGTCTTGGAAAGCCTTCTCACAATCATCATTCCACTCAAAAGTTTTTTGAAGCGTCTTGAAGAATGGGAGACATCGATCAGTTGCTCGCGATACAAATTTGTTGAGTGCTTCTACTCGTCTTGTAATACTTTACACCTCTTTCTTCATCGTTGGGGATCACAGCCCTAATAGAGCTTTGATCTTTTCAGGGTTAGCTTCAATACCTCACAAATTAACAATGTAGCCGAGAAACATGCCTTCTCGTACTCTAAATGTGCACTTCATCGGGTTCAACTTCATTTGATATTTATCTAGTTGATCAAAAGTCTGGCCTAAGTCAACTAGATGATCAGAAACTTTCTTGCTCTTTGTCAGCATATCGACAACATAGACTTCCATATTGCAACTAATTTGTTCTGCAAACACTTTGTTCATCAGCCGCTGATAGGTTACACCTGCATTTTTCAAACCAAAAGTCATAACATTATAACAATAAGTTCCCCTAGTGGTAATGAAAGAAGTACTCTCCCTGTCTTCAGGTTTCATTTTAATCTGATTGTAACCAGAATAAGCGTCCATGGAGCTCAGCAGCTCGTGTCCCGATGTAGCATCTACTAGTTGATCAATTCGGGGCAACGAAAAGTGATCATTTGGGCATGCTTTGTTGAGGTCGGTGAAGTCTACACACATCCTCCATTTGTTGTTCTTCTTTTTCACCATCACCACATTTTCTTACCAGTCTGGATATTTAACATCTTCAATAAAGCAAGCTTTCTCGAGCTTCTTGACTTCCTCCTGTATAGCTTGATTCATCTCGGGACTGAATACTCTTCCTCTGCTTCACAGGCTTGATCTCCTTATTCACATTGAGTTTGTGACATAAGAAATTTGGGTCTATCCCAGGCATATCCTCATGATTCCACGCAAAAGTTTGCTTTCTGCTTATTAGGAAAGTTATCAATTCATGTTTTAGTGAGGCTTCCAACAACGAACCTACTTGAGTAGTTCGTTCAGGGTGCTCGTCGTCCAGGATGATGTTTTCAGTAGCTTCCACCACTTGACCCTTCACGAGTTGCGACTCATCTCTAGTATCTAATGTTTTAATTTCTACACCTTCATCCAATTGATAGGTGGTGATCTTTTTTCTTGATTCCCCCATTTCCTCTTGCTCGACGGATGAATAATAGCATTCCCGAGCTACTTTTTGATCACCTTTTACCACTCCTACTCCAAAATTTATGGGAAATTTTAGGCATTGATGCACAGTGGATGGTACTGCTTCGAACTTCTTCAATCCTACTCTTCCCATGATGATATTGTATGATGATTGGACATTCTTATCCATCACGAAGGAGCATATTCTTTTTGTTCGATAAGCAGGCCACGTACTAATGAATATATCCAATTTGATCGTCCCAAGTGGAAATAGTTTCTCGCCAGCAAAATCGAGGAGGGGTCTATTATAAGGCTCCAGTTGAGATAGCTTTAGATTTAAACTGTAGAAGCATGAGTAGAACATGATGTCTACCGAGCTACCATTGTCTACCAGTACTCTTGAAATTATTACCTCCTTCATCCTCATTTTGATCACCAATGGGTCATCATGAGGATATAGAACACCTGCGAGGACGTTCTTTAAGAAACCAATGACCAATTTCTCTTTGTTCACCTTTCTCGGGCGATCCTCCTCAGCTAGATTTATTTGTTGAATGTATGAGCAAGCTTGAGCCTCACAGAGGTAAGCTTTTCTCTCGGCAGTAAGGTCTCCTCCTCTTTCATCTCCACCTGCAATAACATTACAGTCAAATGACCCAAAGCGTATTGAAAATACTTCACGTTCTGGCTGCCTTGGTCTCTTAGGAAGATCGGGGTCATCTTCTGGATCAAGTTCATGGTCTCTTTTCTTGTTCTCCTATGCTCGACGAGGAGATCTAGACCTATCTCTTGTTTGGTCATTGTTTCTTCTATCATTCCTCCGATCAACATACTTTGCCAGTTTTCCTCTTTTGATGAGTGTTTTAATCTCATTCTGAAGAGCTATGCAATTTTTCGTCATATGGCCATGATCTTTATGAAACTCGCAATATTTTGCTTTGTTTCTCCTGTCCGAGTCTGCCTTCATTTTCTCTGGCCAGTTTAATTCGTCGTTATTCTTGATTTCTTCTAGAACATGGTTGATATCTTTCTTCAAAGGAGTATAATTATCAAATTTCTTCAATACTTCCCATGACGACCTTGTTTTTCAGTGTTTGTCACTACCATTGTTCTTATTCTCCTTCTTCATAGCTTTATCACCTTCCACCTTGGTTTCTTTGGCATCCATATTCTTCTCCGCATCCATAGCCTCCTCGGCATTCATAATCTTGGTTACCTTTCCCATCAGATCTGACATGGTTCTAGGTTGATCTTTGGCCAAAGTGTAGTACAACTTGTTGGGTAGTAGTCCACTCATCAAGGCGGTAATCGCTATTTTTTCCTCCTAATCAATGACTTCGAATTTCTCGTTATTAAAACGAGTGATATAATCTCTAGTACTTTCACCATCTTTTTGTCTAACACTTAACAAATGTGCTACTCGTTTAACTGGCTTTGCCCCAAAATAGAAATTCCCAATGAATAACTCGGTCAGTTAAAAGAAAGTTGAAATCTTACCCCGAGGAAGATTATTATACCATATTTGAGCAGATCCGGTAAGAGTTCCCGAGAATGCTCCGCATCTCATCTCATCTGGAACACCATAGATGTCGGCTGCATTTGGTACTATTCTATATGAAGGACAGGGTCAGTCTTTCCATCATATTTGGGGGTCACAACAGGTGCTTTGAACTTTGATGGTGTTGGAAAGTCTACAATGGCCGGGACAAAAGGTGTTCCTTGAACAAAAGTTCTTTGTAGAGGGTTCTTGGCCTTAGCCATTTCCCCTAATCTATCCTCCAGCCTCTGAATAGAGCCTTTCCACGCATCGTTTCCTTCCTCGGGCCTGTTGGTTCGAGCAACTGATCGCGTTGATATGGATTCCTGGGATCTATCTTGATGAGCAGGTGGTCGCGACTGTGTAGATCCTTCCCTTAAGTCTGATGGTCGTCGAAAGCTCCTCGATGCTGCTCTAGGAGGACTTTTACTCCTCCTAGGACTTAATCGATCAAAAGGGGATACTCTGCTTAATCTTTCTAGTGCACTGGTCCTTTTTGGAGAGAGAGTGATACGTTGTTCAGTATCTGTGGCTCGTACCGACGAAGTTCGTTCATGTTGATAAGAAAAATCTTCAGACTCCTCAGTATGATATGAATCGGTATGCCTAGTACGCGAAGAAGGTAAACGGGAATTTCTTTAAATACTTCGCAATTCTGAATGGGTTGGTGCACCGCCATGGAGGGTTCGTATGAGTTGCCGCATAGTTTCTTGCATGACTGTCTGGCCCTGGGCCAGATTTGTCATTATTCCATCTAGATCTGGAATATTGGGCGGAGCATAGGGATTTGGAGAGCTTCCAGCGTTTCGATTGCTGGCTTCTGGAATATCAGCCATTTGTGATGAGTTGTTTTTGATGAAAAACGATATTACCAGTCATTTCCCACAGACGACGCCAATCTGTTGATGTAAAAAATTAGATTATATCTAATTTTTTAATCACAGATAAATAAAATAAGACAGAACTTTTAAAGTGCTTCAGCCTTATAAGAATGGCCTACGCCCACTGTTTCTGTTATTGCTGACTGTTTGGGAATTCTCAATTACAAGTTTTCCCAAGAAATTTCGGTCCCCTTACAATGAGGATAATACAATGTATTTATAGCCCTAAGGCTGTAATGTGAAGGGTAATATATTAAATGCCCCTTAAGCGTATACATATGTATAATAATAAATAATTAATGTGCAGTCAAACTATTGGATTATCCTGCTATTAATGTTTTGTTCGAGGTGCAGCTCGGATCACCTAAGCTGCTCAGACCGCCTAAGTTCCTCGGTTCTCAAAAGTTCCTCGGAGAGTTCTTGTAGGTCGGAGCGTCTGAGTTTATCGAGGAAGTAGAGTTCCTCAGAGTCAAGGTGTTGTTCATAAGTGTTTGTCGTTGCCACGTAGATTGCCACGTGTCTTCACCCAATTGAGCCATGTCAGCAGACTAAATTTGGTATCAACATGGTATATCAATTTATTTGGAAGAATATCATTTGTAGATATGGTCTTCCCCATACATTCATTACTGATCATGGAACCCAATTTGACAACGAGGAGTTTGCTGCATATTGTCATCAGTCAAACATATTAAAAACTCACTCTGCACCAGGCCATCCCCAGACCAATGGACAAACTGAGGTGACAAACAGAACGCTGCTGAATGGTTTGAAAAAATGACTGGACGATGCAAAGGCAAATTAGATTAACGAGCTACATTATGTGATGTGGGCTTATTGTACTACGCCGCGAGCAGCAACAGGAGAATCTCCATACATGCTGTCATTTGAAAGCGAAGCTGTTATACCGCCGAGTTGGGACTACCCACACATAGGGTGCTGAATTTCAATTCTCCTATCAGTGACTTGATGAGGCGATTGGATCTAGATATGCTCGAAGAAGTTAGAGAGGAAGCAGTAATCAGGAATGCTGCATACCAACAATGAATAGCTCTGTTTTACAACAAGAGTGTAAAAAAGTGTGATTTGAAGGAAGGATACTACGTGCTAAAGAAAGTAATTCAAAATCATAATAAACTGGAAGCTAACTGGCATGGACCCTACAGAGTAATATAAGTTGTTCGTTCAGGAACCTACAGGATTGAAACCTTGGAGGGAGAAAAGTTCAAGAATGCATGGAATGCAGAACATCTACGCAAGTATTATCGGTAGTAGGGAATTTCTATGTAATGGAGTTTTCTTCAGTATGAATAAAGTGTTAAAAGTTTTACCCAGTTCTCTCTTTTTGTTGAAATTTTTTCGGAGTATTAGTGCTACACACTACGCATCAAGTTCAGAACAAAAATCCACCAACTACGGTTGGTCGGTAAAATAAAATCTCACAACTACGGTTGGTCGGAAAAATAAAATCCCCCAACTACGGTTGGTCGGTAAAATAAAAATCCCCCAACTACGGTTGGTCGGTCCACCAACTACGGTTGGTCGGTAAAATAAAAATCCACCAACTATGTTTGGTCGGGAATAAAAATCCACCAACTACGGTTGGTCGGGAATAAAAATCCACCAACTACGATTGGTTGAGAATAAAAATCCACCAACTCCGGTTGGACGGGAACAGTTGGTTAAAGAAATGAAGGATCATGGGATGAAAATCATTTAATGACTTAGAATTAAAAAAAGTGATAAGTCACTATAATGAAAAAATAAAACAGAATTTCTTTACTTGTGACATTTTAAATTACCACCAACTCTAAGATGGCCGGGAAACAAAATATCACCAACTCTGGTTGGTCGTCAGATAACTATCACCAATTCAGGATAGTCAACAATAAATTTTCACCAACTCCAGTTGGTCGGCAATTTAAAATAAACATTTTGTCTTTTTTACATACACATTCTTCAGTAAATAAAATAGATGAAATCAAGATTACAAAGAAAACTAAAAGTTTCTTCATTAAAATCAAAACAAATTACATTGAGAATAAAATACATGTTACATGATGAATCATTACATCAAAAATCCTATTCTATTGGCTTTTTCCCTTATGACTTTGAAATAGGTTCTACTCCAGCAGGAGGATCATCTAAGGCGTAAGGGGAATTTATGAAGTTTAGGTCTTTAAGCGTCCTGACATTCATCACTGATGACCGATCAATTAAGTGCTCCGGACGAGATATCTCAAAATTAGAATGAAGACTGTATTCACCGAGATACTTGGAGATTAAGAATTGAGGAATTGCCCGAGCAGGAATCCAGCTCATATCAAGTTTGAAGGGTGGCACTGGCAAATCGAGCAATTGAGGGTCATAGTAATCCCAGAGATAATGGCCCTGCTCCAACTTTAACACCCCCAACGCATTTAGCCATCCTTGCTTGTAACCCTCGTTATTTGAATTTTGGATCCGATCATCGAGGTGATATAGGGCTTAATTATATCCAACCATCCAAAACTCTCTGGGCTGTTTGTGAAACTGATAGGTCAACCTCTCTAGTTGCTCGTGGAGGTTCTTCACAAAAAGTTCTTTATTCTCCAAGGCAGAGCTTTGTGCCGAGAGTTTCTCGTCGAGGTTCAGAATCTTTTTGGACATCTCAGCTAATGCCTGATTCTTCGCCACCAACTGGAATGCTTGATTCTCCAAAGCTGCTTGAGTTCTTGCCTCTTCAATAGTAACCCGAGCAGCCATTGCTCATCCCCGAGAAGATCTTTCTCGTCTGCGAGCAGAAGTAGTCCTTTTTAAGGTTTCCAATTCATCTCTTAAATTGGCATTTTCAACCTCCAGAAACGAGAAACCTTCATCGTTAACAGGGACCAAGGCTCCCGAAGAAGATGCTGCAGATTTCAATTGAGATATCTCTTCTCTCAGAACATTATTTTCCTGCTCCAGCAGCTTCGCGATTTTCCTATGCTCCTCGACCTCAACCCTTAGAATTTTCTCTTTCTTCTCGTAAGCAGTAATGAACTTATCATATCCTTTATCAACATTGAGCTGCTGATATTTTTTCTCATACCCCTGATGCAAAAGAGCAAAATATTCCTTATATTGTTGTTGGAGTTCCCTGATGATTCCTTGAAGGTCCTCAATCATCTCATAGTATGCCACATTATTGGCAATAGCTCGGTCAAGCAGGCATTTCAAATACTGATATGCTTTAACTGCTTGTTCCGAAAGAATTTGGACCAAGAATGTCAACAATTTGAGCCTCGTTTAGGTCTGCATGACCAGTTGTGAAGTACTCATTACATTTCTCCATTAGTTCTGTATTATGAGATGATAATAGTTCCATACTGGCCATAAACCAGCAAAAAGAAGAGATAGAAAGAATCAAGAAGAGATAGAAAGAATCAATAAGAATGCAGACAGAGCAAGAAGATTAAAATGGATCAATAATAAGAGCAGAGCAAGAAGAAGGGAGTTAATATGCACAACCAAAACTTCAAATATTATTACGTCACAAAAAGAAGTACATGTACCAAAATTACATTCAACAACAAAAAAAAGCAAAGAGAAAGGTCCGAACAACTCTACACCTTCTCCTTGCTTCCTAAGACTTCCTCGGGAGGCTTGGACGAAGAAGTAGGTTGCTCGGAGGGCTGAGAAAGCTGATCGGTAGACATGTTGGTTGGCTGGGGCTGCTCATAGCGAAGTTCAACAGTAGGGACATGATCCCCAATCATCATTGAAGACTCTTCAGAGGAAGCTTCTTCCTCTTCTTCTTCTTCTCCAGGAGAGGGAGGAGGACCATGAACATGGCGCTGAAAAAGTTTAGAACTCTCAGAGACCTTTAACTCCTGTAGAGCAGCAATCCATCCATCCCATAAGTATTTGAGGCTAGCAAATTCGATCTGATAGGACATGATAGTTAATTCTTTGTTCCAACCTTTGTCCCAGCCAGCGCTAAAGGACTTCTTAATAGCAAGTTTTCTCTTTTCTTTCTCTGAGGAAATCCTCTCAGTATGAAGTTCTTCGGCAACCTTCATCTTCCCTTCTATCTCCTTCCTTTGACGATCAACGTCACGAAGTCTAACAACTTCCTATTCAGTTTTCTTAAGCTTGTTCTCAAGCTCTTCAGTATTCTTGAGCTTCTCCTCAAGCTCATTATTTTTCTTCTCAAATTCTTTCACTTTCCTCTCTAACTCCTGGGAGGCCTCCACAGCTCGGTCTTTTTCTTGCTCGATGGACTTGAGTCGTGTCTCCCAAACCTCCTTATCTTCGTCATATTTTTGACGAGAATCCTTTAAGGACTGAGTCAGTCCTACAAAAGCTTCTTCTACACCTCCCGAGGAGATTGAAGCCTTGATAGCTTCATCCTTCTTCAGAATGGTATTGAAACAGGTTACCAGCTGGAAAAAGAAAATAACTGTAAGTCAGTACAAGGACATAACATTAAAAAATGAAAGTTTAGTTTAGCAGTACTTACTGAGGCAATATGCTGAGCTGCCAAGGTAGTGACTCTGTCACGAGAAAGACTGTCTTCAATACCTTGGATCTTTGGGATAATTCAAGACTTCACCGAGCTCATGGCAGAGCTCGGAGCAACAAAAATGGGAATACCACTTCCAACAGTTAAAGGCTGAGAGATAGATTCATCCAGTTTATCCAAGGAACTTTTCTTCAACTTCCTCGTAGGACTAGGAACATTCTTAACCAAGGATGTCGTCTTGGTCGGTGATACAACGATAACCTCGCTTGGAGGAGAAATAAAAACAACCTTGCTCGGAGCCACTAGGGGATTCTCAACAACCTTCTTAGCAGCAATTGGAAGGGGTGCATCAAATTTTCTTGTCCCTTCCTCTAGGACATCCTGCTTGTTTTTCTTGGCCTCTATATTGGCAGAGTCCGATTTGTCAAAGAAGGCAGGAGCTCGTCTTCTCTTCATTCTAGTACTGAGGGGAATATGTGATTCAGGGGAAGAACTCTCATAAGCTGGTAATGGGTCGATGTCACTCACCACTGGACGAGCAGTAAAGGATGAAGTATATCTTTTGTACTACAACAAATAGAAGTTGATCTAATGCATTCGTCAGCAACAATTTGGTGCAAACTCCAGATAAGTTTCAAGTGTCTCAAATTCACATCTGTTTCTTTGGGGGATTTTCTTTTTCTGTCAACTACAAATATACAAAAAATTAAAATGTCAATGACGTATTTTATCAAACACAAAGAAAATATAATTTCAAAAATAAAATAAAAACAACCTATCCCATTTCCATAAGGGGGACACTTAGGACCCTCATATACATCATCTCCATTTAATGGAGCATGTTTCCAATTTTTCATAACAACTCTGTGCTCGAAGTAATCCCTGTTGGCATCTGGGAGATTGACAACTAAAGCCCTATTTAAAAACCTAGTTTTTAAGTAAAAAGTACTATCACTAACGACTCATATGTAACAAAACGTAATTTCTAGAATTCCTAAACGGGTTCCATGAATTTGATTTAACCTATGAACTCCATTAACTATTCTCCAAGTGTTTGGCGCTATTTTTGCAGGAGCAACATCAAAAAACAGACAGAATTCCAAACATAAAGGATTTGGAGGAAAAGAAAAGCCGCATTCGGCCACAAAGAGACTGAGGAACCAATGTCCCTCAGCCAGACAAAAATAGTCAGAAGGTTCAGAAAGTTCATCCAAAGTACCCATGAAGGAATAGAAAAATCAGAGCGAAACTTATCAAAACAAGGTAAACCATGATGAACAAAGAAAATAAAAGATAAGGAAGAAGATCTTACAGGAAAAGGGTGAATCAGTTGACAACGAACAATGGAAGAAATGAACGCACAAGATAGAGAAGAAGTGAAAAAGTTCTAAGATGTAGATTTGAAAAAGTAAAAGATGATCGAGTTTTCTGAAGCGTTTAAATACTTTACCTCGAGAATGGAGAAAAACAATGATTATCAGGATGAACCATTGCGTATCCGACGACTAAAAAGAAGAAAATGGTATGAAAAATGAAGAGATTATGGAAATTCAAAATACTTTAAAAGCCTGATACTATGCACTCAAAAAGGAGTTATAAACAACGAAAGTTTATCTAAAATCCAAAAAGTCTAGGCAGCAGAAGGTTCCATACTTTACTTCAACATCAAACTACGAAACATTGGGGGCTTCTGCTGATACCAAATTTATTCTGCTGACATGAACCAATTATGTGGAGACACGTGTCTATCTACATGGCACTCGCAAATATTTTTTGAACAACACCTTGGCTCTGAGGAACTCAACCTCCCCGACCAACTCAGGCGCTCTGAGCAACAAGTGTTCTCCGAGGAACTCTATTGTACCGAGCAACTCATGTATACTGAGCTACTTAAGAGGTCCTAGCAGCTTAGGCGGTCCGAGATGCATCTCGTATAGAGCATTCATATCCGGATAATTAAGAGGATGATTGTGCATTAAATGCTTATTATTATTACACAGACACACACGCCTATTGGACAACTATGTATTATTCTTTCATTTGTACCGCCTCAAGTCTATAAATACATTGTAACCTCCTCATTAACAGGGGACTCGGATTTTTTTGGTAAACCCATTATCGAGAATTTTGCAAACAGTCAGCAATAACACAAACAATGGACGTATGCCATTCTTTCAAGGCTGAACCACTTTAATAATCTTTTGTCTTCTTTATTTTTATCTGTGATTAAAGAATTAGGTCAAATCAAGTTTTTTACATCAACAATTATATATCAAAATTAAAAGTATCTCTAGTGCTAATGTAGTTTGAAAGAATGTGACCGAGACCATCTAGATATATTGGGTCTCTTCCACATTGTGAATGCTTGTCATATAGAATCCACATGCATTAAATCCAAAATTCTTTCTTCAATGCAATTATGAATGTGGTTTTCTTTTTCATATTTAATACAAGTTAAATTTTAGATATTTTTATTGGAAACTTTTTTTTATAAATAATATATAATCTAATTTTTTTGCCCACGTAATATTTACAATCTCTTATTCGGGCTCTACATAAGCAAAATATTTACATTTGCCTTCATCATTTTCCCGACCGACCACCTAATATCCCTCATCCCAAATGGATAATGGCGAGCCTGGCTTTCTTTTCACCGTGAGAGGAGTGGTGCCAAGAAAGATTTTGCACACAACCCAACTACTAGAGGAACTCAGGCTCCACGTGAAAATGCCAAACAAATAATGTTATTTACGTTCAGTTTGCAGTTGCAGTTGCCGTAAGTGACGTTGCGACTCATACTGAAGTGAGTATAAAAAACAAACAAATTATTAACTAAAATGCAAAAGTCTCATTGGAATGCAAGTTAGAATCAGAATTCAACAGAAGAATATGATGAATTTTTTTTATTGGATTTTAATAATGTGAATCCCATAAACATAAAATATCATTGTTAGTATTTTTTGTAATAATTGAAAGAAAAAATGAGTAAATCAAAATTAATGTATAACAAAGACTCCATTTAGAAACTGATATAAAAATACTAAAATCCACACTCAATAGCCTTCTCAGGTAACTTGAACTAACAAAATGTTTATATAAGTAAGGAATGGAGAAAATTTAAAAGAATAATGATATGAGTACAAAAATCTCCCCCAAAATCTCCCACAAATCTGATGTGAATTTTACTTACTCTTTTACCTGCCTATTAAGTATTGCCTTGTATTATAGGGTCCCGCCAAGACACTATATTAATTACTTTTTGAAAGAGTTTTGAGAAAATTACTTGGAACTCATATCACTACTCAATTTAAAATCTCGCTTCCAAAAACTGAAATGTTTGGGTAAAAAGTAATTTAGTATTTGCAAAACCCAATATGAACTAACCCACTTTGCCAATGAAATGAAAGACCATAGGACATAAGTGTTGCGGCGGAGAAAGAAAGATATGGCACATTTGGAGGGTTGAACAGTGGATCAAGCCGGTGTTCACTTCTCAACACTTTATTTTCCTTCTCAACTATTTATCACACAAACACACCGCACGACAAAGTATTGTGGTATACTATATATATCACCTAAAGCAATAGATATAGAACCAAAGTACAAGGTCTAGGGGTTGGGAAAATTGTCGAAGGAGAGGATTACAGACAAACACTGAAATGATGACATAATAACTAGAGATATAAAACATTACATGTAAACAACTCAGATGTGTATCAGAGCAACAATCCATGCCACTGAAGAAACTAAAGCTCTAATCAGATCACAAGTTAAACAAGTTTTATTGTAATTTTGTTTATGACTTGTAAGTAACTACATAGTATTCATTCTAGAGAGAAGACCACATATAAGAGATAGAGAGAGAGATTATTCAACAAACATCAATTCATTAATAGATAAACACCAATACATATTAAAGGAAACAAACTTATGGCATAAGATACTTTTACACACTTTTTCTCGTTTTGTTTTCGAAGGCACTTTTACTAACATAGAGTCTCGTACCAGTGATAGAGGCATTATTTTGAATAATTAATTAGAACAAATGCGACATCAAGCACTACTCATTGAGATGATGAGTCTCAACGTCTTTAGTGAGGCTAAGACAAAATTCCATGAGTGTATTAGGATCAGGGACATCCTCATTCAATTTCTCATACTCGAAGGTCCACGTAACCAAGTTGTATTCACCATGTTTATCAACATGAACAGTGATTAAGAAAGACTTGTATATTTCCATGAGATCTCCTTCTATAACCTTATAGCTTACTGACCTCTTCTCTTCATCTATGGCTTCAATCACCTCTTTAGCATCCCTTGCTTTCCCATCTAATCATTGTCCAAAAGAGAAGTTAAAATTTCCGTTTGAAAAGCTAGTGTTTGCATGGAACTTTAATTAATGTCTTTTGTATCTAATACAAATTATCATTTCTCGGCTATATAAATATCAGATCTTATATGTAATGCAGAATCATTCTTTTTTCAGCTACAAGATAAAAGAATATAGAGTGCCCTACAATATCACGTAACAGAACTAGGGCTAACCAACATTAATTTTTAGTGTCCTGAATTGATTTTGATTGATATTAAATCTAAATGATCCTAAATTGAAAATAGTGTTAAGTACTTAATTCAACAAGAAATAGAAAATAAGAAAATATAGTCTCGGACAAAAAAAAGTTGAGAACATGAACTATTAAATCTCTAAAATCCTAAAATCTACTTATCTAGTCAAATATATAAATAAAACATAAATCAAATAAGACTTGTTGAAAAGCGTGTAAATCCCCAACGATTACCTAGTCCCTAATTGTTGAGATGTGGGTGATGGTTTATAGGGTTATAGGGCTTATTTATTTATGTTTTTTTTCCTTATTTATGTAAAACTCTACAAGGATCGTACAAATAGTAACATTATAGGAAGAAAACTAAAGCGTAAATAATTAACTTATTATCTAACTATTGTTATTAGATATTTAAATTTGAATTAGTGACTGCCTCACCATGGAAATAGTTCCACCAAATAATAGAGCCTACAGTGCCGAATTCACCATCATGCAATTCACAACCCTGTATATGGCGAGGGCTTATGTTTGGTAAATGGTGTGGTTTGTGTCTAACGATTTCATGAAATACATCTCCACAAGATTTGATTTCTGTTTTGTCAACAAGAGTACCAGTTAGACCCATCTCTCTTTTTTCTAACACACAAAAGGACTATAAAACAATAGTAGAAGAAACTAAATGGGAAGAGGCGGTGTAGAGAGAATAATGGCTCTATGGCCTTTTTTATAGAGAAAAGCTGTGAGCTAATGAGGTATAGATCATGTGGTGGTTCCAACCTCTACAATAATTGATACACGTCATGACACATACAACCTCCTTCTTTAAAAAATGAACGTGAAAACTAATTGTCTAGCAGCTAGTGATTGTGTATAAAATTGATACGCATATTATTATTTTAAAATCGTACCCGAATTATTTAAGGTATCAAGTAAATGCTCAAATTAATTAATCGGATTTTAAAAGATCATTGAATCATTTTGGGCATTTAAGTTTGCGAGAAATGAGTCATGTGACACACCCTTTACTTATTATAAGGGTAAAATAGTAAAACATTCCTTTTGTTAGATAAAAAATAATTAAAAACACAAAGTGAATAAAAAATTGCTTGTTTGACTAAATCCCCTTCAATAAGAGCGTATTTTGAATTAATTCCTAAAAAATGAAAAATAAGACATAGCTCTTTAGATTCTAACTATTGATGTCTAAATTTACATAGTTTATATTAGCTAGGGGTGTTCGCGGTCCGATCCGATTTTGAGGAATTTTTTGGACCGGACTATATTAATTGGTCCTAAAAATTTATGGACCGGACGTGGGGTTCCTGGCCAGTGTCCTTGGTTGTAGGGTGGGTTCGCTCCTTTCTACGTATCTTGGCCTACCTCTAGGGGCTAAGTTTAAGTCTACTTCGTTGTGGGCTCCAGTCCTTGAGAGGGTCCAAAGGAGATTAGCTGGGTGGAAGCATAGTTACCTTTCCAAAGGGGGTCGATTGACGTTGATCAAAAGTGTGTTATCAAGTCTTCCGACTTATTTTATGTCCGTGCTCCCTTTACCTGCATCCGTGGGTAAGAGGCTCGATAAGTTGATGAGGGATTTTCTGTGGAAAGGCAATGATGATCAGTTTAAGTATTGTTTGGTTAGCTGGGATGAGGTGTGTAAGCCGCTGAAGGCAGGTGGGGCGGGGGTGAGGAGTTTAACACATTTCAATATGGCTCTACTAGGCAAGTGGTTGTGGCGGTTTAATCATGAAGCCGACAGACTGTGGAGGAAAGTGGTGGTAGCTAGACATGGGGCTGGCCCTTTTGGGTGGGGTCCTTCTGTGGGGAGCGGTGCTCATGGCGTGGGATGGTGGAGGCACATTGCGATGGAGTGGGGGAAGTTCTGTGGCTTCACCTCTTACCAGCTCGGGAGTGGGGATCGTATAAGGTTTTGGAAGGATAATTGGGGTGAGGGGGGATCTTTGGAGGTTCTCTTCCCGGGGATGTTCCGGATTGGGAGAGACGGTGAGGGGTCGGTTGAGGGTCATCGGCGGAGGGTTGGGGATCGGACTGTATGGGATCCCAAGTTTAGGAGGAGGTTCCGGGATTGGGAACTGGAGGAGGCGGAGGAGTTTTTTGAGTGGCTGAATTTGGCGCCTATCCCATCCTCTGGGGCAGATGGGTTGAGGTGGTCGAGGTCTCAGGATGGCCTCTTTTCCGTTAAAAGTTATTATCTTGGACTGAGGGGTGATGGGGGTGCCTCTTTCCCCTGGAAGGCCATTTGGAAGAGTTCTGCGCCGTCGAAGGTTTGCTTCTTTGTGTGGACCGCTGCCAGACAGGCTATATTGACTATTGAGGGGCTACAGAAGAGAGGGAGGAGGTTGGCCAGCAGGTGCTGGTTGTGTAAGAAGGAGGAGGAGACGTCCAATCACCTCCTTCTCCACTGTCAGGTGACTAGGGGCCTTTGGGACTTGTTCTTCACGCTTTGTCAGATTCATTGGGTTATGCCTCATTCGGTTATTGAGATGATGGCGGCTTGGAGGAGCCCTAGAGGTTGGACTGGCCCGAGGGTTCTGTTTAGGATGGTCCCTCATTGTGTTCTTTGGACTGTCTGGCAGGAGAGGAACAGGAGATGCTTCGAGGGGGTCAAAATTGATCCCTCTCGAGTTCGGTACAACTTTTTGAGCCTTCTTCTTACCTGGTTCAGGAAAAGGCATGACTCATCACTTGATCATTTTCTTGACTTTTTGGAGGAATTTTAGGTTGTAGGCTTGGCTGTTCCGGGCTTCGGCCCTTTGTTTTTGTGCTTGGTATACTTCCTGTATACGGGATTCCGCCCCCTTAGGCGGGTTGTTTTTATGATATCATTTGCTTATCAAAAAAAAAAATTTATGGACCGGACCGGAATAACCGGTCTCGGTCCTATTCGGTTTTATGACAGTCCGGGTTTGATCTCGGTATTATTCGGTCCATGAACAACTAATATTAAAAATTAGAGCACAAAAAAAAAAGATTTAACACAAAAAAAATTGATACAGAGCAAATATATATAAATGATACCAAGCAAAAAAATTAATACAGAGCAAATACAAAGAAAATATATATAAGAGATGCACACACACACACACAAAATTTACACACAAAAAAATGACACCTCATCAAAACCACTAGGCCCCTCCATTTTCCAATATGAAATTTGAAAGAAGAACAATAATAAAAATCAAGAACCAATAAAAAATATTGAACCGTGTATAGGTGCCAATGCCCCAACCCAACCATCTTGCAAAATCTATTCCATGAACCATAATCCCATTTCATTACTAAACAAAATAATCCAGTGGTCATGCCACTTTTAAAACTAACCAACCAAACATTTACTAAACAAAATAATCCAACAACAATGTCAACAACAAATGTGTATCTCGTACTCCTTCTAATTCATCTACTCAATTAATTCATTTCATCAATTAAACTAACAATTAACGTATAGAATTATTAATTTACTAATTTACACTGATGGCCAATCATACTTCATATGAAATGAACACTAATTATTAATTTGCTTTCATCTAAAACTGTTTTATTTATTAATTATATTTTAGTGGATGTAATTATAGAATCAACTACAATGTGAATGTTTTTATCTTCAATGAGCTAACCTTGAAACAATATATATTATCTACAATGAGTTAACCTTGACTTACCCCGCCTCCCCACCCCCACCCCCACCCCCCCACAAACAAATTGACAAATTCATGGGTTAATTCAAATACAAAAATACAAATTCATGCATTAATTCAAATACATACACACACACACCCCCACCCCCACCCCCACCTCCCTCCACACCCCCACTCATCACATACACACACACACACACACCCACCCACAACATACACACACACACACACACAATGGCCCCCACCTTGCCCCACCTCCCTCCACCCCCCACCCCTACCCCCACCGTGCCCCACCCCATACACACACACACATGCACACACACACACACACACACATATATATACACACAAACATATATATAAATGGAAGAGAGAGAGAGAGAGAGAGAGAGAGAGAGAGAGAGATACACCTGAAAGTAGAGAGAGGAAGCGTAGAGAGAGAAATAAACCTGAAAGTAGAGAGAAAGCAGCGTAGAGAGAGAGAGGGAGGGAACGGCGCGAGGGAAAAAAGAAGGGGTAAGGGTTTTTTTACTGCAGAAGTTTTCGCGGTCGTGTCAAGGTCATTGATCGTGACAATTATTTAAAGAATTGTCACGGTCATTGACTGTGACAACTACATTTGCCACGGCCTTGTCACGGTCATTGACCGTGATAATTATTTCTCATGGTCGTGTCAAGGTCAATGACCGTGACACAAAACGCGAGATTTGTGTCATGGTCAATGACCTTGACAAGGGTGGCCGACTGAAAGGTGACAATTTTGTCATTTTGGTGTAGTGTACAAAATGGGATGAAAAAGTAATAAAAAGATAAGGCCACTGTCGCGGGCAAACGATTTCATTTAGCATATGCAATAATCCGTTAAGCCCCTAGGTTATCCTAGTGGACGAGTGTTGTCTCGTGAGGGTTTTCAGGGATTATAACCACAAACATCACATGGTTTCCTCAAAATATGCCCAACCCAACATGCGACAAACTCAACAACAACGAAAAAGATTTCAAGCATGTTATTAGCTTATTGAACGAATTCAAGCTAAAGTCCATTGTTATTAACAGGTTGAATGCACCTCATAGAATTGAAACTTTAAAAGTAGGAGGGGGGAGAGCACATGCATAGTGTGATTTGGAGAAAAACTTATATAAATCAGATACTAATCAAAGCAAGCATATATTCAATCCTCACGGGCATTACACTCATCAAGCGAAGTCACTGGAAACAGGGAGGTAACACACGGAACATGCGGGCTAAAGAGTAAATGTAAATGGAAACTAGGCCGCACACATGTCACAAATAGGAAATGGAAAACTTATAATCTCAATGAAAGATACCACTCATTAAAATAGGCAAAATGCATTTTCACAGATTATCAAAACTATTATGACTTTTAAATTTAATTCACCCTAAGATCACATAGGACTTTATAGGGTTATAATGTAGGTTTGGGGTTAAGGTACGAAATGAAAGGTATATGTACGAATTCAAAGTGTTCGGAGATGAAAACTTGGAATAATGGGAAGGATGCGGGCAATATAAAAAATGGAAAGTAACTTCCAAACAAGTATTAGATATAACAATTGGAGAGTAATCAAAGCTTATTGAACTATATACACAACATATACAACTTTCTCTTTCTTTTCTTTTCTTCTTTTCCTCATGTTTTCTTTTGTTTTATTTTGCTTTTTGTTTTCTCTTTTTCTTCACTTTTTTTACTACTTTCTTTTATTTGCTTATCAAACTCTCATATGCCTAAATTGCAACCGACATCACAAGAACATCATTCAATCCCAAGCAACATTCCAAACAAAGGTATGGAAGGTGTATGTATGGTGTATAACTCCAATTTGGAGTTGGTTATGGGATTTTGGGTAATGAAATGAAAGGCTAATATTTAGGCTCAAAGGGGTTAACGAGGGTAAACATATAAGGGTGAGGTCAAGGCTAATATGGGTGATATAACAAAGATGGCCTACGATAATTTCACAAAATTTACGCAATTCTCGAGTCAAAACAATACATGAAAATCATGCTCAAGTAACACATTTCAAGTATGAACCAATTAATGAACGGTAAAATGAAAGAATAGTGAGATTACCAACGAATTCAACGTTTTCAATGAGAAAAGAATAGTGTATAACACTCACAAACGACGAAAGGTACAAAGCTTAGTCGGTGTAAGTATATACAATGCAACAAAATGTTACCGAGTTATAAAAATCTTAAACCAAATCAATATAACAAGGAAAGTGCATATGCTCATGGGATAAAGTTTAATTCATGAAGTTATTCACAATATCAATGATTTGAGGACTAAAGTCTAATAACTTCTAAAATCAAGAACATGCATCATTGAGTTGTCTATTGGATAGGCAAATTATTAAAATTTATCATCGAAAACAAGGCAAAATGCCCAACAAAGGAGAAAAAAGAAAGAAAATATTTTTAAAAAATTTCAATTTTTTCACAAAAAGGCATACTTAGTAACTAAATGTGAGAAAATCCATGGACAAAACAAAGAAATGGATAAAATATCCTACACCCCCTAACTTAAATGTTGCATTGTCCTCAATGCGCATTAAGAACACAACACAAAGAGAGGAAAAGAACGATATTACCCAAAATTGGAGCGTTCTCCATAAGCGCGAGTCCAAAGGAATCTACAAAACAAGTTAGTACCGAGCATAGCAAAAACAAATAACAAACAGTTAACTAATTACACTAGACTAAATAAAAAGGAAAGAAAAATGAATAAATAAAAAGCTAACTATTTACAACCTACTATTTAGGCTTCACAATAACTATACACTAGAAGTCTAAATAGTTGAGGGTCCACCCAAAAAGGGATTTGACTTTGAAAGATCAACGGTAGACCCTCCAAAGAGAACATGCCTCCCGGAAAATAAGAATTCGGTTTGAACAACGGAAGCCATGTGGTGGTGAAAAAAGTGAACCATCGCCAATTTGAAATTTTGGGCGAACGATGGGGGATTTGGATACTATGGGGGACAAGACTGCATTAGTCTCTGAAAAAATCAAAATCACATCCCCAAGATTCTTCAATTGGAAAGGGAGGTGGGGAAAGTGCAAGTGAAAAGCCCATGAGATGAAGCATCTCAAAATAACATTCTCGTTCAAGAATTGGGTCAAAGTCCTCAAGACTTTCAACCGATTCTTGCGATAAATTTAATCGTTCGGGAATAGTCGGGAGTAAAGGAAAGGAAGGACCAACAACCTAAATACATTCGGAAGAATTAATAAGAGGTTGAAAATCGAAAGTGCTAAAGCTTGGATCACTCTCAATGATTTCTTCAACAAAAAGGGGTGGAGGTGAAACGCAAGTTTCAACCTCGACCCGATTTTGTAAAGAAATAATATCATCGAGCATGGCATCATTTTATAGAAACCAAGCTTGAGAACTTTCTGATCGGTCATTCATTTCCTTAATCATTAACTCATAATCAAACGAACAAGAGGACATTTCATCTTCTTGTGCCGGTTGCTCATAGCTAATGGATCCCCCGCATTCCAAATTACCCTCACAAGGCGATGAGGGATTACTTACAGACTCTTGAATTTCACGCTCAATGCGCTCATCTTCAAGAATTTGTAGGCATTCTCTCATTATTTTGGGAGTATAACTTGGAAAATAATTCTCATAACAATTAAGGTTATCTAAAGCATAATAGCGAGACATTTCAAAATAAGCTATTCAACAAAAGCGACAAGCATTGAGATTTCAATTTCTCGAAACAATCTAGCACAAGTCAAAAAGAAAGGAGAAAATAAAGATTACAAATATGAATGAAATAAATACTACGAAACAATAAAACAATTACAATATAAAACACACTCCCCGGCAACGGCGCCATTTTGATGACGAGGGAAATCGAATGTTCGTGTAGGGACACTGTTGTTGATTACTGCTCCCGCTCTACATGCAAAAACCTAAGTTACAACTACACTTGCGAGGCAAGAACAGCGGTAAGTCGGGTATCGTAAGAAATCCACAGGGAGTGATTAAATTTTAGATTTTAATTGCTTTAAAACTTCAGGAATAAAAGTGTAAAATAAATAAAAGAAAAGGTGATGGGTGGTTATGGTGACAAAAGAAAAGAATAAGTTACGCTACACAAAGTAAAGCGAGGATCGGGATCACATTCTACCACACGGATCGAAACAACTACTAATTAGAGTTAAGGCTCGAAAGCATTTAATCCAGCATAATCAATTAAGCATAAGCATCATACAATAAGGAATTTATCCTAAAATTGCGAGATTAATCATTTAACGGAAAATGGTCACACGCGGATTAAATTCGGAATATCGTTATCAACACTAACGTTGCGTGACAAAGAAAGTTAAACGCATAATGATCCGACTTTAATACACGAGGTTTCAATTAAATACAATTTTACACAAAACCTAACTTTTGAGGTCCAAACCCGTAAATGGAGGAACACAACCCCGACCCTATTTATCTAAGGGCAAGACATAAATGAAACTAATTAACAAAGAAATAAACTAATTAAGCAAGAAATAAATAGCTAAAAGTAATTATCTAAGCATGAAATTAAACTAAAACAATGAAAATAAACTAGAACAACAATTATATTAATGGTAGGGGAGATGAATAGTTAACTTACAATTCAAATGGGGTGTCAAACCAAAGAGAAATGAAGAAGAACTAAGCAAAAACCCCAAAACCCTAAGCTAAACTAACCTAAAATCGTGTATATACTGCTCTCCTATCTTATTACAACAAAATTTGTATTTATAGTAAGTTGGATTAAAAGAAAAGAAGAAAGAAAAGAAATGAAAATATCTGCAGAAAACAGAGCCTCGATCGATCGACCCTTTTGGTCGATCGATCGACCAAGGACAAATTTCAACAATGCAGAATGGTCGATCGATCGACCAGAATCGTCGATCGATCGATCAAGCAGGAAGAATGCAGCAGCAGCACACTGCATCTTTTCTTCTCCTTTCCTCTCCTCTTTTGATTTTCTTGTTTTTCCTTCGCTGAAATCGCCGTAACTTCTTCGTTATGAATAAAAATCATGCACCATTCGAGACCACACGAAGCTAGCAAGGAATTCTACAACTTTCGTGAGATGTCGGGCCAGATTCCCAAGCTGTGAAAAGACTAAAATTCCCTTGAATGTGCGATTGCGTACGAAACTTCACCGGAATGCGTCCGAACTTCATACTAAGCATCGAAACACCTACAAAAGCTCAATTAACCCCTGAAAAACATGTTAACATAGAAATCCGAGGTTGTCGGGTTAACGAGCATAAATATAGGGATTAAGATACCCGAGGGGGCTAATAACGCGTAGGTTAACGGGTGAAATACGCAATATTTGTGTCGTATCAACGAAGGTGCTTTACTCTTGAAGCATGAAAATGCCAGATTGATGGGGGGAATAGAAACGATGAAGGACACCAAAGGTGGCTAGTTGTCTAATCAAGTGGTAGTTTCTTGAGCTATTATTGAGGACTAAATAACGTATAAAACTATGGTTGATCAGGAAACTCTCATTAAAAACTAAGCACCCAAAATCAAGAATCTAACTAACGAGTTAATCGGCTAACCTTTCACTTTGATAAGAAGCCAGGATAGTTTCCATATCAATAGTTATGATGAGGCATTGATATACATTGATGAAGAGATAGAACAAGCCAAGAGAGAAGGTTAGAAATGGGTTTGGCTGATGTTTTCACTATTTTAAACGTAACCAGGAAAATTCCTTATGGAATTAGAATGATCCAGGTTCCTTGGATTATACAGATCTTCCATTTACTCTCAATGCTAAATGGATTCCCACTGATGCTATACCCATATGCCTTATCATTAAATAATTAAGAGACTATAGACTACATGACAAAGATAACCTTATCCGACCTCCTCACTTGGTTGATCAACCTTGTCCTAGTCGGTAAGGAAGATTTAGGGACCTGAGAGACACTATTATGCCCTTGATATTCCGCTGGAAAAATGAAAAAAGCTTTTGGACAGTGCCCATCTAAATGAAGAATGTATACCTTTTTCATGTTTTAACTTTTGTGATTTTATAAAGGGTAACTTATAATGAAGTTCCATCAACTTTAAATATTGAACAATTTATGGTTAACCTTTCTTATTCATAACTGTGGCCTACTAGTAGTATATCAATGTGATTATGTGGTCGGCCGTGAGCTGACTAATCAAATTAACTAGTTTTCAATTATGATGAACGTGAGTTGTCAACCTTAGATTCTACTAGCACATTTATGGTTGTCTAAATTTTATAGAATAAGTGTGAATTATATACCAACAGTGACCATATTTTATAGGATAATTCCCTGACTTGGTCTGGTAAAACATCATGTTCTTAATTTTTAATTAGAAGAAGTCTTTTAAAGTTAGGTACTTCTTGCTCGTGAGTTGTCAAAGACGAAGTCATCCATGAAGATTTTTTTATTTTTCTCAAATTTTGATTGTTTGACTATTTTTATGGTAATAATCATGATCTGCCTTTAAGATTGTTATATCTCCCATTCCCAAAAAACATAAAAAGGAAGTTGATTGATGATAAATAAGTTCTTACTAAAACTAAAATTAGTTACCACATGTGGATTCAAAACTTTAATTCTGAATTATTGATAATATTTCCTAAGATGCTCAATAGTCCAATACTTATTCAATTGCTCCCTTTCAAGTATGTCTCGAAGATATGTATGAGGTCGAATGACGGCCATAATGCTATATGGATAGTGCCAATTGACCTTTAACTTATTCCCTTTCTAAATCACCTTCTTTCGAACAAAGATTTCATCTTTTAGTTTGTTCAGCTTCATTCTTCTGTAATAAAATTCGGTAGTATGTTATTGAGAAAAAGCTACCCAAAGTGTATCATTTTACCTGATTTCTTTTACCAAGTCTAGATCCAGCGTTCTCATGATATTATTCTTACGAGAGTCAAATTTAAGCACTCTATGACTAGGCATACCAATTTCTGTAAGAACCACAACTTCAGTTCCGAAGGCTATCATGAACAGAGTTTTGCCTATAGTTGTCCACGACATGATTCTATCAAGCCTATTTTTCAAATTTTCGAGATGTGTAAGTCATTGATCCAACTTCCATTAGCTCCATCAAGCCTCTTCTTAAAATTATCGAGAAGTGTTTTGTTAGTCACCTATGTTTGACCAATTTACTGATGATGCTTGGGTGCATAATGTAACTTCTGGATTTTTTATAGATGCAATAGTCCTCAAACGCATGGCGGTCAAGTTGAGTTTTATGGTGTATAATGAATGCATATGGCATGCCATATCGGCACAGGATTCTCTTCCATATGCAATGGAACACTCTTTTGTGAGGAATTTCAATCAGCGGCTCAACTTCAACCCGTTTAGTGATGTACTCTATGGAAATAATTAAATATTTAAATCATCCCTTTGTCCTCAGCAATGGGCCGACCAAAATCAATCCCACAAAGTGCAAAAGGCTATGGGGAGGTGATTGGTGTCAAGTAGCCCCCATTTTTTTTATGTATGGCAGAAAACTTTTGGCACTTGTCCCACGGTCTATAAAATGAAGGAAAGTTCGCCTTCATATTTGGCCAGTAATACCCTTGCATATCCACTCATCATACCAATGATCGTCCTGTATAATGAGGTCCTTAGGATCCTTCGTGCACTTTTTTTAATCAAGTCTTATAACTCAGTAAGGTGGACACATCGGAGTAAGGAATAGTGAGTCCACTTTTGTACAAGACTCCTACTTCTAGTACATAGCTGGTTGATTTGTACCATAACTTTATTACTTCCTTTGGATCATCGAACATGGATCCTTTTTCAATGTACCCTTTAATTGGATCCAACCATGACGGGCCCAAGTTTACTATTATTAACTTGATATTCTCTTCGTCGATGTTACGGTTTGCTAGGATTTCCACTAGTATTATCCTCCTTGATTTAGTTATGGTTATTGAGGCTAGCGAAGAAAGTGCATATGCTCAAGCATTCTCAATTCGAGGAATTATGATCATTCTGACCTCCAAAATTTCATGACTATGCTATTAGCTTTGGCCAGGTACTTCGTTATTAACTCTCGTTTGACATCATATATGCCTCGTATTTAATTGTTAATCAGTTGAGAGTCACTATGAGAAATTATTTGCTCGCTGCATAATGACAAAGTTAGTTCTAAACCTATAATCAATGATTCATACTCTGGCTCATTATTGGAAGCTTGAAATTGAAAACGAAGCGCATACCCCATATCTATATCACTAGGGGTGCTTATAATCAATCATGCTCCACTACTAGCTGCATCGGAAGATCCATCTACATACATTTTGTAGATAAAAATTTCCCTAACAGGCTCCCTTCGCTAAAAAATCCATGCTTTAATAATACTTTATACATTGAAGAGCTTCTAAAGCTTGATTAAGATTTTATAAATTTTTGTAATCCTATGTTAGCTTTCTTTCTTTATGATGGGGATACTTATAAATTCCCAAAATTTTAAGTTTCTTCTTTTTTTTGTCGAACGTTCCTTTACCTCTTGTAATTTCCCCGAGAGAGACAACTTCTTCTTTCTGGTTTTTAATAAATTTTTATTTAAAAAACTTCTTGCTTCGCTCCCCATATAGTTTGGCATTTCTCAGTGTAGTGGATGTTTTTGGTTTGTTCACTTTAGAATTGGCTTCAGAAGAAGTGTGATCATTATGACTTGGAAGTGAGGTCTCTTCTAATGAAGTCTTCTCAGTTAGCTTCTCCTTAGCTGAATCTTTATCAGTTTTTTTTCTTCATAGTGAACTTTGCTATGAAGTATGCCACTATTTGACATTTTAACGTTGTTCTAGGGTCATATATTATGTCATACTACCCTAACTCCACGGCCCAAGCCATAAATCTTCTTGACTTTTCTAGTTTATCGATATCACAAAAAAATAGTAGATCTGTGTAAACCACTATTGTATATGCCTAGAAATATGGTTTCATTCTTCTTGATGCTTCGATAAGAGACAAAGAATTTTTTTCTAGGAGGCAGTATTGAATTCCTTCCCCTTGAAAGCCTTACTAGAGTGATACACCGAGTTTTGAACTCCGTTCTCTTAATGGATGAGGGTTGAGCTAACTGTCGACTCAGATATAACAAGGTAGAAGACAATCTTTATCCTAAAAGTGGCCGGGAGAGTAGTGGTGGAGCGCCCACGTGTTTCTTCAACTTTTATTTTTTTTTGCATTCTTTATTTCACCCTGTAAGATGGTGGTGTTATTGGGATCTGTGAAGAAAAGGAACGGGTGAGGTGTGACCCACTTTAATGGACTCTATCTTCAAGGTCTTAAAAGTCTCAAGAACAACTTTATGAGAGAACCTTCTAATTCTGGTAAAGTGGAGTAAGTGATATGACCTCTTCCTACTTGAAGATGAACATCACAAATAACAATAGTAATTTGGAGTGAAATATTTCATAAGAATAATGGTTGTAATGATGGGAGCGAATAAATAAGAACTTATCACTACTGAGAGAGCAGGTAGACAATACTAGCTCTGGTATAATTTTGGTAGAGTAACCATTTAAGTTGAGTTTCTTTTGCATCTTGATGTTACAAAAGGGTCCTATTTATAAGTTAATACAAGGGTTAATTTGTTTGGGTTCCAAAAATGAGTGGAAATCTAAGGGACATTATCTATAATGTACATTTTATCCCTATATGTATGTAGCCACTTGTTCCCTCTTACAAACGACAGCTGGTGCAAAAAAAAGTGAAAAGGTAAATATGTCTCCTAATGGGGACAAAATATGTTATTTGGTAAATATAATTTCAAATGGTAACTTGTTGTACAAACTCTGTAAAACTAGAGAGTGGCCATAAGGGCCACCCTATCTGAAATATAGTTATAAAAATAATTTTTCTTGTGAGTAGCCTCTTGGCTACTCACTTATGTTATTACGAAGTGTGGATTGTGTAAGGGCTTCTGTGACTCCTTAGGTAGCCAAGTGATTGAGCTTATATAACAAACCATGTCTCTCAGCCACCAAACCAAAACTCTTAAGAGATCCCAGTTGTACTGTTTGAGCCCAGTTTGTTCAACTAAGTTACCTATACAAGAAATTAGACACCAATACTTTGTTAGTTAAAGGAATGAGTTTTTCTCATGATTAGGGGCCAATAATAGTGGACCCCTTTGTCCTTACCCATTTTCTTTCTTGCATACTTTTGGATAGAGGGGTCACTCGAGGTGAGTTCCCTCACCCTAAATCTTATCTTACATTGCTTAACTTATTGGGTAAAGGGGTCATTCAAGGTGAACTCCCTTTCCACAAAATACTATTTTCATTGATTATGGCTGAGGGGACACTCGATTTGGACCCCCTCTCCACCAGCTGTTTCATCTTGTTGACTTTGGTTAGGGGTCCCTCGTGATGAACCCCCTCACCACTGCTTATTGCTATTTTGTAACTTTTTCAGAAGGGTCCCTTGTGGTGGACTCCCACACCATCAATTGTTCTTTGATGTGATCTTGGCGGAGGGGGGAACTCTTAGTGAACTCCCTTGATGTTTTTTTATTATAACTTGTGTTGTTTTTGGTGGAGCCCCTCGCCCTTGAAGTGTTACTTGCTGTTGTGGGTAATATACCTCTACATTATCCCCCTCGTGCAAAGTATTTTATGTTGAGTAGACCGAAAGATTTTTTAAGAAATCATTTATTTTCTTTATTTGTGAGGGTTTGCATAGTTCATACATCATTACCACTAGGGTCATTAATTTCTTTGTCACTTGAACCCCAATATGTGTTCTTGAGGAGACACGTGTCACTTTAGTAATTACCATCCCATCATTTGGTGTAATAATTTGCATGTCTTTTGGCTCTACCCACATGCGTGCCCTTTTGTGTATAAAAGTCATTTTTAAACACCACTTTCATTTTTAACTTTGTCTTCATCATTTACTTCCACATAGTTTTTTAGAGGGATAAATAGATTTTTGTAGAAAACCTCCATCGCCTCTTCAACTTTCCTGAACTTTTCTTTAGCCTTTGTTAATTTCATGGCTCCCCCATCGATAAATCCTTCTTCCGTCATGGCCACCACTAGTAGAGAGTCGCTTGTGGGTTCTTTACCCATCGTTCTCACTGTTTCCACGATGGTATCTACTGGCACCACCACCATATCCACCACCATTGCAAGCATTGCTTCCACTACAGTGAGCGGTTCACCTTTTGGGACCGTCGTAGTTAGTGGTCCCTCGAACACTACCTCTTACTCAAAATTGCAAAAGGAATATCTACTCAACCGCTAACAAAGGGATTTTGGTCTTTACTTTCGTTCTCCCTACATTGGGACGAAGAAAACATGCATGTCCCCCCTCACAAATTTTGAAGAGGAGTTTGTCGCCAAGATTGTCGAGCAACCCCAATTGGGTTTAGTTGAGCCATATGACTTTCTTATTGCACTTCCTGATTCCATTCTCAGAGTTCGAGTGGATCGTGGTGACTTCCCCATTATAATACTCAACTAAACATTGTGGAGATGCCCCTAACGAGTGGGACCCTGGGGTTGCCACCCCCTCGTTAATCATGGTGCCTCATTCAATCTCATGGTGCCACCCCTTGACGAGGGGCTTGGACTTGTCAAAACTATTAATTGTTTGAAAACTTGCACAGTTGCTAAGCATGGTGCCTCCTTCAATATTTTGGCCTCTCGCTAGAGTAGGGACTCACACACTTTCATAATCGTGTGCGGTGAATTTACAATAACTTTAGAAGATGATTACGAGCTTCTTGCCTTCCCCTACTTGAGGGAACATGCCTACACTGATGGTTATGAGGACTCCCTCGAGCAAGAAATGGTTAAGGAGCATTAGTATTCTCTTTCTAAATGTAATAAGTATTTATGCATTAACGAAACTGGTGCCACCAAACATTCTTTTGCTAAAAGGCAAAGGTATTGGTTTAAAGATTTCAAGAAACAATCCAAAGGTTAGACCTCGATCAGGGTGGCCAAGATCCAGTTGGATCCAAAGTTTTACTCCCCACTATACTTAGTAGTTTTTTAGTACTTTTTAGAGCATGTTCTTGCTCCCAGGTAGGCTAGAGGACTCCCCTCATTAACTTCTTTTTAGGCTAGTAGTGAGACTAGATCGAGGGAGGGTTAGTTGTACCCCTCGAAGCTGTGACTCTTGAATCCATCTACACTTGGTTAGATTATGATCACGTTGATGTTGAGAGGTCATGTGGTCACTATGATGATACCAATTCTTTCATCGTGATGGAATTTTTGTTTGAGTGCTTCCCCAATTTTGGCCTGGACGAAAGTGTCTGTCATAGCGAGGCCGCTCGCATTCCAAGATGGCACAAGAATATACCCCTAATAATCTTTTGGGGTATTAGATTGACAACAAGGATGGTTTCTTTTTCTGCCCTTATTTGAAATGGGTTTTCAGCACTTTCACTTGGGGATCTTTTTCAAAAAAGGGGGAATCGTCTACTGCCTTATCAATGCAGATGTTATCTCCTTTTTCCCACATATCAATGTGTTGGCAATGTTATTACCAAACATCATTCCTTCCTTGATCGAGATGTGTTAGGGTGTTGAGCTCTACCATTTTTATAGAGTGAGGAGATAATTTTAATACGATCAGGGTGTTCATACCCCTTCATAACCTTCAACCACTTCCCCCTCGGAGTTGTACTTTGAGGCATATAGGAACTTTATGTGACACCCTTCCTATTTTAGTCACCAGTGATCTCTCATTGATGAAAATAAATAGGAATATCATTTGGTTCATTCTTAGCATCACTGTTAAAACTTATTAAATTACTAAACATCTCTGTTAAATTATGTTGGTGTCAATTTTATCTTTCATTAACGTAACAACATTCGAAATATGGAAATGTGAAACTCATCCACAATAAATATAAGAATATGAATCATCACATGGTAGATATATAAATAATGAATACCGAATAAATCATCAGTTCCAAAGAAAAAATCCAAACCACAAGTCTATGGTTATAAAACTGAATCCAATTACATCATCTTATAAATAAGAAAAAAATTATATCAACTGAAAGGGGAAACATACCTAAATGAAATACTGAATTAAAATCCTAATCTAGGAATGAATAATTGAAGTGTCTACAAAAAATCCTACAAGCCTTCACAATGTTGCAGATACGCATCCCTGAAATGAATCCCGAAGCTTGGCATCCCTATGGATGGACACCTAAAATGTTTTGAAAAATATTTTTGATAGGGGATAGAGCCCAAAAACTTAAAAAAATTAGAAAGTAATGAAAATGGAACAATTAAGTAAGCATTAATACTTTTCATATTTAAGTTGGTGTCACACTCTTTTGAGATAATACTCACCCCTCAATTATTGTGCACACGTAATGGTCACCTCCTACCCCATCTACTTATACTACCCAATCTAACTAGAACTTTTACAAATCTTTCTATTTCCCTAATCTATTCCGCATACTTCCTCCGTTTGATTTATAAGTTATTTTACTCACTAACTTACTTAATCAATTCCACTTTAATGGGTTATATGATATTCACACTAGTTATATATATATAAGACAATTGCACTTTATATATTTAACCCGTATATAATTATCTACTCTATTATATACATATAATTATACAATAACAATCAAACATATGTCGTGTATAATAGCCATCCTTCCAAGTATTAACATCCTAAATGTTTTTCTCTAAAATTCTATCATATCCCAGGTATGATCACTCTAACTCGGTTATCACAAGTCGGACTAACTCCCAGCGAACTTTGGTAAAAATATCGCAAACGTAGTGGAGACGGTCATATTCCCTCGAGAGTGAGACCGAATCATACCCAAAGTTTCTCACCTAAAAAATAAATCACACAATAAGATACCGGGCGATATGACATGGGGACTATACTCTCCCTCCATTCACTAGCCATGGGATTCACCCATATTGCCCAACCTCTGATATTTTCACATAAATATCACGTATGTCGATATTTATAAAACACACACACACACACACACACACACACACACACACACACACACACACACATATATATATATATATATATATAATTAAAACAAATTCGATGAACCTATGCCTAACTCCTGTAGCACTAGCCCACAATCTCTGACTCTTAATTTCATTAAACTCTTATTAATAAAATAATCAACCCAACATTACCCTGCTAGAGTATTTGAGCTTATCCACCCAACCAATTCATCAATTATTTTGTAACTTATCTCACTTAGTTCATAGTTCACAATTATTCATCAATTATATATCTCAGTATAAGTCTTCCAACTTTTAATTACCCTATCATCCCTAAGTAATTTAACCTCTTCTAAATTGCCCTAATAATATTCTCTAACTATAATAGGTTTCTTAAGTCTCTTAAACCTCTTGGAAATTACCCAAACTATCATAACAACCCAAATTCGTGACTCTTAGAAAACTAAAACGGTTTGGATCTTGTATTGAACCGGTTTGCATGCCTATAAATCTAAACTTGTTGGTTTTAAGGAGAATCGATTCGCTGCTCTGATACAACAAACCCAAACCAGACTTTTAAATCCCAAATGCAATCATATCTCCTTCTAGATGAAAATAAACCTGCATCTAGATGTATAGAACTTAAAGGGATGTAACTATGATGATTCTAACGTTCATAAATCAGTACAATCATCAAATATTAGATTAAAAATCACTAATTTTGTTCATCAAATGGGTTTAAATAAAAATCACCTAACATAACCCTAGATTTAAATCCATAATCAAAATTAAGTATAATTATCCCATATATCTATACAAGATTAGATTTTCAGCAATTATCTGTTGTATACAACATTAAATTTTCATCCACTTAAACACGGGAGATTAGTTTCACCCCCGCAATCCCTTTCTTCATGTAAGAGCCCTCCCCAAATCAATTTTGATTCTACACCTACCATGATATTAAAATGAATTTTTAGAAATTAAATTGAAAAAAAGTTAATCACTTGCCTGTCGGGGGTTGTAGGGTCTGATTACGCATTATAGAACATGAATTGACGGTAGCACATCCAATTCCTCTTTTAATTTAGCTCTTAAAGCTCTCCTATTTTCTTCCCTCTCTATTCTCCCAATTTTTAGGGTTTAGACAATGAATTCTGGTTGCCTTAAACCCTTAGACCTAGGGAATTCTCTACAGGGTGAGTCATTTGGGAGGGTTATATGTATCACCTCATGATCATTTACTTTCCTTTAGAGCCTCATGGGTCACTCTTTAGCAGTGATATGTACTTGTCATATAAAATTGTGTGGGGGACATCCCCCATAAGACTTTTCCCACAAAATTCCATAGTGGCAAGTTCTTGTACAAAAGGACCTAAAAAGAAATATGGATTGTAATATTACTATAAAGACCCCCTTGAGCAAGTTACACTAATTATGGTGAGGCCACTGCTCGATGAGCCTATTTACACGAAAAATCCTAAGCCTCAGCCTACCATGTCCAAGGGAAAAGAAAGGCAACGGCAAAGGCAAAATCCATAAATCCTTCTAAGAGGAAGCACCCTGATGTAGATTTGTCAAATTTCACACCTACAACTACTATGTTCCTTTTTCTCCCCCTTCACATGTGAGGACCAGAGCAGTTAAGAAATAGCATATGGCTGGTGCTAATGTTATTACTTATTCTTCTACACCAAATCTAGGGTTTGATATTGATATATTCTCCATCCGCCACTAGTCCTACCACTGGACATCTTTCATATGGGCAGAGTAGTCGTTCAATTGCTGTAATTCTCATCTCTTGACTTCGCTTTCTTGAATTTTTATCTTATTATATTTCACAACCTTTTTTTACTAAATGATCTTGCAATACTTCGTCGATTTCTTCTATTAAGACGAGTGATCCCTCATCCCCTCCTCTTATCGGAGAACCCTTTCGAAGGGAAATGAATTCCATGCTTATCTCTTCTCTGGGGTTGGATAGAGAGGTTCATTACTACATCCCTATTTAGCTATTTTTTTTCTCTTATAATTATTTACCTTCATTGATTATTTCTTTTTTGCTTTTATAACACTCTTCTATGTTTCCTACCACTATAAGGACCTTCTTAGGTGTCTTATTGTTATGTTCAAGAAAGAATTAACACATCAAAGACATTCTGACTTGTTAGTTTTTAGACATATCTTTATATATTCCTCCTTGTGTAATTACAGATGACCACTCCTCCAAGTTGTACTTCCTCACTTCCTGCCTCTTCTTTAGTAGGTTGTTCTTCAACTGGGCCTCCAGATGTATTTGAATTTTTTTATTTCTAGCATCTTTTCCTGTATAATTTTTTTATGCGTGACTAAAACTTATGTTGCCTCTATTGCTTTTTTATTTCTTCCTTTTGGGGATCCTCTTTACATAGACCTTCAGCTATTTGGGGGATGGTGTTACTCACTACATTTACTATTCAAAACAAGGAGGATACTTATCCCTCTAGTTTGCATGCTCGTGGATAACAAACCCCATATCCATGCCCTTCTATCTCAGTCGATCTTCACTATCGCTTCCAGTGATCCCATTTCATAGGCTATCAACTCTTCTGGGGTATTACTCGTCCTTTCTAGGATGAACCATTTCCGTGGTTTGTGTTTTTTTCCCTAATAATATCATGACAAACATGACACTATGACTACATCAACCATTGCAGTGGTTGCCCTTCGCCCATCTTACTTTTAGGGGTTTCAGGTATTTTTGAATCTTCTGAGAAGGCCCTTTAGTGTGTGCTTTAGGTAAAAATAACTTTTTCCAAATTATATTTAAATCCAATTTTATCTTCTTAAACCCTAAACATGAATCTAAATTATTTAATCCATTAAACAATTAAAGCACGTGGTAAAAGAAATAATTTTAGGAAAAACTCCTGTCGGGTAAAACCTTTTTATTTCACTATGAACAGTAGATCTCAACTTACAACATAGCAAAATTTATAATGAATCTACCGCGGAAAATCCACATAGACGCACAGTCTAAATCCGTAAAGGACTCCCTTAAGAACTCTAAGAACCGCAACTCTCGTCATCAACAAGGCACACCCGTAAGTATACCCAATGACCTCAGTCAGTAATAGTGTAGAAAGTCTTCTAGTAAAATGTGTTCAAGATCACAAACTTTGGAATTATGTAATTCTATCTTGAATAAAATTCGGATGAATGAAAACTATGTAGAAATTTTCGAAACTGTTCATCTGCTAAAAAATGTCTAAGGAGTAGTGTATTTATTTCTGAGCAAACAAGAGTCCAGCGAAATCAAAACGTCAAAATTGAGGTGGCAGCTCGTTTGAGAGACTTCCCATGTTGTTTGAACGACATGAGTATGTCATTAGAACGAAGCATACTATCGTTCGAGCGACAGGGTAAAACACGATTTTCTATTTAAATAAAATCCTCGAATTTTCAATAAATGTTTTAACTCAGAAATATTTAAAATACATTTTCTCAAATTTTAAATTTAATTCCCAATATGTAAAAACTTATACTCATCCATCATTTAATCGAAATTCTAAATGTCGCCAATTCTGTTAAGTAATCATACCTGAGTGATCTTAGAACAAAATTGATTATGAAAAATTCAACTTGACTTGATTTCTTCTTCATGAATTTTAATTGTAAATTCTTCAATCTCGAATTGTCGTAGGCTTCAATTATTCTCAAATTAAAACTAGTCTAGACTCAAATTATTTTTTTCGAAATTAAACCAATTATAAACAAATTGACTCAATTAGAAATTTGTTCTTCCATCTTCCATATTCCATTATTGAATCATTTCACTTATCACTTAAATTTTATTATCATGACTTACCGATGTTTGTTCATGTTTTAGCTAGCGCACTTTGCCACATGCTTCTTCCGTGGCCCCTTCATCCGTTCAGGCGCTTTTTTCCACAAGTTCTGGTAATGGACCCATCAGAGTGCCTCTTATAGTATCTACTTCATCTCCACTTAAAAGACACTTCTATATATTTTCCTACACTATATAATATATTTTCTAAAACTTGTATTTCATCTTCTTTTTTACTGGTGTTCATGAGAACCCTTCATCTGTGGGTCCCACTAAGAATACTACAGAGGTCTCCCTCCAAGTTTTATATTTCTTATATAAGAGTAACTTATTATGTGCCACTCTTTATCTAATACTTCTCTGATCTTACTCAGCATAGCTGAGGTCTCATTATCTACGGGACCTGTGAGTCTCTTGGTAATTCTTTGCATGTATAAGTTCATTTTGCATAGACTTATTTCCTCTTCTTTTATGCATGAGAATCTTAATTTTTTTAACATAATTGTAATTAAGGTTCCTCTATCTGCAAGACTTATATCTTAATTCTCAGGTTAGTTCGACCGGTTCCTGCACCTATAAGACCTTCGGTTAACATCTCGGAGGAGTTTACCTTGGTATGTTTGGCATACTATACCTTTGACTTGCATGTTTTGTGAAAGGTTTTGTTAACACTTTCTTGCCTTATTATTTTCAGATCAGTGTTGTCACTATCTCGAACACTAGGCACCTCTAACCAGTGTCTCAGATGAGACTACCCAGGTAAACAATTGGTACATCGTACCTTTTAAACATTCTATTTTGTGAAAGTGTTAACCAACACTTATATGTTTTCTTATTTTCAGGGTAGTGCTGCAATTATTGTAATAGCTATGGAACATCTTGGAGAAGCCGCTATGAGAGAGGTATTATACTATCATACATTTTCTCCTTTCTACTTCCCACTTCCTTCTTGCTTTTACTTTGCAAGTGTTCTTTCCCTCACACCCCTGTATCATTAATTTTACGTTAGTGAGGTAGTTGTTCCTCGTTATGAAGGTAATGTTAAGAGTGTTATAATGTGTACTCCTTATGTATTAAACTGTCATTCTGGATTTACTTTTAGTAGTTTCATAAAAAAAATCATTTAACTACGAAAAAGTACATTGATGTTATTTTTTCTTTTTCTCTGTTAGGTCGGCATCCAGAGTCAGATAGAACTTTTCCCCTTTGGCAACAACATACTTACCCCTCTTAGCTTGGGGGTAAGCTTTATAGTTTTTGCTTCACTTTAGGGTAAAGACATTCATTTGTCTATTTTTCTCATTCTGTAACTTAGCATTTCTATGTTTATTATTTTCAAGATCCTGTGAGTGAGATTGCTGACGCAGTTGAGGAGGAGGAGTAGTGTCTTGAGGCAACTCACTCAGACGGTGTTGTTGATTCGGGAGAGGATTCCTCTCTTCATTTTTCGAAACTTATGTCCAAGAACATAGTCTATGATGATATTGAGGTAGGGGATCTTGGGGCCTTTTGAGTGCTTTATGGCATGCGAACCTTCCTTCTAGGTTTAGTATCCATAAGCGAGAAGTGCTAGAGATGATCGTTGAGCATCATCCTTAGACATTTATATCATGGAGTGTGCTCAGTATTGACAGCCTTATGGTCTTCAATCTGAAGGCCCTTACAAGTCACATAAATATTTTTTGTCTACTCATCCTATGGATTTGACCAGTGCCAAGTCTTTCGTGTTTCTTCATGCTCTCCACTAATTGCAGAGGGTCTATCATTTTTAGCTGGACTTTCTCGACACTGCGGTTCTTCTTTTTTTGAGTGTTCCATTAAGAAAGATGATGAGACTTCATACTTCCTAGTAATGTAGGTCTCAACAGTATCATATGAGGTTACTCGAGTTAGGGGCCAATTCAGTTTCTCCAGGGCATGTTGATCAAACTCGAGGTTGGTGATACTGAGGACGACACCAGGATGGCCATGTTGGAGGAGCAACTTATTGAGGCAAAAAGTCTATCATATGCAGACTTGCGCTCACAATGGGATCTATTTTTTGTTCTAGTTGATAATTTATACCGGGTGGCCAGCCTATTTTTAACACCCCGCCTAATTAAATACCGGGTGGCCATCCCCATACCAAATTAAAACAGAATGTACAGTTGGCTCATTCTTAGCATCACTGTCGAAAACATTTACAATTCACCCAATACTCAATTAATTTGGTGTTAAAAACTTTTCAAATTTTAATTTAACAAAATCCATTTCCAATTTAAGATTAACACATCACATTTTATTCTACAACACTGATAACCAAATAGATAACATAAAAGAATTTAAAAGCATTTGGAATAAATATTACCACATAATATTAATCCATTATAGTAATCCCAAAAATGTTAAATGTATTAAAAGACACGAATACAATAGTATTTGACCCCGATAGAAAAGAGATAAATGAATCCCTTGGGTGACATGCCCCAACTAAGAGAATACTGTGAATAAAATGAAGATAGGCATCTAACCAATAATCCATATCTCCATAGCTTATCGTAATCCGCTAAGGTTGGCGTCCCTGTTGCTGGACACCTGATATAGAAGATACAATAGAAAAGAAAATATGCAAGAAAACGAGTCAGAGCCCGATTGTGTAAATGATTTTTAAAACAACAAGAATTTAACAAGTGCAATAAAGCATTTATTATGTACATGTTAGATCCAACTCTCACTTGCCATTCTCACCTCTCAACTAGAGTGCACACTTAACGTTTCCTATTAACCTCCTAGTTAATTATTCCTCTTTAACAATTCCATAATATAATTCCATTCCCATATCATAACCCCGTATGTCCCATACCATACGTTATATAATAATTCTTATACATTTTTCATTTATATGAATCGGTGCTCATTAAAATGAATCATTTCTCATTAATATGAATTAAGCTTTTCAATTCTATAAGAATAAACATTCATTAACTTAATTCCATTCTTTTCTCAATTCTCCTTTATCTACAATTATCACACAGTAGATGACTTAACCACAATATAACCATTCAATCATTTAATTCATTATATATATATTCATATATAATACGGCACCCCGAGTCACAGCTGCGGTGCAATGCATTACTCTGCTATCATGTCCCATCATCGCTGGTCGCCGAATAGTGGACAAAAGGTTCGGTAAGGATTCCTCGAACCATAAACAAAAACACAAACATTGGAGGCAAACATAGTTCTCGTATCCATGGGTCACGCACATACCTACGTACCCACAGTCAGCGGACTTATCAACTCCCCGATAAGTCTTTCATAGACCTATGTTCTCGAGCGACAAATCAAAGATCCCATGAATTCATCAGGATATCACTGCCCTCACACAAACCTCCCACCGATAGCAAGTAAGCTAGGTATGCCATACACATAAATCATCAATCAATCAAATAGGCATTATCATACCTATAATATAATATCAATAAGGTAATATCACTACCCTAAGATAATTCCCATACGTAGCATTATATCTCTTTTAAATTCCACGTATTAAAATATCATATCTTTACTTCATAATTTAATTATCCTCGCATCCTATAACATCTCTCCACTCCCGATGTCGTTAAGGTTCATGCGCGGAGCGTCTCACAAAGTGAAATCCAAACAAGGAACCCCTCCAATACACTACTACTTAAATTTGTCGATCGAGGAGTTTCGACAACTTCAACTATGCGATCGGGATAACCTCATACCTTCTTTCAACCAAATGTGTTCTAAACTCCCATCTCTATCCAGGAGTCATACTGCTAAGCGCTCGTATTACACTTAGGCCTTGGACAATCAATAATGAGCTTAAACTCAGTCCTTGATGTTCATATTCTAATCCTAAGGCTACCCAGGTGTTACATTCAATCACCACTACTGGACCTATCCTTAATCCTCAAGCAAACCAATTATAATCCAACAAATGAATCGAGCAACCAAAATTTCTTTAATTTAATTATCATCATTCTAATCAATTTAAATCCCAATCAAATTAATTCAAATCTTATCAAGGGTCTACTGATATTTTCTAACTCCCATAATATCCAATTAATAATCACCAAAGATCCACAAAAGTTTTGGGATAAGAACCAACATTAAAAAAGAAACAACATCATGAATTCTCATATTTTAAATAATCAGAAAAATCAGATCCAAAAATTATTCGAATCATCAATATGACTTCAGATTTGGATTCTACATGAAAAATTGAGTCAGGTATGTGTTTTGAGTTTTTCTTAAATCTCATCCAAATGCACTCGAAAAGGAGATCTAAACATTCCAAATTGGCTCTTCTCATTCCACTCGTTTTTGCCTCTTTTTTCAGAAAATTATCAACATATTATCTTTAAGAACACAAAATGATTTTCAGAATTTATTCCACAGATTGATGAATATTTCTTGGATTACTAACTACCTACAACATGAGTTTAATTTCTATATATTTCATACTTCTAGAAATCCATTACTACTCCATTTTTATCTTCCAAACATGAAAAATCATCTCTTTTCATAATTATTCTAACATGGACAATATACGAACTTAAGTTGCAAATATCAAACACTTGCCTTTACTAAAGGTCTGATCCTTTGGTGTAGTATATCTCAGTTGGTTGTCCCTTTTTCCCGCCACTTTCGGTGGTGGTTGGTGGTGGTGACCTTTGGTCTTTAGTTCTCCTCCTTTCCAAGCAAGCTTTTCTCTTCCCAAGCAACCTTTCACTCTCTCTAAGAAGATGACCTTTCAATTTTATGTAGAAGATATGAATGAACCCACATTCAACTAATCTCCAAATACTTATAATAAGACAAAACCCGAAATCACTATTCATCCCCCTTGTAAAAATAACCAAAATGCCCTTTTGGGTTGTCTTTTCATTTCCAAATGACCCGAGACCCAAATCCAACATCCAAATAGACTTTTCTGACTATTTCAACCCTTCCGGACGCAACGACGCAGTCGAAATGACTATAAGGTCGATAGAAAATAAATTTTCTTTTTAATTTAATAAATTAGTCCCGACACGTCCCATACCGCGTCTGACTAAAACTTCAAATTACCGAATTTATATCATACCGTCATATCAATGACATCACATTCATATATTACCTAAATAACTTTAAGTAATATTCAGCATCATCCATTTTAATATCCACAATTCGGATAAAACTCAAATGAATTAATTTATAATAAGATCCAATTAATCCATTAATTTAAAATATAACCCATTTTAAAAGTCATTAAAATTACGGGGTATTACATACTTCCCCCCTTATAACAAAATTTCGTCCCAAAATTCATGAATATAAGTCATACCGGTAAGGTCAACTCTGAGTATAAATCTCACATCGCAAGAAATCCAAGACGTACCGCCCATACAGTACATTAACGAAATCCCTATCCATGTGATACGCCAAGCCTCACCATATAGTTTCAACCGAATCGAATTTATACTTTACCCAATCTTCCTTATACCGTCCACGTAACCAAGTTCAGAAAAATGATCCTCAATCATCAAGTAAATACATCCTGAAGTCACAACTACTCACTCTTTCACAATTATAAAAACTACTACCATTCACCCATCCAGGGCGCCCATACACCCTATTGTACCACTTTCAATATAATTTTTTTTCGCAAAGATTATAAACTCACATCCCAAAGACCTAACTTATTTCGACTCCCAACGGTTATTAGTTTCATGCGTGGGGTGTCTCGCAAGAGAAATCCAAACAAGGAACCACCCCGATACACTACTTCCTAAAGTATTCGGTCATCGAAACTCCTAAGGTCCTTAGTCAATAGTATATAAAAATTTGGTTTATCGAAAAAAAATATCAGTTTTATCAATTTAAACAAAATTTGTTTTTAGGTTTTATTGATTTCAAATAGAGTCTACTCATCTACTCTTCTCTAGAAGACAAGATGCTGACTAATAGTAGTACATACACTCTCATATACCACAAGTCAATGCATGCCGATAGTCACATCATCCTCGAACATGCCCAAAGGAAGTAATCCCATGATAAAAATCAAACCCACGTGATAACATGTAAAACATAGGTGTCCCACACCCCTTGGTGAGTCTACGTAAATAACAGTGCTATAGGCTAAGTTTAGCAATCCTTTTTGCCCACACAATATTAATCGCTACAAAAATCAATATACGCCTCATAATTCCTTAGATATAAAACATACCCTCATTCGTGGGTGGTGGGTGTTGAATCCCACTATTATAACTTTGCTCCAATAAGTCAAGAAAAATTTTACCCAAATTTTAAGTTTTAGTTAACCACACTCCACTATATGCCCAAGCCTTTGAATATATTGCCTTCGTTAGGTAACACACAATTCCCGCATTTCAAGAACTTCTACTGATGTCTCTCCACAATTTTCCATAATAGGGGTGACCTCGACTACGGTCATCATACTCGAACATACTTCATAACCTCCTAGGTACGATCTACTCTATCCATCCAATGGCCCTCATCTGCCATACTTCTTTGTTCGAACACTCCCAAACGTAAATAAGATTCACTGATATATACGGAATCTTACCAAAGAGATCAACAATCCTAAACATAGGGCTCTATATCAAAGAACGCTAAGCTAAAAACACAGTAAGCCGTACAGATCCTAAAGGACACTAGAACCTGATGCTCTGATACCACCTGTAACACCCCGCCTAATTAAATACCAGGTGGCCAGCCCCGTACCAAATTAAAACATAATGTACAGTTGGCTCATTCTTAGCATCACTGTCGAAAACATTTACAATTCACCCAATACTCAATTAAGCTGGTGTTAAAAACTTTTCAAATTTTAATTTAACAAAATCCATTTCCAGTTTAAGAATAACACAACACATTTTATTCTACAACACTGATAACTAAATAGATAACATAAAAGAATTTAAAAGCATTTGGAATAAACATTCCCACATAATATTAATCCATTACAGTAATCCCAACAATGTTAAATGTATTAAAAGACACGAACACAATAGTATTTGACCCCGATAGAAAAGAGATAACAGAATCCTTTGGGCGACATGCCCCAACTAAGAGAATACTGTGAATCAAATGAAGATAGGCGTCTAACCAATAATCCATAGCTCCATAGCTTATCGTAATCCCCTAAGGTTGGCATCCCTGTTGCTGGACACCTGATATAGAAGATACAATAGAAAAGAAAATATGCAAGAAAACGGGTCAGAGCCCGATTGTGTAAATGATTTTTAAAACAGCAAGTATTTAACAAGTGCAATAAAGCATTTATTATGTAAATGTTAGATCCAACTCTCATTTGCCATTCTCACCTCTCAACTAGAGTGCACACTTAATGTTTCCTATTAACCTCCTAGTTAATTATTCCTCTTTAACAATTCCATAATATAATTCCATTCCCATATCAAAACCCCATATGTCCCATACCATACGTTATATAATAATTCTTATACATTTTTCATTTATATGAATCGTTGCTCATTAACATGAATCATTTCTCATTAATATGAATTAAGCTTTTCAATTCTATAAGAATAAACATTCATTAACTTAATTCCATTCTTTTCTCAATTCGCCTTTATCTACAATTATCACACAGTAGATGACTTAACCATAATATAACCATTCAATCATTTAATTCATTATATATATATTCATATATAATACGGCACCCCGAGTCACAGCTGCAGTGCAATGCATTACTCTGCTATCATGTCCCATCATCGCTGGTCGCCGAATAGTGGACAAAAGGTTCGGTAAGGATTCTTCAAACCATAAATAATAACACAAACATTGGAGGCGAACATAGTTCTCGTATCCATGGGTCACGCACATACCTACGTACCCACAGTAAGCGGACTTATCAACTCCCTGATAAGTCTTTCATAGACCTATGTTCTTGAGCGACAAATCAAAGATCCCATGGATTCATCAGGATATGACTGCCCTCACGCGCAAACCTCCCACCGATTACAAGTAAGATAGGTATGTCATACACATAAATCATCAATCAATCAAATAAGCATTATCATACCTATAATATAATATCAATAAGGTAATATCACTACCCTAAGATAATTCCCATACGTAGCATTATATCTCTTTTAAATTCCACGTATTAAAATATCATATCTTTACTTCATAATTTAATTATCCTCGCATCCTATAACATCTCTCCACTCCCGACGTCGTTAAGGTTCATGCGCGGAGCGTCTCGCAAAGCGAAATCCAAACAAGGAACCCCTCCAATACACTACTACTTAACTTTGTCGATCGAGGAGGTCCGACAACTTCAACTATGCGATCGGGATAACCTCATACCTTCTTTCAACCAAATGTGTTCTAAACTCCCATCTCTATCCAGGAGTCATACCGCTAAGCGCCCGTATTACACTTAGTCCTTGCACAATCAATAATGAGCTTAAACTCAGTCCTTGATGTTCATATTGTAATCCTAAGGCTACCCAGGTGTTACATTCAATCACCACTACTGGACCTATCCTTAATCCTCAAGCAAACCAATTATAATACAACAAATGAATCTTGCAACCGAAATTTCTTTAATTTAATTATCATCATTCTAATCAATTTAAATCCCAATCAAATTAATTCAAATCTTATCAAGGGTCTACTGATATTTTCTAAGTCCCATAATATCCAATTAATAATCACCAAAGATCCACAAAAGTTTTGGGATAAGAACCAACATTAAAAAGAAACAACATCACGAATTCTCATATTTTAAATACTCAGAAAAATCAGATCCAAAAATTATTCGAATCATCAATCCGACTTCAGATTTGGATTCTACACGAAAAATTGAGTCAGGTATGTGTTTTGAGTTTTTCTTAAATCTCATCCAAATGCACTCGAAAAGGAGATCTAAACATTCCAAATTGGCTCTTCTCATTCCACTCGTTTTTGCCTCTTTTTCCAGAAAATTATCAACATATTATCTTCAAGAACACAAAATGATTTTCAGAATTTCTTCCACAGATTGATGAATATTTCTTGGATTACTAACTACCTACAACATGAGTTTAATTCTTATATATTTCATACTTCCAGAAATCCATTACTACTCCATTTTTATCTTCCAAACATGAAAAATCATCTCTTTTCATAATTATTCTAACATGGACAATACACGAACTTAAGTTGCAAATATCAAACACTTTCCTTTACTGAAGGTCTGATCCTTTGGTGTAGTATATCTCAGTTGGTTGTCCCTTTTTTCCGGCCACTTTCGGTGGTGGTTGGTGGTGGTGACCTTTGGTCTTTAGTTCTCCTCCTTTCCAAGCAAGCTTTTCTCTTCCCAAGCAACCTTTCACTCTCTCTAAGAAGATGAGCTTTCAATTTTGTGTAGAAGAGATGAATGAACCCACATTCAACTAATCTCCAAATACTTATAATAAGACAAAACCTGAAATCACTATTCATCCCCCTTGTAAAAATAACCAAAATGCCTTTTTGGGTTGTCTTTTCATTTCCAAATGACCCGAGACCCAAATCCAACATCCAAATAGACTTTTCTGACTATTTCAACCCTTCCGGACGCAACGACGCAGTCGAAATGACTATAAGGTCGATAGAAAATAAATTTCCTTTTTAATTTAATAAATTAGTCCCGACACGTCCCATACCGCGTCTAACTAAAAATTCAAATTACCGAATTTATATCATACCGTCATATCAATGACATCACATTCATATATTACCTAAATATCTTTAAGTAATATTCAGAATCATCCATTTTAATATCCACAATTCGGATAAAACCCAAATGAATTAATTTATAATAAGATCCAATTAATCCATTAATTTAAAATATAACCCATTTTAAAAGTCATTAAAATTACGGGGTATTACAGAAAAGTTCATTTTATATTGGGCCCACTTCTAATCTTGTAGAGAGTGTTACTATTCTTGTTTTTAAGAAAGAGAAAATAAGAATCTCGTGTACCCACCTCATAAAGAAGGTAAATAAATAATGCATAAATTATGAAGTAATGATCAAAATAAACGGTATTCAATTCTTTTGTACTATGTATTGTTTACCAAACTTTTCTCTTGACTATCATTAAATTTTTTTTTTATAATAGAGGAGGTTATTCAAAATTTCGAAAGAAATGAAAGTTGGCGAGAACTAAGCATAGTACTTTTTTAACCACTTATAGTTGATAGATTGGAGGCATACACTCTCAGGTTCAGATACCGAGTAGTAGCTTGACTTGCATAACCCTCACACCATAAAAGGCCCTTCCCAGTTAGGCCTCAACTTAAATTCTGACATACTTTGAAGATGGTGAGTGAATGCACGTAAGACAAAGTCCCCTACTTGAAACTACCTAGGCTTGATGAAGTTCTCATAAGCCCTAGACTGATTATGGGTGTAGACAATAAAATTCCCTTTGGCCTTGTCTTTATGCTCATCTAATTCCTCTAACAGCACATGTCAAATATCTGGTTTAAGATCGTGGATTAGAGAAATCCTAGATGAGAGTACTGCCCGCTCTACCCGTAAGATAACTTCGGTACCATAGATCGAGGAAAATAGAGTAAACCCCACTGACTTCCTCCTAAAAGTTCTATAGGCCCATAGAACCAGCAGTAAATTTCCATACCAACCTCCTGGCATGTTCCCAAGAATCTTATTCAGAATGTTAATCAGTGTCTTATTTGTAGCCTCCACCTGGTCATTCGCATTTGCGTATGAGATGGTTGAACTCTTGTGCACAATCTTGTATTTATCAGTCAGTAGCCCCACCTCCTTGTATAGAAACGTATTTCCATTATTTTTTCAAGATCACCTTAGGGATACCAAACCTTTATTTGGTATATTAATTGATGAATTGGGTCGGGTCACTATTCGAGTAGTCACTCTCCTTAAATGGACGCCTTCTACCTACTTAGTGTACAACTAAATAGCAACAATGATGAAAGCCTTAGCATGAAAGGATGGCCTAATATTTTCCATCAAATCAAATGCCTTAGTTTGGAAGGGATAAGTAAATGATAGGATTTATATACTTATGTAAGGGGCATGCTCTGTTGACATGCACTTGGCATGCCCTGAACTTCATTAATTAATGATAGAGTTAGCCTCCATCGTGGGGCAATAGTACCCCATCATCATCAATTGGTAATGTAAATTGGTACCTCCCATATGAGAGAGCTCAAGGGCCTCTTTCAGTACTCTTTCTATGTCTCCCTTAGCCATACACTTTAATGCCTTCTCATTATATCATTTTTTTGTAGAGTTTCCATTCCACCAGATAGAAGCGGGCCACTCTCTTATTGAGGTAGATTTGATATGCTCTTTCTTTTGACAATTCTCCATCCTTCAGGTATTATATGTAAGGTGTACTTCAATCTTCAAACACTTCTACGAAATTGGCCTCAGTTGATTGATTAAACATGGTCTGTTACTTCAAGCAGCCTTATTGTAGACAAGCGACTTGTGCGCTTATGGTGGGCCAATAGTAATACCCCAGCTGCAATCGATGATAAAGGGGAATGTCTGTATCCCCACAATGATTTTCATACACTATTTTTAGCCTCTCTTTGGTTTCTTCTTCTCCCACACACCTGGAAAAAAAATCCCCCGAGGCTATTGAAATAAAGAGTCTATTAGAGTAGATTGTAGTCTCAAAATTCTTACATTTTTGTTGTTCCTTGCCTGGCTTCGAACTGTTTTACTTCTGGGCACCTCCAAGCCTTTGGTTCTTCATGAGGAAACAAAGACTTGACTGTGGTAGGTACTATTATTCGTAGTACTATTATAGTCTCTCCTTACTTTTTCGTACCTAACTTCTGGGCTATAGTGGCTAGCGCATCTGGGTGTCTGTTAATCACATAAGTGTGTCTCTCAATGGGGATCTTCAAGAAGTGACCTAATAATTGGATTATGGAACTGTATGGTGCTAAGTTAGCATTCTTGAGGGAGAACCCCCATTAACTTGCTTCACGACCAAGTTGGAGTCCATTCATATGCATAACACTCTAATGCTTATTCTTAGTGCGTCCAATAATCCCTCAATGGGAGCTTCATACTTAGCCTCGTTATTTGAACATTTAAAGCTAATATTTAAGGAAAGGGTGATCTTCTCCCTCCCATTGGAGATAATAATACTTGCTCCACTTGTCCCTCGAGAATAGGTACTGTCAAACTCCATCTTCATTTCCTCCATTTACTTATTTAAGCATACTTGGATGTTTTATCTTGGTAATTCTTGGTTGGGAGGCTCAAAAGTTTGGCTTGGTAATTGAGCTAACATATCTACTAGTGCTTCACTCTTGATAGCTTTTGGAGCTATGTGCTTCAAATCATACTCAGATAAGATTAAGAACCACCTCCCTGATCTTCTTACCAAGATCGGTCAAACTAGAAGGTACTTGATAGGATCACATTTTGTGATGATACCAATACCAAAGCTAGGCAGTGCCTTCCCATGCTAGTGTATCTGGATTCAATGCTCAAAATTACATGCGGAAAATAGTGGACATGTCTTTCTAACCTTTCTCATTCATGGTTAAGTAAGGCTCCTATGGACCTCTCCACCGAGGTTAGGTAGAGCCGCAACCCTGTGCCTACTCTTGGTGGTACCATAGTTGAGGGTGATGCAAATATCTCTTTAATTTTTGCAAAGGACTTATTTTATGCATCTCCCCAAACCCATTTAGATTTTTCCTTCATTAGCAAAGAGAATGGGTGGGTCACCTATGCTAGTATGAATTTAAATATTCTTAGGTTAGAAACCTTCCCTATGAAACTTTTAAGCTACCTCTGGTTCTTTGGTGGTGGCATGAGTAGGGTGGCTTTCTTATTTTCCTTTTCTACTTGCACCCCCTTGATGATTCACTACAAAACCCAGGAACTTTGTTATTACTCCAAAAGCATCATTTTCATCTTATATTTGCAGCACCTTTCAAACACCCGCCTCAAGTCTTAGATGTTCTTGCTCTCCTTATTTGATTTTACCACTATGTCATCCACGTAGAAATCAAATATATCATGAAACAAATCATGGAATATTTCCATCGTAGCACACTGGTTTATGGCACCCGAATTCTCTAGCCCGAATAGCATGACTGTGTAGTGAAAATTACCCAATGGTGTGTAGAATGTAGTCTTAAGGATCGATATTATGGAACCCGAATTTAAATACTAGTTGATTTTAAGGATCGATAAGGATCTATATAGTTCGACATGAGAACCAGGAAGGATCGGTATAATGATCCTAAGGATTGATGTGAGGACTAGATGATATTGAGGTCCTAGGCATGTCTTAAATTTCGCGGACGAAATTTTTGTAAGGGGTGAATTATGTAACAACCCTCGATTTTTGGAGACTGAGAAATTAAATTTTGGGAAGAAAAAATTTAATTAAATTGGAGAATTTCAAAATTTGGGAATCGAGGCCCAAAAATAGAGAATATTTTAAAGTATTCCGGATGATATTGTTGCGGGTACCATCGATCCCGGAAGGGTCGAGATAGTCAAAATGACTGTCATTGGGTCTTATTTCGGCTCCGGAATGTTTTTAAGTTATTTTGACTTGAATTGGAGTAAACGAGTCATTTAAAGTGTGAATTAACATTTAAAATTGGGATTTTGTTTTAAAGGATTTGGAGGCTTACGGATTAAGCCATTTCTCATTTGAGAGAAAAGGGAAAAAGCCCTAGAGGGAGAAGAAGAAAGGAAAGAAGAAGAAAGGAAGAGAAAGAGGAAGAGAAGCTTGGGGATTTCCGGCCCAACCGCGACATCGAGGACGACCCAACCTCTACAAATCTGAGGCAAGTGTTTAATCTTGCTAAATAGCTATTTGTGTATTTCATTTCATAATTTGTGGGGTAAAGAAATGGATTTTTGGGTATGAACATTAAAACCTAGATTTTTAGGTTTAATCTTGAAATCAATGTTTAAATATGGATTTAATGGATTAGAAGTGGTTGGGATCAACTTTGGGTTGATTAATGGGCTTAAAATTATGATTTGATGGAAGTTTGGGGATTAGAATGAAAGTTTTAGGGTATTAATTTCGTGGGTTTCCTAAGAAAGGGAAATCGGCCAGCATATCTGGTATGTCCGGTCGACCGCGGTCTGGGGACCGGTCGACCGCGCCTTAAGGGAAAAGCCTACTGCATTTCTTCGTAGGGAAAATATGGACCCGCGATCGACCGGGGGTCTGGGACCGGTCGACCGGTCCCCTATTTTTAGCCCAAAACTTGGATTTCTTCTCCCCTGTTTCTTTTGGAGTTTATTCTTAGGGGCTTACTTAATGGGTTGTTTTATGGGTTTCCTAAGATGAATTCTAACCCTTTTTGGTTGGGTTTGTTGATTTGGGGTTTTCTCTTGTAAAGTAAGAGACATCTTTTGGTGACTTATAGGGGGTCTCTCACTTAGTATTTGATAGTGGGAGCTTCTTGGAATCATTGGATAAGAAATATCCATGTATGTTGTGAAATTTCTAGGCCGACATTTATGTCAAATCCTTATAAGGATAGGATATGGTTAAGATATAATTTGGGGCCTAAGGGAAGAGAGGGGTTGCATACTCTTTAAGAGTGAGGGGTCTCATATCCTTAGAAATGTTTAGTCTAAGGAACAATTGATAACTCAATAGGAGTAAGGGTTACCGAGATTTATTCGAACCATAGGTGACTTTGGGAACGGCTTGGGATCGTACTATCGACTAGAATAAGCGGTAGCATAAATTCTAGTTAGGATAGTTTACACGTAATTATGGGGATATGACCACTAAGATTCCAATACTTGAAATGAGGTTGGAATAAATTGAGGTTTAGACTATTAAGTCATGTGTGTGCCTATGGTTAAATAGTACTAAAGGTAATTATGTACTTTTGGATATGGATGAAATGTGTAGCGATGGATTCCTACAGAAACTCTTGGGTGATAACCCTAATGTTGAATATATATGTATAGATATATACATACGGTTTTGGGAGACTATTCATCATAGGAAAAATGATTGAATATGTTTCAAGTGAGGGATTGTATTCACATATCAAGGTACATTTAATGGAAATTGTGGTGACGGCTTGTATATTGAGGATTATGTATACTTATAGCCGGGTTTGTATATCTTATACATATGAATGAGAACTAGTTTATAGATATAGATATATGGATATGTGAATATGTGTATATATATATATATATCTGTATGCATATAAATATATGGATATATTTATGTTGTGGACCTACATGGTATGGATGTTTAAACCGTATATGATGGTTTACTATTTGATCATATGCTGGGATCATATGGATGTATGTATATTGCGCATGTGAGCGATATATATACTTATGTGGTTAAGCATACCCAGCTCATGCTATCATTGGGAAGTTTTCGCGCAGAGGGTGAGCATCCTGGCATATAGAGCAGGGTGTGGATATTCCCCAGGTCATAGTCGTCCCTTGTGTTACTATACGATAGATATATTTTGGGGTGAGACGTGGTGGGTATGTTTCGTCTCATTGCCGGTTGGAACTATGACCGCTTCCCGGGACGTCGTGTGTGTGAGTTATTACGAGGTGGGTGTCATTGATCCCCACTAGGTGGTCCCCAGTTGCTATGTGAGCCGGGCATTGGGAAGATGATAGCATTGATGCAGTTTTATCGGCGATATATATAGCCGGGTGGATTATGTGCATGTCCATTGTACATCAAATATGATACGTACATTTGGTCATGGGTATGGATGATTGTTATATGTATATATATGGTGAGCATAAAATACCTATATATATATATATTTATATATAGGATATAGAATTTTGGTAGAGTACATCTTGGATGATTATGGTGTACTAGATTGATGGGGGTTGATGTTTCGCATTTAAGGAATATTTCAGTTACATCATCCCAAGGACATGATTGGAGATGTTAGTTGTAGTAGTAGTATTAAATTGTATTTATGGCATTATGGATCTCTAGGATCGACATTGTCAAGGAGTAGTGTAACGGGGTGGTTCCTTGTTTGGATTTATCTTTGCGAGACACCCCACGCATGAAACATAGTGCAGTGTTGAAATTGGAGAAAAGTTCTGCCAGTTATGGTATGCACGGCTTTATGGATCTTTATGATCGACATTGTCAAAGAGTAGTGTAACGGGGCGGTTCCTTGTTTGGATTTCGCTTTGCGAGACTCCCCACGCACGAAATGTAGTACATTGTTGAGAGTAGAGAGAAGTTATGTCGATATTTATGTGTGACATGATGGATCTCCAGGATCGACGTTGACATGGAGTAGTGTAACGGAGTGGTTCCTTGTTTGGATTTCGCTTTGCGAGACACCCCACGCACGAAACGTAGCGCAGCGTTGAAATTGGAGGGAAGTTGTGTCATTAATGATTTTTCATGCTTATTAATTAGAAATTAAATCATATGTTTCAACCCAAATGCATAGTGGGTAACTTATTAAATTATAAATGGTTAAAGTATAAACCGGAATCCACTTATCCTAATAAGGAACATATGATTGAAAAAAAATATTTAATTGTGTTTAGAAAAAGGGGGTGGATTCTTGGGGTATGATAGAAAGGTAGATCTCGTGGGTATAGGCTAGGCCTATGATAAGTTAGGTTGTCCTAATAAATGGGGGTAATTTAACTAATAAATTGAGGGCGCGAATAGGTGCACGCCTTTAGATGAGAGGTGAGTTGGGATTCCACGAGAGTGCGGTTCCACTTTAATTATGAAATAAGTGCACCGATATTTATTATGCACGGTTAACACACTTGCTAAATATTTTTCACAATCGGGGCTTTGACCCGTTTACTTTTCTCTCCTTCCTGTATATATTTATATATTATTACAGGTATCCTACCGAATGGATGCCGGATGACCTTCTATCCAGAGTCTTGGGAGTCATGACAGGTGCGGACTGTTGCGGGATGTATCTGGTAGTTGCTTCCTACTTTTAAAAATCTAGGTAGGATTCATTGTATATCGGGTTTGTACCCCAGGGATATTTATAGATGTTTATATTTATTCCATTTCAGTTATTGTATTGGCTGTGACCCGACAGCTTATTCGGGTCTAATTTTGTACATTCAGTTGTAGTTATTTATTTCATTTTATTCTAGCAATTCTTTTCTCATAGTTCTTTCCTTTATTCATAGTGTTGGTTGGGTCATGTTGCATGTTTTAATTTATTTTAACATCTCGCTTATATGATATCGGGTACTTAGTCATATATTATATAGTACCGGCAGTTGATGTTGAGATTAGACCATCTGAAATTCCTGATTTAATATAGTATATGGTTGGCCACCCGTTATTATTTTAAGCGGGGTGTTACAGGTTTGCACTAATAACATGGAATTAAATATGGTACGAGATGTTCCATAGCTTGATTCCCACATTCACGTAGCTAAGTGACTGCAAGCCTGCACTATCAAACCTTGAAATCACCAATGTCACTATCTTTTCTTGAGAGATGTTTGTCTCATATAACATGTTAATAGACATGTTAATGATGGAAATTCCTCCATACATCAGTACCCTAGGGAAAACAATCCCACTAATCAAATCTCACATATAGAGTGGGCGGTTATGAAAATATGGTACTTGTCTATCTGCCTCAGAAAAGACCACCTTTAAAGTGTATATTTTGATGAAATGCTCAATGGATCCCTACTAATTCATAAAGGGATCCCCTCGTTGTTTTACTGATTCCAAAATCATTTTTGTATGACCACCTGGGTGTCATACTTCACCCCTATAGGGTCAAAAAACTATTTAAACATGGGTCTCCTTGCTACGGCTTCGCACTGAAAGTCCAACTCCAATTCATAAGTGTGACAACCCGTTTATGAGTATGATAAAGTATGGTTAAATCATTCTTAAGTTATGTGATATGAGTAATGTGTTATTAATATATATGATGTTAATTTATCATGTTTATTCTAATCCTACCTTCAGAATGCATGAAATATCGAATTAGTTAGAAATACAAAATTTTGAAGTTTCGGTAAGAACATTTAGGTTGGAGACTAGTTTTGACCTTTATAAAATAATAACTGACTTAAGCTAAAAGATATATAGTTGTAGATATATGAGTTAGATTTGTAACATAACAATAAGTATATTAAACAGAGGTCTGAGTAAGAAGTTATGCTAGAATTACGAAGCATGGGAAATTTTGTCCATTCGTTAAATGATATTTTGTCTTATTAGTATAACAAATGGTGGATTTTGATTGGTTAAAGAAGGAGGTGTGTTTTGACGAATTTACACTCTTTATATTACCTCCTCCTTCACACAAAACTCAGGCATTAAAGAGTTTATCTTGAGATGAAGAGAAGGGGGAAGTCGAAGAAGAAGAATTGAGGAGAAAAATTAGAGAAAAAATTATGGGAAATTACTTAAAAGTCCTTAAGGTAATTCTATATGTAAGTCCTGTTATTTTTCTTGTGTTACTGATTGAAATTTTATAAATCATTGGTTTTTTATAAAAATTTCATGCCTTGTTTTTTATGTATGAATAGATGCAAGTTTATGCAAAAATTGTACATGTAAACCCTTAAAATTACTTCGGTTAGGAACCTTGTGTAGTCAAACTTCTATATCTTTTTGTGTACTTACTGGAATTGAGTAATTAGAATTGGACATGAAAATATACTGATATATGTATAACATATCTAAATATTATGTTACAATACCAGTAAATGAATCTTGGGTGATAGTTGGAAGTTGGGTATAAAATCTGCCCCAAAAGTGTAAGTACGCATACTATGTGTTCAATATTTTGCCTGACATAGCAAATGAGCTCTAAAAATTATGAAACTTTAATTTCATATTATTCAAATTGTTTATTGAAATTGGGTGCAATATCATAGAAATTTATGATGTAGATAAATAATGAAAATTCGTGGAAGTTGGCTGAACTATGGATGAGCCAATTAGGTAGTTTTTCTATGCATTGAAGAAATGGGAATAACTTGCTCTAGGAACCTGGAATGATGTTTCCTCTATTGTATTGGAAACCTAAAATTATAATCATTGGATTAACAATAAGAAATGAAAGCATATTTAGTATATGATTTGGATATGTTAACTATTTTTACATGAATTTAGATGGAACATCATCTACGATAAGTGATGTGAATGCAATCATATGATGCTTATGAATTGAATTACATTTAAGTTACTCTTTGAATTGTTGATATTCTTACAATGTTAATAATATTGTAAGAATGATAGGAAAATAAGAAGAACTAGTTGAACAAGTGTGAGATAAAGGAAAAGGGAAAGCCTGTTAAATTATCAAGGTGAGTGTACTTATGATTGTTTAATATATACAAATTTATTAATGATATGATGATATGAATATAGATCGAAGAGCAGACTGACTATTTCCAATGGGCAGACATACTATTGCCAATAGGCAGACTTACTATTTCCAATGGCAGATATACTATTGCGAGTGGGAAGACTTACTATTGCCAATGGGCAGGACTATTGGATTTTATATCCACATATTTGATATATAGTACTATTATCTCATTGTAGGAAAAAGTACCTCACTAAGACTAATCCTTACAGTTTATAATTTAACATTTTTAGGTTTGTGTCCTGCCAGCTAGGATACCATATGATCGAAAATTTTGAGAGCTTCACCGTTCAAAAGAGCTGGGGTTTAAGTATTGATATTTTGTCATTGTGACACTGGAGATTTTTCTACACTCACATTGTATATATTGAGTTAGCATAGATTGAGTTGATGATTGTAATATTTAATCGTAGATACTCATAGTATTGTATGTCTTCCTAATCTTGACTCTGATGTTGATTATGTTATGGCATAAATAATAGTATTATGTTCATTATGTACATTAAACATGAAAATATTAATAAATGAATTACATTTCAAATGGATTGAAAATTACGATTTAATTATAATATAAATGAAATGATTAGAATGGAATTGGGTTTGGTGTGTGAAAATTAGTGGTATCATAGCATCTAGGTTATTAATTCTGGATTATTGTGATGGTTAGATGGCATCTATTGAGTTGATTTGATATTTATGAATTGTTCATGTACTAACCAATAATTTAGTATTATGACTGTTTATGTTTGTTGTTAGAACTCTTTTGCATGATAGATAATTACAGATGGAACTTGGGAATGAAAAACATAGAGAAGAGTGAGTAGCTTCTCATACACAGGATACCGAAATAGAGTAGAGTGTTGTATGAAGGGCTAGAGAAGAGTGAGTAGCTTCTCATACTCATATAATATATATATACTATCGTCACCCCACATAAATCAATGGTGCTGGCATCCTCTGCTATCAAGTCCCCGTATCACTCGTACTAAGGGAAATACTAGTTCGGAATCACTCTCGAACTGTATTAACATAATACACACACAATTGGAGGCGAAGCAAAGTTCCAAGTCCTAAGAGGTCAGCACATACCCTCACGTCTCTTAGGACCATCTGACTATCATTTTCAGATAGCCTGTATCTAGGATACAATCTTCAAGGGTACGAGTCAATATCCCCTATAAAGGTCCAATCGAGATAAGACTGTTCCGGCATAGAAACCTCCGTGATAACAAGTAGCTCGGGTATGATTTTACACAGATACATAATACTTAATATATGCACAGTCACACAGTCATATATATATATATATATATATATACACATTCTCCAAATTAAGTTTGTCCACGACCCATAATTATTATAATGCGTTCTTATCACAAATTTTACTCAATTATCTCGCATAATGGATTCGTCTCTTTTATTCTCATTTATAATTCATTTCATACTTACTTCTCATCTCTCGAAGTATTCTCTCTCACTAATTATAATTTCAGTAGGTATACCCTCACTTAACTTCTGGTCTAAATCTTTCACGAGTCTCAATCCTTTAGTGAATGTACGCATAATTTCTAATGTATGAATAGCTAATTGTTGACCCACAATTTTATCCCATATTAAATTTCACTCAACAGAATCTACTTGGACCCTACTGGTCCTCTTAATAACCCATTATAATCTATAAATAATAATCAAGGGTTCCCAAGCATTTTATCCGGATTAAACAAAAAGGGGGAAAACAAGCAATTTTCCAGGAGGGATCGATCGATCGTTGAATGGGGTCGATCGATCGATCAAGCAATTTTTGCCCAGTTTTTGGCAAATTTCAACCTACAAATTCAATCATTCTAACCCCTGCAAATCTCTATAATTTCATCCCAAATTCCCATCAAAGAAATCCAAATGTATAAATAATATATATAAACGAGTTTTAACGTAACAACATCAATAATTCCTTAACAAATCAATCAATCAAAAAGGGTTTAATCCCATATTTCTTTATAAAACCAAAATTTGCATGAATAATCACGAACCTCTATTTTTATCCAGATTTTCTTCCCAAATATCATAATAATTTTTTAGGTAATCCTCTACATATGATCAAGATTTCAGACTATCTGGATTCTCCCTACCACACATATAAATTCTCTTTCAAAACATATAATTCTTCAATTAAAACATATGATTTTCATTCGTAAACTAACATGGAAGGAATATCAACTATAAATCTGAAAGATAGATACTTGCCTGGGATTCAAGTGTCTGATTTGTTGATGAAAAGGATATGGTTGTGTTCCTCATCGTGCAATGTACATTTTGGTGGTGGTGGCGGTGCAATCGAGTGAGTTATAAACCTTGGATTTCTTGAAAGCTCTCCAACTTCTTCTCTAATGGCTGATCTTAGGTTTTGTGATTGCTAACCCTAGAAGACAACTCCTAATGGCTTATATATCTTAGGGAAATTCGTGGGTTTAATTACCCAAAAATACAAAATGTCTACAATACTCTCCCGTGATGTCAATTAGGTCTAAAAACGCCCTGAGACCCAAACTAAACCCTCAGGTACACTTTTCTGACTATCTCGACCCTTCCGGACACTTTGCCACACTCTAAACGACCATACAACCAAATTATAATTTATTCACTTTTATAATAATAATTTAATCCTGACACGACACAGGTGCGTCCCGACTTAAATTTCCATAATTGCCATTTATTTACTCGTGACAATATTAACAAAATCAATCTCACATATTACTTTACTCATCTAGTAATATTTAACAATTTCCCATTAATTACTAACTCTCATCACGCTAGTAAATATTTAAAAATAAAATAAACTTTTGGATTAATATTTAATTCATATCTCAATTAAATTGAGTAAATCCCCAATATTAAAAGCAATAAAAATACGGGGTATTACATACTTCCCCCCTAATAACGGAATTTCGTCCCGAAATTCAGAAAATAAGGTATGCCTAGTAAAAATAGATCTGGATACTTTATCACATAATGGACTTGGTAGGGAGAATTTCTATAGTCCTCCTCGCCTCACCGTAAGCTTATTTAACACTCTCAATACTATCAGTTATAGAGTCACACCTTAATACTGGCACTTCACATTGTGCTCCAATCTGTTGCTATTCGCATAAGATGAGCCTACATAACATTGCCCCCATTGTCTCAATATTATTTGGAGGCCGCACCTCACTACGTAATAATCACGCGTATTTATGTAAACACAAAACTCCCTGTTTTGAGAGAAACCACGCGAATATTTGACGACTCTTGCTAGTTCTTGGAATCTCGATTTTTGGCGACTTAACTCTTACAACAGTCAAAAGTCACCTAAAATAACCATGGTAATTCCACCACAGTCATCAGACTCTAACTTGGCCGATAAAAAATCCTGATTATCCACTCACCTTTAAACAACAAGAGGGAGGATGTCAAGGTTTTTTCACACACAATTTCAATAAGCAGTTTGTCCACAATAAATAGGTGCGAGTGCATCCATGAAACTCTACTGTACTAAACCGCACTTGCTAGATACATCCGTTGTGGAAATGAAAAGATCACCATGAATTCAAAATTACATTCACGTGACTCCACTAATCATTAATCACCATTCGCCTACTCCCCGGCAAATGGTGATACAACCTACTGAAAACGAAACATTATCCCCACTGCTTTCTGAAATCCAAGTTTGAAAGTGGGGCTCAATGATCCCATTCTAGTTCAAAATAATACCGGGAAGAACATCTTACCGACGCGAATTTTGAAAGAAAGGTTGGGCATAATGTCTAATAGTGTTTACAACCCAAAAGGATAATAATCACTTTCTTTTAGATCAACTTGTTCCACACATTCTAAGGAACTCGTGACCTTACCTTGAAGTTTCCCCCCCGCATCCAAGAAATTTCATGAAATTTCTTTTTTTTCTATTTTAGAAACCCTAGGTTTGCTACAAAATTATCTGGTTGATCCTCTCATTCCAATCGATTTCTATCTATGAGTGGTTCCCGTGGAGAATACTCGCTATGTTCCACCCAACATCGACTTCTACTTGTACTTACTCACATGAAGTGACACTTAACACTCCCCTTCTTTCCTTAGCGTATACTGAAAGTTTTGACCCGTGCACTTTTCTCCATGATGTGAACTGCTGAACCTTTATATCTTACTAACATCATCATTACACCTACGCACAGGTCTCTTTCCACACTTGACTAGGTAAAAATCTGCTCAGAGTGTTTTCCATAATAGTTAAATTTTATCCTTCTCAAGGAATACCCCTAAATGACGTCCCACAGCCTTCCAACTAAATTCGTGTTTTCTACTCTGATCTTACATGTATATATGGATTATCTTACTTCGTACCATGCTTAATCCACTATACATATTCCATTTTGTTATGTCATTCTCAAAAACATATATTCCATGCGACTATACCCACGTCTCTTCAACTCGAACGATTCAAGCGACAGCTAACCAGGATGCCCACCCATCCTATAAACCGTGCATACTAGTATAAGCATCACCTACGCTCCACACATAACACCCAATTCTTTGTTTCACTTGCAACAAAACGTGGTTACAACACTTGGGTACTCCCAAAACTCCTTATTATCATTCCACCCTTCAATTCGATGATAAAACAAAATTTCTAATGTTTCCTTACAACATAACTAGCTCCACTGGCCTTAAATCGTCACTTAACTCTCACTAACAATCATAATTATTGGCTCCTATGACGACTGAGGTACTAGACTAATGAACTATTGACCAAACATCTCTCTACTTCTAACCTTGTGCTAATTTTCATGCGTGGGATGTCTCATAAAGAGAAATTCAAACAAAGAACCCCCCGATACACTACTACAAATCATAGTCGATTATTGAAATACATTGGGTCCTCTATCCATAGACTGCACCCCTCTATTTCATCTCTTAACAAAAAAACTATATCTCCTCCCAAAATTGGACCGAAACAAAGAACTTTTTATGAATTGCACTATTGCTCAGTATTGGTGGTAATCACATTCCATAAACCTCGTATGTATACAATCGAGAACCTCAAAATCCCATTCCCAAACATATGAATGTAAGTCTTAACTTTCCCATTCCCAAAGAAAAAATATAACAATGCACTCCTCCTAACACTATGTTGTGACACCCCGCCCAATAAAATACCGGGTGATCAGTCCCATACAATATTAAAATAGGAATCTCAGTTGGATCATTCTTAGCATCACTGTCGAAAACTTTTTAAAACTTACTGTTGATGTAAAAGATTAGATTATATCTAATTATTTAATCACAGATAAAATAAAATGAGACAAAGAAATTTTAAAGTGGTTCAGCCTTATAAGAATGGCCTACGTCCACTATTTCTGTTATTGCTGACTGTTTGGGAATTCTCGATTATAAGTTTTCTCAAGAAATTTTGGTCCCCTTACAATGAGGATAATACAATGTATTTATAGCCCTAAGGTTGTAATATGAAAGGGTAATACATTCAATGCCCCTTAAGCGTATACGTCTGTATGATAATAATAAGCATTTAATGTGCAATCAATATGTTGGTTATCCTGTTATTAATGCTTTGTTCGAGGTGCAGCTCGGACCGCCTAAGCTCCTCGATACTCAAAAGTTCCTCGGTACTCAAAAGTTCCTCGTAAGTTCTTGTTGGTTGGAGCATCTGAGTTGATTGGGGAAGCAGAGTTCCTCGTTGCAGTATGGTTCCTAGGAGTCAAGGTGTTGTTCGTAAGTGTTTGTCTTTGCCACACAGATTGCCACATGTCTTCACTCAATTGAGCCATGTCAGCAGACTAAATTTGGTATCAACAGAAGCCCCCAATGTTTCATAGTTCAAAATTTGAGGAGTGTGGAACATTCTTTCTCGAAATATGGCCGTTTTAAATGGTCATCTTGAAATTTAGGAGTATTTTCTTTTGTATTTATTTCTCCTTCCAAATTCGTTGAATCAGTCTTTTTTAAATTTTTCTAACCGCTTCGATTCCCACGCCCTTTTTGTCTTTTTAGCCGCTGGTAACGTAACCGTCTCTTTTTGTAATCATTACTTTTACCCTTTCCTAAGGCAAAGTATTTAAATGTTGCAGAAAATCCCATCGTCTTCTAATTTTTTAAATTTGTCTCTTTGAGTTTTCCATCGTCTCTCTCTCCTGTGCATTCATCTCTTTCATCATTTGTTGTGAACAGACTCATCCCTTTCCTGTAATATTTTCTTCTTTCCCTTTGATTTCCTTCTTTCATCATGGTTTATCCTGCAGAATCGATTGATAAGTTTCGCTCTGATTTCTCTATTCCCTCATGGGTTATTTTGGAAGAGCTTTCTGAGCCTTCATACTATTTTCGTTTGGCTGAGGGACATTGGTTCCCCAGTCTCTTTATCGCTGAGTGTGGCTTTTCTTTTCCCCCAAACCCTCTATGTCTGGAATTCTATCAATACTTTGAGGTGGTTCCTGCAAGAATAGCCCCTAATACGTGGAGAATAGTTAACGGTGTTTATAGATTAAATCAAATTCATGGAACTCGTATAGTAATTCCTGAAATTATGTTTTGTTATAGATGGGTTGTGGGTGATAATACTTTTTATTTAAAAACTAGGTTTTTGAATAGAGCTTTAGTGGTCAATCTCCCAGATGCCAATAGGGACTACTTTGAGCACGAGGTTATTATGAAAAAATGGTAACACCCTCCATTAACTGGAGATGATGTTTACCAGGGTCCCAGATGTCCTCCCTATGGCAATGGGATAGGTTGTTTTTATTTTATTTTCAAAATTATGCTTCCTTTGTGTTTGATAAAATGTGCCACTAATATTTTAATTTTGATTTATTTGCAGTTGACAGCAAAAGAAAATCTCCAAAAGAGGCAGACGTTAATATAAGGCATTTAAAACTTATCTAGAGTTTGCATCAGACTGTTGCCGACGAGCATATTAGGTCAACTTCATATTTGCTGCAGTACAGGAGTTACACCTCCTCTTTTACTGCTCGTCCGGTGATAAGCGACGTAGAACCAATACCAGCCTCTACAAGTTCTTCACCTGAGTCACATATTCCTTTAAGTGAAAGGATGAAGAAAAGAAGACCTCCTACCCTTTTTGAGAAATCTGCCTCTGGTGCTCGAGAGGCAAAGAGAAGTAAGCTTGATGTCCCAGGAGAGGGGACAAAGAAAATTGATGCACCTCCTTCAGCTGCTCCTGTGAAGGTTGTCGAGAAGCCCCCAGTGTCCCCGAGCAAGGTTGCTTCTCCAAGCGAGGTGATTATCATTTCTTCGACTAAGACTACATCATTAGTCGAGAAAGTTGATGCTCCTCTGAGGAGGCCGAAGAAAATCTCCTATATCAATTTGGATGAATCCATCTCTCAGCCCCCGACTAGTGGTGTTCCCACTTTTGTTCCCCCGAGCTCTGCTATGAACTCGGTGAAAACTTGGATCATTCCTGAGATCCAAGGTATTGAAGAAAACCTTTCTCGGGACACGGTTACCACAGGAGCAGCTCGTCATATTGCTTCTATAAGTCCTATAGTCTTAAATTTTCATTCTTTCCTTTTTGTATCTGTGCACTGACTTGCTTTCATTTTCTTTTCACAGTTGGTGAGCTGTTTTAATGCAATTTTGAAGAAATATGAAGATATTAAAGGTTCAAGCTCCTTGTCTGGTGTAGAGGAAGATTTGATGGGCCTGGCGCAGTCTCTAAAAGATTCTCGTCAGAAATATGATGATGATAAGGCAATTTGGGAGAAAAGGCTTACTTCGACTGAGCAGGAGAAGGCTCAGGTTATTGAGGTCTCCAAGGGGTTGGAGAAAAAAATAAATGAATTGGAGAAGAAGAATAAAGATCTCGAAGGGAAGCTCAAAAATGCTGAGGAGCTTGAAAATAAGCTCAAGACTGCTGAGGAGGAGTTGGGTCAACTTCGGGAAGTAAGTGGTTAGAAGGAGGAAGTTGAGAATAAACTGAAGGCTGCTGACAATCTTCTTTCCGAGAAGCTTTCCTCGGAGAAGACAAAAAGGAAGTTGGCTGTCAAAAGATCCTTCAGCGCCGGCTGGGAAAAAGGGTGGAATAAAGGTTTGGATGCCATGATGTCGCATGTGGAATATGGCAGCCTCAAATACTTTAGAGATGGATGGGTCTCTGCTCTCCAAGAAATGAAAGTTGATGAAAATTTTGAACTATTTCAGCGACACATCCCGGGCCCCGCTCCAACTCCTGAAGACGAAGAAGAGGATGAAGCTGCCTCTGAGGAATCATCCATGGTGATGGGAGATCAAATTTCTCATTCCCCAGTTATCCAGCCCACTGGCGAGGAACTTCAACTACCTGGTACTTCATCCGAGCAACCTCCAGCACTTCCCGAGAAACCCTTTGTTCCATCCGAGCAACCTACCTCCTCGTCCCAGCCTCTCGAGAAAGTTTTGGGAGATAAGGAAAAGGTGTAGAGTTGTTCGGATTTCTCTCTATTTAATTTTTCTTTGTCAAATGTAACTCTAAACATGTAACTCTAAACTTTGTACTTCTCCTTTATGATGTAAACAAATTTGAACTTTTGCTTATACATACTGTTGATTCTCTTCTTCATGCTCTGTTTGTACTCTTATTGATTATTGTGTTTTCTTCCATTACTAGTTTCTGGCCAGGATGGAATTATTGTCTACTCATGATACAAAACTATTAAGGAAATGCAATGAGTATTTCAGAGCCGGTCATACAGACACGAGTGCAGCTCAAATCACTGACATCCTCGGTCAAGGTGCTTCAGAGCAAGCAATTAAAGCCTATCAGTATTTGAAGTGCCTGCTCGATCGTGCAGTGTCTAACAACGTAGCATACTATGATATGATTAAAGATATCCAAGGCACTCTTGAAGAACTTCAGCAACAATATAAGGAATCTACTGGTCTTTTGCACGAGGGGTACGAGAAGAAGTATCAGCAAATCAGTGCTGATAAGGGATACGATAAACGGTTTGCTGCTTAAGATGTGAGGGAGAGAACTTTGAAGGCTGAGGTCGAAGAGCACAGACAGATAGCTGAGTTGTTAGAGCAAGAAAATGATAACCTGCAAAGAGAGGTGTCTTAGTTGAAGTCTACAGCTTCCACCTCAAACGCTTTGATCCCAGTGACCGAAGAGGGATTCTCTTTCTTGGAGGTCAAAAATGCCAACCTGAGGGATGAATTAGAAACCTTGAAGAGGTCTCGCCCTTCTACATCTACTCGGGGATGAGCAAGAGGTCCTCGGGGATGAGCAAGAGCTGCTCGGATTTCTGTCGATGAACAAAGAACTCAATCTGCTCTAGAGAACCAGGCCTTTCAACTGATGGCAAAGAACCAGGCATTGGCTGAGATGTCTAAGAAGATCAGGGGTCTGAACGAGCAGCTTTGTGCACAGAAATCTGTCTTGGAGAATAAAGAACTCTTTATAAAAAATCTCCACGAGCAACTGGAAAGATTGATATATCAATTCCACAAGCAACCCAGAGAATTCTGGATGACTGGCTACAACGAGGCTCTCTACCATTTGGATGATCGTATCCAAAATGCAAATAATGAGGGTTACAAACAGGGATGGTTGAATGCCTTAGGTGTGCTATAACTGTAATAGGGTCATTACCTGTGGGATTACCATAATCCTGGGCTGCTCGACCTACCAGTGCCACCATTCAAGCTTGATATGAGTTGGATCCCTGCTCGGGCCATCCCTCGGTGTCTCATTTCCAAATACCTTGGCGATTTCAATCTCCATTCCAATGTTGAGATATCTCGTCCCGAGCACCTACTAGATCGACCATTTGTGATGAATATCAGGATGCTTAAAGATCTTAACTTCATAAATTCCCCTCATGCTTTAAATGATCAACCTGCTGGAGAGGAACCTGTTTTAAAAGCAGAGGGGAAGAAACCACTAGAATAGGAATCTTGATGTATTTTGTTCAACATTTAATGAAATAATTTTATTTACAAATCTTGACTGCCATTATCTTGTAATTATAAAACACTTTACATCTGTGCATGTATATCTGTTAAAAAGATAACAACATTGTGTTATTTGTCGATCAACATAGTAGTGATTAAAAAGCTACAAGTATCAAAATATTGCTCGATCACTTTCTCGTATTCATAAAATGTTTCCGACCAACCAAGGTCGGTAAATTTTTCTTCTCGACCAACTACAGTTAGTGGGTTTTTATACCTGATCAACCATAGTTAGTGGATTTTTATTACCGACCAATCTTTGGTACTTTTTGGAATAGTTTTTCTTCCTAACCAACCTTAGTTGGCATTTTTAGGAATAGATTTACTTCTCGACCAACCTTAGTTGGCGTTTTCGGGAATAGATTTACTTCCTAACCAACCAAGTTGGCATTTTTAGGAATAGATTTACTTCCTAACAAACCAAGTTGGCATTTTTAGGAATAGATTTACTTCCCGACCAACCTTAGTTGGCGTTTTCGGGAATAGATTTACTTCCTAACCAACCAAGTTGGCATTTTTAGGAATATATTTAATTCATAACCAACCTTAGTTTGCATTTTTAGGAATATACTTACTTCCAAACCAACCAAGTTGGCATTTTTAGGAATAGATTTACTTCCTAACCAACCAAGTTGGCATTTTTAGGAATAGATTTACTTCCTAACCAACCAAGTTGGCATTTTTAAGAATAGATTTACTTCCCGACCAACCTTAGTTAGCGTTTTTGGGAATATATTTACTTCCTAACAAACCTTAGTTGGCATTTTTAGGAATAGATTTGAGTAGTCCGAGTTTTGCTGAGTAGTGTGTAGCACTAGTATTCCGCAAAAAAATTCCAATAAAAGGAAAGAACTGGGCAGAACATTGTCACTTTATTCATACTGATGAAACTTAAACTTCATTATATGAGAGTTTACATTACTGATAATATTTGTGCAGGTGTTCTTCATTCCATGCATTCTTAAACTCACCCCCTCTAAAGTTTCTATTTTGTATGTCCTTGGTCGAATAACTTCCTTAACTCGGTATGGTCTATGCTAGTTTGCTTCCAGTTTGTTGTTCTTTTGAATCACCTTCTTTAGCACATAGTCTCCTTCTTTCAAGTCGCACTTCTTTACTCTCTTGTTGTAGAACAATGATGTTCGTTGCTGGTAAGCAGCATTTCTAATGGCTTCTTCTTCCCTAACCTCCTCGAGCATGTCCAAGTCTAACCTTCTCATTAAATCGCTGACAGGGGAATTAAAATTCAGTATTCTGTGTGTTGGGAGACCCAATTCGGCGGGTATAACGGCTTCACTTCGAAATGCTAGCATATATGGAGATTCCCCTGTTGTTGCTCGGGGAGTAGTTCGATAAGCCCATAGCACTGATTGTAGCTCATTGATCCAGTTTGCTTTCGCGTCATTCAGTTTTTTTTTCAAACCATTCAGCAGCGTTCTGTTTGTCACTTCAGTTTGTCCATTGCTTTGAGGATGGTCTGGTGCCGAGTGGATCTTCAAGATATTTGACTGATGACAATAGGCAGCGAACTCCTCGTTGTCAAATTGTGTTCCATGGTTTGTGATGAAGGCATGAGGAAGACCATATCGACAAATGATGTTCTTACAAATAAATTGGTACACCTTGTCGTACGTCATATCAATGAGAGGCTCAGTCTCAACCCATTTAGTAAAATAATCCACAGCGACCCGACCAAATATATTCCCCATATGGAAAATGGCCAAGGGGAAGTAATTGGTGTCAATAATGCTTGGAGAGTTCTTCGGATGGAGGAGAAGCACTGACACTTGTCACATTTTTTGGCATAGGCTATACAATCAGCTCTCATCGTTGGTCAGTAGTATCATTGAGTCATCATTCTTTGCAAAAGTGTCCGAATTGCTACATGGGCTCCACATGACCCTTCATGGACCTCTTCAATCAAATCTTTCACGTCGGTGGGATGCACACATCTTTTCAAACCTGCTATAATTCCTTGTCTGTATAGAATACCATTAGTCAGTACATAACGAGCAGCCTTAAACTTCAGTTTCTTAGCTACAAGTTTGTCAGTTGGTAACTCCCAATATATGCTCTGATGGGATCCATCCATGATGACCCTAAATCGAGAGTATTAAAGTTTATCGTCAGATCTTCATCTATACTCTGACCTGCTAAAACTTCAATTGGGATTATTCTTCGTAGCTCGGTATGAGTAACTGATGCTAATCAAGCTAAGGCGTCTGCTCTTGCATTCTCCATTCTTGGTATTCTGACTAGCTGAATAGCAGAAAATTTCGATACCAATTCCTTTGCCTTTGCATGATATCTGATCATTAATTCTCCTTTGGCTTCATATACTCCCATCATTGGATTTATGACCAATTGCGAGTCACTGAAAATAATAACTTGTTCTGCCCCCATGGTTTTTGCCAAACTAAGACCTGCAATCATGGCTTCATATTCATCCTCATTATTCGAAGATTTGAATTGGAAACGTAGGGCGTATTCCATGTCGACCTCGTATGGACTGTTCAAAACTATCCCTGCGCCACATCCTGTAGTGCAGGATGAACCATCCACATACAGACTCCATATAGGTAACTCTTCTTCAAATTTCTGATCTGACAGAGTTGCTCGGTGGAAAATTTGTTTCTTCCTTTCACCATCTCCTGATATTTCTTGTTGTTCATTGATCATCTTTTCTTGCCCTTTTACTAACCTAAGCTGGTTTAGGCTTGAATTTGATGACTCTGTAACATCTACTTGCCCATTTACCAAGATAAGTTGGTCTGGGCATTGCATTTGATGATCCTGTAACATCCACAGGTTGATCAGTGAGCAACTTTTGCTCCTCGGGGGTATCAGGATAGGTGAACTCTCCTATAAAATCTACTACTGCTTGCCCTTTTAGCGATGATCTGGTTTCATAAACTATATCATATTCACCAAGTTCTATTACCCAGCACATCAATCTTCTTGATTATTCTGGTTTATGAAGGGCTTGCCTCAATGGCATATCAGTATATACTAGTATAGCATGAGACTGGAAGTATGGTTTTATTCTTCTACTTGCCTCGATCAATGCTAGTGCCAATTTTTCCAGCCTTGGATATCTGATCTCTGTTCCTCGTAAGGCCTTACTTGTGTAGTAGATTGGTTTTTGTACTCCATTCTCCATTCTTATCAATGCTAAACTAACTGCATTCTCGAACACTGCCAGATACAAGTATAATTCTTCTCCCATCACTGGCCTGGATAACAGTGGAGGTGCTCCCAAATATTTCTTCAAGTCTTGGAAAGACTTCTCACATTCATCATTCCACTCAAAAGTCTTTCGGAGCGTCTTGAAGAATGGGAGACATCGATCAGTTTCTCACGATACAAATCTGTTGAGTGCTGCTACTCGTCCTGTAAGACTTTGCAGCTCTTTCTTCGTCGTTGGGGATCGCAGCCCTAACAGAGCTTTGATCTTTTCAGGGTTAGCTTCAATGCCTCGCTGATTGATAATGTATCCAAGAAACATGCCTTCTCGTACTCCAAATATGCACTTCTTCAGGTTTAACTTCATTTGATATTTATCTAGTTGATCAAAGGTCTGGCTTAAGTCAACTAGATGATCAGCAACTTTCTTGATCTTTGTCAGCCTATCGTCAACATAGACTTCCATATTGCAGCTGATTTGTTCTGCAAACCCTTTGTTCATCAGCCGCTGATATGTCGCACCTGCATTTTTCAAACCAAAAGGCATAACATTATAACAATAAGTTCCCCTAGGGGTAATGAAAGAATTACTCTCCCTGTCTTCAGGTTTCATTTTAATTTGATTGTAACCAGAATAAGCATCCGTGAAGCTCAGCAACTCATGTCCCGAGGTAGCATCCACCAGTTGATCAATTCGGGGAAGCGAAAAGTGATCCTTTGGGAATGCTTTATTGAGGTCGGTGAACTCTACACATATCCTCCACTTGTTCTTCTTCTTTTTCACCATCACCACATTTGCTAACCAATCTGGATATTTAACATCTTCAATAAAGCAAGCTTTCTGGAGCTTCACGACTTCCTCCTGTATAACTTGATTCTTCTCGGGACTGAATACTCTTCTTCTCTGCTTCACAGGCTTGATCTCCTTATTCACATTGAGCTCGTGACATAAGAAATTCGTGTCTATCCCAGGCATATCCTCATGAATCCACGTAAAAGTTTGCTTTCTGCTTCTTAGGAAAGTTATCAATTCCTATTTTAGTGAGGCTTCCAATGACGAACCTACTTGAGTAGTTCGTTCAGGGTGTTCGTCGTCCAGGATGATGTTTTCAGTAGCTTCCACCACTTGACCCTTCACGAGTTGCGACTCATCTCTAGGATCCAATGTTTCAATTTTTGTGCCTCCATCCACTTGATAGGTAGTGGTCTTTTTCCTTGATTCCTCTAGTTCCTCTTGCTCGGCGGATGAATAATAGCATTCCCGAGCTACTTTCTGATCACCTTTCACAACTCCTACTCCAAAATTCATTGGAAATTTTAGTCACTGATGTACCGTAGATGGTACAACCTCGAACTTCTTTAATCCTACTCTTCCCATGATAATTTGTATGATGATTGAACATTCTTATCCATCACGAAAAAGCGTATTCTTTCTGTCCGATAAGCAGGCCACGTACCAATGAGTATATCCAATTTGATCGTCCCAAGTGGAAATACTTTCTCGCTAGCAAAACCGAGGAGGGATCTATGATAAGGCTCCAGTTGAGATAGCTTTAGATTTAAACTGTCGAAGCACGAGTAGAACATAATATCTGTCGAGCTACCATTGTCTACCAGTACTCTTGAAATCATTACCTCCTTCATCCTCATTTTGATCACCAATGGGTCATCATGAGGATATAGAACACCTACGAGGTCGTTCTTTGAAAAGCCAATGACCAATTTCTCTTTGTTTACCTTTCTCGGGCGATCCTCTTCAGCTAAATTTATTCATTGAATGTATGAGCAAGCTTGAGCCTCACAAGGGTAAGCTTTTCTCTCTGCGGTAAGGTCTCCTCCTCCTGCATCTCCACCTGTAATAACATTACAATCAAATGTCCCAAAGCGTATCGAAAATACCTCACGTTCTGGCTGCCTTGGTCTCTTGGGAAGATCGGGGTCGTCTTCTGGATCAACTTCATGGTCTTTTTTCTTGTTCTCCTCTACTCGACGGTGAGATCTAGACCTCTCTCTTGTTCGGTCATTGTTTCTTCTTTCATTCCTCCGATCAACATACTTTGCCAGTTTTCCTCGTCTGATGAGTGTTTCATCTCATTCTAAATAGCTATGCAATCTTTAGTCATGTGTCCATGATCTTTATGAAACTCGCAATATTTTGTCTTATTTCTCCTGTCAGGGTCTGCCTTCATTTTCTCTGGCCGGTTTAATTCCTCGTTGTTCTTGATTTCTTCTAGAACATGGTTGATGTCTTTCTTCAAAGGAGTATAATTATCAAATTTCTTCAATACTTCCCATGACGACCTTGTTTTTGAGTGTTTGTCACTACCATTATTCTTATGATCTTTCTTCTTAGCTTTATCACCTTCCACCTTGGTTTCTTTGGCATCCATATTCTTCTCCGCATCCATAGCCTCCTCGGCATTCATAATCTCGGCCTCTTTTCCCATCAGATCAGACATGGTTCTAGGTGGATCTTTGGCAAAAGTGTAGTACAACTTGTTGGGCAGTAGTCGACTCATCAAGACGGTAATCGCTGTCTTTTCCTCATAATTAATGACTTCGAGCTTCTCGTTATTAAAACGAGTTATATAATCTCTGGTACTTTCACCAGCTTTTTGTCTAACACTTAACAAATGCGCTACTCGTTTAACAGGCTTTGCCCCAAAATAGAAATTCCCAATGAATAACTCGGCCAGTTGAAAAAAAGTTGAGATCTTACGCCAAGGAAGATTATTATACCATATTTGAGCAGATCCGGTAAGAGTTCTCGAGAATGCTCTGCATATCATCTCATCTGGAACATCATAGATGTCGACTACATCTTGGTATTGTTTTATATGAAGGACAGGGTCGGTCTTTCCATCATATTTGGGGGTCACAACAGGTGCTTTGAACTTTGATGGTGTTGGAAAATCTACAATGGCCTGGATAAAAGGTGTTCCTCGAACAAAAGTTCATTGTAGAGGGTTCTTGGCTTTAGCCATTTCCCCTAATCTATCCTCCAACATTTGAATAGAGCCTTTCCATGCATTATTTCCTTCCTCGAGCCTATCGGTTCGAGCAAATGATCGCGTTGATGTGGCTTCCTAGGATCTATCTTGACGAGCAGCTGGTCGCGACAAGGAAGATCCTTCCCTTAAGTCTGATGGTCGTCGAAAACTCCTCGATGCAGTTCTAGGAGGACTTTTGCTCCTGCTAGGACCTAATCGATCAAAAGGAGATACTCTGCTTAATCTTTGTAGCGCACTAGTCCTTTCTGGAGAGAGAGTGATACGTTGTTCAGTATTTGTGGCTCGTACCGACGAAGTTCGTCCAGGTTGATAAGAAAAATCCTCAGACTCCTCAATACGATATGAATCGGTACGCCTAGTACGCGAAGAAGGTAAACGGGTATTTCGTTGAATACTTCGCGGTCCTGAATGGGTTGGTGCACCACCATGGAGGGTTTGTATGAGTTGTCGCATAGTTTCTTGCTTGACTGTCTGGCCCTGGGCCAGATTTGTCATTATTCCAGCCAGATCTGGAATATTGGGCAGAGCAGATGGATTTGGAGGGCTTCCAGCATTTCAATTGCTGGGTTCTGGAATATCAGCTATTTATGATGAATTATTTTTGATGAAAAACGATATTACCAGTCGTTTCCCACAGACGGCGCCAATCTGTTGATGTAAAAAATTAGATTATATCTAATTATTTAATCACAGATAAAATAAAATGAGACAAAGAAATTTTAAAGGGGTTCAGCCTTATAAGAATGGCCTACGTCAACTGTTTCTGTTATTGCTGACTGTTTGGCAATTCTCGATTACAAGTTTTCTCAAGAAATTCCGGTCCCCTTACAATGAGGATAATACATTGTATTTATAGCCCTAAGGCTGTAATGTGAAAGGGTAATACATTCAATGCCCCTTAAGCGTAGACATCTGTATGATAATAATAAGCATTTAATGCGCAGTCAATCTGTTGGTTATCCTTCTATTAATGCTTTGTTCGAGGTGCCGCCTAAGTTCCTCGGTATTCAAAAGTTCCTCGGTACTCAAAAGTTCCTCGTAAGTTCTTGTTGGTCGGAGCGTCTGAGTTGATCGAGGAAGCAGAGTTCCTCATTGCAGTATGGTTCCTCGGAGTCAAGGTGTTGTTCGTAAGTGTTTGTCGTTTCCACACAGATTGCCACGTGTCTTCACTCAATTGAGCCATGTCAGCAGACTAAATTTGGTATCAACACTTACTAACCACCTAGTATTCCAAAAGTTGATGCCAACTTTTAACTTTTTGATTAAACAAAACAGTACATGAGGAATTAAATATAAACCATTCACACAACCGAATAAAACTCAGCTGAATAATTTATTAAATAAATTTTTTGAATAATCCATTGGCCACCAAAGTGAAATAATCCAAAACAAATATCCAACATAGGAATAAAACAAATTTGAAACTGAACTAAAAGTCTGGGCGACATGCCCTAAATAAAACTGAAATTGATACAAGAGTCCTACTCTAGGAATGAATGAATGATGCGTCTAGTCCACACTCCTTCTAGCATCCACATATGCTGCAGCTCCGTGTCCCTGGAATAGAATATCAATCCTGGCGTCCCTGTGGCTAGACACCTAAAAGGTTTTGAAAATAGTTTTATAGCAAGGGTTAGAACCCAAAACATTTTGAAAATATTTCGCAACTGAATTAACTGCAGTAATTTAAAATGCATGAATGCGCTTCATATTTAAGTTAGTGTTGCACTTCCTTGTGGACATTCTCACCCCTCCACTATTGTACACACCTACCGGTTACCTTAAGCCCACCTAGTTGTACTACCCCATCCAACTAGTCCTGGTATAACCTTCCCTTGCCATACTACTCTAAGCCGAGTATAATGATTCATGAATTATAAGTTATATCACAATTAACTTAATTAATTCCTCTTAAATAGTAGCATATAACCATGCCACAAGTTATATAAAGTAAATACATCACACACTGTATTATTACCCGCATATAATATTTTCTACCATTATATACGTACCTTTACCACAACATCCACACATATATTATACGTATATCCATCCCTTCGAGTATACCCTCGCTAGATGATTCCCTCTAAAATTCCATCTCATTAAGTGTGCTCACAAAACCTAGTTCCCAAAGTTGGAATCTCTCACCAACTTGGCCCAAAGAATAGAGTAGTGGAGGCAGTCATATTCCTTCCCTGAAAGTAAGATAAATCCATCACCCATATATACCGGACGCTATGACCTGGGGATATACTCGCCCTACTCCTCAAGCTAGGGGATTCAACCACATCGCGCAACCTCCCTTAATAGCATTAGAGTATATAAATTGAATAAATATCTAGTCACTGATATTTAATACCACACACAATATATAAACGTATATATATATATACACCATCACTACACCGTATATATTTAATATAACCCCGGATTTACCGTGTACTCAAAATCCCGTACACTGCTTGTAATTTAATATCACACACAATATATACACGTATATATATACTATCACTATACCGTATATATATAATATAAACCCCAACTTTACCGTGTACTCAAAATCCCGTACACTGCCTGTAATTTCCTGAGTCTGTGGACCGACTAAACGTAATTAATTTTCTCACTTAATGATTTATCATCTTCCCGTGTCTAAGGTCCAACTCTAATATATTTAATTCACACCTCAATTTATATAATACTTTCCCCGAGTCTATGGTCCGACTTTAATTAAATTAATTAACACACTTATTAATTTAATACCTTCCCGAGTCTACAATCCGACTCTAATTAAATTAATTATCACACTTATTAATTTAATCTTATCCGAGTCTAAAATCCGACTCCAATTAAATTAATTATCACACTTATTAATTCAATACCTTCCCGAGTCTACAATCCGACTCTAATTAAATTAATTATCACACCTATTAATTTAATCCTACCCGAGTCTACAATCCGACTCTAATTAAATTAATTATCACACCTACTAATATAATCCTACCCGAGTCTACAATCCGACTCTAATTAAATTAATTATCACACTTATTAATTTAATCCTACCCGAGTCTACAATTCGACTCTAATTAAATTAATTATCACACCTATTAATTTAATCCTACCCGAGTCTACAATCCGACTCTAATTAAATTAATTATCACACCTATTAATTTAATTAATTTAATCCTACCCGAGTCTACAATCCGACTCTAATTAAATTAATTATCACACTTATTAATTTAATCATACCCTAGTCTAAAATCCGACTCCAAATTAATTACTCTCTCTCAATAATTAATTAAATACTTTGGTGTCACCTAACAGACATACCCAGACTCGCTCACTTGGTCCATTTTACCTCTCATAATTTCATTCCCACATTTTTGCCCACAATGTGTCACACATTCATCTCCATTATTTCCCAATTATATTTACCTATAATTACCAACATACCCGGACTCGCTCACTTGGTCCATAATTAAAATGAATATGTTTCACCCAAAATTCTTACTTAAATTCCCAACTCTTAACTTAATTGGTCAATTCCTAGTAGCTATCTTTTGAGCCACTAGCTATTAAAGTCTTTATAATTTTTCACCCATTTGAAATTATACCCAAAAATCCAAACGGAAAATGAAGGCATATATAACACCCAACCCGACCTGCCAGAATTTCGCCATCGTCGATCGATCGATAGCCCTCGATAGATCGATCGTCCCCTCGCAATTCTTCTTCCCCACGAAAATTTCCACCATTAACAATCTTTCAAGCTCTGATTTTTCCTTCCATCCTTGACCAAACATAACATAATTTTTAAACCCTTTTATTAAACTAATTTACAATAGGGATATAACCATAACTAACCTTTATCCCCACCACAATTCATTTACTCACAAATCGGGATTTTCCATAAATTTCCATGAACTTTCTTCTACAATTCATATTCCAGATTTACATACCACCCTTCTATATGCCTGGTTTCTCATTCAAATCAGATATCTATACTCAGAGATACATAATACACACCTAAGTTCTTACCTTGAAACTCATTCAAAGGTTCCATGAACAAAAACCCCATTTTTGTACCCCTTATCCCCAAAACAAATTTTGGTTTACACATCACTATGATATGAATTGATTATCATCAATTTAGAAATCACAACAGCTAACCACTTGCCTGGAATTGTTCGTAGTGTCTGATCCGTTGGTGTAGTCCCTTAATTTGGCTCCAAAACCCCCAATTTGGCTCTTGATTTTCTTTCCCCCAATTTCCTCTCAAACCCAAGGTTTAGAGTTGAGTTGACTGTCGTTCCCCAATCTCTCAATTAGGTTAAAAACATCCAATCCCGTTTTTGGCCATGTGGGTATAATTAAAAGGCCCAACTCACCTCGTGTGGGCCCGGCTATGCCCAAAAATACCTCGAGACCCAATTACTATCCCCGGGTACTCTTTTCTGACTATCTCGACCCATTCGGACGCAACCGAGCACTCAGAATTGCCATCCAAACTACTTTTCGAAATTTCCAAATTTCGACCTAAAAATGTGACACACGAGATTTTGAACCATTAACTTAAGAGTCGCCAATTATAAATAATTCGGCTCACTCAATTGAATTATCCGACTCATGAATTTAAGTTTTTCCAATTTAAATATTTTTATAACTCCCAACAATAATTAAATATTAAATCCTCAAAATTACGGGCTGTTACATACTCCCTCCCTTACAAAGGAATTTTGTCCTCGAAATTAAAATGAGTGTAATGTTCCAAGCTTCGCTTATCACTCTCTAGTCATGTGCCTCTAAGCCCGCTATATCTATCCCATCCGCTTCTAATCATACGTTACACAAGTATGCATTTAAATTAACCAGAGCGCCCATACTCCCTATACCCATGCTTAACCGCACAAAATTTGCCTTAATTAACCCGGGTGCCCATACACCTTATCCCCGTGCTTTACCGCACGAAAGCTACCCGACTATGCTAGTCGTAACCCGTAATATAACTTCGAACCCGTAGTCATATCACACACACACACACACACACACACACACACACACACAGAGATATATATATATATATATATATATATATATATATATATTTATTTATTTATTTATTTATTTACTGCCCGGGGTACCCAACCCATGTACTAACGACCAAACATCTTCTCACTTTTCAATGTTGCGCTAAGTTTCATGCGTGGGATGTCTCGCAAAGCGATATCCAAACGAGGAACCCTCCCGATACACTACTACCTAACATTGTCGATCATTGAGATCTGTTAGACCCTCAGCCCATAACACGTACCCCTAAATACTTATCTCTTAACACAAAAGTATTTACGCTTACCCTCATGGTACCAAAGACAACATAAAATACCGCGCCCTTACTATCACTAGTCCTTGCGCAAAATAAACCCCGAGCTATCTCTCTTCGCTCGAAAATAAATCTAACCACAATGATTCACATAAGTAAACACCCCTACTTACAGGGATAAAATGTGAGAACACAAAACCTCACTTGGTGTCTATCGCACCACACAATATAACATATATACACACATATACATAGGCTAAACGCCCTCTCAGGTGATACCTCCTACCAATCATATCCTGGTGTCGCGAACACCAAAACTTGACACCACTATCCACAATAGTTAAATTACATCGCTATCCAGCCGATATTGAGGAAATATTATCAATCCTACTCCCATAATTCTCGAAAGTATTAACTCTTCTCATAATACAAACCTTCACTCAGTGTCAACTCCACTCTCCTGTGAATAACACTAAAGAACTGCGCTACCCCACGAAAAGTTTATCCACATACTATGGCTGTTACAGCCAACGCACCCACTAAATTCAACTCACATGCGAGCTCTAGTGAAAAATAAGTCTCGTTTTATGACATCCTCTTTGTCACTCAAAAATATACCCCATGCCCCTAGGGTAAAAATAGTTACCTCCATACTCCAGCTGCAATGGCTGATCCTCGGGTTCCGGAGCATCTTCTCCATGCCCGAATGCACTCATGACTTGCTTTAGTGGCTGTACATCCAGGACCTCGTCCTGTAGTTGACCCCTGCCTCACTTAAGACAATCTCTCTTCATGTGTCTCGCTTCCCCACAAACGGAACACCTTATAATACATTCACCCTGCCACTGGTCCCTTCCATACCAACCTTGCTGGAATTCGTGGCCATCCTACCGATAGGGTCCAGTTCTAAATCGTTTGTCATGATTTCCCTGCCGGAATCATGCCCCTGATTTCCCCCTGTCTGCTTCTGGGATACCCCAGTGGTACTGTTCCCTCCAACTTTATCCGACTGGTTAGTTTCCACTCCACTCCCGCTTCTTTTCACGTGGAAGCGATATTCCTGAAAGTGCCGGAGTGCTGCATTAACGACATCAATATAAGCTACTAATGCGTAATTACCAATTAAATGTTGTCTGATTCTCCAGACTAACCCATCCACAAACTTTACTTTCTTTCTCTCTTCATTGCTTACCTCATCCGGTAAAAAATTTACCAAACAAGTAAATTCTTCCTCGTAATCGGCCATTGAACTGTCTCCCTGAGCCACCTCTTTAATTTTCTCCTTATTTCGATCTCAACCGCTGTAGGAAAATACTTGCGGTCGAACCGCACCCAAAACTCTGCAATAGCTAGTGTATCCCTTTCCTCAATTGTGGTGATTGACTCCCACCACTGTAGCGTTGCCCCCACTAAACTAAAAGTGGCTAGCATTTGCATCCGCACCTCATCGCAATCTCCCATGCGTAGGTGACGCTTAATATCTCTCTTCCTTGACACGCTAGAACTACATATGAACCCCCTCACAACTCTGGTGGGTGTCCACTCTTGAAAAACCTCTCGTACTTACTGTCACCCCGATGGCCCCTGGTGGCCTAAACATCTAGTGCCATTTACACTTGTGGTTGATCCCGTGAAAAGTACCCTACCATTGCTATCGTTGTCGCTTCAACTGCCTATGCCACTAGTTCAGTTATCTGTGCTGCCAAAATCATCTTTGGCAGTTGTTGCGGTAGCTCTTGCTCCTGATGAGCCTCCCTAGTCTCATCTCCCCCTACGGCCCTAGATTATCTCTCTCTCCTGGGCAACATCTGGAATGAGAATCGAATCGTATGAGTTCACTCTCAAATATAAATTTGGTAGAAGAACGTATATGTGCATACGTATGAGAATACAACAATCCTATAATAGGGCTCTATATCAAATATTGCTAAGCCGAAACGTGAAAAGCCGCACAGATCCTAAGGACACTAGAACCCGATGCTCTGATACCATCTGTGACACCCCACCTAATAAAATACCGCATGATCAGTCCTATAGAAAATTAAAACAGGAATGTTTGTTGGATCATTCTTAGCATCAGTGTCGAAAGCTTTTTAAAACTTACTAACCACCTAGTATTCCAAAAGTTGGTGCCAAATTTTAACTTTTTGATTAAACAAAACAGTACATGCGGAATTAAATATAAACCATTCACACAACTGAATAAAACTCAACTGAATAATTAATTAAACAATTTGCCAAATAAACCATCGGCCACCAAAGTCAAATAATCCAAAACAAATATCCAACACAGGAATAAAACAAATCTGAAACTGAATTGAAAGTCTGGGTGACATGCCCTAAATAAAACTCAAACTGATACAAGAGTCCTACTTTAGGAATGAATGAATGATGCATCTAGTCCAAACTCCTGCTAGCATCCACATATGCCACAGCACCGTGTCCCTGGAATATAATATCAATCCTGGCATCCCCGAGGCTGGACACCTAAAAGGTTTTGAAAATAGTTTCATAGCAAGGGTTAGAACCCAAAACATTTTGAAAATATTTAGCAAGTGAATTAACTGCAGTAATTTAAAATGCATGAATGCGCTTCATATTTAAGTTAATTTCGCACTCCCTTGTGAACATTCTCACCCCTCCACTATTGTGCACACCTACCGGTTACCTTATTCCCACCTAGTTGTACTACCCCATCCAACTAGTCCTGGTATAACCTTCCATTACCATACTACTCTAAGCCGAGTATAATGATTCTTAAATTATAAGTTATATCATAATTAACTTAATTAATTCTTATTAAGTAGTAGCATATAACCGTGCCACAAGTTATATAAAGTAAATACATCACACATTGTATTATTACTCGCATATAATATTTTCTACCATTATATACGTACCTTTATCACAACATCCACACATATATTATACGTATATCCATCCCTTCGAGTATACCCTCACCGGATGATTCCCTCTAAAATTCCATCTCACTAGGTGTTCTCACAAAACCTAGTTCCCCAAGTTAGAATCTCTCACCAACTTGGCCCAAAGTATAAACGTAGTGGAGGAGGTCATATTTCTTCCTTGAAAGTGAGTTAAATCCCTCACCCATATATACCGAACACTATGACCTGGGGATATACTCGCCCTACTCCTCAAGCTAGGGGATTCACCCACATCGCGCAACCTCCCGTGATAGCATTAGAGTATATAAATAGAATAAATATCTAGTCACTGATATTTAATACCATACACAATATATACACGTATATATATATATATATATATATATATATATATATATATATATATATATATATACTATCACTACACCGTATATATATAATATAAAACCCGACTTTACCGTGTACACAAAATCCCGTACACTGCTTGTAATTTAATATCACACACAATATATACACGTATATATATACTATCACTATACCGTATATATATAATATAAACCCCGACTTTACCGTGTACTCAAAATCCCGTACACTGCATGTAATTTCCTGAGTCTGTGGCCCGCCTCAACGTAATTAATTTTCTCACTTACTGATTTATCATCTTCCCGAGTCTATGGTCCAACTCTAATATATTTAATTCACACCTCAATTTATATAATACTTCCCCGAGTCTATGGTCCGACTCCAATTAAATTAATTAACACACTTATTAATTTAATACCTTCCCGAGTCTACAATCCGACTCTAATTAAATTAATTATCACACTTATTAATTTAATCCTATCCGAGTCTACAATCCGACTCCAATTAAATTAATTATCACACATATTAATTCAATACCTTCCCGAGTCTACAATCCGACTCTAATTAAATTAATTATCACACCTATTAATTTAATCCTACCCGAGTCTACAATTCGACTCTAATTAAATTAATTATCTCACCTACTAATTTAATCCTACCCGAGTCTACAATCCGACCCTAATTAAATTAATTATCACACTTCTTAATTTAATCCTACTCGACTCTACAATCCAACTCTAATTAAATTAATTATCACACTTATTAATTGAATACCTTCCCGAGTCTACAATCCGACTCTAATTAAATTAATTATCATACCTATTAATTTAATCCTACCTGAGTCTACAATCCGACTCTAATTAAATTAATTATCACACTTATTAATTTAATCATATCCGAGTCTAAAATCCGACTCCAAATTAATTACTCTCTCTCAATAATTAATTAAATACTTTGGTGTCACCTAACCAACATACCCGGACTCGCTCACTTGGTCCATTTTACCTCTCATAATTTCATTCCCACATTTTCACCCACAATGTGCTGCACATTCATCTCCATAATTTCCCAATTATATTTACCTATAATTACCAACATACCCGGACTCGTTCACTTGGTCCATAATTAAATTGAATATGTTTCACCCAAAATTCTTACTTTAAGTCCCAACTCTTAACTTAATTGGTCAATTCCTAATAGCTATCTTTCGAGACACTAGCTATTAAACACTTTATAATTTTTCACCCATTTGAAATTATACCCAAAAATCCAAACAGAAAATGAGGGAATATATAGCACCCAACCCGACCTGCCAGAATTTCGCCATCGTCGATCGATCGATAGCCCTCGATCAATCGATCGATCGTCCCCTGGCATTTCTTCTTCCCCACGAAAATTTTCACCATTAACAAGCTTTCAAGCTCTGATTTTTCCTTCCATGCTTGACCAAACATAACATAATTTTTAAACCCTTTTATTAAACTAATTTACAATAGGGATATAAACATAACTAACCTTTATCCCCACCACAATTCATTTACTCACAAATTGGGATTTTCCATAAATTTCCATGAACTTTGTTCTACAATTCATATTCCAGATTTACATACCACCCTTTTATATTCCGAGTTTCTCATTCAAATCAGATATCTATACTCAGAGATAGATAATACACACCATAGTTCTTACCTTGAATCTCATTCAAAGGTTCCATGAACAAAAACCCCATTTTTGTACCCATTTATCCCCAAAATGAATTTTGGTTTACACATCACTATCATATTAATTGATTATCATCAATTTAGAAATCACAACAGTTAACCACTTACCTGGAATTGTTCGTAGTGTCTGATCCGTTGGTGTAGTCCCTTAATTTGGCTCCAAAACTCCCCATTTGGCTCTTGATTTTCTTCCCCCCAATTTCTTATCAAACCCTAGGTTTAGAGTTGAGTTGACTTCCATTCCCCAATCTCTCAATTAGGTTAAAAACATCCAATCCCGTTTTTGGCCATGTGGGTCTAATTAAAAAGGCCAAACTCACCCCGTGTGGGCCTAGCTATGCCCAGAAATACCCCGAGACCCAATTACTACCCCGGGTACTCTTTTCTGACTATCTCGACCCATATGGATGCAATCGCGCACTCAGAATTTCCATCCGAAATACTTTTCGAAATTTCCAAATTTCGACCTCAAAATGTGACACACGAGATTTTGAACCATTAACTTAAGAGTCGCCAAATATAAATAATTCGGCTCACTCAATTAAATTCTCGAACTCATGAATTTAAGTTTTTCCAATTTAAATATTTTTATAACTCCCAAAAATAATTAAATATTAAATCTTCAAAATTACGGGTTGTTACATATGTCCTGAGAGGTATACATAATAATGAGTGAAATCTTTCTGCCCAACGGTAAACCCAATGCACACTGAATAATAATAACAAAGTCCCTAAACACCAAGGGATTAAAAATTTCGGTACCACTATACCCTTCGAAGTCTCTAACATATATACTATGGGTGCGAGTCCGATCCTCTCGCAAGTGCGATTTTGCGAGAACAAATCATGCTGCACTAGGGCAGCAACCCCAATAGCCCTGTACTCACTTCCCACTATCGTTTTAACCAATTATCTAAAACCATAATTAGTATAATATCATACTCTCATATCAGATCACTAAAACGAGAAATCTCAATAAGGTATATAACACAAACAATGCACCCATTTATCCTCTGAGGATAATACTGAAGATAACCCCGCTATACCAGGGAAAACATGTAACACACCGTATGTTTGATGATTTAAGTAATTATGTGATTAATTATTATTATGGGAATAAATATGTAATTAATTATTGTTGTTGGATTAATTAAATTAAAATGCGAGAAATTAATTTGTTATTAATCCTGATTAAAATAATTATTAACTAGCGTGCCAAGGGTTAATACTTATTGTTGAGAATTATTGAATATTACTGTGTGATATGTAATATGGAAATATAAAATATGAGAAATAGCCGAGAGTGAACTATACGACAGTTTGGTAATTTAAGTCTGACATGCGTGTGAGTCGTGTCGGGACTAATTGAATGGAATATAAAGATAAATTATTTGTATTAACTCGGACGGTCATTTCGAGTGTGCCGTTGAGTCCGGGAGGGTCAAGATAGTCAAAATAGTATACCCGGGTGTTTAGTTTGGGGCCTGGGGCAATTTTAGGCCTAACCGGCATCCCGAGATGGCATTATGGAAAGTTTTATTTTTGGGTTTAATTAATGGACGAAAATTGGGAGTTATTTTATCAGCCAAGAAAAGTCCTTTAGTGTTGTGAGACACAGAAAGGAAAGAATGTCCATATAGGGTGTGAGGGAGAACCAAATTCCAAGAGGGAAGGCCAAATTATCCTCACCTTGCACAAACTTGACCACCAATGCCTAGATCGAGAAGAGAGGAACGCGCCTATACCAACATCACCAAAGGATTCAGACCTTCAATTTAAGGAAAGTATTTATTACTTGCTTTCTTTTAGCAATAATCATGCTCATGTTAGTGTAGGTGAAATTAATCATGATTTACATATGAGTTGCGTGAAAATTGGAGATTTAAACTATAATTATGGATTGGTAATTAGTAGTTTAAAGTCCTTCATGTATGTAGAGGATTAATCACGGAATTGAATTATATATTGATGAACGAATCTGGGTTGATTAGGTTCTTGAAAATTTGGAAACCAGGATTCATATGAATTAATTTGGGGAATTTATATAATTATGATGATTGATGACGAATTAATAAACCTAGGATGTTAGGAATGATTTATAACCTATTCTGTGCTGATTGGGTGTAACACCCCACGACTTTGGAGACTGAGAGATTTAATTTTGGGAAAATTAAATTTAATTAAATTGGAGAATTTTAAAATTTGGGAATTTAAGTCCAAAAATAGAGGATGTTTTAAAGTATTCCGGATGATATTTTGAGGGTACCATTGATCCCGGAAGGGTCGAGATAGTCAAAATGACTGTCATTGGGTCTTATTTCGGCTCCGAAATATTTTTAAGTTGTTTTGACTTGAATTGCAGTCAACGAGTCATTTAAAGTGTGTATTAACATTTAAAACTGGGTTTGTTATTTTAAAGGATTTAAGGCTTACGGATCAAGCCTTTCTCATTTTGAGAAAGAGAGAAAAAGCCCTAGAGGGAGAAAGAAGAGAAAGAAGAAGGAAAGGAAGAGAGAGAGGAAGAAAGCTTGGGATTTCCGGCCCTACCGCGACATCGAGGACGATCCAACCTCTACAAATCTGAGGCAAGTGTTTAATCTTGCTAAATAGCTATTTGTGTATTTCATTTCATAAATTGTGGGGTAAAGAAATGGTTTTTGGGTATTAATGTCAAAACCTGGATTTTAGGTTTAATCTTGAAATCAATGATTAAATATGGATTTAATGACATAGAAATGGTTGGGATCAACTTTGGGTTGGTTAATGGGTTTAAAATCATGATTTGATGAAGGTTTGGGGGTTGGAATGAGAAATTTAGGGTTTAGAATTCGTAGGTTTTGAAGAAACAGATGAAACCTTCAAAAAATTGCAGGTCCGAATCGATTCGCCCCCTCAAGCGAATCGATTCGGTTTGGTAAAACTAGCAGGTCGGCATTGACCGAATCGATTCGGACCCCAAGCCGAATCGATTCGGCCTATTGCAGAAGCCCAGGTCTTTGGGTCCGAATCGATTCGCCTTGGAGGCCGAATCGATTCGCTAGACCGAATCGATTCGGAATAGGGCCGAATCGATTCGGAAACAGGGCATTTTGAGATTTTTCTCCATAGTGATTTCAACCCCTTTTTGGTTGGGTTTATTGATTTGGGGGCTTTCTCTTAGGATGTAAAAGATATATTCTTGGAGTTACATATGGATATTGGGGGAAAACTCTTTGAGGTTGGAATTTCCCAATTATAGATAAAGGTATATAAATACCTATATATATATATGTTTGAGGTTGAGAACTCTTAGAGAGTGAGAGGTCTCCTATCCTTAGAAATATTTAGACTAAGGAATCAATGATAACCCGATAGGGGTAAGGATTCATAAAATACAATTGAACCATAAGTAAAAATGGGAAACAACTTGGTGGTGTACTATCGACTAGGATAAGCGGTAGCGGAAATTCTAGTTAGGATAGTTTATACGCAATTATGGGGATATGGCCATTGAGATTTCCAATACTTGAAATGAGGTTGGAATAAATTGAGGTTTTTTTACTATTAAGTCATGTTTACGCCTATGGTTAGATAGTACTAAAGATAATTATGTACTTTCACATTTAGAGGTGAAAGGTGTAGTGATGGATTCCTACACAAATTCTTAGGTGATAACCCTAATGTTGAATGTATATGTATAGACATAAACATATGGTTTTGGGGGACTACTCATCATAGGAAGATGATTGAAAAGGTTTCAAGTATGGAATTATATTCACATATCAAGGTAAATTTAATGGAAATGGTAGTGACGGCTTGTATATTGAGGATTATGTATACTTATAGCCAGGTATATATATATATCTTATACATATGAACGAGAATTAGTTTAGATATATAGAAAAGGATATGTGAATACGTGTTGATATATATATATATATCTGTATGTATATAGATATATGGATATCTTTATGTTGTGGATATACATGGTATGGATATTTAAACCGTATATGGTGGTTTATTATTTGATCCTATAATTGGATCATATGGATGTATATATATTGTGCATGTGAATAATACATATACTTATTTGGTTAAGCATACCCCGCTCATGCTATCATTGGGAAGTTGCGCGCGTAGAGGGTGAGCATCCTGGCTTATAATGCAGGGTGTGGATATTCCCCAGGTCATAGTCGTCCCTTGTGATTATTATACATATAGATATATATTTTTGGGATGAGACGTGGTGGGTATGTTTCGTCTCATTGCCGGTTGGAACTATGACCGCTTCCCGGGACATCGTGTGCGTGTGTTTACCACGAGATGGGTGTCGTTTAGTCCCACCATGGTGGCCCCAGTATTGCTACGTGAGCCGGGCACTGGGAAGATGGTAGCATTGATGCAGTTTATCGGCGATATATATAGCCGGGTATATTATGTGCATGGCCTTGTACATCATATGTAGTATGTACACTTGGCTATTGGATTGATGATGATATATATATATGGTTAGAAATAAATACCTATATATATATATATATATATATATATATATATATATATATATATATATATATATATATATATATATATATATATATATATAATTATATATATATCCTATAGATGAAAGGATATGGACTTTTATGAAGTACATCTTAGATGATAATGGTGTACTAGACTGATGGGGGTTGATGTATCTCACATAAGGTATTATTTCGGTTACATCATCCCAAGGATATTATTGGAGGTTCTTTTATTTTATCTTAATTGTTTTCTTTCTTTTCTTTTCTTTCTTTCTTTCTTTAGTAGTTATAGTTAGTAGTAAAGGTAGTATTATATAGTATGTTAAGGATTATGGATCTCTAGGATCGACATTGCCCAGGAGTAGTGTAACGAGGGGGTTCCTTGTTTGGATTTCGCTTTGCGAGACGCCTCACGCACGAAACGCAGTGCCATGTCGAGAGTTGAGAGAAGTAATTCTATTTGTGGCATCTCGGATCTCTGGTCTTGACCTTGTCAGGAGTAGTGTAACGGGGCGGTTCCTTGTTTGGATTTCGCTTTGCGAGACTCCCCACGCACGAAACGTAGTACAATGTTGGGATTAGAGAGAAGTCTTGCCAATATTCCATGTGCAGGTTATTAAGTATATAAATTCTTACGTTTTTAGCCTATTTATGTATATATATATTTATGTATATGTATAGGGGTAATGTTTTAGGAATTATGATAATTATAATTCATGAGATTATTAATCGGGATTCATTAAGCCTTTTATGGCATAATTGTGTAATCATAATCTAATAGGATTAGAAATGGGTGGATCCTTAGATTATGACGGGAAGGTAGCTCTCGTGGTTATAGGCTAGGCCTGATAAGTTAGATTGTCCTAAAATAAATGGGGGTAATTTAACTAAAATTTGAGGACGAGAATAGGTGCGCGCCTTTAGATGAGAGGTGAGTTGGGGTTCCACGAGAGTGCGGTCTCACTTATTTATGATATTAAGTACACCGGTATTTATTATGCACGGTTAATACACTTGCTAAATATTTTACACATTCGGAGCTCTGACCCGTTTACTTCTCCCTCCTTCTTGTATATACATATATATTTCCACAGGTATCCTACCGTATGGATGCCGGATTACCTTCTATCATGCGTCTTGGGAGCCGTGACAGGTGCGGACTGTTGCGGGATGTTTCATGTAGCCGCTTCCTACTTCTTTAAAATTCTAGGTAGGTTTCATGTTGTATATCGGGTTTGTACCCAAGGGATATTTATATATGTTTATATTTATTCCATTCAGTTATTGTATTTGCTGTGACCCGACAGCTTATTCGGGTTTATTTATTTATGGCATATTCATGTTTAGTGATTCCTTTCATTTCTTATTGTTTCTTGCATCTCTCTCTCTTATTCTTTAGTAGTTTCATAGTGTTGGGTTTTGTATGTTGCATGTTTTAATTTTTATAACATCTCGCTTATATGATTTCGGGTAGTTAGTCCTATATTATATAGGACCGTTAGTTGATGTTGAGACTGGACCATTTGGAATTCCTGATTTAATGTAGTATAGGGCTGGCCACCCGTTATTATTTTAAGCGGGGTGTTACATTGGGATTGATGAGGAGTTGTTGGGTGATGAACCTTAGAAGTTGTTAGGGGTAAAAATGGTGAAAAAAATGCTGATATGAGGGCAAGAAGACGAACAGTGGAATCTTGCTCGAAGTTGTTCGAACGAAACGTGGAAGTCATTCGCGCGATGTCTCATTCTCGTTCGAGCGATATCTATTCATCGTTCAAGCGACAACCCTTCTGGTTCGAGCGAAAGGGTGAATTTTTTGGGGATTTTATTAGAGTCCAGTTTTGAGTTTACCTGTTTATTGGAGTGAGAGAAACTGCCAAATAGTAAATTTAAATAAGACGAAATTTTGGGAAAGTATGTGAGAATAAATACTTTACTTATTTCGGTATAGAGAGAATGTACCCTGGAGATTACGAGAGATATAGTAATCTAAATATTTATACTATACCTAGTGCTGAGATTAAAATACGTATGAGAAGTATAAATGTAGGTTGGGGAAATACCTATAAATCTTAATAGGACATGTGTATGCCTATTATGAGATATGATTGTTAAGCGCACTAATGAGTGATAACTCGGGGATGCAGAAACTCTATTGTTAAAATAGTGGGTGATAACCCGGGGGTACAAGGATGATTATTGTTAGGCGCACTAATGGGTGATAACCCGGGTGTGCTGGATTATTATTGATAGGTGCATTAATGGGTGTTAACCCGGGGATGCCGGATTCTCTTGATAGGAACACTGATGGGTGATAAACCTGGGGTGATGGATTATTATTGATAGGTGAATTAATGGGTGTTAACCCAGGGATGCAAGATTCTCTGGATAGGCGCACTAATGGGTGATAACCCGAGGGTGCTGGATTACTATATATATATATATATATGTATGTATAGGGATGATGTGACTATATATATATATATATATATATATATATATATATATATATATACATATGAACTTGTGAATATTTCTACTGTGTGAAATTAGTAGACTTGGTAATAATAATAATCATTACATTTCACCAAGTGGTCTTAACCTGAGGGTGCATGATTAGTGTATATATATAAGGATGATGAGACTATATATATGTATGAGTGTACTTGGGTAACTGTCTACTTTGTGAGACTAGTAGATAAAATGGAAATGAGAAATGAAATAATCTTAGTAGATAAAAGATTAACCATTCAAATGGTGAATAATAAAACTTAGTTTGTGAGATAAACTATTTCAATAGCGTATTGTATCGGAGATACAGGAATACTACTCGTGAGCATAGTTAGTATTAGTATGGTTTCTGACTAGTTAGACTGGGAGGTATTACTACGGGACGATTAGATGTACGTTAGGAATGCACAATAGATGAGAGGTGAGAAACTCATGTGAGAGTTCGATACCTAACATGCGTATAAGACTTGTTTTAAGAACCAATTTTAAATACTTGCTAAACCATTTTTACACCTCCGGCTCTGACCCATTTCTTGTATTTGTTCTCTCTTTTGCTATATATATGTATTAGTACAGGTGGCTAGCCACAAGGACATTGGTTCTAGATACTTGGATGGTTTGTCGAGCTGCAGCTATTGTGGAAGTTGCGGGTCATTGAGCTTAGACACTACTCTCATTTTATTCAATTCCTAGTTCAGATATTTCAATTCGGGCATGTGTCGTCCATCCTTGTTAGCGGGATTGTACTCAGTTCCTTTGTAGTTCATTTATATTGGATTGAGTATTTATTATTGTTTCATTTGTGACTTTGAACTGTAAGGTTTTATCCAGTCTTAGTTATTCAGTATTTAATTCAACCATCATTCATTTTTTGTGTGTGGTTTATAGTTCAATGTTCAGAGATCAATTGAATTAATTGGTTTCAAATTAAATTGGAAAATGTTTTGACACTATCTTAATTAAATGTTAGGTAATTAATTGGATTTAAGTTTTCGACAGTGATGCTAATAATGAACAAACCGAACATTCTGTTATAAATTTTATAAAGGACAGGTCACCCGATATTTAATGGGGCGGGGTGTCACAAAACATACACATAATAATAACACTATAGATATACGCACTAAATTCTTCTCACATGCGAATCTAGCAATAAACAAAAATGTAGGGACTCGCTCACATCACTTAAAACATGTCTCATCCTCCGAGGACAAAACCCATACTTCTACTTTGCCAATCGCCTTGGCTACTTAATGGTCTTCCGGACATAACACGTCTGTCTGAACCAAATAAAAAATTACATTAACCATTTCCCTTTCAAGAACCATACCCTTGTCCTTTTTCTCTCTTCGAAATTTTTTAACTGGTGTGGTTTTACTCTCCACAAAATACCTCAACACATGACCCACTTATCTCTGGTCGTACTCACCCTATTAGGGTTATCCTTCTCTCGGACTTAAATAGTCTTCATCCTGATGGCTACCCCCGTCGTTACCTTATCTTTTTTTGCCCTAAGTAACGTGCTACTGGTTTCACTAACACTTACTAAATTCACCATCGCTTGGTAATAATTTATCTTTTTGAATCATTTAAATGAGCCCCCCCGATGGGTCTCCCCCTTGCGGCGCATTGCTAACTGTGTTTCCTCTAGTCTCATTCTCCATCTGAATCTTTCGATTACTTTAGCTCTTTTCACATAAGAGCGTTAACATCTCTATGGACAATGCGTGACATTGTCATCATATGGATAGATTGTCCAACATAATTATCTTTAAGTATTGTCAACTTTCCTCATGAGTTTATCTCCCAATTGAAACATTCTCTATCGTTGATATCCACTTCCGTTGATACAAGATTTGCTAAAAGTAATAATTAATTTACAAATGGACCTCTGTCCGGCCCTTCCGTGTTTGGTTCAGAACAACGTTCACATATTATTCTAAACAACTTATAAAGGAACGTGCAGTTAAACTATACCAAAGGTCCTTCCATTTGACGCAACATTTCACTATTAAATGTTGTGGTTGACTCCCACTATTATAACTCCGCTCCGATGAGTCATGAAAAATTTTACCCTAAATTTTCACTTCTAGTTAACCACACTCCGCCATATGCCCAAGCCTTTGAATATATTACCTTTGTTGGTTAACACACACAATTCCCGCATTTCTAGAACTTCCACGGATGACTCTCCTCAATTCGACTATAGCAGTGCTTGGAATTTGTAGACTGCATCCTAGCCGTCTTTACAGTCTTGGTCTCTCGTCCTATAATAGGGGTGACCTCAACTACGATCATCATCCACGAACATACTTCATAACCTCACTAAGTCTGGCCTCCGCTATCTGCCCAACAACCTTCATCTCCCCTACTTCATTTTTCGAACACATCCCAACACAATTAAGATTCACTAATATATACGTGATGATAGGAGAACGAAATCACACCAAAAAATCAACACTCCTAAACATAGAGATCTATATCAAAGAAAGCTACATTGGAAGCATAATAAGCTGCTAAGATCCTAAGGACACTAGAATTTGATGCTCTGATACCACCTGCAACACCCTGCCTAATTAAATATTGGGTGATCAGTCCTTTATTAAATTAAAATCAAGGTTAACGGTTGGTTCATTCTCAGCATCACTATCGTAAAATAATTACTTCCAATTTAAACACCCTAAATAATTAAGCTAAGTGTGAAAACAATTTAAGATAGTGAACGTAGGCCCAATTTCTAATGTGTGAATAACTCCCCGTTAACCCACAATTTTATCCCACATTAAATTTCACTCAACAGAGTCTACTTGGACCCTACTAGTCGTCTTCATAACCCATTATACTCTATAAATAATAATCAAGGGTTCCCACATATTTTATCCGGATTAAACAAAAAGGGGGGAAAATACAAAAAGGGGTGAGTCTAATTCGGATTTTCTTTCGACTATAGCAGTGCTTGGAATTTGTAGACTGCATCCTATCCGTCTTTACAGTCTTGGTCTCTCATCCCATAATAGGGGTGACCTCAACTACGATCATCATCCACGAACATACTTCATAACCTCACTAAGTCTGGCCTCCGCTATCTGCCCAACAACCTTCATCTCCTCTACTTCATTTTTCGAACACATCCCAACACAATTAAGATTCACTAATATATACGTGATGATAGGAGAACGAAATCACACCAAAAAATCAACACTCCTAAACATAGAGCTCTATATCAAAGAAAGCTACATTGGAAGCATAATAAGCTGCTAAGATCCTAAGGACACTAGAATCTGATGCTCTGATACCACCTGCAACACCCTGCCTAATTAAATATTGGGTGATCAGTCCTTTATTAAATTAAAATCAAGGTTAACGGTTGGTTCATTCTCAGCATCACTATCGTAAAATAATTACTTCCAATTTAAACACCCTAAATAATTAAGCTAAGTGTGAAAACAATTTAAAGTCTTATTTACGTTCTTAAATTCCAATATGAAAACGTTTGGAATACACAACAGTTTAAGAATCACATACATACTAAGGATGGCAATTAACACACAAGAATTAAACCATCTAGATAAACCAAACCAAGTTTAAGAACTATAAATGAAATAATCCTAACAGGAGTTAACTCCCGAAGAGTACTGAATACTGGAAATATTAATAAACATAAATCTCTGACAAATCCAAACGGAATAGGAAATCAGGCGACACATGCCCTAACTATAAAGAACTAAAATAAGAACTGAGTCAATGACGAGGTCGTCTAAAGCAAAGGCCTGCAACTACCATAAAATATGCATCACGTCCAATCCAACGAACCTATGAACGATGCCCCTGTGGATGGGCACCTCTAATACATACATATATATATAAGAGAGAGAAAGAATTAACAGAAAACGGGTCAGAGCCTGAGTGTAAGACAATTTTAAAAATAGTTTAACAAGTATTTACAATGCTTACCGTCTAATATAACCACCATGTTGGTGCGCGACACTCTCTTGTGAATTCTCACCTCTCATCTAGTGTAGACGCCTACCGTACTACGGTTCACATAATTCTATAAAATTTATCCTCATGAAGTTTTATCTCGAGAAGTACTAACGCTATGATATTTAGTTTTAGAAGTTTAATCTATTACATTTTCTTACGTTACTTAGAACCACTCAGTACCGTTACAAAATTGACGAACACTTGTTATATAGTTGAAGCATTTATTCATTACGTAACTACTTATACACACAGTAGAAAGTTTCCATGTATAAGTATGTATATATATATATATATATATATATATATATACACTATCGGCACTCATATAATATATATACTATCGGCACCCCACATAAATCTATGGTGCTAGCATACTCTGCTATCAAGTCCCCGTATCACTCGTACTAAGGGAAATACTAGTTCGTAATCACTCTCGAACTGTATTAACACAATACACATACAATTGGAGGCGAAGCATAGTTCCAAGTCCTAAGAGGTCAGTACATACCCTCACGTCTCTTAGGACCATTTGACTATCATCTTCAGATAGCCTGTATCAAGGATACTATCTTCAAGGGTACGAGTCAATATCCCCCATAAAGGTCCAATCGATATAAGACTGTCCCGATGCGGAAACCTTCGTGATAGCAATTAGACCGGGTATGATTTTACACAGATACATAATACTAAATATATGCACAGCCACACAATCATATATATATAGATACACATTTTCCAATTTAAGTTCGCCCATGACCCATAATTATTATCATCTGTTCTTATCATAAATTTTACTCAATTATCTCGCATAATTGATTCGTCTGTTTTATTCTCATTTATAATTCCTTTCATACTTACCTCTCATCGCTCGAAGTATTCTCTCTCCCTAAGTATAATTTCAATAGGTATACCCTCACTTACCTTCTGGTCTAAATTTTTCACGAGTCTCAATCCTTTAGTGAACGTAGGCCCAATTTCTAATGTGTGAATAACTCCCCGTTAACCCACAATTTTATCCCACATTAAATTTCACTCAACAGAGTCTACTTGAACCCTACTAGTCGTCTTCATAACCCATTATACTCTATAAATAATAATCAAGGGTTCCCACATATTTTATCCGGATTAAACAAAAAGGGGGGAAAATGCAATTTTCTAGGAGGGATCAATCGATTATTATTTAATCCGGATAGATCAAGAAAATTTTGCCTAGTTTTGTGTAAATTTCAACCTACGGGTTCAATCATTCTAACTCCTCCAGACCTCTATAATTTCATACGAAACTCCCATTAAAGTAATCCAAATGTATAAGTAATATATATAAATAAGTTCTAACGTAACGACATCGGTAATTCTTTGACAAATCACTCAAAAAGGTTTTAATCCCAGATTTCTTTATAAAACCAAATTTTGCATGAATAATCACGAACCTCTATTTTTATCCATATTTTCTTCCCAAATATCATAATAAATTCGTGGGCAATCCTCTACATATGATCAAGATTTCACACTACCTGGATTCTCCCCACCACTCATATAAATTCGCTTCCAAAACATATAATTATTCAATTAAAACATATGATTTTCATTGCTAAACTAACATAGAAGGAATATCAACTAGAAATGAGCAAGATAGATACTTGCTTGGGATTCAATTGTCTAATTTGTTGATGAAAAGGATATGGTTGCGTTCCTCGTTGTGCGATCTACGTTTTGGTGGTGGTGGCAGTGCAATCGAGTGAGTTCTAGGCCTTGGATTGCTTGGAAAGCTCTCCACTTCTCTAATGGTCGTTGTTAGGTTTTGTGACTGATAACCCTAGAAGAGAAATCCTAATGGCTGATATATCTTAGGAAAATTCGTGGGTTTAATTACCCAAAAATACAAAATGTCTATAATACCCTCCCATTATGTCAATTAGGCCTAAAAATGCCCCGAGACCCAAACTAAACCCCTGGGTACACTTTTCTGACTATCTCGACCCTTTCGGACACTTTGACGCACTCAAAATGACCGTAGATGCAACTTATAATTTATTCATTTTTATAATAATAATTTAGTCCTGACACGACACAAGCGCGTCCCAACTTAAATTTCCATAATTGCCATTTATTCACTCGTGACAATATTAACAAAATCTATCTCATATATTACTTTAATCATCTAGTAATATTTAACAAATTTTCGATAATTACTAACTCTCGTCACGCTAGTAAATATTTAAAAATAAAATAAATTTCAGGATTTATATTAAATTAATATTTCAATTAAATATAATAAATCCCCAATATTAAAATCCATAAAAATACGGGGTATTATAGATGGGAGTGGGTTTTTATTGATATCCACAGGTGATATCTACAATGTACCATTGACCACTTTCTTACTAATGATCCTCCGTAGGTAGAAATAATCTTTGGTGGCGTGATGCACTCTCTGGTTCCACTCATAACACTTGGCATCTTCTTTGTCTACTGTTGTTTCTATTTTATCTTTAGAGTGGGAGGACCTGCTACCCCCTCGCATGAAGGTGCGATAACAATCCATGGCATCCTCCATACTACACGGTAGCAGTGGTGGGATGTCATCTCCAAACGTCCTTTTATTTGTCGGGTTACCTCCTTTGAACCCTGAACCTACTTTTTATCATTTTATTTCCCATATACATAGTTAACAGTTGTCTCATGAAGATCGTGAACCTCCTTAAGGTCAGAGGCACCTGTGTCCTCCAATTTGACTATTTGGGTTCTAAGATCATGACAATTTTACTAGCCGCTTGAGTGAATTCTTTGAATGTTTCATCTCTAGTTTCATTAACTATATGAAGTTGGTACTCCTCTAGGAGCCCCTCAAAATAGATATGCAATAACTTTACTTTATCCATGTCTTCGTAATGATTCAAATCCCTCTCACGAAAACATTTGATGTATTGTATTAATTCTTTATCGGGATTCGACACTTCTTGGGAGAGGTGCCACAATGTGAACTCAACTTCCTACATAAAAAATATTTAGAGGAACTTCCTAGGCATCTCCTCCCATGTGGGAATTTTATTGGGGGCAAGGTGAGAGTACCAGGTATATTCCTTTCAAGTAAGGGTCTTAGATAACTCTCTAAACATGAAGCCTTTTTCATTTCCATGCACACCCAAATATTTTATAAACGATTTTACATGCTATCAAGGATTTTTTTCCTTTGATATCGATCTTTATGAACTTTGGTGGAACATACCCCTCAGGGTAGGGCTTTTCATTGATGCTCTCAGTGTAGGGATTTTGCAACCCCTCATATAAGTGAGAGGATTCCATTTGAGAGGAAAACAACTTTTTCACTTCCTTTATAGTAACATATTTGGACGGAGACTCATTCAAGATAACTTTCTTCACTACTAAAGAATTGACTGGTGTTTCTACTTTCTACGGTAACACCTTTTGTGGTCAAGTTGTTCATATGGTTGATATTGTTGCGAAGGCTACACCTTTAGTATGTACTACCATCTGTGACATACATGATTGGCTCAATATTGCCATATCAACATTATTTTTCTCCATAAACTAAAAAATTGTACTCATGAAGCTCATACCTGCCAATTGCATTTCTCTTGCTACGTTAGTCTATCCTACTTAAGGAGAAGGTTCTTTAACTCCTGTCACCACCACCTCTTCTTGTATCGCCTGGTCACTCTGAACTCCATTACCATCCTAAGTATCTTAAAAAACTAGTTGCTTAAAAACATTATAACCATATTTTTCCATTGTAGTGAGGATACCTCCACAAAAGAGTCGCCAAATGTAGGAGGGTGATGCCACTAGGGTATATGAAGAATTGGAACATGCGAGGCATGACCCACTCCAATGGAATCTGTCTTTAAGATATCAAGAGACATAGTATGAGTAAACCTTTACTTTCTAGTAAAAATGGATTAATTCTATGTCCTCTTCCTTCAAGAATATAAATTTCATAAATAATAATGGTAACTTGGAGAGAGGGATCTCTTGAGAATAATGGATATAATAATAGGAGTGAAGAGGCAATCACTTAACACTTATAGAGAGAAAGTGAGGAGAGATTACTAGGTCTAGGTTATTTTGTCAAACTAATTACTTAGCTTGATCTTCTTTTGTGTCTTGACGTTACCAGAGGGTCCTACCTATAGGTGAATACATGGGCTGATTTGGACCTTTTTGGATGCCAAAAATGAGGGGCAATTTGAGGGACAAGGTTCGCAATGTACAGTTTGTCCATATATATCCGTATTCATTTGTCCCCTCTGACAGATGACACCTAATGCAAACCAAAGTAAAAAAGCCAATATATCTCTTAACGATGACAAAATATATGATATGGTAAATATCATTTTAAACGGTAACTTTTTGTACAATCATTATAAAACTTGAGAGTGACCTTGAGATCCACCCTTTCAAAAATCATTTTGCAAAAATGCTTTTTCTGGTGACCAGCCTCATCGCTACACACTTCAATTATTACCAATTGTGGGATTTGTATGGGCTTGAGTGACTCCTAGGATACCTCTACAAGTACTCTGTCTTTCTTAAAGTGACAAGTGGTTGTTATTTCTTAACCAACCTTATCTTCCGTCCACAAAACGAAAACTCCTATGATATCTTAATTGGACAATTTAATCCCAGCTTTCTCAACTAGGCTACATGTACAAGAAAATTGACATTAGTATATTGTTACTTAAAGGAATGAACTTTTTTTTATGGTGAAGGGACAGTCATATTGGACCCCATTATCGTAACCCATTTCCTTTATGGTATACTATTGAACAGAAGGGTCACTTGGTGTGACTCCCCTCGGCCCAAGTTTTATTTTACCATGCTTCACTTGTTGAAGGGTCACTTATGTCTTAAATGCCCTTTTCAACTGCTTTGTTCTTTGCATTTAACTTTAGCATAGGGGTCATTGGAGGTGAAATACCACACCAAAAAATACTTTTGTCATTTATTGTCGTTGATTGGCCACTCGAGGTGGACCCCCTAACCTCCAATAATCTTGGCATGTTGTCTTTGGTTAAGGGGTACCTCTTAATGGAATCCCTCTCCATCGCTTATTACTATTTTGTGACTTTGGTTGAGGGGTCCCGCATGGTGCACTCCTTTGCCATCAAATTTTCTTTAATCTGATCTTGGTAGATGGGTTTCCTTATATTGGACTCCCTAACCATTTTAGATAATAAATTGTCTTAGTTTTACTGGAGGGGCCACTCGATGTGGACCCCCTCGCCCTTAAAGTGTGACTTTCTTCTATGGACAGTACCCCTATACATACTCAAAGGTTTTCCTTAATACCTTATTTAATGGAAGACAATTAACAGTAGCTTATAAGGAATATCGATTAAGAGAAATTACTCTTCTTGTCAATTTCTATACATCTTTCTTAAACGAGGTAGATTGCATGTTAGACAATGCTTTAATCATGTCTTAGTTTGCTTCAATTCCTCTTTGATTTAGTATGAATACTAATAACATTCCTTCCCACACTTAGAACACACATTTGATTAGATTTATCTTCATCTTATGCTTCTCAAGATTATCAAAGTCAAATTTAAGTATTCAATGTGGTCGATAACCTTCTTGCTCTTAGTAAGCATGCCATCCACATAAACTTTCATATTCTAGCAAATTTTCTCTTCTAAATCTTCATTCACCACCATTTAGTATGTTGCTCCAGCATTTTTAAGCTCAAATGGCATAATGTTGTGACAATAAGCACCTCGACTGATGATGAATGATCGTTTCTCTCTGTATTCTAGCTTTATCTTAATTTTCTTATACCCTGAATATGCATCCATAAATCTAAGTAATTTATGCACGACTATAGATTTGACACGCTGATTGATTCTTGGCAAATGAAATGATCCTTTGGAAATGCCTTTTTGAGGTGTGTGGAGTCAATTCACATATGGCATTTGTGATTCTTCTTTCTCACCACCACTACGTTGGCCAACCACTCTCGGTATTTGAGATCTTTGGTGAATTTTTCCTTTTACAACTTGTCTACCTCTTCTTGGATAACAATGTTATTTTAAGGAATGAATACACATCTTTTCTTCTTAATCGGATTAGTGCTTTGGTGATGTTCAACTCATGGCATATGGATTCTAGATCAATTACTCGCATGTTTTCATGGCTCCATGCGAATACACTATTTCTCTCCTTAAGGAATTTGACGAATTCCCATTTTAGGGTTTATTCCATAGTTGAGCCAATGTGTGTAGTTTTGTCTAGTGTTTCAATGTCTAGAACAATTATTTTAATGGCACCCACAACCTAGACTTTAACCATATTAGAATCTTCATGGGTATATAAGGTCTCAATTTGGTTGTTGGTGGTGATCTTCTTGATTTCTTCCGGGTCGACTGAAGTGTAATAGCATTCATTAGCTTCAACTTAGCTGCCCTTACAATGATGACTCCATAATGAGTGGGGAATTTCAAATACTGAATGACATTGGATGGTATCACTTTAAATATCTTCAAATCGACCCTGTCAAGGATCATATTATTGGATTATTGGACAATTTTCCTAAGACAAGGGCACATATCCTTTTAATCCTGCTAGATGGCCAAATGTCTATTAGAAATTCCAACATGACAGATCACAAAAGGCATACATTTTCTCTCGAAAATCCTATCAAGGGCTAGTGAATGGGATACAACTCTTTATTGTGCAATCCCAAAGTGTGGAAATAAATGTCAATCATAACATCACTCGAAATACCACTATCCACTAGGATTATCAAAATCCTTGCTTCAGGTATTCTCATAGCGACAAAAAAAGAACATCATGAAGATAGAGTCCTCCAGATAGGTCATTTTTAAAGAAACCAATGACGAGTTTGTCTTTGTTGACCTTTCTTAGAAAATTATGTACTTTATCGAATATGTTGATCTGTCTAATGTATGAACAAGCTTTGGGCTCGTTTAAAGAGGCTTTTCTCCCAGCAGTCTCATCACCACCACTAGAGTTTCCTCTTGTGATGAAATGATAGTTAAAAGGTATCATTTTTATATCAAGTTCAGGTTCTCGAGGTTTTTTTTAAAGATTTGGGTCACTTTTGGAATTATTATCCCACCTCTCTTCTTATCATCTCTACTTTTGTAAGGATATTATAATTGTCTTCATAAATGTCCCCTTTTTTATTCAACAAATTTAGACAGTTTACCATGATGGATGAGATTTTTTATTTCATTTTTCAAGGAAATTTAATTATCTGTAGTATGACCGTGATTCTTGTGAAAGTCATAATACATGAATTATTTTTCCTGTTAGGAGGGAACTTAAACTTTCCCTGACATTTAAGATATTCTTCTTCTTTTTATCTCTTCCAAAATGCGATGCATGCCAATAGTGAGAGGATTGTGTTCCTCACACTTCTTATTTTTCTTGATGTTTTTATCTTTTTGTTCGTCTTTATTAAAACTCTTATACATTTCGGCTTTAGTATATGGGACTTGTTTAGAAGCCACACTCTCATCGGCATTCATAACTTTACCTTTTGTATCCATCAATTCGATCATGGTTTTAAGAGGTATGTGGCCAATGCATAATACATCTTCTCAGGAAGCAATCCACTCATCAAAGTGGTGATAGTAGCCTTCTCTTCATAATCCAGTGCTTCAAACAATTCACTATTTAAACAAGTTATATACTCACAATTTGTTTCCCCTGCTCGATAATGGATGCTTAGTAGATGGGCTACTCTTTTAATGGATTTGGCACTGAAGAAAAATTTACCGATGAATAGCTCGGTGAGGTATTAGAAGCTAGTGATTTGTCCCCATTGTAAGATGTTTTACCAAATTTGTGCAGATCTAGTAATGGTATATGATAGTTCTTGGCAATGCATCTCATTCGTGACTGAATAAATATTAGTTGCGTCTTGTTATTATTTACCATGAACGACGGGATCGGTCTTACTATCATACTTGGGACTTACCACAGGTGGTTTAATCTTATACGACGTGGGATAATCCACTATAGTTGGAAGAAAGGGACATCATTTCATAAAACTCCTTTATAAGGAACTTTTAGACTAAGCTATTTCTCCTAGGCAATCTTTCAATCGTTGGATTGATCACTTCTAAGGATAGTCTACTAAATTAGTCTTGAATGAAATATCTCAACTAGGTCTACCGTGCAAACGTATTGAGCTCTATTCCTGAAAAGTCATCTTGGATCATGAGGAACCTTATATGCTAGAGTTGGATATAATAGATCCCTCTCGCAATCTTATTATCGAGAGGATTCCCTTTGGTGACACCTAATTACTCGGGGACCTAAGTGATCGAAAGCAGAGGCTTTACTCAACCTTTCCCAGATGCTAGACCGTTCTTGAGTGAGAGTCCTACAATCATATTAATCAATAGACCTGATAGAAAGTGTTACCCCTGGGTGATATGCTCTATAACATGAAGATTCGTAATATCATGAATGGATATTGTCATTTCTAGGCGGTAGAGGTGGAATTTCCCTCATGGATGATGGGGAAATAATGGTCTGTCTTGAAGCGTCTGAGCGAGTTGCTTTATAGTTTCCTTTGTTTCTTATTATCCTCTAGGAATGTTCAGATAAATTCCATGCAACTGTCCTACACATGTGGAACGAAAGGACTGAAAGAATTCCTTCTAGCAAGGTTGGTTTTTACAATGTCTATCACCCCTTAGAGGTGTAAAAATGGATTTTAAAAGAACTTAGTTGGAAATAACAGTGACTTTTCATTTTCCCATAGACGAAACCAATCATTTAATGTCTAAATTTTGATTATTCATCAGAGCCTTAGTTAAAAAATTTATAAGCACAAATATAATAAATAAAGAAAATAGAAAGATACACCAGAGATTTTTGCGTGGTTTAACTCAAACATAGAGCCTACATCCAAGAGGAGTTACCACTAATTATTTAGGGTTTTGGTTCCAATATCTTGGGTACAATTCTATAGTTTACCACAAAATTTATGATTTTGTGTGATCCTTTCCCCCGAGCTAGGTGTGGTAGCATAGTTTATGGTAATTAGAAGTTGAAGAGATGGAATTCCTTTATAGCATCAGGCATTTACACCTTTACATGATAATATGTAGCTCAAAATAATTCATATGCATTGTGACTATTCATTACCCCTTTACATCTTTACATGATTTGATGTGTCACATTAATGGTTATGGTCGACTGGGCGGACGAGCAAAGGATTTTGGGCCCAAAAGGATTTACCTATTGTAGAAAGTAAAATGGGTATGTGGGAAAGTGTTACTAGTTCATTCGTTTAGGTACCTTAGTAAATTTAGGCTATAACACCAACAACGTTACTTTTTTGTTAAAAAATTACCGCAATTTATATTTTGACTTAACCCTCTATATGTTTTGGAAAAAAATACCTTTTCTTTTCATTGTCATCTTATTCCACCTAAAAGTGCATTATTATTCCACCTCCACCCAAGCCCTCAACCACCACCATTACAACTAATATCCTCGACAACTACCACCACCTCCACCCAACAAAACAAACAACCTGAATCAAAACTCATGTAAATTAAACCCTCAAGATCTTTGATGACAAAACTCGCACCGAATCAAGATGAACTTCCTTCTCTTATCCTTTTTTGGCATCCATTCTCTAAAAAGTTTCTCAACAAATAGGATTCTAAGGTATAACATCCCACCCAAACAAATATTCCCTCAACATAGGTCCTTAAATTTGGTCTTCCATGAGAGAGAAACGTTTATTTTATTTCATCCTTGTACATTAAACCTCGTCTTTGATTCCGGCACACCCAGTTGAAACATGGATTCACCTGTTGATTTTATTCATTTGTGCTTTTCCATCTCCTAATGCAACATTTTGTCTCAGATATGTGAAATCATCGACCTATGATTTTCAAATTGAGATTAAGAATATATTCTCCAAACTTGAATCAAAACATAATTTTCTTTGATTTACATGGTGTAAAAGGGGTTTCCAATTCAGAGTCAAATGGATGGTTTGATTTACATGACATCTAATTAGGGAGTTTGTTTAATTAGGCAAAAGTGGAAATGGTTTTTAGGGTGGTGGTGTTAGTGGTAAAGGTAGTGGATGAGGTCTTGTGTGGAGGGGGAAAATAAAGCATTTTTTTAAAGGCGGAAAGGAGATGAAAATGGGAAAAATAAAGTATTTTTATCCAAAAAATATGCGAATAAGTCAAAATATAAATTGAAGAGATTTTTTACCAAAAAAGTACAGGTGTTATAATATAAGGGGTTCAGTCTATTTTGTCATCTGCCAGAGGATTAGGTTAAAATATGCTATTATGGTAGGGGTTTAAGTCCAAAAACCTAATAAAACATTTCGTGATTCTTCCCTCCCTCTCTTACTCCATTAACCCATATTACCACAACTCCAACCACCTATCTACATCTCTATTTCCCCTTTATTTCCATTAGAGAAACTCCCTCCTTCCCACCCCGACCACATAACTACACACATACACCATACTCACCCACATAACCTCATCGAAAACTATTTCTCCATTTGTGCGGAATTGAAACTCAAAAGTGTTTTCTCACTCGCTATTATTCTAGAGAAGCGCGATGCTGTGAATTAACTATCTCTCCGTGATAAAAAAAATAATCACACAAAATCTAACAATCGAAATAAGGAAAAGCAAAAATCGATTTGGCTACATTCACAAGCAACTTATGTCACTGAATAGAAGAAGATAACAATTACAAGGACTTTTTGTTCCTTCCTCACACAAAATAATGTATATTCTCACAAAATACCACTCTCACAATAAAATGGAAGACATTCATAATATTATTCTAACCAAATACATCTATATTATACCCAAATCATTAAAATAAATTCCAAAATTGTTCTAAAAATAACTAATTATCTGCAGAAGAGTGAACTCGTAATAATCACATAAAAAATTCTGTGTAAACTCACAAATGGAGATGATAAAATTCTCTCATATTCAAAAAATATATGGAGAAGCACTCCATGTAAATGATATAATATCTAAGAGTCGAAAATGGTGTAAAACTCCTTATGGTGTAGAGAAGTGAAGATATCTAACTAAATTGGATACTAAAATCCCACTAAATAACTCAAGATAAACCAAATGGGAGTTTGAGTTCAAGTCTCTATGTGTGTGTGTGTGTGTGCGTGCGTGTATATATATATATATATATATATATATATGTGTGTGTGTGTGTGTGTGTGTATATCCTAGAATACATAACTGTAGGAGTTAAAAACTGAGCCAGTCTTTACATATCACGCGCACACACATGCACACACACACACAGAATTCTAAGAAATATTTTTTACCCAAAACAACTATCCCGGATGGTAATAGCAAGTTATCTGTAAATAGCACAAAACTAATTTATATGATATGGCATGAGTGCATAATTTTAGAAAAATTAAATGCTACAAGAGAAATTGCAGAAAGAGTAACTTTATTGTACTCCAATTTGAACAACATGGATTACATTATTACACCTTAACAAATCAATCTTATACAACCTTACATATCTTTCTCTCTCTATAATTTCAAAAACTATCACAATATTTCACTTTTGCATAAGATCAAGATAATGTTCATTGCAAATTTTTTTACTCATTTGGAAACTAAATTTAAAATTCTTAAATTGTTGATTATAATTTTGGAATTCATCCCATCATCATTTAACTCAATTAAATATAATAAATTATGAAGTTTGTCTATTTTGAAAAAATCATTATTCATACACGGGTAGTGTTCATATGCGAGTTATTGTTCCCACCCGGAACACTGTTCATTTTTATCCTCCAACACTAATGCAACCTAGGGCTAGAGAGTCTTCTTTCAGAGGTGAGAGTTTGTGGAGAAATGTGAGGGTTTTTCCCCCTCTCCCATGTGTATTTCTCAAAGGTTGAAGAAGATTATGGGTATGGGTGTGAGTATTTCATGTATGGAAGATGTGCTTAAGATGTAATTTGTAGGGAATTTCTCATCGATTTAAATGGAAGGGGTTCACCAGTTTTATGTCCTTGTATTCTCTATTGTACTGGTAATTTTAAGTACAATCGGTAGAAGAGTAGAGGGTATGTTATATGTCTTTGTATTCTTTATTGTACTAGTAATTTTTTCAAACATAGTGGAAATGAGCCTCTACATGGATGTCGTAAAGTTGTTGAACCACGTATATCTTGTTGGTGTCTCTCTTGTTTACTTCTTTATGTTATTGTCATTATTACCATTTTATCTTGATTATATTCGGGAACGTGGTTGATTAGGGGTCCCTAAGAAATTTCGCATCAAGGCATATTAATTGGTATCATATATCTTGATGCACACAAGGTGTTTTTAAAAACTTCGGAATGAGATTTTATTATTAAACCACTACTACTTGGATATCTTAGGTGTGTTCATTCAATCATGAAAATGGATATTACTTCAGGGTCTTAGGTGGAGGGATTTGATAGTAATGGTTGCTTCACTTTTGGTAATTAGAGTTAGGATCGAACCTGAGATTTTGGGGGCCCGAGGCGAACTCTTGAATTGGGTGCCCCAAATTTAACAAGATATTTTTTTTATCAATGTATAAATTGTTATTTTTTTAACTGAGTACATATCGACTTATTTTTCTGGAGTTGCGGCTAGTTTAATTATTTTTCCTTTTAGTTTTCAACAAATTACTTATTGGCAATTGAAAAATGAGGCTATAAATATATATACATATAAAATTTTGGGGCCAATAAAATACGTCGAACATTGGGGACCCTAGGCAACCACCTTCTTGGCCTTTCCTGAAAACCAACCCTGATTAGAGTGGAGGTTATTCTTGTCCAACATGGGTCGTGTACCAATATTGATGGAATAATGAAAGCCGAAAAAGGATGACGTGTATGATTACTTGCCTGGAATAAAATTAGAAAAGGTGTGACTACTTTCTCGAACTCCCAATTGGCAAAATTGTGATATTCAGTTGCAAGGTCTATTGATTACGATTTAATTTCACCCTAAAGAAAATTGGATGTTGTCCTAGCAAGTTGACATCGAAGGACAATGAGCATTACTATGTCTGGAGGGAAATAAGTCATTTATTGGTCAGTATTTAACACTAACAAAATGTGGCTCATAAAGTACTTAAATATGGTTTGCTGTATATGTTAGACTTTTGAGGATATTCTCACAATTTTCCAAAAGTAATGAATTCATGAGGATATTCTCACAATATGGTTTGCTGTATATGTTAGACTAGTTGGAGTTCATAAATCGCATTATTTTTTTATGAATTTTGTTTGATTGGTTGGCATCATATGGATTGATGTAAATGGTATATTTTGGGAATAAAGTGCACAAGTATGTGTAAAAGGGTAGTCTAGATATTGGGAAGCACCTCATCTAGCGTATATTTGACTTGAGCAACATTATTGTGCCCACGTATTTGTATCTTCCTGAAATCAAAGTCTACGTACTTCATGGGTTCGTACGGTATGCCTAAAAACTCGAATTTTGTGGTTTTAAAGCACGAGGGTTGTCGAATCGGGTTAACCGCCACTAAACTTCATTACATCGAATAAAACTCATGATATAATCTAAACATCCATTTTATTACTATGAAACTTGTGATGAAACTCTTAGAAAATTGTGGGGAAGAAGATGAAAAATATATCTCTTGAAACTTTCCCCAAATTCATCCCCCTTCCAATTAAAAGTGAACCCTCTTTTATAACGAAAATATCCGAAGTGGGATTGCCACTTGTCATCCTATTTATGGAAATATGAGACAAATATTTATAGTGACACTTGACGTAATATCTGTGGGGGTATCTATAATAATTATTTTAAGTCATTTACTAGCATGTTGTCTAGTTTAATCTGTCAAGCTCGGGGCATATAAGATATATTAGTCGCGCCTAATAATATTATCGACCCTGATATTAGAAAATCTTCAAAAAGTCATTTATCACCATTTTATCAAATATGTGGGGTTGTTTATTTAATTCCATCCTACATTTTCCCCTAATACGCATAGTTGGTGTGGTGATGCTTTGGCTGAGACATATCAATTGTGTACAAAATATCATTCAGTATCTTTCAACTTCTCCAAGCCATCATGTGGATCACATTCATTCTATACCATGCTTATATGTGCATATAACATTTTCTTACAGTTTTGAGGGCTAACATTATTGCCTTTATTTTTTCTTTTTGGAGGTGTATTTTGGGGTTTTCTCCATCCCTCTTAAGTGAACGTGTCTCCATAGTACTGATTGTGGTTTTAAATGTTTGAATAATAAAATTTCCAGGTGTACTGGACTGAGTACTTCCTCAGTGCTTATCTAAGTGTAGCGGATCTTTTGCGATCATAAGATCAAAACTTATTGAGAGTACTCGGTGGAGCAACCATTTGTGTTTCTAGTGAATTAGGGTTTTGAACCATCATATTTTGCAACTGTGCCCAATTCACTTATTCAAGCAAACATAAAGTTTCTTTAAGTAAATTTGGACTTCATATGTGCTCGGGAATCAGGGTCCTTAAGCATGTTTAGTAATCTTGGACTTTAATTTCGCCATAAATTAGTGTTTTTAAGCTTCCCTAACGGACTAGGAGTTAAATCTCCCATAAATCAGGGTCATTTAGCATGCTTAGTAAACTAGTACTTTAATATCCCATAAATCAACGTCATGCCTAGTAAACTAGGATTTTAATCTCCCATAAACGAGGGTCAAGTGTCCCTAGTAGACTAGGGCTTTAATATCCCATAAACTATGGTCAAGCTTGCCTAGTAAACTAGGGCTTTCATTTCCCATAAACAAGGGTCAAGCATGACTAGTAAAATAGGGCTTTAATATCCCATAAACAAGGGTCAAGTGTGCATAGAAAACTGGGCTTTTAATCTCCCATTAATGAGGGTCAAACATGCCTAGTAAACTAGGGTTTTAATCTCCCATAAATTAGGTCCAAGCATGATAGTAAGCTAGGGATTTAATCTCCCATATATGGGGGTCAATCGTTCTTAGTAAACTAGGGATTTAATCTCCCATAAATAAGGGGCGTTCCATCTCCTAATAAATCAGGGTCTTTTGTGGCCATTAAGATCAAAGTTTATCATAAATATATTGCACCACTTTAGGCGAGTTACCACGATTCCGGTAAGATTTTGTCAGGGTTATAACACACCACTTTGGATGACTTACCACAATATCGGTAAGATTTATCAGAACTTTAATGCACCACTTTGGGCGACTTACCACGAAGTCGGTAATATTTTTCACTACCGTTTTCTCAATTCTCTATATTTTGCGGACAATGGTTTACCCCGTATTGTTTTTCTTATAATAGTGCCATATCGTTGTTTACCACATATAGAGCGGTTGGTGCTACATCAAACAACTTTGATAACTTTTTTAGAGATGTTTCATCAGTGATGGCCATTCAGGGATCACATTTGAGGATGGTTGTTACTTGTGTTTATATGTAACTAGAAATGGTACAATATACAGTACTTCCCCATTTTTTATTTCATATTTTATCTTTAGATAAAGAAAAATAAAGAAAAACTCGTACATAAGTTACACTTCTGTATGGAAACATTTTAATACATTTCACTACGTTATATTCCAAATCTATAGAAAATCTCTTGAGCATTTAACTTTGGCATCTATAAGGCCTGTTGTAATTGTTGAAGCTTGATTTTATCATGTGCATTCAATATCTACAAGGATAAAAAATCATCTCTTATTCTGGCAGAAAACAATTAGTAACTTGTGATACATTTTATAATACCATATATAATCATGTGCAGTATATCTTGCTCCCTTTATTTATTTTATGTCAATAGAATAAAATAAACCCAAAATTATGGCTCGTAAAATATATTATTTTGTGCAGTTTCATGATGCCAGTTTGATATGATATAGTATTTTATTTATACTTTATCAATAACATTTTAATAATATAAAATGATAAAGTGCATACATGTCATGTGGTAATATATTGATCTCATTCCCCCTTTATTTTTATCCAAGCTAAGGAAACTCATAAATTTTACGGTCCATTAAATCATATATAAAATATTCAGTCTACAAGGATGTTGAGTCACCTTGAGGTGAATAGTAAATATCATATTCAAATTTTCATGTAACTAATACCGCGATGTGAATAAATCATATTTCAGAATAAGTTGAATAAAACATTGCGGGGAGGGCTACTTCGAACAACCAGAACTAAGGTTGCGCGAAAGTCTTTTCTGAATGAAAATAACTAAGGTTGGGCGAACCTCACGGATGTTTCTCCAGGAAAATATAACTAAGGTTGCACGACCAGCGATGAAGGTTCTCTGGCCGACCATAACTGATGTTACGTGAGAGATTGCATTGAGTAATGACGAATGAGAAAATTTCTATGACTTTAGAGATAATATTATTTTTCCAAGGTCATTCTAGAGATATCATTTTTATTATGTCATTCCAAATATTTCATTTGTCTACTCAAAAATATAATTGAGGTCGCTCGAGTACATGCACTTACTAGTTTGAGCCTAATTTTTTAAACAGTCATGCCTGACACAACATTAAATAATTATATGATTTCAAAGGAGTAAATGGATTTTCCTTAAATGAATATTTTTCTATCCTAAGCACTTTAATTTGTACAAAGCTATATATTTGTGTATATTTTTTAAGCTCTCGGAAGTAATTCTCAAAACACGTAAGCAAACTATGCATCAACATTTCAGTGAGAATTTTTTTGATTATTGCATAGATGCTATTCATTGTTTGTAGGATCATTAAGGGCTTTGAAAATTTCGTTGAATATGTCTAATTTTAAGAGGGGTCATTCTTTAATTGTGTTCATGAGAAATTATTTGCGGGTCCTATTTTGATAAGATAATTCGCTTAAGGTTGTTTGCACAAATAGGAGAGAGAAAGAACATAATACTAAAAAAAACATAGGGAGCAAACATGATTCAACAAGGTCAGTTGATTTGATCTCTTTTATATAAGGACCTCGATGGGAAACCAAAGGTTTCCACTCCAACACTCTATTTAAAAAACCCATATGTTATGAACTAAAGTCGATTACAATAGCTATGTGACAGGGAATACCATAAAAAAAATTTCTATGCAAATGGTTCAAATTCTCAGAATCATGTGATCAGTGAGTTTTATATAACGCTGGAGGTTCGTCGATTGTGAGCAAGTATGTGAGGTTTCAATGTTGGATCGGTTTGAGCGAAATGAAAGTGGGTCAATTTTGTATAGCTATGGAGCCTCGGAGATCAAGGTTGGCTGGAGATCACAAGGTTTCTCGAATTGTATACTTTTTTGAAACTATATATATATATAGGCACGGAGAAATTTTGTCTAAGTATTGAATAATGTATAATTTAGTAAAAAAAATTTTAACACAAACAAATGTAAATATATTAGAAAATTTGGGTAGATTTTCCTTTGTTTATAGGGATATCCACCCTGTTTAAGAAATAAAAAATTACTCTAACAACAATAATAATATCCCATGTTATACATCATATAAAAACATCATTGATTTAACTCAATTCATGAAAATAACAACAATACACCAATAAAGAAATAATATTAGCCTATGATTGACAAACTTATTTCGTAAATATACTTTCCTCCAATCCTCCTAGCCATAAAATAATAGCTTAACAAACTTAATGCATCATATGTAATTTTCCTATCACTACCAAGTCCAGAGGAGGGCGGATTAGGCTCTTATTTCTTTCCCCTTTCAATTTCTTGTTTCTTTTCCTTGTTGTGGCATGTGTCCAATACAATATGTTGATAGTTAACAACACAATAAAACTACTCACATGTATGACCTTCATCAAGCACCTTTAAATCTAAAATTATGGAACGTGTAAACAACAATAAATATTAACGAAAATAAATCTACAAATCATTTAAAAGAAAGTAAATAAAAATATGAAATGCAATTCCTTGATGGTTAAAGAAATTAGAGAAATAAAATCAGTGATTAAATCCAACATTATAATGCTTCTGGAAATGTATAATAAAAAAATATGCTAAAGATTATTTTTAGTGGGCCATACACCAAAAAACAATGTTATTATACTAATTGAATCAACGGGTCACTAATTTAAGGGCTAAGTAATATCTCTCATTAAATGACACACATATTTCTCTTCATGCTAATATCTAATTTAAGGCTAAAAAAAATCATATATGTGGAAGACAATCATGTTTTTCTTCATTTATTCAATATTATATTTTTAGTACTCGTATCATAGAGTATTAATACTCTTCATTTCTTAAATCTGAAAACATAGGAAAAAATACAATTGTATATCAAGACAATTTTTTAAATATATATAAGGCATTTATAACAATAGTTTAAAACAGTTTCTAACATTAAATTGTTAAAAAACAGTTTTGATTAAACTATTTTGATATATATTTAAAAAAATTGTTTTATATATTTATAAAAAATAGTAAATAATTTAAAAACAGTAAATTATGTTTAATAATAATATCATAGCAGCAACAAAGAACCAAACAGGGAATATATTAAAAGGAAACTATTTTATAAAAGGAAACTGATATGGTAAGACACCCTAAAACTCACAATAGGCACCGTCCAGAAAATTGGACACTCTTAAGTTCACCCCTCTATTTAGCTCCTTCTTCCACAATGCTTTGCCAGCTCTAGTAAATTTACGGGCATGCTTTCTCTCCCTAATAACAATGGAAAATAAATTATACTAAATTGTTGCCAATAAAACGGAAACAGGAGTAAATAATAGATTCAAAATTATAATGTTTACTGCCTAAAAGTCCAAAAACACATTCTTAAAACTCCCTTTCCCTCCCTCTTTCTTCATCGGGCAATGAAAAAAATTACTTGTTAGAATAATACACAAAGATATAATGAGTCATAATGAGTGGGGAGTAAGATAATGAGTCATAATGGCTACTGCTATTGTTTGACTCATCTAAATCAGATGCCAACATTAAACTATTAAATAGTAAATTAGTCAAATGACCTTTCTCTGCATAGTTAAATATAAAATATTAAATCAGATGCCAAGAATTTTCTTTCAGTGGATTAACTTTCTTTGAACATTTGTTTCAAAAAAATGGAGTTACGAAAATTGATGATATACAATAAAATATTCAACCAGTTTAGTGAAATAATTAGTGATATAGTATCCTGGTATTCACGATTGAAGATATACAATACAATATTGAATTTGTAGATTGACAAAAAATTTACCTTGCCCTTTGAAACCTCTCAAATCAATGGTCCAATAGTCATTCGAAATGATCCGGGATACCAAATCAATGGTCCAGTAGTCATTTGTAGAGGCAAAACTTTTACTACCTTGATAACATATAAAACACAATTATATAAGATTTAGAGCAAAGCACCTGAGATGCACATAGCATGATGACGATTTTTTATGTAGGGGCACAATCTCACTTTGCAATGAAAAAATTGCACATGACTTCTCTTTGATTATTGTCTCCTTATTCCCAAAAAACATTCCCTCCCAATGCCAATTCCACCTCTTGTTTGTTTTCAATTCAATTTACCTTAATTTGTTGAGAGACTAATTTATCTTCATCCAACGATTTAAAGTAGACGTCCACCATACTTCAAAGTATCATTTCAAGAGATAACTGATTGTATATTGAGTTTCTCTTTCACATACTCTTTTAGTTTTCCATTAATGTCATCAAGGAACTATGCATATGGATGTACAACAACTATGCCAAAATTGACTCAAGTGCACACAATTCATTTCACAATGGATATCTATACAGAGTAAACATATTGTGCTGATCTATAAAGAGTAAACATACCTTCAGGATTTTTCTTTATACATAACTTAAGACCATCACTCTGAGTAGTGTTCTCCCAAAATAAAAAAATACTTGGGAGTAATCAGTGTCACTATCATAATTTCATCCTTACCAGCTAAGAATGGAAATGCCCTCAATCGTAGTATCCTAGTATTCTCAATAGATCCCCTTCCCTCATCAGAAGAATTTAACGTTGAGAACTGCGAAGAGGTGAACTACCTCGAGCATCTGAGGCATGCATATCATATGAGACTTAAAAGTTAAAGAAGAAGTTAAAAAATATAAAAAATGAAAGAGAATAGAAAAAACTAAGTGTGCATACTATGTCGTTGAATCCCCATCTAGCCAAATTACATCCTTGCATACATAGAAGCCATTCACAAAAGGTGAAGAAGATAAATCGAAATTTTTAACCTCTAATTTTACTAGCTCCCAGATACGCTCGGACAACCGTTGGCCCCAATCCTCTTCCCAAGAAAGAAACAAAACCCCCGTATTAATTACAATTAAAAAAATTAATATTATTAAACACACCATAACTATCACTATCACCAATCTTCATTGAGAAGGCAAAAGGACACACCAAATATGGATACACAATATATATGGAAAGAGAACCACCATCACTAAATATGGATATTGAACACCACATCCAAGTTTTGATGCTTGTAAAATGAAATTAAAATTTGGAAAAACCATAAGAAAATGTAACCAAATTCAACACAAAATAAACATTTAAAAATGAATCCAAACTAAATGTAAAATATTACTTAGAGTTGTAGCTTAGTGTGTTCAGAGATTGTTACCAAGCACTTAGGAAAAGCGAGGTGTTCGCATTCCTTCAGTTTTGAAACAAAGGTAAGTTATCTCAAACTCATTACGCCATCGTCGCTTCAGAGGGATAAGAGCCACTGAATTGCCTTAGCAATGAACACTACGCCAGGTGAAGGAAAAACGCGAATACACAAAAGTCCCAAAATTATAAAAATGATCAATAAAAAATAAAAATGTCTCCCAAAAACATTACTGAACCAATAGAAGAGGTGAATGAACTTGGGCGCCATACAGCAAAAAAGGAGAAAAAAGTTTCTACTAGGATCAAAATAGTAAAACCCAAAAAAAATCTACAAAACAAATTAAATCAATATCAATAGGTCAGTGAATGTCAATCACAGAAAATAATTAACTCATGATTATTATTAAAGAAAAATGAAAAAAGATAAAAAAAAAAAAAAAAAATCCTCAACAATGAGATTTGTTTCCCAGAAAATAACACCCTTTCATAAAAAATAAAGTGTATAACCTAAATTAACAAGTCCTATCGATAAATCTTTTATCATATCCCTGTCTCAAGTTATTTGAATGAACGTGCATAGAAAAATGAATCAAACATGAAACCCTCATTGAAATAAATACATACTCGGAGATTAAAAATTTTAGATTTTTTTTAAAACCCACTTGAAACCCTCATTCAAATAAAACTAAAATTAGCAAAATATTACACTAGGGAGTCAAAATAGAAGAGGAAGACAAAAAAGGTATTCTAGTGAAAGGAGAATCAGTCTCTTGAACCTAACAAAATGCATCCATCCCGTATTCAATTGCTCTATGGGAGCTGAAAGTGAGCCCAATTGCCACAATCGTGTATCCAAACTCACTCAGGCTGAGATTTATTTTCTCAATCAACGCCTATTCCACAAAATATGTGACAAGAAAATGTTACAAATTGAAACAAAACTCTATTATAATCGTAATCATGAGATAAAAATTGAACCAACGCTACATTTTTATTGTCTAAATAAATAGAATTCCAATTAAAACGTAGGAAAAGACCCTAAAACGTACTTAGTTCAGTAACAAACAATCCTTTTACTCATAACCTTATCTTCGGACCCACATCAGTAGTGTGGCATGCTATCATAATTAATATCCTTACGGAATCCTTATCCCTCATTACCATAGCTAATCCATACTCTTTTAGTTAAAAATCTTGCAATTTGATATTCACGGTAATATTGTCGATTGGCATGCCAAATTTCAAATAAATTTGACTTCCATCATCAAAACAGTGACCAAATACTAAATCAATTGGGAACATGAAAGCAGTGGGGAAATACTAAAACAATTAACATAAAAACTATAAGCATTTTACAGAGGTTATATTCTCCAGATACCTTGATCGAATGCACTGAGTATTAGAAATCAAACACGTGTAATGTGTAGACGAATCTTATGGAAGATATTCCACATCCCCGTTATTGGGTAATGTTCAACATCATTATTATTAACAAATATAACCCTCATGAACACAACAAATATCAAAACGCAATAAGTATCAAAACACGTAAATGACATGGGTGTGCATGAATTAAGACTAACAAATATAATAAATGACTTGAAAGAAAGAATTGAAACATTAAAAAAAATGGCTGATAATCGATAGAATACATGAATAAATTTATCATAAAAAATTTCATTATATAAGCCATAAATTTAAATAAAGAATCCCAAAAGCATATGAACCATATTATAGTTTTGAGAGAATTTATTTGAAACAACCCTAAACAGTGAAACAAAATGAGAACATTGATTATACCTTATGTTGTAAGATCTGCACATTGATTATACCCCCAACCATTGATTTGAAATAACCCCAAACAGTGAAACATTGACATTGATTATACTTTATGTTGTAAGTCTTGATTTTGTTTTGAACATGAAAAAACTTAAAACATAACAAACTTAAAACTTAAACAAACTTAAATGAAACTTAAACTTAAACGAAAAAATTTAAAGTTGAACAGACTTGAACGAAAGTTAAACTTAAACTTAAACTTGAACAAACTTAAAACTGAACAACGAAACACGAAGAAAACTTAATGATGATATATATAAAAGACCACAATTTACATATATTATGCACAAACATTGATTCCACAAATATAAGAACCAATTTGTGTACCCACACACAACTAATGATGTGATATTGACAACAATATGCAGAAGTAGATGAAACAAAAGAAAGTATAAAAGTTCAAATTTCTAAACCTCGTTATTAACAGAATGGGAATCTAAACCACTTCATTGACGGGAATAAAACAAAGTTAATATATTTCACTCCTGACACAAAATAAAAAAACTAAGAAATATTGGCATTTAAAAATACACATTGATAAGAAAATAACTTCAAACAATTTTTAATACCTTGCAATACCTTCCTCTTATATAATTATCAATATCACTTCACCATTTTGCCTAACACCCGCAATGTAACTAAACACTCCAAATGCAAGTAACATTCGGGGCCTGTCTATTGAACTCTCTTTTGCAATACCTACACTTTTAATTAAAATAAATAAATATTTAGGACATGGCATATTTAACTTAATGTGACTATTCTCAAAGAAATCAAATTATATGTTCACTATACACACAAAAGTCTTCACTGGATTAACCTAACCAAGTGATGTTCTCAATGTATAAAATATCACAACATACAACAGTTTTAAGAACATTATAGACTACTTACTGACATTCAAACTTTAAAAACAAATAAAATCAGTATCTAAAACATGATCCAAAAAGATATTTTTATAAAATCAGATGAATCCTATTACTCAAACCAATAGTAAAAAATAAACTCTATTCCACAATAAAACAAATCCGAATTCCATTTTACATATCACAAAATATGTACAGTGTGTAACACCCTGCCTAATTAAATACCGGGTGGCCACTCCCATACCAAATTAAAACAGAATATACAGTTGGCTCATTCTTAGCATCTACGTCGAAAACATTTTCAACTCACCCAAAACTCAATTAAGCTGGTGTTAAAAAAAACTTTCCAAATTTTAATTTAACAAAATCCATTTCCAGTTTAAGAATAACACAACACCTTTTATTCTACAACACAGATAACACAATAAATAACTCAAAAGAATTTAAATGCAACGGGAATAAACATTCCCAAATAATATAAATCCTTTACAATAATTCCAACAATGATAAATGTATCAAAAAGTCCAGAATACAATAGAATTTAACCTTGATAGAAAAGGTAACTGAATCCTTTGGGCGACATGCCCTAACTAAGAATACTATGAATCAAAAAGATGACAAGCGTCTAAGCAAAACTTCCATAGCTCCATAGCTCGTCACAATCAACCATGGTTGGCGTCCCTGTTGCTGGACACCTGATATAGAGATACAATAGAAGAGAAAATATGCAAGGAAACGGGTCAGAGCCCGAATGTGTAGATTATTTTTAAAACAACAAGTATTTAACAAGTGCAATAAAGCATTTATTATGTACATGTTAGATCAAACTCTCACTTGCAATTCTCACCTCTCAACTAGAGTGCACACTTAATGTTTCCTATTAACCTCCTAGTTAATGTTTCCTCTTTTCTAGTCTCCATATTAAAAATTCCATTCCCATATCATAATCCCCGTATGTCCCAAACCATACGTTGCATTATCATTTATTTACATTTTTTTTCCTTTATATGATTAGTTTCTCATTAACATGAATCATTACTCATTAATATGAATCGTTTCTCATTAACATGAGTTAAGCTTTACAATTCTAAAAGCATACACATTCATTAACTTAATTCCATTATCTTTCTCTATTCACCGTTATCTACAATTATCATTGTAGATAGATTTAACCACAATATATCCATTCAATCATTTAATCCATTTTATATATATATATATATATATATATATATATATATATATATATATATATATATATATATTCATATATAATACAGCACCCCGAGTCACAGCTGCGGTGCAATGCATTACTCTGCTATCATGTCCCATCATCGCAGGTCGTCGAATAGGGGACTACAGGTTCGGTAAGATTCCACGAACCACAATCAACAATAAACAAATTGGAGGCGAACATAGTTCTCATATCCATGGGTCACGCACAAACCTACGTACCCACAGTCAGCGAACTTATCAACTCCCCGATAAGTCTTTCATAGACCTATGTTCTCGAGCGACAAATCAAAGATCCCATGGATTCATCAGGATATGACTGCCCTCACGCACAAACCTCCCACCGATAGCAAGTAAGCTAGGTATGTCATACACATAAATCATCAATCAATCAATCAAATAGGTATTATCATACCTATAATATAATATCTATAAGGTAATTATCACTACCCGTAGCATTATATCTCTTTTAAATTCAACGTAATGAAATACCATATCTTTACTTCATAATTTAATTATCCTCGCATCCTATAATATCTCTCCACTTCCGACGTCGTTAAGGTTCATGCGCGGAGCGTCTCGCAAAGCGAAATCCAAACAAGGAACCCCTCCAATACACTACTACTTAACTTTGTCGATCGAGGAGGTCCGATAATTTTAACTATGCGATCGGGATAACCTCATACCTCTTTCAACCAAATGTGTTCTAAACTCCCATATCTATCCAGGAGACACACCACTACGCTCTTGTACTACACTTAGTCCTTGCGTAATCAATAATGAGTTTAAACTCAGTCCTTGATGTTCAAATTATAACCCTAAGGCTACCCTCACTCAATACACAAGATTCAAATAAGTTTTTACTCAACATATATTCAGTAAGAAGTCACTAATATCCTACTGGTCCATAACATTATTTCTCCCGAACTACTACGAGTTTTGTTCTCCTTTTAATTAAGGTTAAAACCGATAGTTTCAAATCTCTTATAAACACATATTCTTTCACTTAGGATTAAACATTCTTGTAAACTTAAGGATACCCAGGTGTTCTATTAAATCACCCCTACTGGTCCTATCTTAAATCCTCATACATCCCCATTTGGAATTTAACAAATGATTTTAGCAACCGAAATTCCATTCAATACAATTTTCAGCATTTAAATCACTCGAATCCAAATCAAATAAATTCAAATATTATCAAGGGTTTACTGATATTTTCTAGGTCCCATAATCTCCAAATAATAATCACCAAAGATCCACAAAAGGTTTGGGATAAGAATAAACATTTAAAAGGAAACAACTTTACATAATCTGGGGAGGTCGATCGATCGAAGGCAGGGGTCGATCGATCGATCCCTCAGGTTCAAGCCTGGTTTTCTGCATTTTCTGCAACTACAGGTTTCACCATTTTTACTCATTGAAACCTTCATATTAACCTCCAAAATGAGTTATAATTATTTCTACATGATATATCAACATATATGAACGAATTCCAATACTCTAAACATCCCAGAATCTCAAGGGTTTGGATTAAAAACATGTTTATCTCCTCATTTTCAGAAAATTTATCAACATAGCATCTTCAAGAACTCTTCAATGGTTATCATAATTTCTTCAACAGATTCATGACTATTTCATGGATTATTATCATCCTAAAACATGAGTTAAATTCCTATATCATTTCAGTTTCCATAAATCCATTTAATCACTTCATTATTTCTTCCAAAACATGAATAATCTTATCTTTTCATACTATTCTAACATGGACAATATACGAACTTAAATTACCATTATTAAACACTTGCCTTTATTGTAGGTCTGATCCTTTGGTGTAGTATATTTCAGTTGGTTGTCCCTTCTCCGGTCAAACTCCGGTGGTGGTTGGTGGTGGTGAACCTTGGTTCTTGTTCTTCTCCTTCCCAAGTGGCTTTTCCCTTCCCAAGCACTCTTACACTCTTTCTAGGAAGATGGATTCTCTTATTTGTGAAGATGAGATGAATAAATCCCATACACTTAATCTACCAATACTTATAATAGTTCCAAATCCGAAATCACTATTCATCACCCCTAGAAAAATGGCCAAAATGCCCTTTCGGGTTGTCTATTCATTTTTCTAAATGACCCGAGACTCAAAATTAACATCCAAATAGACTTTTCTGACTATTTCGAACCTTCCGGACGCAACGACGCAGTCAAAATGACTATAAGGTCGATAGAAAATTAATTTCCTTTTTAATTTAATAAACTAGTCCCGACACGTCCCATACCGCGTTTGACTAAAAATATAAATTAACGAATTTATATCATACAGTTATATCGATGACATCACATTCATATATTACCTAAATATCTTTAAGTAATATTCAGAATCATCCATTTCAATATCCACAGTCCGAATAAAACCCAAATGAATTAATTAATCATAAAATCCAATTAATCCATTAATTTAAAATATAATCCATTTTAAAAGTCATTTAAAATTAAGGGGTATTACATACTTCCCCCCTTATAACAGAAATTCGTCCCGAAATTCAGGAATATAAGTCATACCGGTAAGGTCAACTCCGAGTATAAATCTCATATCGCAAGAAATCCAAGATGTACCGCCCATACAGTACATTAAGAAAGTCCCTATCGATGTTATACGCCAAGCCTCACCATATAGTTTCAACTGAATCATATTTAGACTTTAAATGATCCTCTCGTAGGGAACAAATAAATCCTGAAGTCTCAATTTACTTACCTTTTTCACAAGTATGAAAAATACTACAATCCAATCATCCAGGGCGCCCATACACCCTCTCGTACCTCTTTCAACATTAAAAGTTTTGCAAAGGTTATAAACTCGTTTCCCAAAGACCTAACTTATTTCGACTCCCAACGGTTATTAGTTTCATGCGTGGGGTGTCTCGCAAGAGAAATCCAAACAAGGAACCACCCCGATACACTACTTCCTAAAGTAGTCGGTCATCGAAACTCCTAAGGTCCTTAGTCAATAATAGTATATAAAAATTTTGGTTTTTAAAAAAAAATTAGGTTTATCGATTTAAAACAAATATTTGGTGTTTCGATAAAAATTTAAGTTTAAATAGAGTCTACGCATCTACTCTCTTATAGAAGACAAGATGCAGACATATGCTCTCATACACCACAAGTCAATGCATGCCGATAGTCACATCACGCTCGGACATGCCCAAGGTAAGTAATCCCATGATACAAATCAAACCCACGTGACAACATATAATATAAAGGTGTCCCACACCCCTCAGTGAGTCTATGTAAATAACGATGCTATAGGCTAAGTTTAGCAACCCTTTTGCCCACACAATATCAATCACTACAAAAATCAATACGCCTCATACTTCCTTAAATAGGAAACATACCCTCATTTACGGGTCATGGTTGTTGAATCCCAATATTATAACTTTACTCCGATGAGTCAAGAAAAATTTTACCCAAATTTTCAGTTCTAGTTAACCACACTACACTATATACCCAAGCCTTTTAATATATTGCCTTCATTAGGGAACATACACAATTCACGCATTTCAAGAACTTCTATTGATGACTCTCCTTAATTTTTCCATAATAGGGGTGACCTCGACTACGGTCATCATATTTGAACATACTTCATAACCTCCTAAGTACGATTTCTGCTATTCGTCCAATGGCCCTCATCTGCCATACGTACGTAATGAAAGATTTCCGCCATAAATGTTGGCGAATTTTATAGTTCAACCCATCAGTGAACATTAGGACTCTCCTCTCCTCAGTAGGTACTTCAGCTGGTACCAAACTAGTTAATCTCGTAAACTCTTCCTCATATTCCGCCACAGTTTTCTCTTCCTGTTTTAAAATCAAGTAGCTTCCTCCTCATCTCTGTATGGATGGCGGAAGGAAAATACTTCCCATCAAACCGTATCCAAAAGTCTTGGATAGTCATTATGTCCCTCTCCTCCATAGTGGTCGTAGTTTCCCACCATTGCAAAGCTGCCCCTACTAGCTTGAATGTGGCTAGTATTTGACGTTGAACCTCAGTGCATTCAATCATTATCAAGTGCCGTTGGATATATTTCTTCCATTGGCTAGCAGTCACAACATCTAATCCTCCCTGAAACTCAGGTGGGTGCGCTTTCTGAAAGGCATCCCTCGCTCGTTCCCATGCAGTAGGAAACATTTGCCCTTGCGCGGGTGGCACAATCGGTGCCGGTGCGGGAGCCGGATGAATAGTACCTAAGCCGCATTGACTGCCTGAGCGACAATTGCAGAAACTTCGGCCGCAGCCATCGTACCTTTGTAGGCATAAATAGAAAAGCAAAAATCCTACTCATAGGGCTCTACATCAAAGAACGCTAAGCTGAAAACACAGTAAGCCGTACAGATCCTAAAGAACACTAGAACCTGATGCTCTGATACCACCTATAACACCACACCTAATTAAATACCGGGTGGCCAGTCCCATACCAAATTAAAACAGAATATACAGTTGGCTCATTCTTAGCATCACTGTCGAAAACATTTTCAACTCTCCCAAAACTCAATTAAGCTGGTGTTAAAAAAAACTTTCCAAATTTTAATTTAACAAAATCCATTTCCAGTTTAAGAATAACACAACACCTTTTATTCTACAACACAGATAACACAATAAATAACTCAAAAGAATTTAAATGCAACTGGAATAAACATTCCCAAATAATATAAGTCCTTTAAAATAATTCCAACAATGATAAATGCATTAAAAAGTCCCCAAAACAATAGAATTTGACCTCGATAGAAAAGATAACTGAATCCTTTGGGCGACATGCCCTAACTAAGAATACTGTGAATAAAAAAGATGACAAGCGTCTAAGCAAAACTTCCATAGCTCCATAGCTCATCACAATCAACTATGGTTGGTGTCCCTGTTGCTGGACACCTGATATAGAGATACAATAGAAGAGAAAATATGCAAGGAAACGGGTCAGAGACCGATTGTGTAGATTATTTTTTAAATAGCAAGTATTTAACAAGTGCAATAAAGAATTTATTATGTACATGTTAGATCCAACTCTCACTTGCAATTCTCACCTCTCAACTAGAGTGCACACTTAACGTTTCCTATTAACCTCCTCTTTTCTAGTCTCCATATTAAAAATTCCATTCCCATATCATAATCCCCGTATGTCCCATACCATACGTCGCATTATCATTTATTTACATTTTTTTCCTTTATATGATTAGTTTCTCATTAACATGAATCATTACTCATTAATATGAATTGTTTCTCATTAACATGAGTTAAGATTTCCAATTCTAAAAGCATACACATTCATTAACTTAATTCCATTATCTTTCTCTATTCACCGTTATCTACAATTATCATTGTAGATAGATTTAACCACAATATATCCATTCAATAATTTAATCCATTATATATATATTCATATAAAATACAACACTCCGAGTCATAGCTGCGGTGCAATACATTACTCTGCTATCATGTCCCATCATCGCAGGTTGCCAAATAGGGGACTACAGGTTCGGTAAGATTCCACGAACCACAATCAACAATAAACAAATTGGAGGCGAACATAGTTCTCGTATCCATGGGTCACGCACATACCTACGTACCCACAGTCAAAGGACTTATCAACTCCCCTGTAAGTCTTTCATAGACCTATGTTCTCCAGCGACAAATCAAAGATCCCATAGATTCATCAGGATATGACTGCCCTCACGCGCAAACCTCCCACCGATAGCAAGTAAGCTAGGTATGTCATACACATAAATAATTAATCAATCAAATAGGTATTATCATACCTATAATATAATATCTATAAGGTAATTATCACTACCCGTATCATTATATCTCTTTTAAATTCAAAGTAATGAAATACCATATCTTTACTTCATAATTTAATTATCCTCGCATCCTATAATATCTCTCCACTCCCAACGTCGTTAAGTTTATTGCGCGGAGCGTCTCGCAAAGCGAAATCCAAACAAGGAACCCCTTCAATACACTACTACTTAACTTTGTCGATCGAGGAGGTCCGACAATTTTAACTATGCGATCGGGATAACCTCATACCTCTTTCAACCAAATGTGTTCTAAACTCCCATCTCTATCCAGGAGACACACCACTACACTCTTGTACTACACTTAGTCCTCGTGTAATCAATAATGAGTTTAAACTCAGTCCTTGATGTTCATATTGTAACCCTAAGGCTACCCTCACTCAATACATAAGATTCAAATAGGTTTTTACTCAACATATATTCAGTAAGAAGTCACTAATATCCTACTGGTCCATAACATTATTTCTCCCGAACCACTATGAGTTTAGTTCTCCTTTTAATTAAGGTTAAAACCGATAGTTTCAAATCTCTTATAAACACATATTCTTTCACTTAGGATTAAACCCTCTTGTAAACTTAAGGATACCCAGGTGTTCTATTAAATCACCCCTACTGGTCCTATCTTAAATCCTCATACATCCCCATTTGGAATTTAACAAATGATTTTAGCAACCGAAATTCCATTCAATACAATTTTCATCATTTAAATCACTCGAATCCAAATCAAATAAATTCAAATCTTATCAAGGGTTTACTGATATTTTCTGGGTCCCATAATCTCCAAATAATAATCACCAAAGATCCACAAAAGGTTTGGGATAAGAATCAACATTTAAAAAGAAACAACTTTACATAATCTGGGGAGGTCGATCGATCGAAGGCAGGGGTCGATCGATCGATCCCTCAGGTCCAAGCCTAGTTTTCTGCATTTTTTGCAACTACGAGTTTCACCATTTTTACTCATTTAAACCTTCATATTAACCTCCAAAACGAGTTATAATTATTTCTACATGATATATGAACATATATGAACGGATTCCAATACTCTAAACATCCTAGAATCATCAAGGGTTTGGATTAAAAACATGTTTATCTCCTCATTTTCAGAAAATTTATCAACATAGCATCTTCAAGAACTCTTCAATGGTTATCATAATTTCTTCAATAGATTCATGACTATTTCATGGATTATTATCATCCTAAAACATGAGTTAAATTCCTATATCATTTCAGTTTCCAGAAATCCATTTAATCACTCCATTATTTCTTCCAAACATGAATAATCTTCTATTTTCATACTATTCTAACATGGACAATATACGAACTTAAATTACCATTATTAAACACTTGCCTTTATTGTAGGTCTGATCCTTTGGTGTAGTATATTTCAGTTGGTTGTCCCTTCTCCGGTCAAACTCCGGTGGTTGTTGGTGGTGGTGAACCTTGGTTCTTGTTCTTCTCCTTCCCAAATGGATTTTACCTTCCCAAGCACTCTTACACTCTCTCTAGGAATATGATAGTTCCAAATCCGAAATCACTATTCATCTCCCCTAGAAAAATGACCAAAATGCCTTTTCGGGTTGTCTATTCATTTCCAAATGACCAGAGACTCAAAATTAACATCCTAATAGACTTTTCTGACTATTTCGAACCTTCCGGATGCAATGACGCAGTCAAAATGACTATAAGTCGATAGAAAATAAATTTCCTTTTTAATTTAATAAACTAGTCCCGACACGTCCCATACGCGTCTGACTAAAAATATAAATTACCGAATTTATATCATACAGTCATATCAATGACATCACATTCATATATTACCTAAATATATTTAAGTAATATTTAGAATCATCCATTTCAATATCCATAGTCCGGATAAAACCCAAATGAATTAATTAATCATAAAATCCAATTAATCCATTAATTTAAAATATAACCCATTTTAAAAGTCATTTAAAATTACGGGGTATTACACAGTGCCACCCAAATCTAAACTCCGTCTTACAAAACATATAGAGTATGCCTTGGTGGGTTCGAAGAGTAATATATTCAAAATAACTAACGATTCCTTCGAAACAAATAGAATCACAAATAAGGCCAAAAATAGACATAAACAACAAGAATAAACACAAAATACCGAAAGATTTGGGTTTAAAGACCTAAAGAGAGAGAGATATACCAATGGTCATAAAAACAAACTAAATACCCAAAAAGTTCCAATAAGATTTGGAAAAAGTTAGATCTAGATGAGATCAGGGACGGGGTTCGATCTACGCAGGCCGGAGGTGCTTTTCTAAGTTTAGGTATTGCAATCTAGACAAAACCCATTTTCGTTTCAAAAAAAAGAAGATGATACATGTGTATTGCAATCCCTAGAAATTCAAAAATAAGATAAATGCATTTTAGTTTCAAAAACCCTAGGTCAGTGATCTTGCAAACAAGACAAAGCCCATTTCATCCCTTTCTTCAAATCCTCACCTAAGAGCGGTAAAATACCTGAGAGAGAGAGAGAGAGAGAGAGAGAGAGGTCATGGGATAAGTGTAGCCGAAGAGAGGAAGGGGTAAATCTGTGAGGGTCAATCGGTTTCATGTAATTGGATAAAGATAGTGGAGAGGAGGTAGTGAGGGCAAGATGTTGAAAAGTCTAATCAAAATGGGAATAATACCCTTTTACCCTTGTTTTTGAATTTAGAAGGTATGAAAAAAGAATTAGAGTGTGTTGAAAGCGGGGGGAAACTCAAATATTGGACGGGAAATAATGGTAATAGGGATATTTTAATCTTAACCATTAGATGGTTGCCTTTTTGGTTCAATCCTACCCTTTGATTAAGTTATCAACTTATGGAATAGTGCCATCTATTCTACTCCTATATATATATATATATATATATATATATATATATATATATATATATTTAATAAAGTAACATGGTTTTTCATTATTCATAAGTCTGGAGGACACTTTGTGGTGAGGATTTAGCCATGTCACTCAAAAATGAAGGGGTGTGATCATTTTCCCTATTACACTAATTGGTCTAAAAGCTAGCCGTGCCGCTCATTTTGTCCCTCTCTCTCATTTCGTCGTTTCCCTTTCACCAAAATCCCTCATTCCCTCCCTCATTCAATAACCCCTCTCTGATTTCTATGCCCTCCACCGCCGTCGCCCCCCATCGCTGCCAACTCCAAGTAGTCTCTCTATCTCCCTCTTAGACACGCACACACGCATGCTCACGCTCATCCTCTACTCTTCGCCACTTCCTCACCATATTCCCTCACCCTTAGCCTCCGCCCTCCTCCTCTAATGTGTTTTTGTTTTGTTTTGTTTTTTTGTTTGCAGATCTAACATTGGCTACTTCAGATCTGAGGTTGGGTTTCCATTGTCACGTCAAATTTGAAGTTTTCAGATTTACTATGATTTTTTTTCATACATCAAGTTTTTCATGGTTGATTTTTTCATATATTATGATGCGTGTCAAACAATTTGAGATTACACCCGTGACAACATCTCTAATTTCTTTTTTCATACATTAGGTGTTTAATGGTTATATAACAAGGGTTTTATTTCCCCTTTTTGTTTATGTTAATTTACAAATTCAAGTTTAAGTGTTAAAGGTCATGGGATATGAACACTCTAGAGGTAGTAATTTTAAATACAATGTCCATTCCTTCTTTTGTTTATTTAAAAATGATTTCACTTCCCATGATTTATTTTTTGTTTTAGTAAAATAAATTTTAATTTGTCAAATGTGAATATGCATATACTGATGGGATTTGGGGGTTTATTTGTTTGGTTTACAAATTCCTATGTGTTCTTTACATACTATTTGGTTACATACGTTTGCTTTTCATAGTTTTAACATTCATGCAAGATGCTCGATTAAATGTCTATTCATAGTTGGCTTAGAAACGGTATCCATGGTATTTCATATTGGATATTGTTGATTTGGCATTTATTTTGATGAGACATTTCTTTTGACATGAAGAAATAAGTCATATTTGAGCGAACATTGACAGTAAAATTAAAAACTTCATGTTATGCGATTCGAACTCGATATGTGACTTTCCAAAAGTTGATTTTTTTCTATTTGTCTATATAATAAGAGAGAAGGGTGTTTGTATAGTTCTAACAAATTAACGGTTGGGATCGAATTTTTTGGACTGATCTAAGGGTCTTACATTATGCCACGTCACCATTTACCTATTATGACATGGCAAATGTAGAAACTTATGCTTCCAACCCTTGTAACCCTACGCGATATCTCATTCTCTCCCGAAACCCTGCCCCTCCCGTCGTCTCCTCATTCTCTTTTCCCCCTCAACTCTCTAACCCCCTTTCAAAAAAAAAACTAGTCGCTTCCACCCTCACCCTTTTCGTACTCACCCCCACACGCACAAGCCTCACAAACTCATCTCCACTGCCTCCTTACGTTGTCTGCCTCTGTCAACCTTCATTTCCACCGCCGCCTTACTTCGTCTCCACCACCGCTTCGTATTTTAAGGGGTTAGGGTTTCATGCAATTTTTTTATGTTGTCCTACAAAAACGAATTTGTTCCAACTATATTTTTATGCGATTGTTTCTACACATACACATGTGATGGGCTTCTGAATGTGTTAGATGTGAGAATTTTTTTCAACTTGAGTTTTTTTTAAGTTCCAACAATGCTGTTCTGATTGTTGTTAGATCTGTGAAGTTTTTGTGTTAGATATGTGATTTTTTTGTGTTAGATTTGTAAATTTCAATAATGGTGTTATGAATGTTTCCAACTTGAGATTTGATTATTTTTTTGGTTTTGCGGATCTAAATCCCGGGATTCACATGGCCATGAGTCCCCCCAGGTATACATTCTCTCTCTAATTAAAACTTTATTTTTTTGTTTAAGTTAGCATTTTGCAAATATAATTATTTGTTTTTGTTTTGGTCTATATTTTTATATTTGGTGTTTATGTTTATTTTTAGATTTAAACAATCAGGTATATATACTCCCTCTCTCTTATTGATTTAATTACATTTTTTGTATTTATGAGTTTTTTTATTTCTTTTTATTGTGAATACATATGATTTAGTATGTTTTGGTGTAATGTATTGAATCAAAAATTAGTCTTTCCCTTAGGTTTTCGATTTTGACACACTCAGATTACTTGACAAGTTGGGTTTGGTTGGTTTTGGGTTTTCTGGCTCAGATATTCCCGAGTTGCAAACTCATATCTTATTTAAAGCACACGTCTTGATAACGTCATATCAAATTTTAATAGTATCATTTTTTTTGCGTAATTAACTTATGTGTTATCTACTCACTAATTTCTATTTTTAGATATTTTCTATTTTGGTATTGCTATAATAAACTTGCATTCATTTTGATATGTCAGTGGGGGTGTATATTATCATTATCAGAATGTTCATATGTATTTCCATGGCATATATTATTCTCTTTCAGATTATAAGTCACGTACTAATACATGTTTGTTGTTCTTCAATGACATGTTCATAAATCTTCATATATATTTTGCTCGAGGCATGCCAATACTTCCCAGTTGTTTAATTAATAAATCTTCAGATTTTCCTCGAGGCATGCTAATACTTCCCAGTATTTTCCTCGAGGCATGCCAATATATTTTCCTCGAGCCACCCCAATCTTCATAAATCTTTCATATATATATATATAAACTATTTACATTGTTTGATTTATTATTTGAGTATATGTTTTAGATGTGATTGTTTGCAAGCCGAATGTCGATTGAGTTTGATAAATAGGTTGCCAAATTTATATACTTGTGTTATATTTGTGTCCTAAATACTAAATAAGATGTTCTATCTCATAAAATAAGGATACATAAGAAAAAAATCAGAAAATTATCACGATTCATAACTTCTATCTCAGAAGCAAGTGGAAGTCCTAGACAATTATCAGTCCAGAATTGAATACTCCGACCTTATCCAACATACCTGTGAGAACCCGCTCAAAATAATAACGGGTGGCCAACCCTATACTACATTAAATCAGGTATCTCAGATGGATCAGTCTCAACATCAACAGACACTGCTAAATAATATAAGGCTAACTACTCAAAACTATCAAAAGCGAATTGCCAAAAATTTAAAACTTTTTATTTAACATCAATTTAAAACCAACCATGCAACCACAACATCAATACTACATCTAACTATGATGAGTGATATAACAAACTCTACAATATGTAATGAAATGAATTCAAGAGTACAACAAAATGTACACAGTAAATTACATGAATATGTTGTCGGGTCACAAACAATACAAAAATCCGAGAGAGAATATAAAGGTGTTAATCTACAACACTTGGGTATAAACTCGATATACAAACTGAATCCTAATCTAGATATACAAAGGATAGGAATCGACTAAGACAAAGTGCCATAACAGTCCGCTACTTCCACAGCTCCACGAATAGATTGGGTGGATAAACATCCATGGCGTCCTTACGGAGGAACACTGAAAATCATACAATATATGTACATAGCAGGAGAAAATATAAACGGGTCAGAGGCCGAGTTGAAAACATTTTATAGCAAGTGCGTTAAAATGCATAATAATTATAATACCTTATGACATGATTTAATGGAGTCAAACTCTCTATAATAATCCGACTCACTCCTCCACTAAAGCGCGCAACTAAACGTATGCACGTGATCTCCAAATAGATGCCCAATTCTAAAGAGGTCAATAAATCTAACTAAATCCCAAAATAATTATTCAATTAAAATTACCTAACTTATCTCTCAATCTACACTTATCTAAATTCCATCTAAATCATATACTTAATTTTTATTGTCATTTTCTCTTTTATTTGTTCACTTATTTAAACGTGAAGTTCACATAACCATTCTCATACTAACATACATCGTACATAAACATTCTTTTTACTAGAATTTATCATATTCTAGTTATACCATCAATATATATAATTATATATGAGTTATTATCATCAAAGTGCTAAGGACTAAACTCCTCCCAAATCTCAATACTGCACTGTGTTTCGTGCGTGGGACATCTCGCAAAGCGAAATTCAAACAAGGACCCCCGTTACACTACTCCCTACATTATTGATTTTTGAGATTCATTATGCCCTCAATGTATGATGCATGTAACCCAAATTCTCATTACTCCATTTTTAATTAATTAATTATTCCCAATTCTCAACAGTACACAACGTTTCTTGCGTGGGACCTCTCGCAAGCGAAATCCGAACAAGGAACCCCCTCGATTCACTACTCTTGGCACTGTCGATCGTCGAGAAATACTATATATAATATGAGCATTAAGGACTAACTTATCCTCACTTCCCAACATTACACTGAGCTTCGTGCGTGGGACGTCTCGCAAGCGAAATCCAAACAAGGAACCCCCCCGATGCACTACTTGTTGGCAATGTTGGTCGTTCAGGTCTGTTATGCCCTCGATACCCAAGTAACCTATCACATCAAATATATAATAACCATCCAAACAATCTGTAACTCGAGGAGGTAGGCTCAAAATGCTATAATCTTCCAGTTGCCCAAACCACGTAGCATACTGGGGACCACCTGGTGGGGATAAACGACACCCACCTCGTGATCAACTCACACACCCAACGTCCGGGAAGAGGTCATAGTTCCTAACCGGCAAGTGAGAACAACATATACCCACGACTTCTCACCCTTAAATAATAAATGTATATCACATAATAATCACCATGGACGACTATGAACTGGGGAATATCTACACACTGCTCATCGAGCCAGAGTGCTCACCCTCATCGCGCGTAACTTCCCAATGATAGCAAGGAGGGGATATGCTTCACTATATATATATACCATCACAGAAGGTATATATACATCATCACATCATATAAAGATATACCATCATATAAGGTATACCTCCCACATCATTTACATATACATAGTACGCGCTTAGGCATCAATGAAATAATATTATTGTTTAATATATTTCCCTCTCGATATACTTACCGTCAATTCTCACACATCTTCCCCACTTAGTATACACTATACTATTTTTCAGTTGAAGCTCACATATCGCTTCTACTTATGAATTGCCTCTCAATTCTATTTATATTAAGGATATTTTCTATCCTTATGCACCTCGATTAGCATTTCTCATTGTGTGAGGCATATCCCAAATCTATCATCGTTAAGTATATTTCTATATCCGTATGCACATTCATTAGCATTTATAATTCTCAATCCATAATGTCATTCAATAAATAATATGAACCTTGAAAGTTATCCCAATTTGGGATTTGATTCTAAAATCCAATATCTTTAAAATCATTCTCATTCTGTCATATAAGTTTAATAATTATCTCCAAATTGAATCTTCAATAAGGTGGGCTTCCCCCTTAGAATATACCATAATCTCCAATCAGTATTCCACAATTTAAGTCAATATGACTCCAACAATTTCTTATAAAGGAAACCCTCTAAAAGTCTCCAAAAAATACTTCAAATAATTCTTATTGAGGTTCCCAACTGATAACCTCGAACGAAACGAAATGAACTTCTCCCTAGAAAACATCTCCAAAAATTCTCCTATTTTCTAATCGATTCGACCCCTCAGAATCGATTCAGCCTCGACAACGAATTGATTCGGCCTCTCCGAATCGATTCGGTCCAAAGGACCTGAGAGTCTTCTACATACTGAATCGATTCGCAAGGAGCGAATCGATTCGGCCCTAAAGACCTGCAGGTTCTGCAGCGAACCGAATCGATTCGGAAGGGGCGAATCGATCCGGTAACCTCTGCAAGCTATGAAATGGGCTATTTTCCTCAAAACCCAAAATTCCCAAAAATTTATTTTATTATCATCCAACCATTCTTATCCAACCTAATCACATATATAACATTTATATTCATCCTAGAACACCTTTAAACTAATTTCTATTATCAAATCAAAGATCTACATAACAAATCTAAGATTTACCCAAAAGTTAGGTTTTAACAAACTAAACCTAAAACCCAAAGATTTAATCCACAAATCATGAAATAAATGGTACACAACAATTATTTAGCCAGTTTAATCACTTTCCTCAAGTTCGTAGGGTCTGATTCGTCCTTGAGATCGCGTATTGGCCGTAGATCTCCACTTTCTCTCTCTCCTTATTCTCTTTTCTTCTTCTCTCTTTCTTTCTTTCTTTTTCTCTTCCTCTCTAAGGACAAATTGTTTCTCCCGTAGGCTTAATAAGCCTTGTCACCCAAGATACACATCTTTAAATGATAATACACACTTTAAATGACTCAGTAACTTTAATTCAAGCCAAACGACTTAAAACTATTTTGGAACCTAAATAGACCCCAAGTACAGTCATTTCGACTTTCTCGACCCTTCCGGAAACAACTACACCCTCAGAATTACCATTCGAAACACTTTCCATCAAATTCAAATTTTGACCTCAAATGCCAATTCGATTATTCTCCAAATAAAATAATGTTTATTTCTCCCAAAATAAATTAATTATTTTCTCTAAAGTCTTGGGTTGTTACAAACTTCCCCACTTGCAAAAATTTCGTCATCGAAATTAAGCTAAGCCTAGAACTCCAAAGCTCAACTAGCACATACTATACTTATCCTCTCTAACCTATACCCAAACCTCTAATTTCTCACGACGAATTATTTTAAGTTATATTTTAAGTCTTATAAAACCAATTCATTAACCACTAGGGCGCCCATACACCTTTTATTCGAGTTTTACTCGTACCAATCATAATGAGGCTTCATTTGCCTCCAAATTTCCATAATTCCATAGATATATAAACGATACTAGCAATAGTAATAGTGTAAATATTTTGAATGGTCCAAAGAATTAACTCCTCTTAATTCCTGACATCCGCCACTTTCATGCGGGGGACGTCTCGCAAGAGAAATCCAAACAAGGAACCCTCCCAATACACTAATATGTAGCGACGTCGGGGATTGAGAGTTTGTTAAATCCGGACTAGAGTTTGAAAACATTTTTTTTTTGTAAATCATTTTGAAATGGCCCAAAGGCCTATAAAAAGTTTGATTTGGAAAACAGTTTATTTGAAAAAAAAATTGTCTTACGATACATAAATAAAATGCCTTATGTCCATAGCACAAGGTCATAACAATCATCATACATATAACAACATACAACTCATAAAAATTAGCATAATCATGAGCTAAACATTCCTGCGTCCCAATCATCCACAATTTCTAAACTCTTCTCAGTAATGATATTCTTATATCACATTAATATATTGCCATTCATTAGGCTCATCCATATCTGGAATACAACAATTATATAAGTCTAACATGACTACATAAAAATAAGTAGCTTTATCATTACTATGTGACAACTCGCTCAAAATAATAACGGGTGGCCAGCCCTATACTACATTAAATCAGGTATCACAGATGGCACAGTCTTAACATCAACTGACAATACTAAATAATATAAGGATAACTACCCGAAATAAATAAAAGTAGATTGGCAAAAATTTAAAACTTTTATTTAACAACAACAACAGAACCAATTATGCATCCATAACAAACAATACACATCTAACTATGATGAGTGATAAGTGCAAATACTAATAATATAAAAGAGTACAATACAATGTACAACAAAATCTACAATGAAATACCCGAATATGCTATCGGGTAACGGACAATACAAATAATCTGAGAAAGAAGATGTAGAAGTGTTAATCTACAACACTTGAATATAAACTCAATATACAACTAAATCATAATCTAGATATACAAAGATAGGAATCGACTAAAACAAAGTGCCGCAATAGTCCGCTACTTCCACAGCTCCACGAATACACTCGATGGATAAACATCAATGGCGTCCTAGCGGAGGGACACCTAAAGTAATACAATATATACACATGGAGAGAGAGAATATAAAGGGGTCAGATCCCAAGTTGAAAACATTTTATAGCAAGTGCATTAAAATGCATAATAATTATAAATGCATTATTACATGATTAAGGTGGAATCGAACTCTCCATAATAATCCAACTCACACCTCACTAATGCGTGCTCTAAACGTACGTACGTGATCTCCAAATGGATGCCCAATTCTATTTAGGTAAAAGGATTCTAACTTAAACCCAATTGAATTATTTAATTAAAATCATCTAACTTATTTCCCAATCTACACTTATCTAAATTCTTTAAATTATATGCATTAACTTAATGTTGTAGTTCTCTTTATATTTGTTCATTTATTGAACATATAAAGTTGCATACTCAACTTCATAACCACATCATCACAATACATCAACATTCTCAATTACTAGAATTTCATATATTCTAATTATGCCATCATTTGGCATATAAGAAATATATATAACTATATATGAGTTATTAGCATCAAGTGTTAAGGACTAAACTCTTCCCGATTCTCAAAACGGCACTGTGTTTCGTGCGTGGGACGTCTCGCCAAGGCGAAATCCAAATAAGGAACCCTCCGTTACGCTACTCCTGACAGTATTGATCCTCGAGGTTCATTATGCCCTCAATGCTTGATGCATGTAATCCAAATTATTACTCCAATTTTAATTGATTAATATTCCCAATTTTCAACAGTACACGGTGTTTCAAGCATGGGATGTCTCGCCGAAGTGAAATCCAAACAAGGAACCCCCCCGTTACACTACTCCTGCACTTTCGATTGTCAGGATAGGTGATATATATATAAGTATGAGCATTAAGGACTAACTTCTCCCCAATTTCCAACATTACACTTCGGTTCATGCGTGGGATGTCACGCCAAGGCGAAATCTAAACAAGGAACCCCCCGATACACTAAACCTAGCAATGTAGGTCGTTGAGGTCCATTATGACCTCGATACCCAAGTACAAGCACAATCCATAATAACCATCCAACCGAGCTATAACTCGAGGACGCAGGCTCACATGCTATCATCTTCCAGTTGCCCATACCTCATAGCAAACTCGGGCCACCTGGTGGGGTTCAACGGCACCCACCTCGTGTTTAACTCACGCACACAACGTCCCGAGAAGTGGTCGTATAATCTAACCGGCAAGTGAGAACGTCACATACCCACGACTTTCACCCACAAAAGAATGCATATATATATCGCATAATAATCACAATGGACGACTATGACATGGGGAATATCCACACCCTGCTCTTTGAGCCAGGATGCTCACCCTCATCGCACGCAACTTCCCAATGATAGCAAGGAGGGGGTATGCTTCACTATATGTAGATATGCGAACATATAAGGTATACAAACATCATCACATCATATAAAGATATACCATCATATAAGGTATACAAACATCATCACATCATATAAAGATATACCATCATATACGGTATACCTGTCACATTATTTCATATTTATTATACGCTCTTAGGCGCAATAGAATTAATATCATTGTTTATTATATTTCCCTACTGATATACTAATCGAAAATTCTCACACATCTTCCCCACTTGGTATACACGATACTATTTCTAGCTTAAAGCTCACATGTCGCTTATAATTATGAATTTTCTCTTAATTCAATTTAAGTTAAGGATATTCTTTATCCTAATGCACCTCAATTAGCATTTATAATTCTCCATCCATAATAGGGTTCAATTCATTTTATGAACCTTTAAAGTTATCCCATTTGGGATTGGATCCTAAGATCCGGTACCTCTAAGTTATTCTCATTATTTAATAAGAATTTAATTGTTATCTCGAATTTAAGGTGGCCTTGCCCACTTAGAATTTACCACATTATCTAATCGGTATTCCTCCAATTAAGTCTATATGACTCCAATAATTTTTAAACTCTCTAAAAGTCTCCAAAACATACTCCAAATAACTCCTATAGAGGTTCCCAATCGATAACCTCGAACAAAACGGAATGAAATTCTCCCTAGAAAAACATTCCCCCCAAAGCCCTGTTTCCGAATCAATTCGAGCCAATTCCGAATCGATTCGGCCTGACGAATCGATTCGGACAGAAAGGAGAATCGATTCGGGTCATCAGACCTGGGACTCTGTCTCAGGCCGAATCGATTCGGCTGGGGTCAGAATTGATTTGGTCACTCAGACCTGGGCACCTGCATATTTCCGAATCGATTCGGCTAGGAGGCCGAATCGATTCGGCCTACCTGGAGGCTAAAAAATGGCTACTTTTTGTAAGCCTAAAATACCCAAAATTCATTTTAATCATTTTCTCTCCATTTCTCTTCAACCCAATCACATATATATCATCAAAAATCATCCTAGAATAGATATAAACAAATTTCTATCATCAAATCAAAGATCTACATATCAAATCTAAGATTATACCCAAAAATTAGATTTTGATAATATAAACCTAAAACCCAAAGATTTAATCCACAAATCATGCAATAAATGGTACACAATAATTATTTAGCAAGTTTAATCACTTGCCTCGGGTTTGTAGGGTCTGAATCCTCCTTGAGATCGCGTATTTGCCTGAAATCTCCACTTTCTCTCTCTTTTCTCCTTCTTTCTCTTCTTCTTTCTTCTTCTTTCTATCTTTCTTTCAATTTCTCTTTCTCTTTAATGAGAATAAGTCTCCCGTAGGCATTATAAGCCTTATCTCCCAAGATACACAACTTTAAATGATAATACACATTTTAAATGACTCGGTAACTTTAATTCGAGTCAAACGGGATTAATTTATTTCGAAACCTAAATAGACCCAAGTACAGTCATTTTGACTTTCTCGACCCTTCCGGACACGACTACACCCTAAGAATCGCCATTCGAAACACTTTCTAACGACTTCATGTTTTGTCCTCAAATGCCAATTTAATTATTCTCCAATAAAATAATATTTATTTCTCCCAAAATAAATAAATCATCGTCTCTAAAGCCTCGGGTTGTTACAAACTTCCCCACTTACAAAAATTTCGTCCTCGAAATTTAGCTAAGCCTAATTCTCCAAAGCTCAACTAGTTCCTACCACCTCATCCTCACTAATCCTATCTCCAAATATCTAGCTGCCCACGACGAATTTAATTTATTTTATTTTATTTTAAATTGATTATGAGTTTTATAAAACCAATTTCCACAACTAGGGCTCCCATACACCCTTTATATTCGACCTATCGCTTGTACCAATCATAATGAGGCTTTATTTTCCTCCAAGATTCCACAATTCCATAGATATAAAGTATACTAACATTTTAATAGTGTGAAAATTTTGATTGTCCGAAAAAATAACTCCTCTCAATTCCTGACATTCGACACTTTCGTGCGGGGGATGTCTCGAAAAAGAGAAATCCAAACAAGTAACCCTCCTAATACACTACTATGTAGCGACGTCGGGGATTGAAAGTTTGTTAAATCCAGACTAGAGTTTGAAAGAAATAACTTTATAAAAATCATTTTGAAATGGCGCAAAGGCCGATAAAAAGTTTTATTTTAAAAACAGTTTATTTTAAAAACGATTTGTGTTATACAATATTAATATAAAGTGCCTTATGTCCCACACAAGGTCTTTGCAATTATCATGCATATAACAACATAACATATAGCTCACAAAAATTAGCATAATTATGAGCTAAACTTTCCTGCGTCCCAACAATCCGCAATCTTTAGACTCTTTAAGTAATGATATCTCATATCATATTATCATATAGCCGCTTATAAGGATCATTCACATTTTGAATACAACAATTATATAAGTCTAACATGACTATATAAAAAGAAGTAGCTTTATCATTACTACTTATCACACAACCATAATTCTTACATTCAACACAAGGTTTATAGCTCTTTTTGAGCATATATAGAATTATCTATTCTTTTACAAGATAATAACATAAGAGCCTAACTTGCTAAAAATTCCCCTTAGGGTCAAAACATACAAGTAGGGCTATAGCACTACCCATTCACAATTTTCTCTCATGCGACATTCCCTAAACTTTACATAGTAATTATCCCATTCATAAAGGAAAATAACTTACATCATCCATCTCTAGTCCGATTGCCCGTCCTCATTAATGGGCTCCCATACAAAGTCCCCCGGTCTAAAATGACCTCGAATCTGTTGTAGGGGTTGCACTTTCAAAACTTCATCAAACCATGGTCCTTTACCTCTTTTAGGACAATCCCTCTTTCTATGACCTATTTCTTTACGAAAGAAACACTTACCCACAAATCCTTTCTACCCACTCGCATTACTGGCACTCTCTTCGCCAAACTTACTTGATGAACTCGAATCTCCAAAGTTCTTACCCTCTCGCGAATGAAAACGATATTCATGACACTTTAATAGTGCATCATTCACTACCTCAATGAAAGTCACTAACTTAGGACTCTCTAACAAATGTTGTCGGATTTTCCAATCTAAACCTCGAATAAACTTCGATATACGCTTCTCTTTCTTATTTACCTCATCGGGTACTAATTTCACCCATCTAGAAAAATCTTCCTCATATTCTGCCACCGTTGTATTACCCTGAAAAATCTTAATATCCCGAGTCGAGGAAGGAAAATACTTTCAATCAAAAAGCTCCCAAAATTCTATTATAGGTAAAGTATCTCTCTGTTCAGATGTGGTGACAGACTCCCACCATTGGAGAGCTGCACCCGATAACTTAAAGGTGGTTAAAAATTGCTTCTGCACCTCACTACACTCAACCATACGGAGGTGCCTCTGCATACTATTATTCCATTGACTTGCAGCCATTTCATCAACTCCCCCTACAAACTTGGGAGGATGCCCCTTAATAAAATCTTCCTTCACTCTCTCCCATAAAGACAGTCCTATATGGGTTTGGGCTGCTTGAATGATAGATTGCTTTGCCATCTTGGAAATGGTAGGAGTTACTACTTATGCCACAATATTGGTAACTTCATCTGTAGTCATATTCCTTTGAGGCGATTGGGGTTGCACGTTCCCTTTGTTTGCCTTGACAGAACGACCTCCCTTCGGTGGCATCTGAAACAAGAATAATTTTATTAGAGCGCCTTTCAAATGTTTTCAAATCACAGAAGAAATATGGATGTATGAATGCAACCATCCTAACAATAAGGCTCTACATCAAGAACGCTTACGAAAGATCGTAGTAGCGCACACAGATCCTAAAGACACTAGAACTTGATGCTCCGATACCATCTGTGATAACTCGCTTAAAATAATAACGGGTGGCCAGCCCTATACTACATTAAATCAGGTATCTCACATGGCACAGTCTCAACATCAACTGATAATACTAAATAATATAAGGATAACTACTCGAAATCATTAAAAGTCGATTGTCAAAATTTTAAAACTTTTATTTAACAACAACAACAAAACCAATTATGCATCTATAACAAACAATACACATATAACTATGATGAGTGATAAGTGCAAACACTAATAATATACAAGAGTACAATACAATGTACAACAAAATCTACAATAAAATACCCGAATATGCTGTCGGGTAACAGACAATACAAATAATCTGAGAAAGAAGATAAAGAAGTGTTAATCTACAACACTTGAATATAAACTCAATATACAACTGAATCTTAATCTAGATATACAAAGATAGGAATCGACTAAAATAAAGTGCCACAACAGTCCGCTACTGCCACAGCTCCACGAATACACTAGATGGATAAACATCAATCGTGTCCTAGCGGAGGGACACCTAAAGTAATACAATATATATACATGGAGAGAGAGAATATAAACAGGTCAGAGCCCGAGTTGAAAACATTTTATAGCAAGTGCATTAGAATGCATAATAATTATAAATGCATTATTACATGATTAAGGTGGAATTGAACTCTCCATAATAATCCAACTCACCCCTCACTAATGCGTGCTCTAAACGTATGTACGTGATCTCCAAATGGATGCCCAATTCTATTTAGGTAAAAGTATTCTAACTTAAACCCAATTGAATTATTTAATTGAAATCATCTAACTTATTTCCCAATCTACACTTATCTATATTCTTTAAATTATATGCATTAACGTAATGTTGTAGTTCTCTTTATATTTGTTCATTTATTCACATATAAAGTTGCATAATCAACTTCATAACCAAATCATCACAATACATCAACATTATCAATTACTAGAATTTCATATATTCTAATTATGGCATCATTTGGCATGTAAGAAATATATATAACTATATATGAGTTATTAGCATCAAGTGTTAAGGACTAAACTGCTCCCGATTCTCAAAACGGCACTGTGTTTCGTGTGTGGGACGTCTCGCCAAGGCAAAATCCAAATAAGGAACCCCCCGTTACGCTACTCCTGACAATATTGATCCTCGAGGTTCATTATGCCCTCAATGCTTGATGCATGTAATCCAAATTATTACTTCAATTTTAATTAATTAATATTCCCAATTTTCAACAGTACACGGCGTTTCAAGCGTGGGACGTCTCGCCGAAGAGAAATCCAAACAAGTAACCCCCCCGTTACCCTACTCCCGCACTTTCGATTGTCGAGATAGGTGATATATATATATATATATATATATATATATATATATATATATATATATATATATATATAAGTATGAGCATTAAGGACTAACTTCTCCCCAATTTCCAACATTACACTTAGGTTCATGCGTGGGACGTCTCGCCGAGGCGAAATCCAAACAAGGAACCCCCCGATACACTAAACCTAGCAATGTAGGTCGTTGAGGTCCATTATGACCTCGATACCCAAGTACAAGCACGATCAATAATAACCATCAAACCGAGCTATAACTCGAGGATGCAGGCTCACATGCTATCATCTTCAAGTTGCCCATACCTCATAGCAAACTCGGGCCACCTGGTGGGGTTCAACGGCACCCACCTCGTGATCAACTCACGCACACAACGTCCCGAGAAGTGGTCGTATATCCTAACCGAAAAGTGAGAACGTCACATACCCCCGACTTTCACCCACAAAAGAATGCATATATATATCGCATAACAATCACAATGGACGACTATGACCTGGGGAATATTCACACCCTGCTCTTTGAGCCAGGATGCTCACCCTCATCGCACACAACTTCCCAATGATAGCAAGGAGGGAGTATGCTTCACTATATGTAGATATACCAACATATAAGGTATACAAACATCATCACATCATATAAAGATATACCATCATATAAGGTATACCTGTCACATCATTTCAGATTTATTATACGCTCTTCAGCGCAATAGAATTAATAACATTGTTTAGCATATTTGCCTCTTTAAATACTAATCGTCAATTCTCACACATCTTCCCCACTTAGTATACACGATACTATTTCTCTCTTGAAGCTCACATATTCTTTATCCTAATGCACCTCAATTAGCATTTATAATTCTCCATCCATAATAGGGTTCAATTCATTTTATGAACCTTTAAAGTTATCCCATTTGGGATTGGATCCTAAGATCCGATATCACTAAGTTATTCTCATTCTTTAATATGAATTTAATTGTTATCTCCCATTTAAGGTGGGCTTCTCCACTTAGAATTTACCACATTATCTAATCGGTATTCCTCCAATTAAGTCTATATGACTCCAATAATTTTTATAAGGGAAACTCTCTAAAAGTCTCCAAAACATACTCCAAATAACTCCTATAGAGGTTCCCAATCAATAACCTCGAACAAAACGGAATGAAATTCTCCCTAGAAAAACATTCCCCCAAAAGCCCTATTTCCAAATCGATTCGGGCCAATTATGAATCGATTCGGCCCAGCGAATCGATTCGGCCAGAAATGCGAATCGATTCGGGTTATCAGACCGGGGATTCTGTCTCAGGCCAAATCGATTCGGCTGGGGTTCAAATTGATTCGGTCACTCAGACCTGGGCACCTTCTTATTTTTGAATCGATTCGGCCTACCTGGAGGCTCAAAAATGGCTACTTTTTGTAAGCCTAAAATACTCAAAATTCATTTTAATCATTTTCTCTCCATTTATATTCAACCCAATCACATATATATCGATATAACCAAATTTCTATCATCAAATCAAAGATCTACATATCAAATCTAAGATTATACCCAAAAATTAGGTTTTGATAAACTAAACTTAGAACCCAAAGATTTAATCCACAAATCATGTAATAAATGGCACATAACAATTATTTAGCAAGTTTAATCACTTGCCTCTTGTTCGTAGGGTTTGAACCCTCCTTGAGATCGCGTATTTTCCTGAAATCTCCATTTTCTCTCTCTTTTCTCCTTCTTTCTCTTCTTCTTTCTTCTTCTTTCTATCTTTCTTTCTATTTATGTTTCTCTTTAAGGAGAATAAGTCTCCCGTAGGCCTTATCTCCCAAGATACACAACTTTAAATGATAACACACACTTTAAATGACTCGGTAACTTTAATTCGAGTCAAACGGGCTTAATTTATTTCAAAACCTAAATAGACCCCAAGTACAGTCATTTTGACTTTCTCGACCCTTCCGGACACGACTACACCCTCAGAATCGTCATTCGAAACACTTTCTAACGACTTAAAGTTTTAACCTCAAATGCCAATTTAAGTATTCTCCAATAAAATAATATTTATTTCTCCCAAAATAAATAAATCATCGTCTCTAAAGCCTCGGGTTGTTACATACTACTTGATACACATAACATTTCTTACATTCACAATAAAGTTATATCTCTCTTCTAGCACATTACTAAATAATCTTTTCTCTCAAAAGATAACAACATAAGAGCCTAGCTTGCTCAAAATTCCCTTCCGGGTCATTCCATACATAATAGGGTTCTAGCACTACCCTTTCATGAATATCTCCCATACGATATATCAAAACTTCATATATTAATATTCCTATTCAAAAAGGAAAATAACTTACATCATTCATCTCTTAGTCCGATTGCCCTTCCTCATCAATGGGCTCCCAAATAAATTCCCCTGGTCTAAAATGACCTCGAATCTGTTGTAGGGGTTGTACTTCTAAAACTTCATCAAAATGTGGTCCTTTACCTATTTTAGGACAATCACTCTTTCTATGACCTATTTCTTTACAAAAGAAACATCTACCCGCAAATCCTCTCGACCCACCTTGAGGAACAATACGCCGTTGAGACTCTCTATAGTCCGACTTATACCTACTCACATTACTGGCATTCTCTTCGCCAAACCTACTTTATGAACTCGAATCTCTAAAGTTCTTACCCTCTTGCAAATGAAGATGATATTCATGACACTATAACAGTGCCGCATGCACTACCTCGATGAAGGTCACTAACACTGGGCCCTCTAACAAGTGTTGCCGAATTGTCCAATCTAGACCTCGAATAAACTTTGATATACGCTTCTCTTCTGTATTTACCTCATCAGGTACTAATTTCGCCCATTTAGAAAAATCTTCTTCATGTTCTGCCACCGTCCTATTTCCTTGAAACACATCCATCAAGTTCCTACTTATTTCTTCATGAGTAGTAGAAGGAAAATACCATCGATCAAAGAGTTCCCAAAAATTTATTATATGCAAAGTATCTCTCTGTTCTGACGTGGTGATAGACTCCCACCATTGGAAAGCTACTCTCGATAATTTAAAGGTGGCTAAAAATTGCTTTTGCACCTCACTACACTCAACCATACGGAGGTGCCTTTGCATACTATTCTTCCATCGACTTGCAGGCATTGCATCAATTCCCCGTGAAAACTCAGGAGGATGCCCCTTACTAAAATCTTCCTTCACTCTTTGTCAAAAAGTTAGTCCTAAATGGGTTTGGGAAGCTTGAATGGAAGATTGTTGCGCCATCATAGAAATGGCAGTAGTTAGTGCTTGTGCCCCAATATTGGCAATATCATCTGTAGTCATGTTCCTTTGAGGAATTTGGGGTTCCACATTCTCAGCCCCTTTGTTTGCCCTAACTGAACGACTTCTCTTCGGTGGCATCTGAAACAAGACTAATTGTATCAGAACGCCTTTCAAATGTTTTCTTATCACAGAAGAAATATGGATGTGTGAACACAACAATTCTAATAATAAGGTTGTACATCAAGAACACTTATGGAAGATCATAGTGACCCACACAGATCGTAAAGACACTAGAAACTGATGCTCTGATACCATTTGTGACAACCCTCTCAAAATAATAACGGGTGGCCTGCCCTATACTACATTAAATCAGGTATCTCAGATGGCTCAGTCTCAACATCAACAGACACTGCTAAATAATATAAGGCTAACTACCCGAAACTATCGAAAGCGGATTGCCAAAAATTTAAAACCAACCATGCAACCACAACATCAATACTACATCTAACTATGATGAGTGATATAACAAACTCTACAATATGTAAAGAAATGAATACAAAAGTACAAAAAAATGTACACAGTAAATTACCCGAATAAGCTGTCGGGTCACAGAGAGTAAAAAAATCTGAGAGAGAATATAAAAGTGTTAATCTACAACACTTGGGTATAAACCTGATATACAAATTGAATCCTAATCTTGATATACAAAGGATAGTAATAGACTAAGACAAAATGCCATAACAGTTCTCTACTGCCACAGCTCCACGAATACATTGGGTGGATAAACATCCATGGCGTCCTTATGGAGGAACACCTAAACTCATACAATATATATACATAGCAGGAGAAAATATAAACGGGTCAGAGCCCGAGTTGAAAACATTTTATAGCAAGTGCATTAAAATGCATAATAATTATAATGCATTATGACATGATTTAATGGAGTCGCACTCTCCATAATAATCCGACTCACCCCTCCACTAAAGCGCACAACTAAACGTATGCACGTGATCTCCAAATAGAAGCCCAATTCTAATGAGGAAAATAAATCAAACTTAATCCGAAAATAATTATTCAATTAAAATCATCTAACTTATCTCGCAATCTACACTTATCTAAATTCTATCTAAATCGTATACTTCAATTTATAATGTCATTTTCTCATTTATTTGTTCAATTATTTAATACGTGAAGTTCACATAACCATTACCATACTAACATACATCGTACATAAACATTATCTTGACTAGAATTTATCATGTTCTAGTTATACCATCAATATATAATTATATATGAGTTATTAGCATCTAAGTGCAAAGGACTAAACTCCTCCGAAATCTCAATACTGCACTGTATTTCGTGCGTGGGACAACTCGCAAAGCGAAATTCAAATAAGGAACCCCCCATTACACTACTCCCGACAGTATTGATTTTCGAGATTCATTATGCCCTCAATGCATGATGCATGTAACCCAAATTCTCATTACTCCATTTTTAATTAATTAATTAATTATTCCCAATTCTCAACAGTACATGGCGTTTCGTGCGTGGGACGTCTCGCAAGCGAAATCCAAACAAGGAACCCCCTGATACACTAATCCTGGCACTGTCGATCGTCGAGACATACTATATATAATATTATCATTAAGGACTAACTTCTCCTCACTTCCCAACATTACACTGAGCTTTATGCATGGGACGTCTCGCAAGAAAAATCCAAATAAGGAACTCCCCCGATACACTACTTATTGGTAATGTTTGTGGTTGAGGTCCGTTATGCCCTCGATGCCCAAGTAACCAATCACATCAAATATATAATAACCATCCAAACGAGCTATAACTCGAGGATGCAGGCTCACAATGCTATCATCTTCCAGTTGCCCAAACCACGTAGCATATTAGGGACCACCTAGTGAGGCTAAACGACACCCACCTCGTGATCAACTCACACACCCAATGTCCGGGAAGCAGTAATAGTTCCTAACCGACAAGTGAGAATGACACATACCCACGACTTCTCACCCGCAAATAATAAATGTATATCACATAATAATCACCATGGACGACTATGACCAGGGGAATATCTACACACTGCTCATCGAGCAAGAGTGCTCACCCTTATCGCTTGCAACTTCCCAATGATAGCAAGGAAGGGGTATGCTTCACTATATATATATATACACCATCACATAAGGTATACATACGTCATCACATCATATAAATATATACTATCATATAAGGTATACCTATCACATCATTTACATATACATAGTGCGCGCTTAGGCGTAAATGAAATAATATTATTGTTTAGTATATTTCCCTCTCGATATACTAATCGTCAATTCTCACACATCTTCCCCACTTAGTATACACTATACTGTTTCTCACTTGAAGCTCACATATCTCTTCTAATTATGAATTGTCTCTCAATTCTATTTATATTAAGGATATTTTCTATCCTAATGCACCTCGATTAGCATTTCTCATTGTGTGAGGCATCTCCCAAATCAATCATCGTTAAGGATATTTCTATATCCGTATGCACATTTATTAGCATTTATAATTCTCAATCCATGATATGGTTCAATCAATAATATGAACCTTGAAAGTTATCCCAATTTGGGATTTGATTCTAAAATCCAATATCTTTGAACTCATTCTCATTCTATCATATAAGTTTAATAATTATTTCCAAATATAATCTTCAATAAAGGTGTGATTCCCCACTTAGAATATACCATAATCTCTGATCGGTATTCCTCAATTTAAGTCAATATGACTCCAACAATTTCTTATAAGGGAAACCCTCTAAAAGTCTCCAAAAATTACTTCAAATAATTCCTATTGAGGTTCCCAATCGATAACCTTGAACGAAATGGAATGAACTTCTACCTAGAAAACATCTCCAAAAATTCCCCTGCTTCCGAATCGATTTGGCCCCTCCCAATCGATTCGGCCTCGAGAGCGAATCGATTCGGCCTCTCCGACTCGATTTGGTCCAAAGGACCTGAGAGTATGCTACATATCGAATTGATTCGCAAGGGGCGAATCGATTCAGCCCTAAAGACCTGTAGGTTCTGCAGCGAACTGAATCAATTCGGAAGGGGTGAATCGATTCGGTAAGCTCAGCAAGCTACGAAATGGGCTATTTTCCTCAAAACCCAAAATTTCCAAAAAAAATATTTTATCATCATCCAATCATTCTTATCCAACCCAATCACATATATAACCTTAATATTCATCCAAGAACACCTTTAAACTAGTTTTTATCATCAAATCCAAGATCTACATAACAAATCTAAGATTTACCCAAAAGTTAGGTTTTAACAAACTAAACCTAAAACCCAAAGATTTAATCTACAAATCATGAAATAAATGGTACACAACAATTATTTAGCAAGTTTAATCACTTGCCTCAAGTTCGTAGGGTCTGATTCGTCCTTGAGATCGCGTATTGGACGGAGATCTCCACTTTCTCTCTCTCTCCTTCTTCTCTTTTCTTCTTCTCTCCTTCTTTCTTTCTTTCTTTCTTTTTCTCTTCCTCTCTAAGGAGAATTGTTTCTCACGTAGGCTTAATAAGCCTTGTCTCCCAAGATACACATCTTTAAATGATAATACACACTTTAAATGACTCAGTAACTTTAATTCAAGCCAAACAACTTAAAAATATTTCGAAACCTAAATAGACCCCAAGTATAGTCATTTCAAAATTCTCGACCCTTCCGGAAACAACTATACCCTCAGAATTACCATTCGAAACACTTTCCATGAACTTCAAATTTTGACCTCAAATGCCAATTCGATTATTCTCCAAATAAAATAATATTTATTTCTCCCAAAATAAATTAATTATTGTCTCTAAAGTCTTGGGTTGTTACATTACCATGGAGAGTGAAGCCAAATAACATTCAAAGCTTCCCTAAATCCCTACCATAAAGAAGACAACTTATAACTTTGAGCAATAGGGTTCTTTGAAATTGAATGTGACTTTAAGAAAGGCTACACACATGGAAGACGATTGATGAAGATTCCATACTGAAATTGACAGCAATAAATTGTTCTTTGTACGAACACTAAGTGAAATGGAATAAAATGTCTGAAAATTTATGGCATATAATGGTAGTGTCTCGAGTTAATGATTTGTGACCTTTCTTAATATATAATGGTAGTGTCTTGAAAGATTTATTTACCATTCTTTGCATATTGTCTTTATTTATTGATTTGTGTCATATAATGGTAGTGTTGCATGCTACATTTGTGTGAAAAGGGGTACCTCAAGCATGAAATTACTCGACAACTTGAAAGTTTATTTTATCACTATTTTATATGTATTTGGTAATGAAATTTGTAAATCTAACATTTCTTTTTATTCACCATCTTAGTTCTTGGAGTTTCATTTTTTCTATCTCAAATTAAGTCCATTGCAGTTTCATTCATTTACACAAGTTATTTTGTTATGGTTTAATTACTATGATTCTGTTGGAAAATGTATAATAACTTTGGTTTATTCATTTTCATCAGGTGCATGTACACACTAAGTTGTCGAAATTGGAACATCTGTGAATTTGAATCAAAAGATGTTGCGAGAAAGTTATATACCAAATATGGGAGTCGGGTGGGATTTGTAGTCTGTGTTATCCAAAGTCGTCGTTCAGAGATTGACGGGAACACTCTTGACCATCGACTTGGATGTTACAAGAAGGGATATTCTTCGAATCAGAAGGGCATGTTTGTCCCAGATTATAAGCCTCAACCCCATGCACATAGTGGACTTGATTACAGAATTGAGGTAAAAAACATTGAATGTATTCATTTTATTTATAACTTAATTGAAATAAATATCCATAGAGTCAAATCGTGTAGGGATGTATTAAGTCCATGCTTTAAACAAATAAAAAACTTATATAGATGTCAATATCATATGTTTAAGTATCTTGAGATGTAAATCATGGTACTCAAATTTCTAATCATGTAATTTGTGTTCCCCAAAACTATAGTTGGTGTCCATTTCTTATATTCATTAAGAACGACCCTCTCCATTATTGTCTACGTATTTCTATGAAGCTTGATTGGAGATTGGACTTTTAACATGCATAGGATGATCGACTCTGTCAAAATGAAAATGAATTGCATCATGAAGTATGCCTACATTTCTCAATCCTAGCCATGTTTTTTGCAAGAAGCACAAAAGGTATTTTGAAGCCAAGATACCACAACTTGTGTTTTTCACTCTTTCAATAGCGGGGAAAATGATTCTAATAGATGGATTTCGCAACTCTCGAATTGCACACTAGCAACCCCAATCTAGATCAGACTCCTCGGATTCTGAGATGTTTAATGACCACATGTTATGATTCACATGTGATTCAAAATTGTTTTATTTATTCGTTATGACCAAATGCTCTTGGTAGTTATTTGATTTAGGTTTTTCGGGTCCCTTATATGGCTTGAGATATGTTGTTATAATGTAAGATGATAATTTTTAGATTCGTATTATTCTAATGCAAAATCTTATTGTCGAGTTTATCTTGAAATGAGCCAAATTAAATTAGCATAAGTGGATTGTGGAGGTTGGTTTACTTTTTGAGGTTTGTTGCCTCTATGGAGACTCAAATGGTTTCCTGTTTCTCATTTATTGGAAAATGACGTGACTTTATGCACTTTACTCCAAGACTTGCTTAACCTGACTATTATTCGATTAATAGAGTTCGAAATGAAAAATACTCATTTATGCACTTTAATTTTGGAATGATATTTTCATCAATTGATTGAATATGGCTGCAACCATTCGAAAGCATAAATATGTTTTTGTTTCAAGCCATTTACATGCCAACTATTTGTTGAGTTCCCATCAGTTATGCAATGTAAATTAAAAGTACTTTGTATGTGAATGAATTGTATTTGTTGGCATTCATGATGATTTAATTGATTCAATCGCAGTATATGTATTTAACTTTGGTTATGGCCTTGATGATATACCATTGATTTATAGTCTTTCTGTGGTAAGAGATAAATATTTCTATTTTTATATTATTTATTATATTTTTAAGAGCATCGATGTGTCATAATTTGGTCTAGGAATAAATTGACTTATTTGAATAAGGATGGAATAATTCTTTGTGGGATTGACAATATAATATGCAGTTATGGTTGTCTTCCATGTTTATTGCATTATTCTGAATCATATCAACAGTTCATTATAGGATTTCTATTTGACAATATTTTGATTACATTAAGAACTGAACCATATTCCATTAATCACATTACTTTTTTACTTCTGGACATGAGGTTTGAACTGAGCCATATACCATTAATCGCTTTAAGAACTATGAAATCAATTAATCCTGTATTTTAATGGTTTTATTGATTGTTTTACAACTTGCAATTTTTATGGTGGTTGTGGTTGTCGCAACTAGGATTTTAGTGGCATGCACTCGACTAGAGGTATCTGCTTTACTCTCTCTTACACACATATCGAAAAAGAAGGGTTCCCTTCTTTGTTTTGTGTTTTGCAAATCCAAAATTTATTTTGGTCTTTATTTTGAAGTGATGATGAGGTTGACATCGACTTAAAAATATAACAACATCGATTTGGGCAATGGGAAATATGTTAGACACACACCAGAGAAGGTTGAAGCTTTTGAAATGTTATATCGCGAGTGCCCTAAACCGAGCTCCCTTTGTCAGTACCAACTAATTTGCAACTACCCAATTTTCTCCAACATCATGCCAAAGCAGATGAAAGTTTGATGCAAATAGTTTAGGTTAGGCAACAACTATTATAATTTACTTTCTGTTCAACTCAGTTAAATTCATTAGTTGAACAGTTCTATTAAAGTCATTGGTTAAATTCTTTCTCTAATCTGTACATTGGCTACCTGAATATGAGTATGCCAAAAAACCAGTGAAAAGACGCACTCATTTTTCTCTATACCTGAATAGAAGTATGCCAAAAACCACTGAAGTTGTGATTTTTTCTATGTCTACAGGGTTGACTTGGATATAGGGTGACTTGAATAGTTGATTCTCTAGCAAGGAAGCCAAATGGAAAATGTTCACACTTATACCGTGTTTGTTTCCTATTTATTATTCCTTAATTTTACATTTGGTTTTGTTTTTAGGTATTGATTTTCGGTTTTGTTTATATTTAGTATGTATTTTTCTTCAATTATTGTAATGGGGATGATTTAGTTTATAACGTCAGGTATACTCTACTCCTCAATGTTTTAGCTTTTAATGTCAAATTTGTTCCAAGGTGTTTCGTGTTGCTTCGATGTCCAATTTTTCCAATATCCGTGCACTTGGACAACTTTGTAAACTCTTAATCACTGTTTAAATTTTGTTAGACATAGCCTCCTAATTTTTCAATTATACAGATGTTCCTCTTCATACTTTATTTAACTACATTTACTTGACCCAGTTGTTAACATCTATCGATAAATAGGTAACATGGGCTGGATTTGACAAATTAGAGTTTTGTCTAGCTTCTTTTGAGAATGTTCTCTTAATCGGGTATCAGAATGGTTTTCAATTCTTTGAAGTTGAGGACGCTTCTAATTTCACTGAATTGGTTTCAAAGCGTGGTGGTCCGGTTACATTCTTACAGATGCTTCCAATTCCTATGAAGTGTAATGGAAATGAAGGATTCAGATCATCACACCCTTTACTATTAGTCATTGTGGGGGATGACACCAATAGATCAAGCCTGGGTCAAAATCATGCCCATTTGGATCTATCCGTAAGAGATGGTACTTTGGAGTCCCAATTGATCCTACGGCTGTTGGATTTTACTCTCAGGTCCAACTCTTATTTTTCGATCAGCTGTGTTTATGGTTTAGGTGTAGTCCTCTGATAGGTCTAAAAACACAAGTAAGTTCCAATTTATCTGAGATGTTTATGAGATTTAAAACTTTATGGTGTCAGTTTATATGTAAAATGATTACCATTCCTTTTATAAGGATAAACAATAATTGCCATCAATATAGAGATCATGTTCGTCTTAGTTGGGGTGTGGTTTTTGTGTAGCAGATAGGGTCAAAAGCACAACAAGAGGCAGCGGACCCAAATTGCGTGAAGCTGACTGATAGCATCCATACTTTACGTATTCAGTCGGAGCTTATATTCAGTCAGAGCTGAGTCACTGACTGAGCTTCCATACTTTACATCAATGATTAAGATTGGTATAAAAGTGGTTTGTGCACATTTTGAATGCGTCCGGTCATTTATGTAAGACTATGTATTCAATGTTTTACATGTTATTTGCTACATTGTTGACAAAATTACCAAGTAAACATTTTAATTGTCCATTTTCAAAATTGTATGATGTCGTATTTATAGATTCTTATAATTTTAACATTACAACAAGTTAATTACACAATTTCATTCTACATTTTTGTTACTGAAAGTAGATTATTAATATTTGTGCGATGTCCACCATTGTTTTTTGTGTCATTATTTTTCTATGTTTAATTTTTGTTGCAAATTAGCACTAACATTGTTCTTTTACAATTTATTTGGCAGATTTGGCAGATTTTCCATATTTAGTACTACACTACAAATCGTATCTCCTTTTCAATTGTGAATGAAGGTATAAACTTCATCAATCCAACTATGTATTTTTATTTTATTGTATTATTTATCAACCCAGGTCTTAGATATCAATCCTATTTGAACATTCTGTTTGTTTTAATACAAAAAACTTTAAGTGACTGTTGATGTTTGGAAAATTTTGGAACCTTATTGGACTGATTCCTAATTATTTGTGCTCATATGGGACTTTGTAGGACTGAGGATGCCGAAGGTTCAAGTGTTGATTATAGACAGCTATGGTGACTAGGAAAAATCTACTTAATAAGACGTATTTTAGTTTATTTATTTATTTATTTATTATTTTGGCTGTTAACAGTTCTCTTTTTTGTACTAAATGTATTTCAGTTTTAAGTACTGGATGAGCTTTAATTTTACGTACTGAATGAATTTTATGTACTGAATGAAACACTGCTATGGAATTGGTTTAGTTCATATGTTGATCTAGTTTCCATTTTGGTTAAAGTTGTAAATCATTTATTATGCACTACATTTTTAAACCAATACCATTGTAAACTATGATGTCAAAGCTGCTAAAGAATAGCAATGCGAAAGATGCTTTGCAATACCAAAACTCAATTGGAAATCAACTAATATTACATTACCAAACTGAATTGTTACATTACACAATACATTTTACCCAATCTCATAAACTAACATCTTAAAAAAAATCGATGATACAAATACAACCACAATTCAAATTATCGTCATGCCGTTAGGCATGCGCACGACTTTGAAAATTATGACCAATTTTTTTAAAATTATATTTTGTTTTGTTGGGGAACGAAATTTTTTTCGTGTTGCAATTACGAATTTTGGAAATTTTCACCATTTTGCGATTGCATATTTTGAAAAATTTCAGAATGCCTTCAAGCATGGGCGTACTGATAAAAAGAAAAAATTACTTCTCTTGTAGATTTTGTCGTTGTTGCAACTTCTTTCTATCAAAATTTCCCTTGAACCTACAAAATTATAACAAAACTAGTGTAGAGGGTAAGTAAGGGAGTCAATCCATATCTAAGGGTGAAACACAAAATTGGAGAGGACATAAATATAGATTCATTTGCATTTTATTATATTTTTTTCTATTTTTACTTTTTCTATTTTTTTTATGGATTTTTCAAGGGATTTTTTAGCTAACTAACTATACTAATTTTTATAACTACTAATTAAGAAGTAAAAGCTACTTTAAGAAAGGTGAGATAAACAAAATTGTCCTTATAAGTAAACTAATAAAATTGGACTCATGAGGGCTTCAAAATTTCATCCCATAAATGGGAGATTAGCCCTCAATAATCATCATCCAAAAATATAAGCTAAACAATTGAAAGCATGAGATGATTAAGCTAAAAGTAAAAGAGAGGAATAGATCAAACCCATTTAAGCCTTGAATTGACATGAAATCTTCAATTACATCATCAATCTCTCAATTACAATTCTTCACTCATGTATTTATTGAATCTAAACTAGAAATTACAAACTAAAAATTAAAAGGATAGTGGATTAATTCATAATGGACAATTAAATAATAAAAGAGATTTGCTAAAAATGCAAATCCTAAAATTATAAAATTGTACCTTAGAATTCACCCAAAGAAATAAATTATAGATCATTAATTTATATTGAGATAATTGCTAAAAATGCAAAATATCAACATAAATGAATGGGTTAGAATTTATCTCCCATAAGGGATAAATTTTAATACATCAATCTATTATGAAATAATTGCTAAAAATGCAAAAATTCATAATAGATGGGTGGGGTGAATTTTATCCTAGAGATAATTTTCAACACACACCTCTATATTGAGGTATTTGCTAAAAATGCAAATACTCAACATAGAGGGGTGGTGAGAAATTTTATTACACCAAAGCTTAAAACTAATTTTGAGATCCTTTTCAAATGGGTCTTCATCCTCAATATATAGGAGGCATGGAGCATGAGGGGTAAAAATGGAAATTGGCAAGGGTGTGCATGTGGGAATGGTGAGAGCACATGTGCATGGGGGTGTGAGGTGAGGATAAATTCTGATTTGTTTTGTGGGGTATTTTAGGAAAATGGCTTAAAGTGGTTGGTTAAGGGGCATAATGGGTAAAGGGACAAGTTGGTTTTACACATGTGGCAATTGGTTTGGCTTGGTTGGCTTATGCAGGAGAGAAGAATCGTGGAAGAGAAAATGGGTAAAAAATGAGAAATGGGTCTTGGATTGGAATTTGGTCTATGGTTGAAGGTGAAATTGACCGGACATGGAAGTGGAAAGGTATGGAGGTCACAACATGTCAGGCCGGAGCTGTGGTCATCGAGTCACGATCGGAGGGTAACGCCGGAAGGGGTTGGGCTTCCGGCCGGAGATGGTGGCAGGTGAGTCGCCGCGGGGTGAGGCGAAGAGAGAGAGGCTGCCGACGGAGGGGGTAAGGCTGTTCCGGCGGGTAGGTAGGAGGGTCGGCTAGGGGTTGCTGCCCGCGCCACTGGTCGGCGACGGGGCTGGTGGTCAGGCCGACGGATTGGATCGAGGAGAGAGAGAGAAGATGGGGTTGATGGTTATGGAGACATTTGAGAGGAGAGAGAGTATGGGTGGTGAGAGGTGGAAGATGATGGTGGAAATGATTGGGTATGTGAGGGTGTAGGGGGTTTAGTGTGAGGGTGAGGGTGTAGGTTTAGGAGTGTGGGTGTGAGTTAGTTGGGTGTGTTTGAGTTAGGTGTTGTGTGTGTGGGTGTTTAATTTGAACCCCTAAAAAATTAAAACTAAAATTAAAATTAATCTAAATAAAAAATTAAACTAAACTAAAAATAAAATAGACATGACACGACACACTAAACAAACTCTAAAAAAACTAAACCCAACTAAAATAAAAACTAATGAATAAAAAATTAATTAATAGCTACTAAAAATATAAAATCCTATAAAATAAAAGACACAAAAATAAAAAGATAAATCTAAAAAGAAATAAAAATAGAAATCTATAAGACTAAAAACTAAAAGCCTAAAAAAATAAAATCTAATAAATCTAAAAATAAACTCCTAAAAAATCCTAATAAAATAAAATAAAATAGAATAAAAACTAAGACTAAAAACCAATAAAAATCTAAAATAAAATAAAATTATAATAATAAAGATATAAAAATAGAAATTAAAATCTAAAAATTCTTAATAAATCAAAAATAAATCCTAAAAATAAAATAATTAATAAAAAGGGACAAATAAACACACACGGGCTTCGGGGTAGGTTTAGGGTAGGTTAGGGTTGCGGGATAAGGGTTAATTAACTCCATATTGCGCACAATTGCCATGATTTAAGTGTTTGAACACTACAATGCACAATTGACCTACAAAAAAAACATTAAGCACATAAGACCCATATTACCGAGAATTAGCAACTAAAGTACATCTATTTGGGGTATAAATTGTACAGTTTTGGGTGCTTATCACACCACCCCCAAACAGAGTGTTGCTGGTCCTCGAGCAATAAGATAGAGAGAAAGAGAATGATAAGTAACCAAAAGTGTACCACTTTCGCGGGCACTTGCGATTGCACTTAGCGTGTGCAACAAGCCTTTAAACCTATAGGTTGCCCTACAGGACGAGTTGTGTCTCGTGAGGGTTTGCAGGGAATATACCCACAAAATTCTTATTTTGCAAAATTTTTATTGAAAGACAGTCAATCTCTTATTGGACATAGAATAATCGCACAATCCATCACAAGAAAATACTTTGAGAAATACAAGCTAGAAGTGCAAAAGATTAAGCTAAGTAAATCATCCTCAAGGCACATCCTTCCTAGAACTCAACGTGTGTAGTGCGAATCATCAAATAGATAGGAATTTTAGAGAGAGAATTGTAGAGAAAATAATTTTTTTTGATAAAAAGAAAATATTTTTATTTTTTAAAAATATATATATATATATATTTTAAAAATATATATATTTTTTATTTTTAAAAATTTTTGGAAGATGATCCAACTCAAGCGTGGGAGACACACACTCATTGGGAGGAGTAAAGGAATACTCATAAGGGAGTGTGGTTTCTAAAGATGGAGTTGTCAACTTCTCCAAAAAGGTATCATCGGTAAATGGGGTGGGTGGATAAGACGAGGCACCAATCTCAGAGATAGAGGAATCACTAGAAATATGAGGCTCAGAATAAGCCATGCATTTTGGGACATCATCCATGTCCGGATAGTTAGGAGCTATCACGGAATCTATCTCGGGAAAATGGTGAGCACTCGTAGCCGGAGCTAACCTAGGATAAATTGGTTCCTCGAGAACAAAAGGGTGAAGTTCGATAGGTGTAGACTCGGGCATTTTTTAGAATATGACGGGAGTGGGAACATGAACCGCAAGGTGGGGTTCATATGGATAGGGTGGGTTTGAATCAGGCTCACTAATGAAAGGTATGTCAACACAATTGTCGACTTGGGACCCGGACCATGGAATGGTCTCAACTTCGAGATTCTCGACGTGGTAGGGTTGGTCACACTCAAATTCTGTGTCACAAGGGGACACATCATCGTCACACTCGGTGGCAATGATGGGTGGGGTCATGGGAATATCTGACTCTCGCGCACACACCAATTCATTTAACCTTTGTTCAAGCCTTTGGAGAGCTTGAGTTTGAATTGCCTGCTCTTGCTCAAGTATGAACTTTTGCAAGAGGGTTTCGAGAGTGGAAGTGGATGAAGGTGTTGGTGGAATGATGGGTGGTGGTGGTGGGTGAGGTGGACACAACGCGCTATAATCAGGAGTGTATGGAGAATCCTCATATGAAGTGTGTGGGGTGGGGCCAAGTGCATCATACACGAAAGGGCCGCTTTCGTGATGGACAAATGGTTGATGCGCATGGGGTGCGTAGTGAGGAAACTGATCATGAACAGGTGCACAAGGTTGCCATGACGACTGTTGGAATGTGTGAGGATCCACAACATCGGGTTGGGATACGTATTGCGTGGAAGGGTGATCAGGCCTCCACGAATATCTCGGGGACTCACACAACTCGGGATTAGGTATAGCATGGTAGTAGGCCGAGGTGGGTTCCGAAACAGTGTCATATGGATACACATGTTCCATGGTGGGTGCGTAGGGATATGAAGAGTATGGGCACACATGGGACATGTGATCGGCATTAGAACAGTGGGTGCACAACAAAGGAGGAGGCACGGTGACACTTGACACCAAGGGTGATGGAATAGGAGGTGAGTGCATAGATGGGTCAAGAGTACCAACGGTACTCATGAGAGAGGTGAAATCATGAAGAATATCATAAAGAGATCGCTCGGGACCACTCTCACACGTGTCACATGTCAATGGAAAATGACCAAAGTAGTCCCTTAAAGGACGTTCTTCGGCCATGAGGTGAGAAATATTTTTTTGATTTTTTGAAATTTTGTAGGTTCAAGGGAAATTTTGATAGAAAGAAGTTGCAACAACGACAAAATCTACAAGAGAAGTAATTTTTTCTTTTTATCAAATGGCGCCGTTGCCGATCTTTGGAGCTTGAATCACTTGCGAGGATTACCTATTTGTGATTCATTTGTATTGCATTTTTTATTTTTATAAGTACCATTTTTTCAGAAGGCTTGTATTAGGATTTTATCATTGGCTTGTATTGCGGTGCATAGAGACACCATTTATTTTTCATTTCCAATTGTAATAATTGAAGCCAAGCGTGATAGGGAAACCGGACAAGGTAGAGAGAGGGCGTCCAAGGCGAGGATTTAGAAGCCTCTCTACCTTGGGTCGGTAGGACTCCCGGGGACGACTGAGATTGGCGTGATCTCCCCCCGGTCGACTCATATTTTTCGGCACCCCACGGCCTAAAAACCGTGGGAGGTATATTTCTTACACCCTTGCGCCTCTCCTGTTAGCGAGTCAATTCTTTTGTGTGTACTTGTGTGCTCTTGTGTGATTTTATTCTCGCATTTATTTTTTGAATGGTATGATGAATTAAATTACTAAGACCTACACCCGGTCACTCACGAGAAGGGATTTCATCACCCGACTCACTCGCTTACCATTGTGTGCTACCCTAGCCATCACTAAATTTAAAATCAATCAACTAGGTATCCCACTAGGAGAAAATTTTGCAAAGGAGATCACAAAGAGATTTCCGTGAACTTTTATCGCCCACGGACTTAATTAAAATTTGACTACCCTCTCACTAAATTTGAAGATAAAAATTGGCTATGTGCTAGTTAGGAAATTTTCTTGACTTGTGTGTGTGTCCAATTCATTTTTTTGGTAGTCTATTTTAGTTAGTCCGTCCAATTCAAAGAGTCCATATTTTTTCCCCACCTTTTCTTCCAAAAAAAAAAAATCCAAAAATATTTTCTTTCATTTTTATAACAAATAAATATTTTTTTTTAAATAAAAAATATATATATTTTAAAAATATATATATATATATATATATATATATATATATATATATATATATTTTACTAGTGTATATATATATATTAATGTTTCGTACCTGGTTGGTCTGAGATTTAGTGAGGTTGCTTGAAGTTTTTCAAGGTTGATTTAAGATTCAAAGAGGTTGATCGGAGATCCAAATGACGTTAAAGGGTGTTTGACGGTTTGGGAAAGAATCACATCATTTAAAACCGATGGGTGGGGTTGAATTCTGTTCAAACACTATTGTTTAAAACCGATGAGTGAGATGTATGTTCTAACAGACAATGGTGTGAGGAATATTACAAGTGAAGGGGTGGGGTCGAGGTACCTCTTCGAAGTCTAGGGATATATTCAGCTGGTTGCAACTCCATTTAGGCTTTGACTCGTCTGTTCAATTTCAAAAGATGTCCAAGTTGCAAGGAAATTTTTTATGGACTATTTGGATCTTTGAAGACGCATTGAATGTTGTACGAATATATGTAGATGGTACAATGGAGGTTAATTTTAATTCATTGGGTGGCATGGAAAACGAAGAGATTCGAATGGGAGAAATTCTCATTAGGTGTAGTCTTGGTCATGGTTTTCATTATTTGTCATCAATATATAGATTTTTAAAGTTTGGCTTGAATTTTCGATAGTTACTATTCATAAGTAGGTTACCGTTCATACGTGGGGTACTGTAATATGCAAGGTAAAAACCAGGAATTTTTCAACCCTAAATACCTATGTCTATTGTTTAAACCCTTATAGTATGATCAAAATCAAAAGTCTTCGAAGAAGAAAGAAGCTGCACTTAGAAATCTCTAGTTTTGCTCAACTTATTCCCTTTGACGGTTTAGTAAATTACACAAATTCCCTGAAAGTTTCAAAGTCAGATAACTTGTTGTAAATTTGACCCATAAACCCCCGATTTACATCAAATTAATCCTTTAGACCTAATTAATAAAAAAAATATCATTTTAACCATTGAAACTTTTTGACATTGCCAAAATACCACTATACTTTATAAAAAGTATGCCTTTAAAGATATAAAAGTAATTATAAAACCAACCAAGGACCAAACTTGTAAGTGTTATTAATTTTAGTTGAATCCTTGTCCTCCTAGTGCACCACATCATCACAAAAGGTTAAAAGGCACATGTACACACCATGTGAACATGTGAACCATAATTACCAACATTGAAAAATCTACATAAAACATCTCAATTCTGCCATCCCCAGTGCACTAATCAAATCCCTTGAGCGTGTAGTATAAATACCCCAAATATTCAGAACTGAAGACACACCTTATATCCCAGTTCAAAACTCAAAAATTCCTTTAAACTAGGTACATTATGATTTTATGCACAATTTGCACTTTTTTCAATTCCAAATGCTTTCTGTGCAGTTAATATTGTTAGCAGAATCATAATATTTAAGCTTTTAGGTGTAAAATATCGTAATATAAATGAAATACGAAGAAACACAATTAAAGCTTAACCTTTAATGGTGAATCATGATATAATGCTTTAAACTTTGGTTTGAAGCTACATATACCAGAATTATAACCTAAGGATCTCGAATGTAATGGTTAAAAGCCATGAATGAGTATATAGAGCTCAAATGGATCAAAGGTGAATTTTGAACTCAAAACCTATAAATCCAAAATTCTCATTATATAATCAACCTTAATCATTTAAACCAAAACCAAACGACTCCTATATATTGAAGAAACCAACTCAAGTTCATAAGAATCCTTGCCATCGACTAAAAATTCATGAATATCAGGTTAAAATTTTAGCAAAACACACAGTTTTAAATCTTGAGCAACACTGAATCTCAATCCACAAAACCTATATATTTGGATTCTTAATGAAAAATTATGCTAAGATGGTTATGAAATCAATTCAAAAGGTATAATAATGTTGGACAAAATCGAGGTGAAAAATATTTGTAACACTAGAAGTCAAAGTTGAGAGTCTGAAGATGAAGACTTACACCAAGAACTTCGACCATACACGTGAAGGGGAATGGCCAATTAGGAATTTCATTTTTTTCCCAAAATTTTTATTAAATTTTTCTGGTCAAAGTGATATAAGGTAAGGCCATGTTTGGTAAGGCCATGTTCCTAAAATATTGTAGCAAGAGAAAGATATACAGAAAAATGTGTCAGAGCATGAGTTAAAAATAGTTTAAAATAGCAAGTGCTTAAATTGATTCAATTAGCACAATTATTAATCAAGTTAACTTAGCGTACTCACTTGAGATACTCACCCCTCGATCTACTGTGCACGTCTAACAAGCCTAACTACCCATACTATTCATGATACCCTGACTGACTACTAAGTTTATAATATGATGTTTGAAAGTCTCCCTAAATAACTCAAAAGTGACGCGCTTATGTGTGGCCATCCCCGATCCCCGCCGCCAAGGGAGGAAGGATCCTTCGGGTCCCGCGCATCCCCTCGCGGGAGAGCGCTTTGGCCGACGTCGATTTGTAAGGTGTGAAAATGTAGAGAGATTTAGAGTCGCCAGTCTATTTTGCTCAAAACAGACAAAAGAAAAAGGGGAAGCTACCCCTAAGAATGTCATCAAAAGACATACTGGTGCATGCGAAACCAAGATGATTCGAGAAGGGTTCGGAGGCTTAGTTACGAAATAGGAAGGTGTTAGGCACCCATTCCGCCATTTCGGTCTCTCATGGATATTTGATATTTTCCTTTATGTTTCCCCCCGTGAGATGTCTTCATGTGTATATGTATAGAATGGAGGTAGGAATCCTCGACTTGTATCATGGAAAAGATAAAGCGAGTCATTCGTAGGAAGATATAAAAGTAATATTAGAAAAATAAGATTTACGCGGTTACCCCTACGTTGATCGTTATAAGGGAACGATAACACACATGGAGTAATGTGTCACTAAGAATATATAATAGAAGAAAAATGGATTTAGAGAAAATAGAAAATGAGAGAAAAGGTGAGAGATAGGGCTCAAGTCTCGGGTTTTACCCTGAGATGCCTACGTAGCCTATAAAGGCATCAAAGTCCACGTAGTTCGCATGCAAAGCAAAGGGGTGGGGTTTATCCCATAAATCCAAATGTTGGAACTCTTATTTTTAAGGGTGTGTGTGTGTGTAGAAAAAGTGTTTTAGTTGTGAGAAAAGTGTGGAAAAAGTGTGAGAATCCCTACTTGGAATCTATGAGTAAACCCTCTTTTTCTTGTTTTTGGTTTTTTATTTATATGAAAATAAGAGATGTGCAATAATACTAAAAAAAAAATTATTTTAGGATGTGTGAGATGAGATAATAAAAGTGCTAAGTAAGAAAACAAGTTATTGGGAATTCAAGAGAATTTAAGAGAGAGTTTGAGAAAATTGGACCTTCTTGAAGTTCTTGAGATTGATCTTGAATGTTGGAGAGCAGCCCTTGAGCTTGGATGATGATGGAGAGTGGTTAATTCACCATGTTTGATGAAAAGGATGATGAAAAGTGGAGGTAAAAGAGGAATTTGGAAGTTGAAATCACGCTGCCTTCGAGAGAGGTTTCTCGGATTCGTTGAGAGAGATAATTATCATATCTTGGTTCCCCTTGAAAATGAAGCCAAGGACTCATTTTATAGGCCCAGGGGTCTGTCGATCGGCATTGCCATGGAACTACCTATCGGCAGGTGCCGATAGGCAGGGTCTGGGACCTGCCATTTGGCAGTGCGCTTGAGGCTTTTTCGGAAAATTGGTCGCCGAGGGCAAACTGTTGGTCAGAATCGTGCACGGGGCATACCATTGGAAAGGTATTTCCGAGGCCTTTGAAAGTCCTTTGAACTTCTTCCGAGTTCAGAAGTTGACTTTGGGTCAAATATGGCTCAGAAGCATTTGTCGGTCCATTGGACGGGGAATCGTGCGGACGCAAACGGATCGTTCGTCAGCATGGTAAGTCTGAATCGCACACATGGGATACCATTGGAAAGTTTAGGAGATGTAATTCGACATTACAAGGAGTTTGACCCATTTTGGAGAGTTGACTTTAGTCAACCAGGCCCGAGAAGCACTTGGTGGCTTCTTGGAGTCAAACGGATCGTTTGTCCGCATGGAAAGTCGGAATTGCACACGGGATGGACCGTTGGAAAGGTTATTCAGTGCCCTTTGAAGATTAATTCATCCTCGGTCGAGCTGAAGGGTTGACTTGGGTCAATAGATCCCGGGAGCGCCCGGTGGCCTCTAGGCCAGGTTTCGGACGCAAATGGATCGTTCGTCCGCATGGTAAGTCGGCATCACGCACAGGACGGACCGTTGGAAAGGGTATGCAGTGCCCTTCGAAGATTCATTGAGTCTCAGTCGAGACGAGGAGTTTTACTTTTGGTTAAATCGAGCCGGGGAGTGCCCGATGGCTTCCAGGTCAGTGCTCGGGACGTGACCTGGGTTTGCGATGATGAGTGGAGGTACTAGGGACCTAAGGAGAGTTAGGGGGTAATAGAATGAGGTGTATACATTATGATTTCAATATAGAATTAGGATTTCTTTTTTTTATTCTCGTATTCTTCTAAATGTCCAGCTGATATTACCATAAGTGTACATATAAAAATAGTGTCAACACCATAAGACACCTAACATGATTTTCGGTATACACACATTATTCACTTAATGTATACATATTATATAAATATAGCAATATTCACCCTTGGTTGAGAAACCCTTGGTGCTATGCAGACTCAACTATCTAGTCCATTTTTAAAGCTCACGCATAGAGGACAATAGGTTCAAGCTCTCGAGAATCAATAAAAATATAAACACCTATTGGAGGCGAACATAGTCCCAAGCTGATGGGATACGTACATACCTACACACCCATACGACCGTCATCACTATTATTCTCATGGATAGCCCGTACCTAGGTTGCATGCTCTAGTGGTACCACTCTAAATCCCCCGAAGGCACACAAGATTCGGTCATCCACAATGTGTTAACCTCCGTTCGATAGCCAGTAACTAGGTATGTCATACACATAATATTTTAATCAATAAGCATACACACAACTTATATAAATTCATTAGCTTTCCCATAGTCTAGTATTTACAGTACGTATATTAACTCTTATTATAACCCGTACTTTATTCGTGTATACTCTACCTTGTATTTTCGCACCTCCTTAATTCTATGGATTTTATACCTTTCGAGGGTCGACATATTCTCCGCTCACTATTAATTATTAATATAAGTCACTCGACGATCATTCTAGTTTAACACTCTTTAAAATAAGTCTACGATAAGTTCGAAACAAAATCGGTCTTAAAAAGACCAGTTTGGAATCTTGTTAGAAGGCCCAAAAATATCGTTCGAACGAGGGTCGTTCAAATGAAGGTACTTCGAACAAACAACCTAACTCGTTAGAAGGGCTACTGTAATCTCGTTCGAACGAGGTCGTTTGAACGACCTGGGCTGGGCTTCCAACGAAATTTCCGAAATCGCCCAATTCATCTCCAAAGTTCATTTTTCCATATTTTCTCCACTCAAATCTAAACCTAAATCCATTCCAACCCAAATGCAAGGTTTCTAAACTACTCTAAGTCACCCTAGAACACTTCTTAGCATAGTTTTGGGGTCAAATCATACTAATCATCCTTTAATTTCAATAAATTCCTAAATTTTACCATCAACCATATTAACATAAACCTAGAATTATTTATCCATTAAAACTACATTTTTATTTCGTGATTACCATATAATTCAATAATTTCTCATTCCAATTAAGGGAAAAATCCTCTACATGCAAACCCCCATCAGATTTTCTAACTTTCCTACACGATCTCAACATAAGTAAAGCCTAATTGGTATTTGTTTTTCTAAAACCTCAACATAAATTAACAAGAGTAATAATTGCTAAGAGAAGAGAAAGATAATCACTTTCCTTAAAATGAACTTCTGATTCGCGGGTTGAAAGTGATATATGAACGATCCTCCTGACACGATCTACGCGTTGGTGTACTTTTGTTGTGAAAGGTTGATTTCTTGGTTTAGGGCTCTAATGGAATCTTCTTCTTATTCCTTGGTTCTCTCTCTCTACGCCTCTCTATCTTACGTAGGTTGAACTAACAGGCCACTAACGCTAACTGTTTTAATTATAATCAATTTTTGTCCATTTAATTACCCAAAAATTCCAAAAGACCAAAATACATCTTCGGGGTGTCATTTTGGGCTAAAATGTCCCGGATTCAAATTTAAACACCCGAGTAGTGTTTTCTAACTATTTCTACCCTTTTGGACACTCTGGCGCACCCAAAATTGTCATCCGAGTTATACAGAAATAATTTATCGTATAAACCCCCAAATAACTACTAGTGATGCGACTCTTACGCGTCCCAAATATTTATAACATAACTGCCATGTATTTGATCCACGGCCAAAATATTAGCGACTCTTATGCGTCCCATATTTATGACATAACTGTCGTGTATCTCATCCCCAACCAAAATATTATTTCTATAACTACTAACTTTCATCACTTTAGTGATTATTATCATAAAATTGGATTAATTATAATTTAAAATTTTCTCCCATTAATTTAATTAATCCCCATTTTCTATAAAAATAAATATGCTAAAAAATACAGGGTATTACATACTCCCCCCTAATAACAGAATTTCTTCCCGAAGTCAGAAAAATATATATACATGGTACGAATAACTGTAACACCCTGCCTAATTAAATACCAAGTGATCAGTCCTTTATTAAATTATAATCAAGGTAAACGGTTAGTTCATTCTTAGCATCACTGTCGCAAAGATAAATTTTCCAATTTAAACACCCGAAATAATTAAGCTAAATGTCAAAACCATTTAAAACATTATTTCCATTTATTAAATCCAATTATGAAATTCATTAATAAGTAACAGTTTAATATTCACACAATTATTAAGACTGGAATTAAACATCCATGAATTTAATCATTCAAATAATCTAATACCAACTTTAAAACTACAAAGGAAAACCACCCTGATAGTAATTAAATCCCAAAGAGTAAAAATGCTAAAGATAAATAAACATAATCTCGGACAAATCCAACTGAATAAGGAAACGGGCGACACGTGCCCTAACTAATCAGAACTAGAATGAGAGTAGATTCAACATCGAGGTCGTCTAAGCAATGTCGTGCAACTCCCACATAAGCTGCAGCGCGTCCGGTCCTAAGAATCTATCCAAGACACCTTGTGGCTAGGCACCTAAAATATATATATATACAAGAGGAAAGAGATAACAGGAAATGGGTCATAGCCCGAGTGTAAAACAGGTTAAAATTAGTTTAGCAAGTATTTAAAATGCTTACCTGCTAATGCAACAACCATGTTAGTATGCGACACTCACTTGAGAATTCTCACCTCTCATCTAGTGTGCACGCCTACCGTACTAATAAATCTCATCAATTTCCCTATCTTATTCTCCATAAGGTTTTATCATGTGGAAAGCGAGGTTATGATATTTACTTCAAGAAATCATTCTCTTCAAGGTTTCTTACGTTATTTAAAATGACTCATTACCGTTTTAAAGTTCCCGAACACTTATAATAAAGTTGAAGCATTTATTCATTACTTGTTTACTTATACGCATAGTATAAAGTTCCCATATAAATAGACGTATATATATATTAGTCATACATATAATATATATACTAACGGAACCCCACATATGATCTATGGTGCTGGCATACTCTGCTATCAAGTCCCCGTATCACACAAACTAAGGGAAATACTAGTTCGGAATCACTCTCGAACTGAATTAACACAAAACACATACAAATGGAGGCGAAGCATAGTTCCAAGTCACAAAGAGGTCAGCACATACCCACGCGCCTCTTAGAACCATCTGATTATCAATCAGATTGCGTGTGCCAAGGAGTCCTATGTTCTAGGGTACAAGTCAATATCCCCCATAAAGGTCCCATCGGGATAAGACTATCCCGGCGCGGTAGCCTCCGTGATAGCAAGTAGAGCGGGCATCATTTTTACACAGATACATAATATATGCACAATCACACAGTCATATATATAAATAATCACACTTTGTAAATTAGGTGCGCCGATGACCCATAATTATAATTATTCATTCTTAGCGCATATTACTCAATTATCTTGTATAACGAATTCGTCTATTTTATTCTCATTTATAATTTATTTCATCCTTACTTCTCATCTCTCGAAGTATTCTATCTCACTATGTATAATTGCAGTAGGTATGCTCTAAATTATCTTATGGTATAAATCCTAATTACGATTATCTCACTCTCGTTATCTTTAAGGTAAACTCATCATCCCAAAAATTTAAATCATTCCACCTAAACAACTCCTAATAATTTTGAACTATTCTGGGTTCCTCGGATACTGGTTTTCCTCAATCAAATTAATCGTATACTAAAATAGGGGAAAAATAGGAAATTACCAAAAGAAATTAGAAATTTCGTTCAAACCATAATGGATCTCGCTCGAATGACTTCCACGTGTCACTCGAACGACTTCGTCCGACATTGGCATCTCGCTCGAACGTCTTCGCGCGACTATGCGCGCACTGGACTTTTTTGTCTTAAAACTTTGGCAACCTCGTTTTTCACCATTTTTAAGCTTAAAAACCTCTACAGTTTAATCCCCAGCGTGTCATCTTTAATCCCAATCAATAATAACAAGGTTATATGTCATTCATAACCTCATGGAATCATTAATTCGTCTAGAATCATTAAGATTACATGAAATCCCCAAATTAATTCATAAGAACCTAGTTTCCAAATTTTTATTTAAAGAACCTAACCAACCCCAATTCGTTCATCAATATTATTTCCAATTTCGTGATAAAGCCTCTACATATGATAAAAATTCAGGCTACATAGATTCTCCCTACAACACCTACGAGTTTTCTTCTAAAACATATAATTCTTCAATTAAAACATATGATTTTCATTCCTATACTAACATGGAAGGAACATTGATAAACACCCAAAACTGTACATTTTCTACCCTGAATAGACGTGCTTTTGTTGCTAATTCTCGATAATATTGGTCTTATGTGCTTAATTATTTTTTTTGTAGGCCGAATGCACGTTGCGGTGTTCAAATGCGTATTTCAAGGAAATTGTGCATTTTATGGAGCTAAATACCCTTGTCCCGTATCCTAGCCTACCCAAACTGAGCCTAAACCTACCCCAAAGCTCGTGTGTGTTTTATTTGTGTCATTTTATTATTTTTTAGATTTTTAGTTTGAGTCATTTCTATTTTTAGGATTTATTTTAGAGTTATTTAGTATTTTCTAGGTTTTATTTTCTATTTTTCTATTTTATTATTATAATTTTATTTTATTTTGATTTTTATCAGTTTTTAGTTTTATTAGGATTAGTTTTTAGAAGTTTATTTTTAGTTTATTAGATTTTATATTTTATATTTAGGACTTTAGTTTTAATTCAGATTTTAAGCTTTTATTTCTTTTATTTTATTTTAGTTTTTATATAGCTTAGGATTTTATTTTTTTTAGCTTGGATATTTTTATTATTTTTAGTTTGTTTTATTTTTTAGATTGAGTCATTAGATTTTATTAGGTTTTTACTTTATTTTATTAATTAGTTAGTGTCATTTTTAGTTGGCTTCAAATTAAACACACACACAATCCCCTTATCCTACACTCCCTCTCCCTCACCTTCACACACGTACTCTACACCCACACAATCACCCCCATCCATCTTCTTCCCAAACAACTCACTCTCTCACCTCTGTCACAACCATCATCATCCAAACACCACCCAACAAACCCTCATCCATTCTCCATTACCACCACATCCCACCTCACCTCCTTCAACCCAACACTATCACCATCCATATCCTCACCTGCCCCTTACCCTCTCCAGACTACCCCGCCGCCAGCTATGGCCGACCACCCTCCAACCAAAACAGCTCGATTGTGACACCCCGACTAATTAAATACCGGGTAGCTACTCCTTTATTAAATTAATACAAAATGCCAAGTTGGTTCAGTTAACAACATCACTGTCGAAAACATTTTAACGATTACTAACCACCTAGTATTTAAAAAGTGAGTTGCCAAGTTTTAAGTTAACTCTGATTAATCATGCAATAAAAGGATAATGAAAGAACAACAACCATTCACCATAACGAAGCAATAGAATAACCAACAACATAATAATAAGTCCGGAGAAAAACTCCTCACAACAATCCCACAACTGAACTAAATAAAACAAAGTATCCTGAATTAATTACATGCCAAAAGTCTGAAAATATGAAATAGGAAATGTTTCTAATAGAAATGGGCGACATGCCCTATAACTGATGAAACTGAATATAAAGTCAAGATAGATGAAGCGTCTAGTAGCAAAGTCCTGTAACTTCCACAAACAGCTACAGTTCGTCACCTGAATGAGGATCCTAAGCATGGTGTCCTTGTGGTTGGGCACCTAAAATGGTTTTTACAAAAATAGATTTGAAAGCAAACGGGTCAGAGCCCGAAAGTGGAGAGTATTTTAAAATAGCAAGTGTTTTAATAACATTAAAATAATGAATGCAAAATACATGTTAGGACGTGCACTCACATGAAATACTCACCTCTCGACTAATTGTGCACTCCTAACGTACCATACCCATCTAAGTGATATACGTAACTAACCAAACCGAAATAAGTTCTACCCCTTACTACTCGATTCTCATTATGCATTCTAGCATTATCAACTAGACAGAGGGCGTTACTTAAACTTGGATTCTCAATTATTAGCAATACAATTCTCTACCGGTTATCCCGTTATAACTTCTCAAAACATTACCATAATTATACTCATAATACTTAACATGAAAGTTCTCATTATTTAAGTGTATATTATTCACGTCATAAATATACAATACAAGCACCCCGGCACTAAGCTGCGGTGCACACATACTCTGCTATCCATCCCGGTACATCACGTACATAAGGATCACGCATTCCGAATCTCTCAGGAATCGTTCTCAGATAACAACAATCACAAACAATGGAGGTGAACACAGTCACATCACATGGGTCACGCACATACCTACGCTCCCACGATCAGCAGACTTATTAATATCCCAATAAGTCGTTCTCTGACCTATGTTCTCGCGGTACCAATCTAAATCCGGGCAACACAAGGATTAGAGGGCCCTAAGCGAACGTAAACCTCCCGTGATAGCAAGTATGGTAGGTATGTCATACACATAAAATCATACACATATACTAAGTATGCACACATCTTAGTAATCACCATAATTTATTTGTGGTACACTTCCCATTCTCGTACCGACTCATAATGTTACACAATTTACATATTCCCGGTTAATATAATTATTCAAGCCGTCAATTGTTCTCACGTCGTAATAGACACTCACGTCCTAATCCATAATTTACATTTGGTTCAAATCACACTTCTATGTTTTACTCCTCATTATATCCCAAATATCCCAACTATATCAATTTCTCATCAAGGTAATGTTATCTCTACAATTAAACAAGGTTACAGGACATGCGAAATCAAAACAGGCCAAAAAGCCTAAACTGTCAGCTCGTTAGAAGTCTCGTTCGAACGAGGTTGTTCGAACGAGAGTTCGTTCGAACGAAGTGGGCCTTCTAACGATATCTCGTTCGAACGAAAGGCATCGAATGAACATCCCTCTCGTTAGAAGTCAAACTGTCGACTCGTTAGAAGCTCGTTCGAACGAGCTTGTTCGAACGACCTGGGCAGGTTTTCTAACGAGAGGCCAGTTTCAAGCCCAAATTTTCCCAAATTCGTTTTTCCAACTTGTCTTCACCTCTAATCACATTCAAACATCAATCCAACAATTGTTCAAGGTTTCTAATCATTCCTAAACATACTTAGGTCATATAATAACATGTTTATGGGGTTAATTCATCCTAATCATCACCCAATTATCATGTCTCTACATTTTTCCCCAATCTCAAGAACATGAACCTTAGAAATTTTTAAGATCATCAATGGTCATAATTAAATCTATTTTTTTTTTGTTTCATACAAGATATATTATCATCAGAATAATCACCTAAATACAATTCTACATGCGATTCCTCATCAAAATGTAAGTTTCTAATTCCAATTTAATGGGTTTTCATCAATCTCCCAAAAACAATGAAATTTTCAGAATTGTCTAAGCATGGAAGAAACATTCAATGCAATTAACGTAATTAAACCACTTGCCTCTGATATATCTCTGAATTTGATGTTGAATATTGAATTCTTCTCTCTCTCTCTGCAGAATTTCTCCTCTCTCTCTCTCTACAACTTCTTCTCTAAAGTTGACAATGGTGGCTAGAGGTTGTCTTAGGAAACCCTAAACCTATTTCGAATAACTCCCGTAGCCCATTAAGTCAATTAGTGTAGTTAGTGGGTTTAGTGGGTAAAGGTTAAGTCAGATTTTAATTCCTAATTTTCGTGGGTTTTAATTCCCAAAATTCCAAAATTACCAAACTACCCTTCTAAGTTGCCGGTATGGCCTAAAAATGCCCCGGGACCCAAACTAAACTCCCGGCTAGTGTTTTCTAACTATTTCAACCCTTCCGGACGCGTTGGCGCACTCAAAATGGCCATACGGTTAATAGAAATAAAATTCACTTTATAATAAAAAAAATATATTCCTGACGCGACTGTCACATGCGTGTCAACAAAGTTTCCCAAATTGCCGTATATCAATCTCACAACAAATTTCATAATTCAATATTCATATATAGCCATATTTACTCATTAAAACCAAATACCAGCTCGCATCTTGCTAGTATTTTAATCCGGATTAATTTCCAATTAATACACATTTAATTCAATTAATCCCATAAATTAATATCACAAAAATACGGGGTATTACATCGACCTCCACCCCCAGTCGCTGGAGATTTCCTGTCCGACCCGAACCCGGCGTTGACTCCATCCAACGGCTGGCGATACCTCATCCTCCAACCCCATTACGTGAACTCCGGCGATAACCCATCGGTTGCTACCTCTCTCTCTCCTCGACCAAAACCGGCCAGCGCCCCTTCAAACCTTTGGCCTCACCACCCTCAACCCCACGACCCTCCGGCCAGCCGTGACGCCAGCAGCCCCCATCTCCATTCCGCTGTCGACCTGCCCTACTCCGGCCAGCACATGAGCCGACAACATCCTTCTCCGACCAATATCCAGGTTTGCCACAACATCAGTATCCCATACCCATTTCATTCCAACCCCAAAGCCTTTCAAACCCATTTATCCAAAGTTAAAAAGGGTCACCTACCAAAACAAAGATAAACCAAATAAAAACCCACATGCCATATTAAAACCCATTTTTAATGCCAAAGACCCACTTTCTAACCCATTTCCCATTTCTCCTAAGTCACAATTTTTCCACCTGCTATATCCATAGCCAACAAAACCAATGACCAAAATAAACGAACTAAAGCCCATGTGCCAAATAAAACCCATTTAACCCCTTTTACCATTTTACCTCCCAACCACCTCTTTTATCCAACTCTCCAAAATACCCTCACCCAAATTAGATTTTTGTGACCTCACACCTCTCAACCCACATGATCCTCACACCATTCCCACATGCACCTTAATTCTTCCAAAATACTCCCATGCTTCATGCCTACTATAAATGAAGAGGATGCCCCCATTTGCAAGGGAGCTAGTTTTTAGGAGAGGGAGCTTTGAGATATGAATTTTAAAGAGAGAATTGTAGAGAAAATTATCCTTTGTAAATAGTTTTCCTTTTTTTATTTTAGAGATTTGTGAGATTAAATATTGTAAGAGAGTTAATTGAGTGAATAATTAATTTCAAAGCATTTGGATGCCTAATTAAGAGGTGTATGCTTCAAATTGGAAGAGTAGAGTTCAACTTTCTCAAAGAGATTTGGTTTCCTTGTTCTATTCTCTTCTCTTTTATTTTAGTAGCCTTGATTATTAATTTGTCATGTTTAATATCATGTTAGGCTAAATACCCTTTCAAGGGGTGGGGTAAAACCCTTATTTGATGTTATTTTATTTTAATTAGTTAGATTACTTGAAATTTCCCTTTGAATGTTAATTTTGACCCCTCACCCTTAGATTTACACCTCGAGAGAGGGTAAATGATTTTCGAGAGAAAATCGAAATTCTAGTGATAATACCCATTTTAGATTCGAACTAGAGATAGGGGTTTCTTAAGTGGGGTATTATCACTTGAATTTCTACTCTAAATTTATTTTATAAGATTGACATAAATTCTAATTGATCGATCCTAGCGGGTGATTAATTAAAAGGAGTGTGAATCTATGTTTCTAGAGTTGTGGGGTGTTAAACTTAACTTTCTAAAAGATTACTATTCTAATTACACTTGCAACGAGAGTTGATTTGTAATTTTGATATTAATTTGGGAGTATTCAAATAATTAAATTAATTAATTAGAATAACTAAAATTTGTGGTGTAATCCCATTCCTTGATTGTTCTCACATTATTTACCTCACTTTATCTCTTATTTTAGTGTTAGACTTTATTTTTAATTTTATTCACTTTCTAGTTAGTTTTTATCATATCACCTTTAGTTTAGTTTAGTGTTATTTCACCTCACCTCACCCTATTGTTTTAATATTGAAAAAGCTAAAAAATTAGAAAAACTGAAAAAGCACAAAAAGAAAATAAGAAGTGAATTACATGTGAATTTGTCTATAGCTTACTCCCTAGAAAGTGGTTTGACATCCTTACTTACCACTCTACACTTGAGTTTATTAATTTTGTAGGTATTTGAGGATTTTTGACTAACTTGGCTTTCAAACAACGATCTCAAATGGCGTCGTTGCCATTCTTGGGATTGTGAAGCTCGGAGCGGATTTCATTTTGTATTTCATTTATTTATCGTATTTTTGTTAGTACCATTTTTGCATTACTTTGGAAGGATTGTATTAGGAATTTATTATTTGGCTTGTATTACGGTGCATAGAGACAACAATTATTTTTCATTTAAATTTGTAATAATTGAAGACAAGCGTGATAGGAAAACCGGACAAGGTAGAGAGAGGGCGTCCATTGGGGAGGATTTAAAACCTCTCTATCTTGGGTCGGTAGGACTCCCGGGGACGACTGATATTGGTGTATTCTCCCCCCGGCCGACTCAAACTTTTCGGCACCCCACGGTGTAAAAACCGTGGGAGGTATATTTCTCTAACCCTTGCACCTCTCCTGTTAGCGAGTCAATTCTTTTGTGTGCTCTTGTGTGCTCTTGTGTGATTTTAATCTTGCATTTATTTTCGAATGGCGTGATGAATTAAATTACTAAGACCTACACCCGATCACTCACGAGAAGGGATTTCATCACCCGACTCACTCGCTTACCATTGTGTGCTACCCTAGCCATCATTAAATTTAAAATCAATTAACAAGGTAGCCCACTAGGAGAATATTTTGCAAATGAGATCACATAGAGATTTTCGTGATTTTTTTATCCCCCGCGGACTTAATTAAAATTTGACTACCCTTTCACAAAATTTAAAGATAAAAATTGGCTATGTGCTAGTTAGGACATTTTCTTGGCTTGTGTGTGTGTCCAATTCATTTTTCGGTAGTCGGATTTTAGTGAGTTCGTCCATTCAAAGAATCTACACTTTTCCCCACCTTTTCTTCCAAAAAAATCCAAAAATATTTTCTTTCATTTTTATAACAAAAAATCAAAAAAATATTTTCTTTCTTTCATTTTACAAAAATCCAAAAATATTTTCTTTCTTTCCTTTCTAGAGAAAAATCCCAAAATATTTTCTTTTTCTCATTTTTAGAAAAATCCAAAAATATTTTCTTTCCTTTTGAAAAAATTGAAAATTCAAAAAAATATCTTCTCTCCTCATGGCCGAAGAACGTCCTTTACGGGACTACTTTGGTCATTTTCCATTGACACGTGACACGTGTGAGAGTGATCCCGAGCGATCTCTTTATGATATTCTTCATGATTTCACCTCTCTCACGAGTACCGTTGGTACTCTTGACCCATCCATGCCTACACCTCCTATTCCATCACCCTCGGTGCCAAGTGTCGGCGTGTCTCCTCCTTTGTTGTGCACCCACTGTTATTATGCCGATTAGATTACCATGAGTGCCCTTACATTACATATCCATTTGAATCCACCATGGAACATGTGTATCCAAATGACACATGTTTCGGAACCCACCTCGGCCCATTATCCCGATATACCTAATCCCGAGTTGTGTGAGTACCTGAGCTATTCGTGGAGGCCTGATCACCCTACCACGCAATATAAATCCCAACCCTATGTTGTGGATCCTCACACGTTCTAACAGTCATCATGGCAACCTTGTGCACCTGTTCACGATCAGTCCCCTCACTACGCACCCAATGAGTATCAACCAATTGCCCATCACAAAAGCGATCCTTTCGTGTCTGATGCACTTGGCCCCACCCCACAGACTTCATATGAGTATTCTCCATATAGTCCTGCTAATAGCGCGTTGTGTCCACCTCACCCACTACCACCATTCGTCACTCCACCACCACCATCATCCACCTCCACTCTCGAAAGCCTATTGCAAAAGTTCATACTTGAGCAAGATCAAGCCACTCAAATTCAAACTCAAGCTCTCCAAAGGCTTGAACAAAGGTTAAATGAATTGGAGTGTGAGCGAGAGTCGGATATTCCCATGGCCCCACCCATCGTTGCCACCGAGTGTGACGATGATGTGTCCTCTTGTGACACGGATTTTGAGTGTGACCAATCCTACCGCCCAGAAAATCTCGAAGTTGAGACCATCCCTTGGTCCGGGTCCCAAGTCGACAATTGTGTTGACTTACCTTTCATTAGTGAGACTCATACATTCCCACCATATCCATGTGAACCCGACTTTGAGGTTCCCACTCCCGTCATATCCAAAATAATGCCCGAGTCTACACCTATCGAGCTTTACCCTTGTGTTCCCGAGGAACCACTTCATCCTAGGTTAGCTCCGGCTACGAGTTCTCACCATTTTCCCGAGATAGAATCCGTGATAGTTTCTAACTATCCGGATTTGGATCCTGTACCACTATGCATGGCTCCCGTTGAGCCTGATATTTTTAGTGATTCCTCTATCTCAAATCTTGGTGACTCGTTTGAACCAACCACCACATTCCCAGATGTTACTCATATGGAGAAGTTGACAACTCCATCTTTAGAAACCACACTCCGTTGCGAGTATTCCTTTACTCCTCCCAATGAGTGTGTGTCTCCCACGCTTGAGTTTGATCATCTTCATCCATCGTTTATCCCACCCGATACACCATTTTTCCCACCCGACCCACCCATTGTCCCTTCCACCCCCCCCCCCCCCCACACCTGGTTTGGATCTTGATTTTACATAGTTCAAGTTTCCATCTACATTTTCAGATCCTCACCTGAATCCATCATCCATATACGAGAGTATTTATGGTGATACTCTCCACTTCCGTGACACCGAGCTTGTTCCTCCATGCACACCGCTTCCTTGTGGTGTTGATTTTTCTCAACAGCTCCCTGGCGTGTCACGGCGCGACTATTATCATCGCCCATTTATAGAATGGTCGTATGATTTTTATGAGGCCCATACCATTCCACTTACCAAACCCTTTTGCCTTCCCATACAACTTGAGCATCATGCTTATAGGGCCCTAGTTGCGCTCACCTTTAAGCTCAATAAGGCCCGTGATCGATGCTTAATCACCCTTACCCTAATACCCACCCGCCCATGGTCCACCGATGCTTTGCATCGTGTGATGCACTTCGCCATACAAGTGCATTGACCCGTTTTAGCCTCTATCCAACAATACTGACGCTTCAGTTTTGTTTGGGGGTGATTCTCATCACCCAATTTTTCTGTCACCCAGCGCTTTCATAAATCTTATCTTTATGGTGAGCTATGATTTTCATATTAAAACATATGATTTTCATTCCTAGACTAACATGGAAGGAACATTAACTAGAAATCAGCAAGATATATACTTGCCTGGAAATTTTGTTTCTTATTTGTGGAAGAAAGTGGTGTGGTTGTGTTCCTCGTCACGCGATCTACAATTTGGCGGTGACGGCGATGCAAACGACAAAGCTTTTGGCCTAGAACTCCTTGGAAAGCTTCTCCACTTCTTCTCCAATGGTCGTTCTTCATTTTTGCTTATGTTAACCCTAGATGACAACCCCTAACATCTGATATAACTATTGGAAATTCGTTCGGTTAGTTACCCAAAAATATAAAATGTCTAATATACCCTCCCAGGATGTTAATTAGGCCTAAAAACGCGCTGAGACCCAAACTAAACCCCCGGGTATACTTTTCTGACTATATCAATCCTTCCGAACACATTGGCATACTCAAAATGATCATATGGGTGACTTATAATTTATTCACTTTTAATAATAATAATTTAGTCCCGACATGATACAGACGCGTCGTGACTTAAATTTCCATAATTTCCATTTTATTCACTCGTGACAATTTCAATAAAATCAATCTTATATATTACTTTACTCAATTAGTAATATTCAACAAATTCCTAATAATTACTAACTCTTGTCACACTAGTAAATAATAAAAAAAATTCCAAATTAATATTAATTTAATTTATCTCAATTAAATTTAATACATCCCTAAATTTAAAAGCTAGAAAAATACGGGGTATTACAATAACGTTCACGCATGTCATCCTCGCGCTCCCAAGTTGATTCCTCAACATTTTGGTGCCACCATTGAACACGTACTAGTGGTACTATTTTCGACCTCAACTTCCTCTTGCTACGGTATAGTATAGCCACTGGTCCCTCCTCGTAGGAGCTATCAGGTTGTAAATTATCTCCTCTAGCACAATGTGAGTATGAGCCAATTCATCTCGAAGAAATCTCCTCAGCGATGAGATATGAAACACGTCATGGACTCTATGCAAGTATTCCGGTAACCCAAGTCTATAAACAACTGGGCCAATCCTCTCGATAATGGGGAATGACCCTACATACCTCGGCGCCAAGTTTCCCTTCTTCCCAAAATGGATTAATCCCTTGATAGGAGACACCTAAAGTAACACTTGATCCCCAATATTTAACTCTCGAAAGTAAGGTTTGGCATCAGTGTAACTCTTCTGCCGATCCTGATCATCTCGAATACGGCTCCGTATCAACTCTATCCTCACCGAAGTATCCCGAATCACGTCCGGACCAAGTAACTTGTTATCCCCCACCTCTAGCCAACATGTTGGGAAACGATAAGGTCTACCATATAGGGCCTCGAATGGAGCCATACTGCGAGTAAACTGATAGGAGTTATTATAGGCAAAATTCACCAACGGAAGGTACTGTTCCCAACCTCTGCCAAAATTAATGGTGCATATCCGTAACATGTCCACCAACATTTGATTCGTCCACTCTATCTGACCATCTATCTGTGGGTGATAGGTTGTGCTCAGCTGCAACTCTATACCCAACGCTTCCTGAAAACTCTCCCAAAATTGAGAAATGAACACCTTATCTCTGGCAGACACGATACTGAGAGGCACTCCATGGAGTCTAACTATCTCTGCTATGAATAATTTGGCGTACTGTCCTGCGGTGTAGTCTTTTTGGCTGGCAGAAAGTGGGCTACCTTGGTTAACCGATCCACTATCACCCATATAGAATCGTGACCCCTCTGCGATGTAGGTAATCCCGTGATGAAGTCCATGTAAATGCTCTCCCATTTTGACATAGGAACCTATAATGGGTGTAGAAGTCCCGCCGACCTCTCATTGTCCACCTTTACCAACTGACAAGTGGAACATTTCGAAATGAACTCTATAATATCCTTCTTTATCCCGCCCCACCAGTACTGTCTACGCATATCCTGGTACATTTTATACCCATCGGGATGTACCAAAAATCAAGAACAGTGCGAATCTTTCTTCACCTTGTGTCGTAAATATTCACCCTCGGGAACAACTAATCTCCCATTAAAACGTAAACCCCCGTCTGAACCCACGGTGTAAGAATCAACCCCCTCGGCTAGAAGCTTCACTATCTGACTTTGGCATAACGGATCATCTGCCGGAGCCTATACTACTCCCGTAATAATTTGGGGCGTAACCATCGTCGCAGACATAAATGATCAAGTTGTCGCATCCTGGTTCCCTAACTCTTTCCATTTCTCTTTCCACACCCTGGCCACCTCACAGACTGGCCTACGGCTTAATGCATCTACTACCACGTTAGCCTTTCCCGGGTGGTATTGGATATCAAATTGATAATCCTTCACAAACTCAAGCCACCGACGTTAATGCATATTGAACTCCTTCTGCATGAAGGGGTATTGTAATGACTTCTGGTTTGTGAATAAATGATATTTCTCCCCTGGGAGGTAATGTCTCCAAATTCGAAGTGCAAACACCACCGCCGCCAAATCTAAATGGTGGGTGGGGTAGTTCCTCTCATGAGGGTTAAGCATACGAGAAGCATAAGCTATATCCTGATCCTCCTGCTGCAGTACAACTCCAAGTCCTAACATGGACTCATCAGTGTAAACTAGATACTCCACGCCTGGTTTGGGTAATGCTAACACCGATGCTTAGGTTAACTTGTCTTTCAACTCATGAAAGGCTAACTAACTGGCGTCACTCCAGATAAACGACACCCCTTTGCGTGTCTGGTGTGTCAATGGAGTTGCTATCTTCAAAAACCCTCGAATGAACCTCCTGTAGTACCCGGCTAAACCCAAGAAACTATGTATCTCGATTGGTGTAATGGGCTGTCCCCACTCCCTCACCGCTGACACTTTCCCCGGCTCTACGGATATCGCTCTATCGGGGATGATATGCCCTAAAAACTGTACCTTCTTCATTTATCGTATTTTGCATACAACTCATGCTGGCGCAGTGTCTGCAAAACTTGCCTCAAGTGTTCGTCATGTTCCTCCTGGGTCTGTGAGTAAACAAGAATGTCATCTATGAATACGATGATGAACTGGTCCACGAACTCTCCGAACACCCTGTTCATCAAGTCCATTAACATGGTTGTGGCGTTAGTTAGCTCGAAAGGCATAACCCTGAATTCATGGGAACCATATCTTGTTAGGAAGGTAGTCTTTGACACGTCCTGCTCCCTGTTACGTAGTTGATGGTATCCCGATCTTAAATCAATCTTCAAGAAGAAAGTCGCTCCTCTCAACTGGTCGAATAAGTCATCAATTTGAGGCAACGGATAATTGTTCTGTATCGTGACTTTATCATCTTCCCTTCTTAGACCGATTTATTCTCGATGTAAGAATTTGATATCACTACTTAGGTCATATCGTACGGTTCTACTGACCGTGCATAGGAATAAAATTAAATTTAAGGTTACGGTTTCGCTTACGGATGATAAATATGGTACCAAACTCATGTGCTAAAGACTAACCATCCCCATCTCCCGACCTTCGCTAGGTTTCATGTGTGGGATGTCTCGCAAAGAGAAATCCAAATAAGGAACCCTACCGATACACTACTAACTAACATGATCGGTCAATGAGAGTTGTGGTCCTCAGTATTTATCTCGTACCCCACATCACTGCTTCCTACTAACAATCGTGTATCTATTCTCATGTTATGAAAAATATATTTATCACATTACTACTACTACCTTGTTATTAGGCTCTTCACTTTGCCACAAAATTATTCCCATGCCCAAAGGTATTTCATTCTTTCTTGATTCACTATTGTACACCTTTTTACCCACTGGGATTTGGTATAACCCGATGACACACTCCACAAGTCTATGTAGGATTTAATACCTATGTATACAAATGTCTCCATTTCCTCTCGGATGACACTTAGCACAAATTGTTTCATCTCCAGGACTAATGTACACCTAACATTATTTTAATGGTCTATCATCACACAAACTTGAATTATCCGGTTTGAAATTGAGATAGAAATACATTTTACGCTCATGTTTCTCACGTAGTACAAGTAAGCTATAACGCACAAATGTTATTTGAAATTTTCCTTGTATAAAAAAGGAAACACTATAAATGATAAAGTATCATACCTCCAAACGTGGGTGGTAGATGTGGTATTAGTGGCATAACTGCATATCCAGCATTATAGATACGTCCATACTGTACTACCTGCTGCTATTATGAAGTCTGTGTTACATGGGTGATTATTCATGTTTCCCCAATTCGGGTATTCTGTGGTGTTGGGCGAACATCCAATGAATGTTGCAGGATCTTTCCCTTGCTAGGGAAATTTCGTCGGTAGTGACCCCGTTCACCACGTATAAAACACTTACCCACATAGTTTATGTTCTGCTGGCCCTGCTGAGCACACTGCTAGCCCTGATGGTCTCGCTGATCTTGTTGAACTGGCTAAGGCTTTCCTCCAGCTCTTTATGGGCAAACTTGGCATTTGTGGCCACTTCTTCCACACTTAAAACACCTCTTTGTGAAAGCCTTCTGTCCTTGGCCTTGTTGGCCCTGGAGGGTTTGGCTCTTCCCATGGTTCTCATAGCCTTTTTGGTCTTGATGTATGTGAGGCGCTTATCGCTGTTGTGACGGTATTTTCCCATTGTTATTATTCTTCAAAATTTCATATTGATACTCTTCTCTTGTTCTTTTCCCCCTGTAAGTTGCACACTGCGATTTTGGTACTGAAATATTTCGGTAGTCACTGCTTGTGCCAAGATGTTCGCAATCTTAGTGATTTTCTCTCTTTCCTGGTGTACTTGAGGTATTTGTTGGTCTTCTCTCGCATTTACTTAATTGACGGTGTTAGTGTTCCTCTCCCCCATAGACGAGATTTGAAATTTAAATGAAATTATCAAACCACCGTCCATATATAACAATGTGGAAGAAGTAAGTAAAATGTATGCAGAGTACAACAATCCTAAAATATAGGGCTCTATATCAAAGGAAGCTACGCGAAAACATAATAAATCGTACATATCCTACTGACACTAGAACCTGATGCTCTGATACCACCTATGTCACCCCGCCTAATTAATAACCGGGTGATAAGTCCTTAATTAATTAATTAATTTCAGAATATTAAGTTGGTTCAGATAATGCATCATTGTCGAGAACTCAATTTTTATTATAATAAAACTAACCACCTAATATTTAAAAACGGTGATGTCCAAATTTTATCTTGTCATTAACTACTACGAAAAGAATACCTATAAATACCATGCATCACAGTAACAAAAGTAAAGTCTGACTGAAGTAAAATAAGTGTGTGGAGTAAACATCTCCAGGTACAATCCCATACAATAAATCCAATGAGAGAAATAAAATCTAATAGAGAATTTAAAATGACTAAATCTATGAAAGTAAACATAGGTAAGGACGACATGTCCAATAGAATGGATAACTAAAAAGGAAAGAATGAGCTGAGTTGTCTATTAGCAATAATCATGCAGCTTCCACAGCAGCTACAACACGACAACTGAAAAGAGTCTCTTAAGGATGTTGTCCCTATGGATGGGCACTTAAAATAATGGATCAATTGAAAGATATACAGAAAAACGGGCCAGAGCCCGAGTTGAAAACAGTTTAAAATAGAAAGTGCTTAAATTGATTCAATTAGCACAATTATTAATCAAGTTAACTTAGCATACTCACTTGAGATACTCACCCTTCGATCCAGTGTGCACGTCTAACGAGCCTAACTACCCATACTAGTCATGATACCCTAACTGACTACTAAGTGTATAATATGATGTTTGAAAGTCTCCCTAAATAACTCAAAACTGATGTACTCATGATTTCGATATAGAATTAGGATTTCTTTAGTTTATTCTCATATTCTTCTAAATGTCCAACTGATAGTACCATAGGTGTACATATAAACATAGCGTCAACAACATAAGACACCAAACATGATTTTCGGTATACACACATTATTCACTTATTATATAAATATTAAATTATATAAATATATCAATATTCACCCTTGATTGAGAAACCCTTGGTGCTACGCACACTTGTCTATCTAGTCCATTTGCAAAGCTCACGCATAGAGGACAACAAGTTCAACCTGTCAAGAACCAAAAAAACATAAACACCTATTGGAGGCGAACATAGTCCCAAGCCGATGGGATACGTACATACCTACGCACCCATACGATTGTCATCACTATCATTCTCACGGATATCTTATTCCTCGGTTCCATGCTCTAGTGGTATGACTCTAAATCCCCCGAAGGCACATAAGATTCGGTCGTCCATAACGTGTTAACCCTCGTTCAATAGCCTGTAGCTAGGTATGTCATACACATGATATTTTAATCAATAAGCATACACACAACTTATATAAATTCATTAGCTTTCCCACGGTCTAGTATTTGCAGTATGTATATTAACTCTTATTACAACCCGTACTTTATTCGTGTATACTCTACCTTTTATTTTCGCACCTCCTTAATTATATGGATATTATACCTTCGGAGGGTCGACATATTCTCCACTCATTATTAATTATCAATATAAGTCACTCGATGATCATTCTAGTTTAACACTCATTAAAATAAGCCTACGGGATGTTCGAAACAAAATCGGGCTTAAAAAGGCCATTCTGTAATCTCGATAGACGGCCCAGAAATCTCGTTCGAACGAGGTCATTCAAATAAGGTTCATTCGAATGAAGGTACTTCGAATGAACCACCTAACTCGTTAGAAGGGCTACTGGAATCTCGTTTGAAGACTCGTTCAAATGAGGTCGTTCGAATGACCTGGGCTGGACTTCTAATGAAATTTCCGAAGTCGCCCAGTTCATCTCCAAAGTTCATTTTTCCTGATTTTCTCCACTCAAATCTCAACCTAAATTCATTCCAACCCAAATTCAAGGTTTCTAAACTACTCTAAGTCACCCTAGAACACTTCTTAGCATAGTTTTGGGATCAAATCTTTCTAACCATCATTTAATTTCAATAAATTCCTAAACTTTACTATCAACCATATTAACATAAACCTAGAATTATTTGTCCATAAAAACTCCATTTTTATTCGTGATTAACATATAATTCTCCAATTTCTCATTCCTATTACGGGGAAAATCCTCTACCTGAAAACCCCATCAGATTTTCTAACTTTCCTACACGATCTCAGCTTAGGTAAACCCAAATTGGTATTTGTTTTTCTAAAACCTCAGCATAAATTAACAAGAGTAATAATTGCTAAGAGAAGAGAAAGGTAATCACTTGCCTTAAAATGAACATCTGATTTACGGATTCAAAGGGGTATAGGAACGATCCTCCTGACACGATCTACGCGCTAGTGTACTTTTTATTATGAAAGGTTGAGTTCTTGGCTTAGGGCTCTAATGGAGTCTTCTTCTTCTTCCTTGGTTCTCTCTATCTGCCTCTCTATCTTACTTAGGTTGAACTAACAGGACACTAACCCTAACTGTTTTTAATTAAACCCAGTTTTCGTCCATTTAATTACCCAAAAATTCCAAAAGACCAAATTACCCCTCTGAGGTGTCGTTTTGGGCAAAAATGTCCCGGACTCCAATTTAAATACCCGGGTAGTATTTTCTGACTATTTCGACCCTTCTAGACACTCTGGTGCACCCAAAATAGTCATCTGAGTTATACAAAAATAATTTATCTTATAAAATCCCAAATAACTACTAGTGACGTGGCTCTTGCACGTCCCAAATATTTATAACATAACTGTCGTGTATCTTATCCCCAGCCAAAATATTAGCGACTATTACACATCCCAAATATTTATAACATAACTGTCAATTATCTCATCCCCGACCAAAATATTATTTCTATAATTACTAACTCTCATCACATTATTGATTATTATCATAAAAATTATAATTTAAATTTCTCTCACATTAATTTAATTAATCCCCATTTTCCATAAAAATAAATATGCACAAAAATACGGGGAATTACAATAGAGTAAGTTATGAAAAACTAAGGTTTTAACTTAAGAATACTTTTCCAAATTGATAAACTCACCCTTTCCAACCTTTTCATTTTATGAATTTGATGCCCAAATTTTGTCTATGAATACTTCAAAATATTTTTAGATAAAAACTCTCTTACACCATAGTTCAATAATTATCTTAAGTCCACTATGTTAAACTCCAAAGATATTTTCAAACAAACCCCTGAAACTTTAAAAGATACATTTTTAGTACAAATATTGACTGACCAAATCCCAAATACTTACATACACAAACATGGTATATAGAAAATCAAGCACCAGCTCTTCCCAATATCCTATTATGATATAAAGTCGACTGAATACTGAGCAAGTAGGTATTTGTTACCTTTTCAGTAGTGAACTTTACGTATTTTACATACCAATATTAATAACATTATGTTATAGCTTCTATTTACGACATCTTATTATATTGCCATACTACATAATTTGTTACACATCATGAGTATTTGGAACTTAATTATGGATCAATTTTTAACCCTTCTCACTTAATAACAGGTGTTATGTTTCTATTGATTCAGTTACCCTTGAACTTTTGTGTCATTTTACTATAAGCATCAGTATTAACTCGTAAGTAGAGTAACGTGCTATCCCATGAACCATTCCACTTGACCTAATGGTCTTAGATGATTGAGAGCCTTGATTATTTCTATGCACGTGTGAGTGAAATTTTAATTGTGTGCATAGCAGGTTACTTTTGTCCAAAAGTTTTGGGTTGATTATTTATTAGTATGTTTTTACTAATATCTTAATTAATTTTATACCCTTTAGTGAACTGGTAAGTATGGTATCATTAGTTCAAGAATCATTGACTTTCTTTACATGATCCTTAATGAGCTAGTATTGAACCTCATTTTCTTAAACATACTAGTAATTATGGGATTACCAGTTCGAGAACTTTTAATAGTCTCCTAAAAATGATAAGTATGGGATTATTAGCTTATTTATTTTTAGCATGTCTAAACACTAATTTTATTCGCACTCCAACTCTCCTAAAAATGTTCTCCTAATTTTTTATTCTCTAGATGCGCCTGGAGAAAAAGGATAAAATCTCTTCCCTATTAGAGATAGAAAATGGTCACATGTTTGTGTATATAACTAAGTGGGCAAAGAGTAAGCCACATGGGAGCAAGGAGTGGCTCTTTTCAATTTTCTACATTATTGTTTGTACTAAAAAAATGTAACTCCCTCTTGTGGTGGTTCAGACCTATGTAAACCTGCTTAATAATAAATAAAGTTATGATATTTTGCCTTAGATTTAATTCATTATTTTATGTGTACTTATTTTTCATTCACACTAAAACCCTGGGTGTGACCAGTTGGTATCAGAGGATGTTTTAAATCAAAACATATTTCTAGGTTACGATTTAATGCAAGAAAAAAATAAGATATTAGTTATTTTATCTTTTTATAACTTTTTTTATTACTATTATTATATGATAATTCCATTTTATAGCATGGATACATGGGATACATTCCTATTCAATATGGACATCAAACTAGAGAATCGCTAGGAAACCCGAGTTAGAGAAGAGGCATTAGTAAAATTAAGAGAAAAGATTCATGTAGTCTAGGAGTATTGTGTATACTCAAGTTATGGCATTGAGAGACTAGTACGGGAAAATAGAGTTATGGGTGAAATGAAAGTTATGAAAAAAATGGATGATTATGTAATTGACCCTGTAATACTTCAAGATGCTATAAATCTTGCACTTGCAAATGAGATTCCAACTCCACCAATGTATCCTAATGCAACATCTAACAGTGATTCACACGGTGATTATTCTCCTGGTACAATAAATGACTCAACTAATGGCTCAGATAAGGCAGATTACTTAGTTAGCCAAGACTCCACCTCCAGTAGTTGTTATCCGTACTTAAATAATCCAAATGTATAAGTTATCTCATTAAGGGTCATATATAGTATTATTTTATAAAAATTATGATATATTATAAGTTTAGATGCACTAACATAGGTTGTGATGTATAACACTATTGTACTATATAACTCCTTGTATGAAATTTAATTGACTTGTGATTTATTATTTTCCTTTTGTGTATGATTCTTATCATTCAAACTGTTCTATTTTTAGGATGGTTAGTACTCAAATTCCCTCAACTGGAACTCAATCTAAAGGGACTCAAATTGAAGGAATCATGCGATGTCTTGAAGAACTTGCTGCTTTAGCTCAACAACAACAAACAAATCGTTCTACATCAGAGTATGTTTTAGAAGAAATTCGTAGAATTAATGCTCTTAAAGAATTTCTAAGGCAACCATACCCATCTTTTCTACGAAAGCCCCGTGCCAATTCAGTTGAGAAAATGATGCGCGAGATTGCGAAAATTCTTAATAGATAAATTATAGGTACTAATATCAGAGTAAATTTAGTAGCTTATATGTTTGAAAGTGAAGATGATTTCTAGTGGCAAGTAGTGCACACAATCGGAATGTTATTAATTTTACATTGGAGAAAGTTGAGGATGCTTTCTTTAAAAAGTATTTTCCCGAGACTGAGCGAGATCAATAAACTGTTGATTTCTTAAAATTACAAAAAGATAACCTATCAGTAGCCCAATACAAAGCCAGATTTATCAAATTATCTCGTTATGCCCTGGAATATGTAGATAATGAAGTAAAAAAATGCAAGAAGTTTGAAAGAGGATTACATCCAAGAGTTAAGAATTCTTCATTTCGTTACAAATCCATGAATCTTCTCAATTAATTATCGTTGCGGACATTGTGGAATGTAATTCTTTTACCATAATCCGATCATCACCTCCAACTATCAGGAACACGTATGTCATTAGAACTCCATCTCATTCTAGAAATGATCCTCATGGAAACTCGAATGGGCAAGCTTATTCTCAGATTATTCATAACACAACACGTTTAGTTATCCATTTCCACGAGTGTCATAAAGTTGCATTTATTCAACCCCAGTGTCCTAAAATAAAGTCACTTTCAATCCATCTTTATCCAAATAAACCCTCACAAAATCCAAAATTACGTTCTCTTTTGAATCAATCCATGTTAAACTCTACTAACAGAATTAATACAATTCTGATTCATGGGAAGAATTACACTATACTGCTAATACGAAATACACATGATGTAATAGAAGGTACAATTTCTACATGTATTTTATTTGAGGAAAGATCCACACATTCTTTAATCAGTCTTAGAATAGATAAATTATTACAATTATTACCTACATCTGTAACTGCTCAATTAGATATTGAGTTATCGTTAGGTGAAATCAATTCACCAACACAAGGTTATAGAAATTTTAAGATTCAACCTGGTCTAGGAACACTCCTAGTTAACTTGATAATTTTAGATATTTGTCGTTTCGATATTATTATCAGAATGGATGCTTTATCAAGACTTCACGCTTATATCGATTGTCAAGCTAAGATAATTTATTTTCAAAACGAATATAATTGTTCTTTTATGTTTAAAATATCAGGTTCATTAGAAACCTTAAATTTTCAAATTTAGCTTTCGTCTTTAATTCCATATTTGTTGGAACAATTCGAAGACGTTTTTCCCTGGAATTTTCTAGGATTACCCCTTCTAGAGATATTAAGTTTAGTTTAAATTTTTATCTCAATACACTTCCTATACCGATACACCCATAACGAATGGCTCCTTTGGAACTCTAAGAACTCCATACTAAATGAGATGATCTTTTAATAAAAGATTCTATTAAACTAAGTTCGTCACCTTGGGGTACTCCCATGTTATTTGTTAAGAAACATGATATAAACTTTACATTATCATAAACGGAACTCAAAAACTATTAAGAATAAGTATCCTTTACACCGAATACAAGATCCATTTGATCAACTTCGAGGAGCAATGGTCTTTTCTAAAATATATTTATGATTTGATTATCATCAATTATGCATTAGAGAGGAAGGAATTCTTGAAATTTCTTTTTGAACTCCTTACGGAAATTTCAAATTTATTGTAATGTCGTTTGGGTTAACAAACATATCTGCATCTTTTATGGATCTAATGCATAGAATTAATAAACCTTTTCTTGACCAGTTCGTTGTCATTTTTATTGATGATATTCTCAGAATCAAATAGAACATGCCCATTATTTGAAAGTGGTCTTAAGTACTCTTAGAAACCACAAATTATATGCTAAAAAGGGCAAATGCTATTTTTCAATTAAGGAAATCAAATTTTAGGACATGTGATTTCTTTGGAATGGAAAAATCCTACCAATATTACTGAATAAATTTTTTCTGGGATTAGCTTGATATTGTCGCCGTTTTGTAGAAGGATTTTTATGCGTTGCTCTTCCCCTTTTAAAGCTAACCGGGAAGGAAGTTCCATTTATATGGAATATAGACAATCATTTCAAGTATTGAAGGATAAATTAACTACAACTCCTATCCTCACCATTCCTTGTAGTGATATAAGTTACTGAGAATGCGGTTGTGATACTAATCATATCCCCTTCATATTGAATTATTGGGATTGGTACTAAGCTTGTAATTTATAACTGATTTTGTTAGATTTATCATACATATGATCTAGTTAGAACCCACATGGCTTTTAGAATTCTATGTAGAATTTATATATGATTTGTGATAATTTTCATAATCATAGTCTCAAATTGATTAAGGATTGTTAATCCATAGTGATTTTTCGATTTCCCTAAAAAGGGTTTAATTCGAAATGGATTTGGATGGATTAATTCAGTTTTTGCTCAAGATTAATATGAATTTTTTTTCAATCAGTTTATTTTTTGAAAATTATTTCCAATTTAGTTTTTTTAATTAATTATAATTTAGTGTTTGTGGAAATTCTTTCCAAACTATTTTTTTCTAAGAACTATTTCCAAATGAGGTTTTTTTGGGAGGTAACTAAGGCAAGTATAAAATTAGGTGGATAAAATACTTGCATATTTAATTAAAAATCTACTAGTTTAAGATTCTTAATAAGTTTGATTATCATTTGGGGTATTTGAAAAAAATACCAAAAATCTATTATATCTAAAATAAATTAATTAAAGTATACGTTGCCAAAGTAACCTCTATTGCATAGATTAATTTATGTTTAGATATAAAAATGATGATAATATATTTATTATTCCCGCGGGTAATAATCAGCCCAATGAAAGATTATTATTTGACTCAATAATAAGTATACATAAAGAATTAAATATGTGATAATTCTATAATTTTCATGTGGATAATTAATCAGCCCAATTGAAGGTTAGTTATTTGACCGAATTCTATAATGTACAATTAATCAGCCCAAGGGACGGTTAGTTGACCAAATTTATTATCAATATTTTTTTTTCTGGACTGAGAGTACCACTCACAAGTTAATATTTATGTCCAAAGACTAAATTTTAATATTGTGATAGGTCTCTCATTGATGGGTCTACCATTCCACCATTACAGTTATATATAAAATTTATGTCCTGCATTTATGAGTTTATTTTATTATAATATGCCATGACATAAATTTTAATTTGGACCTTTTGTAATCTATTTCTTCTTTTGTATTAAGTTACTTCTTATTCGGTTAATATTAGTGCCAATGTGACCTTAATTCATGTATTTAACGGAACAAACTTTAAGAATTAGAAAGAGGACATTTTAATAGTTCTTAGTTGCGTAAATTTAGACTTATGTACTTAACGACTCAAACTTTAACGGCATAAACTTTAAGAATGAAAAACCCTCTCCTCTTACGGATAAAATTTCATCTGAGGTAAAGAGAATTTTGAGACCTGGCATCCTTCTAATAACTTAAGTCTAATGATGCTAAAGCGCAGTGTTCTAGAAGATTTCAGGGGTGGTATGTCCGATGAGGTAACTGCCAAAAATTTCCTTTAAGATTTTAAATTACGTTTTGTAAAGAACGAAAAAGGATGAGACAAGGACAAATCACAACCAAAACCTAAAGTACAATAAAAAAAACAAGTTCAGGATTCAAAGTTTTCTTATTTCTTTTAAAAAATTTGGGCATGTGAAGAAGGATTGTTCCAATATGCCACATGGCGTGTAAAGAATGGTAAACTTCTTACTTTTTTTGTTCTGAAGTTAATTTGACTTTCGTACCTAAACTTATGTGGTGGGTAGATCCGGGTGCTAAAACTCATGTAAGTATGTCTATGCATGGTTGCCTGTGGTGCCGATTCCCAAATGATGATAGATTCATCTATGTGGGCGATGGAACAACAATTGGAGTTGAAGCAATTGGGACCTTCAGATTATCTTTTGAGACTGATCATTTTATTGAATTAATAAAGACTTATGTAGTACCATATTTCAGACGAAACTTGGTTTCAGTGTATGTTTTGGAAAAATACAGTTATTCTTATTCATTTGGCTATAATAAAGTTACTCTCTTTATAAATTCTACTATGGTTTCCACTGGTTCTTTAATTAATAAATTATATTTATTAAATACCAATTCTTCATTTAATGAAACCCTGCAAAAATTAAGATTAACTGATGAGAATTTCATTACTTTGTGAGATCTCTTTCTCTTCTTCATCAGAATAAAACTTAAGGAACAAAATGATTTACCTTGGTTGAGAAGACATACAACAAAAAAAAACGATGAGAAGATGTACAACAAAAAAATACATTGGTTTTTTATTGTTGTTCGTTGCCAGATGTAAGATGTACACCCAACAAAACGATCAGAGATTATTCTCTTCTTTAGATGTATAGCCAAAAAAATAATTTATAAGAGTGGAGTTTAAGATGTATAGCCAATAAAATGATGAGAAGAGGTAGTGTAAAAAAAATCACCTTGGTTGTTCGTTGACAGAGGTAAGATGTACAACCAATAGAACGATGAAAGATCTTTATCTTCTTCAGATGTACAACCAACAAAATGATTTATAAGAGTAGTAGTATAAGATGTATATCCAGAAAAATGATGAGAGGATGTATAGCTAAAAAATAGTTACCTTCATTGTTGTTCGTTGTCGTTCACTCGAAGGGGGAAAAATGCCTGAGGTTAGATTCGTTGGGGTTTTCGATAATGAGGACGTTAGAGAATGAGCGTGGGAGAGAGTAAAGGGGACAAAAATAAGAATACGGGCAATAAGGGTGTGAGAGAATGTGTACAAATACAATTGTAACCTTATTTTGTGAATTTTAAAAATAAGGGGGAAACAAATTAGAGCCTATCAAAAGAGGGGTACATCAAAATTTTTAAGGGCAAAATAGGTAGTGTAGGAAAAACCTAAAAGGACGACATCATAAGTTAAGCTTTTGACATAAATAAGTTTTGTAACTTATTATATATATATATATATATATATATATATATATATATATATATATATATATATATATATATATATATATATATATATGTATGTATAAATATGTAGAGAGAGAGAGAGATGAGGAATGTGAAATAAGATATAATGGGTTTAATAGTTAGGCTAGACAAAGGTGTTTTATGTATGGATATATCGGTATAAAAAAAGGTGACATAGGAGACGTGCGAGAGGTGTTTGTGGGAAACATTGTAAACTTTTAGTAATAACTAGTTTGAAACCCACGCAATGCGCAGGCTATACGGCAAAAGAGGACATAAACCTGAGGAATTGCCAAACACGTAAAACATGAGACATCAATATATGAATTTGATTAAAAAAAACTCCCAATAGGAAATTGAAGAAACAAATAGATTCAAAATTCCCAAATTATTATACAAAAACAAAACAAATATCAAATACAAGGTAACCACGGGAAAGGTTCAAAACAGGCCCATAAGCTTTTGTTATATACTAATTTCAAAACAGATGAAATCAAATTGAGGTTTTCTAGCTGAATTTCGATTTAGAATCCAAATCAACTCAATTGATCCCCATAATAGGCACCAACACATGTTATTTCTTCCTTAGAAGTTATTTCGAGTTAATGCCATAGAGTTTAAAATAAATTAAAACATTTTTGCAAAGGAAAATTGTAATGTCTATTAGACACACTTCAAGTCATCAACGAAAATATCATAGGACACATGTAACTAAGTAGTTTAGAATAACCAATGTCCAATGTTTATAGGTTATTATCTGGTTGCCAAGTAATGGTGTCTTTTGAAAATATCTATGTAGTTTAGAACGGATGAGGGAAACTGAATCACTAAAATAACCTATTCACGATAATCTCAAACTAAATCATTTTGAACGAAGTTGAATAGGAAAAGGCAAAATGATACTCCCACTCCCACTTGAGAAAATTGTTAGACTTTATAAATGAAAAAAAGAGATAGAGAGACGGAGAGAGAATGTGAAGATAAAATCGATGGGAAGTGAAATTTAAAGATAAGCGTGCCACATGGATAGTCTCCTTGATCAACAAAAAAGAATGCTCTATGTTTGAAAAAAGTATTTAATTTCATATCCCAATTTTTTTTAAAGTTTTAATTATTAAGGAATTTTTATAAATAAAATATCCAACCAATATAAGATTTGACCATTAAAAATTTAATAAAATCTGAACAGAATTTGGTAATGAAAATAGTACCAAATCATACAATAACAGATCCAAAGAGTATTCATAGTCTAGAAAATGTTGTCTAACAAATATTCAAGAACATTGAAAAGAAAAATGTTAACTACCAACTAATATCATACATAATTTCATTCGTAAGGATGTTAATAAGGGCATAAAACTTCTTAAATGCATCCCAAAATGTTCCCCAATACATATTTGCCCAAAATATTGGGAAAAAAAGAATAAAAAAGGATGACACACTAAATACTACTTAATATAGTACATATTTAATCACCAAAACTGTATAGAATTTTGAATCACCCAAATACATTTTTCAGCCAAATATCCTCCACCTACAAAAACCATATGAAAGAAGAAAGGGACACCTAAATATACTACACACAATTAAAAGATGTAGGAAAAAAAGGTTGTAAAATAGCCTTTTGAATATAACTCATGATCAAAAAATATATCTTCATTCATAATACATCCACAATCATAGAATTTGAAATGAAAATAAACATCAATCATTAGGAACATTTTTATTTTTAATGACCTTAACCCACCAAGAAAATCTTAGATTAACATGATTGTTTAGCCGACATGTGAGTAAGACACAATAAAAAGAAAATTATAATACCTTTAGAAGCAAAATAAATTTCAAAATGACCATTTTTATGTGTGTACACATAATGACATGAAAATATTACACAACTTAAATAATATTTAGTTCCTTTAAATTACAAAATGGCCAACTAATTACAAATTGGAAACCAAATAATACAGGAGATTAGAGTCTAGTTATCCCAAATATACCAATACCTATAGAGTAATGGGTCAATACTACCTTGTGAGGCGTTGGCTCCAACACCCTGGGAATGGCATAAATATCAGTATCCAGAGGACTAACATACATCTTCACATAAAAATAATACAAAAATTGTCAAAAGGTTTATAAGTTATAGTAATAGGTAATGTAAACATGTATTGAAGAGTAAAGAGAGATAAAAAGAAAGAAACCCCAATTGATGAAAGCCCGATGAGAAAAATAAATAGAATATATACCTCTCTAAAATCCTAAACATCGTTGTTGGGATCAGGAGTCTTCTTAATAAAGAAATCACAATCAAGCAAAGTAATTTTGTGAAACTCACCCCATTAATCTGATAATTTACCACCATTTCAGGGTTTCAACCTTGGGTAAACATAAATCTCTTGTTGTTGATAATGGCAATATAATCAATGATGGTTAGGGGTTTGTAGTCCACATCATAGTACTTCTTGTCTTTAACTTCCTTGACCTCATCTTTGTCCATGTCAACGTCATCGCCACCGTCAGCGTCACCGTCATTGGGCCACGTTCTCAAGTCGGGTCGGCGGGTGGGAAATTAAAGAAATTGTTTATGGGTTTTGAGTTGAGGGTGAAGGTGAAGTTGGGGGTGAAGGGTGGGTGGGGTGAGGTGGATATGGTTGGGAGGTTATGAGCGAGGAATGGGGTGAGGAGGAAGAGCCTGGATTTTATTGCTCACTTAGTGTGACTCATATCGATCTTTATATTTTTTGATGATTAATATTTGTGCACTTCGGGGGTTTGGGTTATATTTATATGATTTTGATGTGTGTGATATATTTTCACTATTTAGAGGAGCCATGATAAAGTTTTAATAAGAAAATAAAGAAGAAATTGGAAAGGGTGGTGGGCTAAAAGATTGAAAAGAGGGGTAAGCAAAGGGTCTTTGAAAGATGAGGTTTGGAGAAGAGAGATCATTTTGTTAGATGGGTTGAAAACTTATATATATATATATATATATATATATATATATATATAGAGAGAGAGAGAGAGAGAGAGAGAGAGAGAGAAAGAGAGATGGAATTGCTTAAAAAAATTAGGAGGTGTCACGTGGACACCTAAGTTGTGAGGTTGCCTTATCTTTTGTATAGAATTTTAGAGTATACAAAGATTTAATAATATTGATTAATTTTCATACAAATCTTCATTGATATTTTGAATCACTTGTTTTTTGTGTAAAGTGATGCTTATTGATGAAAGTTCATGTACATGCATGAGGTTGTATCCATTCATAAAAGGTTATGATTGTTCAAAAAAGTCATAACCTTTTTTTAGATGTGTGTCCATTCAAAATGTTTTATCGGAATCTCTAAATATACATCCATCATTCAATCTTGAAAATACAAATTTATGAAGGGTCAAATCATTGTCATTTTTTACCCTTCTCCTCGAATCCTTGTACGAGACAGTACAATGTAAAATATGGATTGACTAGGGATTATAGATATAGTTTTAACTTCTATAAAGAAAAAATTTATTTTTTTCTTCTGAAACAAATGTTAGTCAAACCTGGGGCCATTAATGAGGGAGCCTACTTGTCGTAAATACATTATTTAGCAAACAAGATTCCACATCAATTACATTTTCATTGGTTTTTAAGTTTTTTATAATTCAACTCCTATCAATATTTTGATTTTTCTGGAATATAAATTTAGATCGTAGTATAACATTCTTAAAAATAAAATTAACCACACATATTTCCAACAATGGAAAGACAAATTTTACGTGTTTTGTCTTTAAGAATATATGATAATAAGTTTTTACTATTAATAAAATTTGAATGATGAGGAGAATTTTCATTAATGTTTCCAGTTCTGTTACTTTATTTTGCATCGGTTTAATAAGTCTTTCATATTTAGTTTTGTTTTCTAAAAAATTGTTTCTCCGGGAACTTGCAACACTAACAAATTTCTACCTTTTGAGAAGGGATGATGTTAAATGAATGTAGATAATCATAATGGTATTTCATGTGAAAGGTTGATTTATTTCATCCTAATTTTGTGACATTATAAAGTACGATACATATTATGAATAACTCATATTATTCTGAATGAAGATTTCAGAATTTATGACGTGTATTAACTTCATAACAACCTAAGACTCACCAAGAATGCCTATTACAAAACGTGCCTAACCGTAGCCTTTAGTAAAGGTCATAACTACGATTGTGAGTTCATTTATTATTTTCTCGTATAAATTATAAATAGATCAGAATCTTCGTTTTGTCTTACTAGAATATGGTATTTGATCTCTATGTTGATCAGTTTTCAGCCTTGATGGTAATTATTGAAAGAATATTAATTAAGATTAGAAAATATAGAGACAAAATATGAGACTGTAGTTTGAATGAGTTCAAGGTCATTCAAATGAGAATCCCAAGTTATTCGAAGTGAGAAAAAACGATGATCGAACGAGACCATTTTCCATGACAGGTCAGTCTCGTTCGAAGCACAATTGGAACAAGAGGCCATTCTCATTCGAACGAGGCTGTCCATAATTCTCAAATTGTGTTGCCCTTGTGTGTTGTCGCATTTTGGGTCGTTGGATGGATGTGGTTTCGAGCTCTAGTCAGCCCAAATCGGTAAAAAATAGGATTTTAAAATTTAGTGTTTTTTATAAGAGAATTTGGGTCTATTTATGTTATTTTTAGTTGGAAGAAAAGAGCGTGAGTTGGGAGTGCGTCTTACCCCACCATTTTCAGCATTTTTCACTCCCTCTCTACCACAAACCACCATGACACCACCATTCCTCCACCTTGTATCACCGTGTTCAACTATTATTCCACCATATCCAAGCCTAACATACCCATTTCAACCATTATTGGCTAAATATACGAATTTGGAGGTGTTACTAGGTTGTTTTGGAGAAGATTAAGATGGAGGATTGATCGATCTTGAGAGGGTTTTTGATCGAGCATTCATGGAGCAAGATTAGTGGAGCCAGGAAGCCTCTCTAAGGCCACCTTAAGAGGTGGTAGATTGCTATCTTCTTATATATTTCGCTTGCCATAGCTAGAACTCCATGTGAGATGGGAAAACTCTACTCTTAGCATTATTGGTCAATTTCCATATTAGTAGTCTTTTTGTCAGAATATAAGAGAATGATGTATTTGAATAAAATGATGAGTTTCAAGTAATTTGTTGTCTAATATTTTAATGGAATAAAAATGTTAAAAAATACTATTTTGATGAGGATAAAACATGAATGGATATTTCAATGTTTCTTGAAAATAAAGTTTGGGGTTTTATTGTTATTGTGCATTTCTAAACATTTGGTGATAAAAGTTATATGGAATAAAATATTTTAAAAATAATATGTATCTTCCAGAAAGGAAGATTTTGTTAAATTTGGACATTTGTTGGATTTTGAAGAAATAGAAATGTCCTTTAGTCTTAAAAAGTTTATGTTGATTTTTTGGAGTTAAAACCCATATTTTATTGTGCATAAACATGTAGCAGTTTGATGATGAACAATAAATAAGTTAAATGAAGGTTTTAGTGACTTTAAACATGAAATGGAGAACAAATTTTTTTTAGCCCTTAATAGGTCTTAAAAGGTGATGGAAATGTAATAAATGTAAGGGTTTAAGACTACATGCAATAATAAAGAAAATGACATTTTCTTATAAAGTGGTCTTCGATATTAATGAAAGGGAAAGAAATGAGATGATAAGATTTCCATCTTGAGAAGCATAATACTCTGAAATGTTAAAAAGGTGTTAATGTCTTAAAAACACTAAGTAAGTAAATGTGGGTAACTTATGATGTCTGGGAAATTAGCACTCGTGAAAATGTAAGTTTGTAAACAAATGAGTAAAAGATTAATTTTACGTAAAGTGAAGTATTTGTACAGAATAAAAATGCTGGAAAAGGGCATTACGCAAGATGGTCCTAAATGAACATGATTTTTCTATAAAATCATTGTTGAATCATAAAGGACAAGAAAATATGATTTTAAAGGGTAACATAAGTTGGGGTGCAACTGCGTGTTTTGGCTTCGATCGGGCAAAAGGAAATGTGAAATAATGTGGGGATTTTTAAAGTTTTAAAACAAATTGATAAGTAATTAGATGACATCGGAAAAATTAAAAAGGGCCAGGGGTGAAAAATCCAAAATCACTGACTAAAGCATATGGTGTGCATAGCCGGAGGTGTGGAGATAATTAAAGTATGCTATTATGGGAAGATTATGAGAAAAAGATAATGAAAATAGAAAATGTCAAGAAATGGGTTGTGTGGTTAATTTATGAAAATAAAACCTAACTTGAACAAATTGATAAATGTTTCGATAAAGGGTAAATGGACAAGTAATGTGAAAATTGATTAATCTCCAAAAGGTAAAGGACTAGTGAGGTGTAATGATTAAATGGGTAGTTAAACAACCTAAAGGGGTTTAACCCATTATTAACATGGGGGTGTGTTTATGAAAGGTTTTTAAAGAAAATAAGTATTTTCTAACACGATATTTGCATGTGTTGAAAGGGTGATTTTCAATGAAAATACGACATGAATTGGGGGGGGGGGGGGTGATTCCGGGAAAATAAATGATTTTCATTAGACAAAGTATATTTCTTTTAAGTATTTAACCGGGTGTGTTAAATGAATAATAAATGTCAAGTAGGTAAAAAGGGAATTCTTTTACGAGAATAAGGTTAATTAATCGGGACAAGTAATTTTGTAGGAATAAAATAGGTTTCATGCATATATATAGTAGTTGCATGTGCACGTAGATATAACGTGTTAGAGTTTTCTCTCTGCCGTTCAATTCTATATTGTATTCTTATAATTTCACACTAAGCATTCGGCTCATTCTCTCATTTTTGTTACAGAATGCTGGGTGCGGTTCTTTATTTTGAGATCATTGCACATGTAAGTATTCTTTTTTTATTATGTTAGTTGATCTGTACGCTTAGATTCGGGGGACGCTTCCCACGAGTCCCTCATATAGCTTGATTTTCAACAGGAATGTCATGTTAAACAAGTGAAATGTTAATTAACTAATCCTGGACTAGCAACATTATATGGTTATCACATTGCACTTCACACATAACGCTCTGGCAGGTTGAACACGAGTTACCCATAAATTTGGATCGAGAAGTTACAAATGGTATTATAGCTCCAGGTGATCGAGCGCAAATCGTGCGTCGTGTAGTACGCAAATCGTTGTTATCGGTTCGACGACTCAATGCAAAAAACCTAAACTACAACTACACTTGACAAGCAAGCACAGCGGAAAGTCGGGTATCGTAATAAATCCACAAGGAGTGATTAAATTTTAGATTTTAATTGTTTAATTACTTCAGGAATAAAAGTGTAAAATAAATAAATGAAAAGGTGATGGTTGGAAATGGTGACAAAAGAGAAAAAGGAAGAAGTTAACACTATACTACAATTAATAAAACGAGAGTCGGGATCGCGTCCCCACCATGGGCTAAACAACTAATAATTAGAATTTCGGTTCGAAAACATTTAATCGAGTATTTTTAATTAATCATAAATATCACACAATAAGGAATTTAACCCAAAGTTGCGAGATTAAACATTTAATAAAAAATGGTCACACTCGGATTAAATTCGGATTATCGCTATAAACCCTAACGTTGCGTGACAAAGAAAGTTAAACTCTTAATAATCTGACTTTAATACACGCGAGTTCAATAAAATGCAATTTTACCCAAAACCTAACTTTCGGAGCTCGACGCCCATTAATGGGGGAAATGAAATCCCGACCCTATTTATCTAAGTGCTAGACATAAATGAAACTAATTAACAAAGCAATAAACTAATTAAGCAAGGAATAAATAACTAAAACTAATTGTCTAAGCATGAAATTAAACAACAACAATGGAAATAAACTAGAACAACTATATTAATGGTAAAGGAAATGAAAAGTTCAACTTACAAACCCCAAATGGTTATCATCCCAAAGATAAATGAAGAAAACCTCGCCAAACCCAAACCCTAAAATAAGCTAAAAATGAAGAAGATTTCTCTTCATTTTGAAGAGAAAGTGTTATATACAAAATATCCTATGGCAAACTTGTAATAAAAGGGAAGAAAACCAAAAATCTGGAGGGCCGAATCGATTCGTAAATGGTATGAATCGATTCGAAAATAGGGGAAGTTCGTAGCTGTAATTCTGCAGCATTCCGAATCGATTCGGCTTTGGGCCGAATCGATTCGCCCCTACAGGTCTGCAATTCTGCAGCTTTGTCCTCTTTTACGAAAAATATCTCCATTTCTTCGTTATAGCTCGGAATGAGGTACGGTCAGAGGCTACGCGAAGATAACTCAGAGGAATACAACATCCAAGAAGACATTAGGCCAAAAAACCAAAATATGAAATGACTAAAATGCCCTTGAATGTGCCCTTGAGTGTACTTTTTAAGTAAAAATCATCCTAAAAATGCCATAACTCCATCATTACAACTCGGAATCATGCACCGTCGGCAGCCACGCGAAGAGAAATCAAAGGGCTTCAACTTTAGTGAAGAGATAAGGATTCAAACCCGAATGCTGAAATTACAAAAATGCCCCCGAAGCTAAAAAAGGCGACCAAACTTTTCCGGAAAGCGTCCGAACTTCATACTAAGCATCCAAATACCTACAAAAGCTCAATTAACCCTTGCAAAACATGTTATCATATAAGTCCAAGGTTGTTTTGTTAATGAGAATAAGTATAGGGATTAAGATACCCAAGGGGGCTAATAAGGCGTAGGTTAACGGGTGAAATACGCAATATTTGCGTCGTATCACACCCCCTAACTTACACATTGCTAGTCCCTAGCATCGTGTAGTACGCAAATCATTTTTATCAGTTCGACGACTCAATGCAAAAAACCTAAAATACAACTACACTTGACAAGCAAGCACAACAGTAAGTCGGGTATCGTAAGAAATCCACATGGATTGATTAAATTTTAGATTTTAATTGTTTAATTACTTCAGGAATAAAAGTGTAAAATAAATAAATGAAAAAGTGATGGTTGGAAATCGTGACAAAAGAGAAAAAGGAAGAAGTTAAAACTATACTACAATTAATAAAACGAGAGTCGGGATCGCGTCCCCACCATGGGCTAAACAACTAATAATTAGAATTTCGGTTCGAAAACATTTAATCGAGCATTTTTAATTAATCATAAATATCACACAATAAGGAATTTAACCCAAAGTTGCGAGACTAAACATTTAATAAAAAATGGTCACACTCGGATTGAATTCGGATTATCGCTATAAACCCTAACGTTGCGTGACAAATAAAGTTAAACGCTTAATAATCCGACTTTAATACACGCGGGTTCAATAAAATGCAATTTTACCCAAAACCTAACTTTCGGAGCTCGATCCCATTAATGGCAGAAATGAAATCCCGACCCTATTTATCTAAGTGCAAGACATAAATGAAACTAATTAACAAAGCAATAAACTAATTAAGCAAGGAATAAATAACTAAAACTAATTATCTAAGCATGAAATTAAACAACAACAATGGAAATAAACTAGAACAACTATACTAATGGTAAAGGAAATGAAAAGTTCAACTTACAAACCCCAAATGGTTATCATCCCAAAGAGAAATTAAGAAAGCCTCTCCAAACCCAAACCCTAAACTAAGCTAAAAATGAAGAAGATTTCTCTTCAAAATGAAGAGAAAGTGTTATATACAAAATATCATATGTCAAACTTGTAATAAAAGGGAAGAGAACCAAAAATATGGAGGGCCGAATCGATTCGGAAATGGTTCGAATCGATTCGAACACAGGGGAAGTTCATAGCTATAATTCTGCAGCATTCCGAATCGATTCGGCTTTGGGCCGAATCGATTCGCCCCTACAGGTCTGCAATTCTACAGCTTTGTCCTATTTTACGGAAAATGCTGCCATTTCTTCCTTATAGCTCGAAATGAGGCACGGTCAGAGGCTAAGCGAAGATAACTCAGAGGAATACAACATCCAAGAAGACATTAGGCCAAAAAAACAAAATATGAAATGACTAAAATGCCCTTGAATGTGCCCTTGAATGTACTTTTTAAATAAAAATCATCCTAAAAATTCCATAACTCCATCATTACAACTCGGAATCATGCACCGTTGGTGGCCACGTGATGAGAAATCAAAGGGATTTAACTTCCGTGAAGAGCTCAGGATTCAAACCCGAATGCTGAAATTACTAAAATGCCCCCGAAACTGCAAAAGGCGACGAAACTTTTCCAGAAAGCGTCCTAACTTCATACTAAGCATCCAAATACCTACAAAAGCTCAATTAACCCTTGAAAAACATGTTATCATAGAAATCCGAGGTTGTCTGGTTAATGAGCATAAGTATATGGATTAAGATACCCAAGGGGGCTAATAAGGCGTAGGTTAACGGGTGAAATACACAATATTTGCGTCGTATCACTAGGTTTATGGTTTATTTGAAGTGTGATGTGGTGAGGTCAGTAATATATCTTTCAATGTCAGTGTTTGTTTTGGGTTGGCCACGCTAGGTTAGTGATGGGTTCAATTCAGTTCTTGATGGTAAAGTAAAAAAAGTAGCACGTCGGGTAAGTTATAGCCAAGTAGAATAAGAAACAATTAGTTAACACTAATCAATTATGCCCTTTTGACTAGACATATTATTTATTTGTGATTTTCTATGTGAGCCAATAGTGGGAACACTTCATTTTTTTAGTGTGAGGTGCTTGTGTGTAAACCCTTGATGATATGAGAGGACTACGAGGTGTAGATGGGGTTTATTGATATCCATTGAATTACAAATATAATTTTGTAAAGTCGACCATGGAGAGTAGGTGACTAGATCATCATGCCTGAACATTAATGAATTATGATGAGGATATAATAAGTTTTGGGATGTGGTGAATTTGGATAGTTAATGCTGTAACTAGGAAAATTGAATTCTTGGAGTAACATCACGTTGTGAGATAATTAGTGATTCGATAGATATGAGGAACCCTGCTTGTCAACACTTGGTGATGTGTACTCAGTTTTAGTTAGAAAAATCTTATTATTGAGGGTAAGTGTCTTGGTGGTTTTTTATTATAAGTTGTACCTCGCCAAGGATGATGATGAGAGTTAGGAGAAGATTGCAGTAAGTATGTTACATATGCAACAATGATAGTTAGGGAGGCGTATGAATGAGATCTATGTGTCAGGGCCATTTAAGTATCTAAATGAATGGCTAGATGATAGATAATCTTAGTGTGAATGTGGTTTAAGGTCACCTTAGAGTGTCCGTAGGATGAACTGTGTGTGGCATCATTAGGAGTAGATATAAACTCATTATGACATCATAATTTGTTCAATGGTTAAGGTGCACCAAATGTAGAGGCTCATAGACTAGTTTCTTTATGAGAACCTAGTAATCACCATGTTGGTAGTAAGAAGATGGAAGAGCATACCTACAATGAGAAAGTTTTGGGAACTTTTTGTGCAGTATGTTTGGTGTCCGTAGGAAACCAATTAAGTCCCTATGAAGAAGTACTAGTGTCATGGTAATGATCATAGTGAGGGTCAGGTAATGACCTTAGGTGTTTGGTTAAGGTTTAAAACAGTACAATAGTGTGAATGCCAAAGTTTGTCATTGGAAGTGGCACAAATGGGTGTTATACCCTTCTATGAGAAATTGGGTGCTTGTATTGAGAATGGGTGTAATGCTCCGGTGTCATAGAATAATTAGTGTAAATGGTGTGACATTAGATTTTAAGGAGTCCTAGAAAATGCGTTTCGGGCTTAGATTGATGATGTCATCTGGAGAATTTAAAGTGACACCCAAAAATGATAATATTGAAGCATGATTAGAATATTGGCATGTGCCGATAATATAAGTTAGGATAACTCTAGAATGATATGGACTAGTTCTTTGCAGGTCTTGCCAAATTAGTATAGATTAGAGGATATAACCCTATATGGTAATCATTACCCCTAGTTTTCAAATGGAGACTAATGTGGCCATCACGTACGTTAAGTTTGGTTATAACTCGGAGAGAGCTAAGTGACAACCTTTTTTAGTTAAACGTTAAGAAGGAGATGTTGAAATGTGTTCAGGGTATGACAATGACCTAGGTATGTTTAATTTGTTCATGACGTCACTAAAAATGTGAACAAAGTCGGATTTGATAGAGGCCTTAAATATTCTCCATCCAGAGTGATTTGTGCGTGTTAAGGATGTGAGGGGGAGAGCCTTACTTCTAAGGAGGAAGTAGGTCTATTAACTTTCCCAAAAAATACGTGCGTAAATTACTTTCTTCTTGTGAGGATGAATGGTTGTGATTTGATTTGTCATGATTGATGACTCGATCTAGGGCGTGTCGTTCTAAGTGAGGATCAAAGAAGTATCGAACGAGACCCTTCTCTATAACCGCTCAGTCTCATTTGAAGGACATTTAAAGTATTGTTAGAACAAGAGGCCATTATCGTTCAAGAAAGGGGTCATTATCGTTCAAATGAGGTTGTCAAGAATTTTTTAAATGGGTTTATCTTGTGTGATGTCATATTTTGGGTTGGATGGATGAGGTGACAAGCTCTAATGAGCCCAGATATGGAAAAAATGGATTTTAAGTCTTTGGAGTGTTTTTATAACGATTTTTGGGTTTATTTGGGTTATTTTGAGTTAGAAGAGGGGAGAGAGAGAGAGAGCGGGGTGGGTCTTCCCCCACTGTTTTGCAGCATTTTTCATCCCCTCTCTACCACAAACCACCATGCCATCACCATTCCTCCATCTTGTATCAACGTGGTCAACTAGTACTCCACCATACCCAAGACCTACAAACCCATTTCCTACATTTTTATGTAAAGCTATGAATTTGGAGGTGTTGTTAGGGAGTTTTAGAGAAGATGAGGATGGAAGATTCATGGAGCTTGAAGAAGGTTTTTGAGGGAGCACCCATGGATCAAGGTTCATGGAGCTAGGAAGCCTCTTCAAGGACACCTTAAGGGGTGGGAGGTTTCCATTTTTAAATACATTTTGATATGCTATTGTTAGAAGCTCCATTTGATGTGGAAAAACTCTACTCTTAGTATTAAGGCTCTATTTGCATATTTGTACTCTTGCTTTAAGATTGTAAGAGTAGGTTGCATTTGAATAAAATGATGAGTTTCAAGTAATTTGTTGTCCAATATTTTTATGGAATGAAAATGTTGAAAAATTCTATTTTGATGAGGGTAAAAATATGAATGAATATTTCAAAGTTTCTTGAAAATAAATTTTGGGAATTTATGAGAATGGTCCATTTCTAGAAGTCTGACGCTAAATATTTTATGAAATAAAATATTTTGAAAATGATAGTTATCTTGCAAAAAGGAAGATTTTATAAAAGTTGTACATTCGTTGGATTTTGAAGAAATAAAAATGTCCTTTATTCCTGAAAAGTATATTTCGCAAGAATTATAATTTTCTAGAACAAATTGAATGTTCAACCCATATAATAGGATTTTTGCAGCTAAAATCCATATTTTCATGTGTATAAACTTGTAGTGTTTTGATGATGAACAAATAAACATATTTAATGAAGGGTTTATTGGGTTCAAACATGAAATAAAGAAGAAATAAATTTCATCTTTAATGTGTGTTAAATGGTGTTGGCAATATGATAAATGTAACTACATGTAGTAATAAAAAAATTTCAATTTTCTTATAAAGTGTTCGTTGATATTAATGAAAGCGAAAGTAATGAGATGAAAAGATTTCCGACTTGAGAAGCATATTGTTGTGAAATGTCGAAAAAGTGTTAATGTACTAAAAGAAATAAAAAAGTTAATGTGTCTAACTTAATGGTGTTTGGAAAATTAACACTCGTGAAAATGGAGGAAAAATTATGTTTGGAAACAAATGAGTAAAACGGTTGTTTTACGCGAAGTCAAACATTTTTATGATATAAAAATATTGAAAAAAGGTGTTACATAAGATGGTACGAAGTTAAGAGTATTGTGGAATAAAACTAATGATGTAGTGTGAAAGACAAAAAAAGGTAATTTTAAAATGTAACACAAGTTGAGGTGGAACCCCTGGTTTTGTATTCAGCTGGGTAAAAGGAAAATTGAAATAATGCAAACATTTATACAATGTTAAAACACATTGATAAGGAATCGGGTGATAGTGAGAAAAAATAAAGGAGGGCCCAGAGTCCTGGGGTAAAGGACCCAAAACCACTGGCCAGATCATACGGTGCACATAATCGAAATTGTGAAGTTTGTTAAAGAATGCGATTATGAGAATATTCTGAGAAAAAGATAATAAAAATGGTACACATAAAAAATGGGTTATGTGGTGAATCTATGAAAATAAAACCTAACTTGAACGCATGAATAGATGTTCCGATAAAGGGTAAATGGACAAGTAATGTGAAGATAGATTAATATCCAAAAGATAAAGGAATGAGGAAGTGTAATTGTTAACTGGGTAGTTAAACAACATAAAGTGGTTCAACCTATGATTAACATGGGGGTGTGTTTATTAAAGTTTACAAAGAAAATACATATTTTCAAGCACGATGTTCGTGTGTGTTGAATGGATGATTTTCAAAGAAAATATTAATGTGAATTGGTGTAAATGAAGGGGTGACTCAGGGAAAATAAATGATTTTCCTTGACAAAGTGTATTTGTTTAAAGTATTTAACCAGGGGCATTAAATCAAGGAATAAATGTTATGTATGTAAACAAGGAATTATTTTACATGATTAAGGTGAATTAATCAGGACAAGTAATGTTGTTGGAATAAAATCGATTATATGTAAATAGTTGCATGTGCAAATAGATATAACGTGTTAAAAATATCTTTCAGTCATTCAATTCTGTATTGCATTGTTGTAATTTTCCATTAGTTAATCGGCTCATTTCCTCATCTTTGTTATGGCAGGTTGGGTGCAATTATGTATTTTGAGAGCATTTCACAAGTAATTATTCTTTTTATATTATATTAGTAGCTCTTTATGCTTAGATTTCGGGGATGTTTCCCATGGTTCCCTCACGTAGCTTTATTTTAAATTGGAATCGCATGATAAAGAAGTGAAATGTCAGTTAAATAAAATTGGACTAGCAACAATACTTAGGTTGTCTCATTCCACTTCACACCTAATGCTCGGGTCGGACATGATTAAAGATGGGTAACCCATAAACTCGATTTTGGTGTCATTATTCTAATGGATAAAAAGACTTAAATAAATCCAAGACACCCATTTATGGTGAGAGGATAAGAATATGGTAGCCTCAATTTGTCCAATATCCTTTACCAATGTTATATATTAGACTTGAGATTTGGAGATCTTTAGATACGTTGGTACTTTGAAAACATGACTATAAATCCAAGGATTAATTTATTGAAAAATCGAAAAAAAATTGAAGTAAATAGTGGAGGTCAATACTAATATCAAAGATTAAATTATTACAATTAACTCCAATAATCAATGTCAACAATACCTGGTTCTCATGGATATGGATCCAATTATTAAATCCTTGAGAACTCTCTATATAATCTGGGACCTAAAATTAATGAGGTAACATACTATTCTTTCTCATTTCAGAACATCAAAGGATTAAAAAACAATTCTGTAACTTTCCCAAAGAACCATGTATATGTTGTTCTGTAATTGTTCATTTGATCTTGTGGCCTCTACTAAGGTCTATAAATCATTTCAATGGACTCTTAAGAAGTAGTTACATGTCTTTGTGTCTATTTTGAGTCATCCAGCTAATGAATAGGGGTTTGGGGATATAGAAAGAACATCTTATTCTCTTGTATGATTACATTGTTGCATTATCATTATATATTTTGATCTCCATGGATGTCTCCCACAATAAACAAATTCAGGAAGTGCATAAGTATCCTCCTTGTTTAGATCATTATGTCTGACTCATTGAGTGAATATAGTGCCTATATAATGTTGTAGGGACACAGTAGATCCTCCATTAGGTTCTTTATCTACACGGTTGCCTAACAACCCTCTTCAAAGAATCAACCAACAACGTCATGAAATGAAAGAAGTATTTCATATTTATGACATCCATACATATGATATAATAAAATATTCCTTTGTTGACAAGGATTATATGCAGCTTGGTGTTTCTCATTACCATCGTGTTGACGAAAGGGTCATCATGGGGTATACGGAACATACTGAACTATGTCTCATGGAAAATCATCATACATTTTAAAATTATACAATGCAATAATGAAGATGCAATAGTATATTGTCATTCAATACCTGTGATGAGCCATCTACATCCAATGCTTCTTTTTTCATTTCTTTATAGTTAGTATGATAATAAAAATAATTTTTTTTCCTAATCTTAGGTTTTGGCTTATATTCAAAGAAAGGTTTTGATGGCTTCATAAAAAATTAACTCTTATTAATAACATATAACTCCTATAGTTACTCCTAACTTGTTCAGGACTTAAAAGACATAAGTGAAGCTATGTCACCATGTATAATTCTTGGAATACAACATACAGTGTGGAAGTGGTGTAAGATACTTTATAAAAGATAAACACAATACATAAAACTTGCAATATAATATATTCATCCCAATCAAATCGACAAAAATCCCAATTTTCCTTTATACCTAAAATTATTGGAAGCTAGCACTACACCAAAATAAGTGAATGATCATGGACTTGGGCTGTGACAAGGCCCATGGATTACAGATTTGGGTTGTGACCAAATCTAGAATGACCAAAATTATTTTTCATTTACCACGTCCCTGAATAAGATTAATGGTTACGAACCACTGCGTCAGGCAAAATAGTCACTGATAGAGGTCGTGACTAGTTGGTCACTCACCAAACCCCTTACCTTAGCGTAACTATATGGTAGGATGGTCATGACCCATAGCCGTGACCCAAAACCATGAATAATTTTACACATCATGATACTAGTCACGACCTAGATCTATGACTATATTTTCCTCCATCACGATCATGGTCACGGTATATACCCATTGTAGTGTGGTCATGGGCTCCAACCGAGACAAAAAATATGAAAAAATAAAATAAAAATGTGATAATGGACAAGGGTAGTGACCATATTTCACGGGAAAAAAATGTTGTTTGGGTCCTATTCTCAAACTGGGCATCCCACTACTACGTTGTCGATTGCTATGTGTTATATTTAACACGCATGAGGTGTTTAGGCTGCCCGCGGTACCATTTGTGGATTATTAGTGGTTCCCTCGCCCTCACAGTACATTTTCAAGCTTAAGTACGCCTATTTTGAAATTCAGGCCATATTCTCAAATCAAAAGTCATGCAGTTTGGATGTTGGTTCCTACGTGTAACATTGGACGCATATAGGTTGTTCGTGCCACCTACGGTGTCGTTTGGTGTCTGTTTTGGGGGGTGGTGGTGGTGGTGGTAGTGTTGTGACGTGTGCCCACTTGCGACACATTTTCAATACTATGTTTTCCTACTCTCAAATTTGGGTCCTATTCTCTAAATGGGAGTCTCGCGACTCCTGCGACTATGTGGAAGGTTGCTACATGCTATGCGAGATTACCATGAGCTGCTCATACCACTCGTAGTGCTGTTTGGGGGGATTAGGCGGTGGTAGAATCCTCCTTATCACAACATGTTTTTAAGACTAAGCATGTCTATTTTGAAATTTGAGTCCTATAGTCAAATCGGGAGTCCCATGACTATGAGGTAAGTTGTTACATGTTACGTCGAATATGAACAAATTGTTCATGTTGCCTGCGGTGCAGATTGGGGGAGGGGGGCTAGTTGCATCTTCCCCATCATGGTACATTTTCAAGACTAAGTGTTCATACTCTAAAATATGGGTCATATTGTCAAACAAGGCATCCCACGATTTATGGTTGATTGCTACGTGGTACATGAACACACAAGATGGGTTCCTACCACCCACAGTGCTATTTGGGGGATTTTTGTGGTTTCTTCCTGACCACGACACGTTTTCAGGCCTAAGTGTTCCTGTTCTCAAATTCAAAACCTATTCTCAAACCGAGCATCTTGTGATTACATGGCCGATTGTTACGTGTTATGTTGGACACATATGAGTTGTCCATGCCTGTCGCAGTGATGTTTGGGACTTTGAGTAGTTTTTATCCACCCACACATGTTTTCAAGCCTAAGTGTGACTATTTTCAAATTCGGGTCCTATTAACAAACATACAGTCTCGTGACTATGCAGCCTATTGCTATAAAATAGGTTGGATTCACATTAACTATCTGTTCCTCATGTGGTGCCGTTTGTGGGGTGGTTTGGTGTCAATCACCCCCTTACGTGAAGTTTGTAAGCATAAGTGTGCTTATTTTGAAATTTTGGTCATATTCTCAAATTGAGAGTCCCGCGACTATGTGACTTGTTGCTATGTATTACGTTGGACGTTCACAAGACGTTCATGGTCATAGGGTACCATTTTTTTTTTTTGGGGGGGGGGGGGGACTCCCCCTTGTGGCACATTTTCAAGACTAAGCATGCCTATTTTTGAATTTGAATTCAATTATCAAAGCGGGATTTCCATGATTATGTGGCCAACTTCTTCATGTTACATCTGATGTGCCCGAGCTCTTCCAGCCGCTAGTAATTCCATTTTGTGTATGTGAATGTGTGTGTGGGTGGGGGGGGGGGGTGCCATTTCGCGACATGTTTTCAATCCTAAGTGAACCTATTTAGAAAGTAGGTTCCTATTCTCAAATCGGGAGTCCCACGACTACGTGGCCAATTGCTACGTGTTACGTTATACATGCATGAGTTGTTCATGCCACTTGTGGTGACCTTGGGAGGGGGATAGTGGTTTCCTCCCCATTGCTGCACGTTTTCAGGCCTTAGTGTTCTTACTGTGAAATTTGCATCCTATTCCCAAATTGGGCATCCCCTTTGTGGGTGGCTGGTTATTATGTGTTACATTGGACACCTGTCCGGTGCTCATGTAACCCACAATGCCATTTTGGGGTTGCGAGTAATTTCGCCCCCTCGCAACATGTTTTCAAGTCTAAATATGCCTAATTTAAAATTGGGTTCCTATTCTCAAACCTGGACTTTCGTGACTATGCAGCAGGTTGGTACGTATTATGTTTGACATGCATGAGCAGATCATGTCGCACACGGTGTCGTTAGGGGGAAGGGGGACTGGTGGCGTCCTCCCCCTTGTTGCACGTTTTCAAGCCTCAGTTTGCCTATTTTGAAATTCAGGTCCTTTTCTAAAAAAGAGAGTCTTGCAACTATGCAGTCGATTTCTACGTGTTACATTGGATGTAAATGAGCTTTTCAAGCTTCTTACGGTGTTGTTTACGATCGTTGGTAGTGTATGCCCCCTCGCGGCACATTTCCAAGCCTATGTGTTCGTACTCTCAAATTTGGGTATGATTCTTAAATTGGGAGTCCTACGACTATGAGACTAGTTTCTATGTGTTAAATTAGACGTGTACATGTTGTTCGTACTTCCCGCAGTGCCATTTGGATAGATTGGAGGCACCCCCTTACGGTACTTTTTCAGGATAAGTGTGCCTATCTTGAAATTTCGGTCATATTCTCAAACCAGGAGTCCCGCGACTGTGCGACTTGTTGCTACTTGTTATGTCGTTTAGGGGGTTAGTGTCATCCACCACTCCGCAACACCTTTTCAAGTCTAAGTGTTCCTAGTCTCAAAACTGGGTCCTATCCTCAAACCAGGAGTTTTGCGACTATGTGGATGGTTTTTCGCGACTATGCAATCAATTGCTACTTGTTACGTTCGATGATCATGATTTATTTGTTCTACCCATGGTTCCCTATGTTTCTTGCATGGGGGGGGGGGGGGGGGAACCTATTCTCACTTTAGGATTCCTGTGACTATGTGAACGGTTTCTATATGAGACATTGTACGAGCACGAGCTATTCATGTAACTCCCAATGCTATTGGGGGGGGGGGGAGGGGGATTATGATGTGTAAAATGTACGTGTGATCGCTTAAATATGATCTCATACCAATTTGTAATTAAACTTGGAAATTCCAAATTGAAACTTATTTAATTGATTGTCAATCAATACCAAATTAAATCAGCCCCCAAAACATGCAACTACGCGTGTTGTGTCAAACCATCACAAATAAACAATCCAACTCACAGATTTCTAGAAACAACCCCTTTCGGGTAAAACCTTTATTTCACAATAATACTTTCAATGATAACAGTGAAATTCAAAATGACTTAACCGCAAAAAAATGACATAAATAGCAACCTAGAGTGAGCAATGAATCAACCACCGAAGATCCACATGAAATCACAGTTTGAGTCAACCTAGGAACACCCACGAATACTCCCTATCGACAAGAAGTCCTCTTTATCCCAAAGATCATAAGTAGATATCCTCTCTAGAAACTTGACACAAGATGTGCTCTTGGGTTCCAAACAATTCTCATAAACTATTGGGATGAATTTTGAATTGAAAACAAGGATTAAATTCTCTAAAATTGAGAAGATAATGTATTCTACCAAAGAAGTTTTCGTATCTCATTCAAATGCATATATTCTTAAGAAAAAGGGAGATGTTTAACACACTATATATAAAAAATTTAAGGCATAAGATAGCTCGAACAAAAAGGCGCGTCGCTCGAACGACTGTACATGTGGAACACACTATATATACGAGTTTTGAAAGACTACACGTGACAGCTTCACGCGACATAGGGATGTCTCTTGAATGACTCTACATGTCGCTTGAATGATAAATTAAAATATTATTTTTATTTCCAAAATTCACCTCAACACTTAGAAAAATATTTTTAGTGAAAAACTCTGCTCCAACACTTAGAATTTATTTCATAAAAGTTATCCCAATACTCTAAGTGAAACATTAGGGGCCTAAACCACAATCTTACCAAAGTTAAACTTACGGACGCTTGAATATTAAAGAAATTCGATATTCGTATCTGTTTTGGCAAATCTTCGAACTTGAACTTGTTCTTTGATTGGTGTAGGGGTACATGACATACTAAATTATGAACGAACATTTACAAAATCATATCCTTACAAATCACCCCTATGTCTATGCTAGTATAAAAGAAAAACATCCAAATTATAATATTATAAAAAGCCTATAGAAATCTAATACCCTCTCATGAACCCAACATTGAAAAGGTACTAAAAATATAGGTTTCAAAAGTTTTCTTCGAAATCATCAACTTCAAAATCTTCAAATCTTCAAGCTTTTATCGTGAGGGTGTGCAATCCAATAATCACCAAACTTTGTACCTACACACATGAGGCAAAGCAAATACCTTCGTGACGTATCGAGTTTCAAATGAGATAAATATAATATAAAAAATAGATGAAATCTCAAATCTCCCCTATAATGTAAAAACTCCTCCATAAATCATTCTCCCCCTTTTTATTTGATTGAAATAGACATGGAAACGAATAAAAAAAATAAACATGGAGTTGTCACGATAAACAAGGAAATTAACTACGATTATCAAAGAGACACTGAAAAGCTTTCCACAAACTATATTTGATTTTCTAATTTTTCATACAAAAATGCCAAAATAATTTTTAAAAAATCAAACACCATGAATTTACAGTAAGATAACCAAATCATGGAAATGGAATGAATGGATATGAACATATTCTAGAGGAAAATAAATTCATTATCATTACATATGTGCATGTTAAATCTGGATACTCCTAACGAATGAACTCAAAAATGTCCTTAGGTGTCTAAAGTGTTGAATTTAAATGACATCGACTGAATCCATCAACACATCAAAGTCAAAAGTAATTCTCACACCAATAACGTCTAAAACTATGTAATGCTTTTTCAAGACGCTTCCAGGACGTGCAAACCTGTTGATTTAGTTTCTATCCAAACTCCCACAATAAATAATCATGCATTTTATCTTTCTTTTGAGGTGGGCCCTTTATGGCATAGTTTTCTTTTTATCGCCTTTCATTTTATTTTGGACTCTTTTTCAAATGGAGTCTTTGACGTAGAGTCAATTTTATACTCTCATAGCCCTTTCTCATGCACTCATCATTTTTCATATTAAACAAAATCCTCACGGGCAATGGTTATTACATGCACTACGTTCAATGTCAAATATCACATATGGTTCATTTTAAAGACATAATTAAGATGAAAACACTCCGACTAATATGTGATGGACAAGTACAATAACCAAACAAATTCGTGCAAGTGTGAATTAAAGGCCATTATGAGTCAAATATGTATATAGTAATCATAAATTACAACTTAATGAGTCTACACATTATAAAGCACAAAAATGAAATGATGATGCGTATCAAAGTAGAATCAAATCATCACGTGGATATGGAATGAAGTTGTGACTTGGCCATCCTAAATTTTCATTCATATACAGTGTAAATAAAATACAAAACTCTTTTTGTCTCTTTCAAAAATTTTATCAAAAAAAATATATTTGGCTTTTTCAACTTAAAAAAAAAATGAAAATCTTTTTGTATAAAAAAAATATTTAATACAAAAATTAAGCATGTCATAACTTTAGCAAACATATATCATGAAGTACACCTAGCGTATGACAAACAAGAAAACTCAATTATTTATATGACATGGAAAGAGAAGAATCATGTGCAAGCAATCGAGAATCAACTAGTCTAATATCTAGTGCCTCTAAAAGTGATTACCTAACCCCAATAGGAGTGCAACGATGCCTTTGGGTTATGGGAACCATGGGAACACTAGACTTTAAGTTCCTAGTACCTCTTCAAAGATCGAAACAAAAAATGCCTAAGGTGACCTTTCCTACCATAGTGTGAACATGTTAAAACGGGTGGAACGACACCTATGGGATGACCTTTTCTAACGTCTTTAGGATTTGTTGACCCTCTAAAATAAATAATGGTCTTTCTTTTAACACTCGAAACCTTATAACATGATGATCCACTACCATTGCTACCAACACTACTCGACTCTGTCAAATTATTTTTTAACTCCAATTTTTTTGACTCAAGCAAGTAATTAGACTCTTCTAATTTTAGGGACTCCTTCTCTAAATTTTCAATTATTCCTAGAAGGTTATCACATTCTCTCTTAAAATACGCACGCTTATTCCCAAGAGTCTCCTCACGTGCCACAAATTCGTCGATTAAAATATTTTTATCCTCTTTGGTACAAACAAAAATGATAGACTTTCTCAAGTCCTCCAGTTCTTTTTTTTTAAATAGAACTTTATCATCACTCTCCTTTTTGGACAATTTTAAAGCATTAAAGTCATGGCCCAAAGAACCAAATTTCTCACGATAAAAATCTTTTTGATTTTGAATTATTTGCAAAAGATCCATCACGGATTTAAAATGAGAATTTTCGTTTTCCAAAACTTCAATTGTTTTTTCAAATGTTAAATTTAAACTATTTAAATCATCAAAACTTTGACATGTGCCCACCGGAAAGGGCATCCGATTACATAAGTGCTCCGTTGGAGAAATCGAGATTTTTCACAAAACAAATTTTTCAAAAAAATAATATCGGACAAATATGAGAAAACAAGTATCACTCGATAACTTAGAGAAACCTTCCCCCATACCAATTTGTAAAACGTATGTGTGATCGTTTAAATAAGCTCTGATACCAATTTGTGAAAACTGCATGTCTTGGGGGCTGTCAAACAATTGAAATAAAATTGCCAACTCAGAGATTTCAGGAAAAAAAACATTTTCTGATAAAACCTTTATTTCACTAAAATACTTATAATAATTACAATGAAATCCAAAATGAGTTAACCGCAGAAAACCCACTTAGACCACGACCTAGAGTCAGCAATGAATCAACCGTAGAAGATCCACATGAACACATAGTTCGAATCAGTCGAGGAACACGCACAAATACTCCCTATCGACATGTAGTTGTCTTCAGCCTTGTACCTCAATCAATCGGCACATAAATCACTAGTAAAGATCTTCTCTACAAGATAAAACTGACACAAGATGTGTTTTTGGGTTCCAAACAATTCACATAAACTATTGGGATGAATTGTGAATTAAAAACACGGATTAAAACCTCTAAAATTTAGAAGACAATTATTCTACCAAAGAAGTTTTCGTATCTGATAAAAAATGCAACTATGCTTAAGAAAAACGAAGCTCTTTAACACATATAAAAACGTTAAGCGACAGATTTCTCGAATGAAAAGGCATGACGATGGAACAAGAAACATATTCCGTTCGACTGACAGCGCGCGACATAGTGATGTCTCTTGAACGACTATACATGTCACTCGAACGATAAATTAAAATATTAGTTTTTATTTAAAAAATTATCCTTAACACTTAGAAAAATATTTCTGACAAAAAAGTCAACTCCAACACTTAGAAATTTTTTCATAAAAGTTATCATAATATTCTAAGTGAACCATTAAGAACTTAAAGAACAATCTTACCAAAGTTAAACTTGCGGAGGCTTGAGTGTTGAACAACTTTGATATTAATATCCGTCTTGACATATCTTAAAACTAGAACTTGTTCTTTGATGATTGTAGCGGTATATGACATAGTCAATTGCGAACGTACACTTATAAAATATTGTCCTCACATCATGTCCGACCCCCCTGACACATTTTCCAATCAAAGTGTTTCTACTAAAAAATTTGGGTCCTATTCTCAAATCGAGAATCCTGCTAATACACGACCGGTTCCAATGTTTTATGTTGGACACGTATGATGTGTTGTTGTCCACCATAGATCCATTTGGGGGCTATTAGTGGTTTGCTTTCCTCGCGACACATTTTAAGGCAGAAGTTTTCTTACACTCGAATCCGGTTTTGATTCCCAAATTGGTCATCCCACATGTTTGTGGTCGATTTCTCTATGCTATGTTGGACATGCACGAGGTGTTTGTGCCTCCCGCAGTGACGTTTTGGGGGATGTTAGTGGTGCCCTCCCCCTCACGACACATTTTCAAGCCTAAGTGTGACTATTTTAAAATTCTATTTTTATTCTCAAATCGAGAGGCCCACGACTATGCGGCTGATTATTACATGGGACATTCAATGTGCACGAGGTATTTGTGCTACATATGGTGACATTTCGTGGGTGGGGGGTGGGGGTGGACTTTACCCCTAGTGGAACATTTTCAACCCAAAGTTTTCCTACTCTTAATTCTCATTCCTATTGTCAAACTGGGAATCCCTCGAATGTGTGGCCAGTTTCTACATGTTACATTGGATACGTAGAATGTGTTAGTTCCACCAATGGTGAGATTTGGGGTTATTAGTGGTTTTCAACCATTGTAGCACATTTTCAAGCCTAAGTGTGCATATTTTGAAATTCAGGTCCTGATCTCAAACTCAGAGTCCCACAACTATGCGGCCAATTGATACGTGTTATGTTAGACACGCATGAGTTGTTCCTACCACCCGTGATGCAATTTGAGAGATGTTACTTGTTTTTGACCCCTTATGGCACATTTTCATGCCTAAATGTACCTGTTTCAAAATTGGTGTCCAATTATCATAATGGGCATCCCATAACATAACGATCGATTGATAAGTTTTACATTGGACGCGCACGAGATATTCGTGCCACCTGTAGTGCCATTTGGGTGAGGGAGCATCCACACTCTCATTGTACATTTTCAAGTCTAAGTGTTCCTACTCTATAATTCGGGCCCTATTCTAAAATCGAACGTCATGTGACTGTGTGATAGGTTATTGTGTGCTATGTTGGACATGCCGGAGGTGTTCGTGTAGCCTATGGTGATGTTTTGTGGTTGGTAGTGCTTTTCTCCCATCGTGAAATGTTTTCAAGCCTCTGTGTTCATATTTCAAAATTCATATCATATTCTCAAACCAGGAGTCCATTGACTAAGCATCCATTTGCTATGTGTTTTGTTAGATGCGCACATGAAGATCATGCCACTCATGATGTCATTTGGTGGTGGGCATGGGCTGGCACCTGCCCCCTCGTGGCACGTTTTTCAGACTAAGTGTTATGACAACCAAAACCATCCAATAAACACACCAATAATTATCACTTTGTCCTTCTAACAAACAATCCGACAACAAAACAACAATACAAAATTATCCAACAGCTAAAATAAACAAAACCAATAATTATCCTATACTCCTTCTAACATCTAGAATATTTAAAAGATAATACGTATCAATTTTATAAAACTTTTGGTAAGAATACCTAGTTCTTACGATCAAAGAAGGCAATTAAATTTAGTTTTTTGAATCTGTGATTAGACCATATTGATCCGAGGGACCCCGTCATCTTCTTGTACATGTACATTTATTGATTACTTTATTTGTTACAATCTTGATAAAACGAAGGTAAATTAACATCTCACATGAGACAAAAATCAACATTATCGATTTTTTCAAAATTTAGAAATTCTAAGTTGGTGACGAGGTTCTTCATTATGAAAATTGTCTTTTATCACACTTAAGGAAATCGATAGATAGTTAATTTTTGAAAATTGAAATTTCTTATCCGTTGATCTCCTTGAGATTGATCGGGGATAATTTTTAGAATAGAACAACCTTATTACTAATTTAAAAATTATAAATTTTAAGAAAATATGTAGTGTTGATTTTTGTCCCATGTGAGACATTAATTTACCTTCATTTTATAAAGATTATATCAATGAACTTGATCAAAAAATTTATATGTATAGGAACGCGTGGAATTTGAACTAGGTCAATTTGGTTCAATTACAAACTCGCGATACTCTATTCCGAAATCGAGTGTCCCATGAAAGTTGTTCGTGCTCCTAACATTCGATTGAAGCAAACATATTATCAAAAGTTAATTTAAATGACCCCAAATCAATATTTTTAAATACAAAAAATATTGATTTAGATTCATGTAAGTTAACTTTTAATATTACAAAAGCATAAAGTATCTAGAAGTTACTTTTGTAAATGAATGGGGTAATTTGTTTTTAATTCAATACATAATCGAAGTTTTGAAATGTCATAGATAAATATAAACAAATCACATTAAAAATTCTTAAATTAAACTGAGCATTTATACAACAAACTAAACATTTCGACATAAAAGTAGAGTGCTAATATAATGTCAATATAATAATAGGTTACAAATAAGATTGACAATGATTAAATAATGTTGTGATACTTAATTTTTCTCTAACTCAACAAAAAGATCCTTCAAATTAGGGTTTTCATCAAGATCTAACCATAAATTTTTTGGATATTTTAGTGAATCTAGTTGAGTAGTCATACCCTTTGGCGCATGCAAAATAATAGACCGGTTGCCATCCTTTATGAACTTCGAGTAGAATAACTTATATATGTTCTTAAAGGCAGAAATAAAAGGCTCGTCGACTATGCGATATTTACTCTTCAGTTTTGTTAAATCCAGCATAATCATTTTTGAGTAAGGATCAAGTTTGCAAGCATTAATAGTATCCTCCACATTCACACAATCACAATAGAATACAATTTCTATGAAATTTAAGTTATAGAGTTCTATGATTTGTTGGATTATCCCATAATAGGTTAGCAACATCTCTTTTGGATTTTTATCGCCTTTGCTAGCGATACAAGTACTCAAGGACGAAATTAAAATACTGATGATTTGCATCAGAAGCTTTTCCTCATATAGATGTGAAACAAAATTAGAACCGTTGGTGCTAAAATTCTTAAACTTTTTCACATGAAAGTTGGGATCTTTTTCTAAGCATGAAAGACTTGAAGAGTCATCACCTCTTTTTAGAAGATGCATTTATTAATGAATTTGTATTAGGGCATGTTTTTACTACCCATGAATAAATAACCACACACATAAGAGACTAAAATCAGATGTTTTTATACCCACACCCTAAAACAAGTCGTGAAATTTCTCCTTCGATTAAGGGAAATTTTGTTCTCATACTTCCTACAGGTAAATTGTAAAGTTTAAATCATAAAATATAAGATACATATCATCAAAGAAGAAGAATTCAGTAAATACTCACTCTCTCCAGTCTTCGATTTCATCTTTCGATTTCAAGACATAATGAGCTTCTTGGTCTTATTATAGATTTGTTAGTTTCACCTCTTTAAGGTTCCCAAAAGGCATTTAATCCTCAGACTTATAAGGTTCTTCTATCACTCATTATCCACGAGGAATGAACTTCCTTACTTCTTATTCTGGCATATTTTTCCTAGCGTACAACTATGATTCCACAATTACGTATTCATTAGCAATTAACCCTCAAATATACCACGTATTCTTTAAGTAAACTTTGAAGATTTTCATCAAGTGCTCAAAAGGATAAATCCATCGATATCTAATGGGATTATAATAAAATTTTGTCTCATAAATACACAAGAAGGTGGATGCTGATATCGAACATGATGGAGTAAAGTATTTCTAGAATACACAAACTACCTCAGCTAAAGATGAATTCCCAGTTTTAGTGTGCCTTATGTTTACCACTTTTGTACAAAGCAGGTTGAATCATAAATTGGCTTACATAAATTCTCGACATAGATCTCTATGTTCAAAGAAGAAAGGTCGAAGTAACAAATGGATTAATAGGATGATTATGTGACCGTCGTGAGACTTGCATTGCTTCAAGTATTTTTCTTGGTATCTTACTGTGGGTACCCAAAATTTAGAACCATGGGCCCATACGAGTAGCCCAGTCCTGACGGCCCAAAGTCCGAGCCCCTCATCTCTTATTGATCCGATCTCCCCCACGTTCGCACAATCAGAAGTTACACGGGAGATGGAAAACGTGGAGAAACCCATCACCTCCACTTACCTGCATGTACATGTATATATTAAAACCTAGGTCCGGGGCAAAAGGACAAGTTGTATTCTCTGTAATCACTCTCCGGAGTATATAGAAATAATATCGACTGCACCACCGTGGACGTAGGCACATCTTTGCTGAACCACGTACATCCTTTGTTGTGTGATTGACATCTTATATTCCTTATTATTTTTTTGATAATTGCTTCTCTTGTATTTATTTGTGTTGCATAATAATTGCCTCCACAATTGGTGGCGTCTGTGGGAAACGTTCATCTTTCCCTGAGAAGAGCCCACGTCAAAAAAGGAGTTTAAGATGTCTGGCCACAGCAGTAATGCTCCCCAAGCAGGAGATATTCAAGAGCCACTTGCTCCTCACAGGATCAGGTCTGAAGTCCAACGTTCAGGTCAGAGAGCTCGCCTAGAAAGACCAGCCTCAAAAGAAAGTCCGGGTCCAGCGAGGTCCACGCAGATATCCAGGTTGATTAATGCATACGAGGCAAGGATCCACGAGTAGAGGGAGTCTTCTCGCAGATACGAGGCTGAGAATTCTCGCTTGAAAAGAAGACTGGAAAGACTGGAGAGGGAGCTTCGTCCTGATAACAGGAGATGCCCATATCGCACTCCTAGCCCTCAGGCGAGAAAATCTCGCAGCCGAGGAAGGAGCCCTAGGCGAGAATCACAAAGGGACGAAGGAGGTGAGTCAGACGACGACCTCCACGAACAGTTACGAAGAGCTTGCCACTACCAGAGCCCTGCTCGCAGCAACGAGAACATACGAAACATGGTCCGCAGGGAGATGGACCAGCATCCCGCTCACCACGGAACAAGATCAACCAGAGAAATCGCGAGGCGAGCTCTCAAAACCCAGATGAAGTCACCTTTCACAAGAGAAATCGAAGAGGAGGAAGCTATCAAGAAATTTTCCATTCCAAGGTTCAATATTTACGACGAAAAAATTGATCCCATCGATCACGTCAGGCAATACCGATAGGCCATGACCCTCTAGTGTCACCGATATGCCCTAATGTGCCGCATTTTTCCCTCAAGCCTTCATGATGTAGCACAGAAGTGGTTCGAGAGGATCCCCCACCGGTCGATCAAGAATTTCAAATCCCTAGCCGAACTCTTTACGGCTCGATTCATTACCAGTAGCTCCCATCCCAAAAGGATGGATGCTCTGCTAATAATGAAGAAAATGCCTCAAGAGACCCTCCGAGAATATGCGAAGAGGTACTGAGAGTTATTTAATGAGATCGAGGACTGCGCGGAGGAAGTGGCAGTGGCCTCCTTCAAAATTGGGCTCCCTAGTTCTTCCCTCCTCTACCAGTCCCTGCCGAAGAAGGAAGCTATGACTATTGACGACCTAATGGCCCGAATCGAGAAATACGCAAAGGTGGAAGATGTCACCCACCCTAATACAGGAGAAAATGGTCGAGCTAAGCTCACTACCAAGGTAGGTGAGAAAACTGAGAACCAGAGGAAAAGAGGAAAGAACGGAGGCAAAAATGGCTCCAAGAATGGAGGGAACCATGACGCGTCGAAAGCATTCCAGGTGGTCAACACCATCTTTAAAGAACTAATTTACAAGATTCTCATGAAGATCAAGGATGAGCCATTCATCAAGTGGCCCGGGAAGATGGGAGGAGATCCCTCGAAGAGGAACAATGCGTTGAGGCGCGCTTTTCACAAAGAAGGAGGACACAAAACCGAGAACTGCAAAGCTCTTAAGTCTCACCTCGAAGAATTGGCCCAGTCTGGGCATTTGAACGAATTTGTGGAGAAAAGGGCAGAGAAAGTGACTGCCAACAGAGAGGCGAGACCCGATAACGTGATGGAGGATGATGCTGGACACGAGTTCATAGTAATCAACGGAGTATCTGACATCAAGAAGATACAAGGGAACTCAGCTCGAATGGAAATAAAAAAACTTATAGCGGTAATGCAGGCTTTTCAAATCGATCCAGCAAAGTCACAGTCAGGAAAGCGTCGACGAGCAAAGGACGTCAACTATAACAAGCATATTGTTTTCACGGATGAAGACTTGATGGGAGTAAGGACCCCACATCATGATGCCCTGGTCATTACACTCAGGATAGCCAACTTTGACATCGACAAGCTGCTCGTCGATCAAGGAAGCTCATCCAAAGTAATTTACCTCGACCTATTCAGGAAATTGAAGTTAAGCGTCGCCGACCTAAAGGAAGCTACTGTTCCTTTGGTCGGCTTCGCTGGAAAAATGACCATGCCCCTAGGTAAGATAGTGCTGCCAGTTCGTGCTGGGAACGTCTCCAAGATGATTGAGTTTTTGGTAGTTGACATCGAATCACCGTACCAGGCCATCCTCGACAGAGGATGGCTTCATCCAATGAAGGCGGTCTCCTCGACCTACCATCAGAAGCTCAAGTATGTAACAGAGCGAGGAGTAATGGAGATCCACGACGACCAAGCAATGGCAAGGAATTGCTTCATAGTAGCCATCCGACCAAAGCCAGAGAAGAAGGCCGGTCAATCCAGCGAGAAAGTTGAAGAGGGTGTGATACCTTCTAAATTGCAATTAAAGTATGGAAGAGATGCAGTAGAGGAAACCAGGCTCCTCCCCTCCAAATGTGTCATCGAGAACCTGGTAGAAGTTATGGCCGAAGTTGGTGTTAGTAGCAGAGTCTTCTTGATTGGAGCATCACTCACCGACCAAGAACAGAAGGAGTTGACGACCTTGCTGAGACACAACGTAGACGTTTTCTCATGGGAACCATATGAGCTACCTGGAATTGATCCTGATATGGTCTGTCATCACCTGCACGTCGACCCCACATTCAAGCCAATCACACAGAAGGCACGGGGAACTGCACCCGAGAAGGCTAAAGTGGTCGAAAAGGAAGTCAAAAAATTGTTGGATGAAGGATCCATACGGGAAGTGAAATTCCCCAAGTGGTTGTCCAATCCAGTAGTGGTTCCGAAGAATAATGGGAGGTGGAGAGTTTGCATCGACTTCACTGACCTCAACAAAGCATGCCCTAAGGATAGTTTCCCCCTCCCAAAGATAGACCAACTAGTATATGCCACTGCAGCTCACGAGCAAATGAGTTTCCTGGATGCATACTCAGGATATCACCAGATCCCCTTGTATGCCCCTGACCAGGACAAAACAACATTCATCACGACAGTTGGGTTATATTGCTACAAGGTCATGCTATTTGGGCTCAAGAATGCGGGGGCAACCTTTCAGCGGTTGGTCACAAAAATGTTCAAGGATCAAATGGGAGACACAATGGAGGTCTGCATCGATGACATGCTCATTAAGATCAAGAAGAAGGATAATCACCTCCCAGACCTGTCAAATACCTTCAAAATCCTTAGGAAGTACCGAATGAAGCTTAATGCGAGCAAGTGTTCCTTCGGTGTCTAGTCAGGAAAAATTTCTTGGATACTTGATCAGTAAGAGAGGCATAGAAGCTAATCCAGACCAGATCAATGCAATCAATAGGGTACAACCCCCTCGAACAATCCAGGACGTGCAGAAGCTCACTGGAATTCTCATTGCCTTAAATCGCTTCATTTCCAAATCCTCCGAGAAGTGCAAGCCTTTTTTCCAGCTTCTAAAAGGGAGTAAACCGATAGAATGGAGCCTAGATTGCTCACGAGCATTGGACGAGCTAAAATCCTACCTAAGCACTCCACCGTTGCTGGTCATACCACAGCAAATGGATTCTTTGTACCTGTACCTCTCTGTATCCAATCACACTGTCAGCTCCGCGCTAATATGCGAGGTTGCAGGGATCCAACACCCCGTTTATTACGCGAGCAAGACCTTATTAGACGCTGAGCAAAGGTACCTGCCATTGGAGAATCTCGCCTTTGCCCTAGTAATAGCCTCAAGGAAGCTAAAGCATTATTTCGAAGCTCATACTATTATCGTCCTTACATCGCACCCCCTTAAGGCGGTCCTAAGGAAAGTGGATTTGTCGGGCAGATTATCTAAGTGGTCAGTCGAGCTTGGCCGGTTTGACGTCCAATTTCAACCAAGGACAGCTATCAAGGGCCAGATCCTTGCTGATTTCATAGCCGAATTCACAGGCGAAGAACTCCCTAAACAACCTCAACCAACAAAGCAAAAGGAGAACCAAGCGATAGTGGAAACCTGGAAACTCTTTGCTGATGGAGCCTCAACTCAAATGGGGCAGGGGTAGGCATTGTCCTCATCACTCCAGAAAACACAATCCTCAAACAAGGAATCAGGATTGTATTTGCATCCTCTAACAACGAAGAAGAATACTAAGCCCTAAGCCGGTCTCCAAAAGGCGCAAACTCTGGGAGCAAAATGTTTATAGGTGTTCGGCGATTCTCAACTAGTCTCCAATCAGATAAGTGTAGATTACAATGCGAATGATGAAAGAATGGTAGACTACCTCCCCCTAGTGAGAAAACTAATGACGATCTTTGAGGAGATCAACATCCAGTAGTTTCCTAGGGGGAAAAATAGTCACGCTGATACCTTAGTAGCCTTGAGTTCGACAGTTGGCTCTGACCTTAAGAGGGTCATCCCCATCAATTTCCTCATTTGTTCGAGCATTAACCGCAACAGCAAGTTACCAAACGCATAACAAGTACTCCAGGTGGGATCAACCCCCAGCTGGATGGACCCCTTAAAGGACTATTTAAAGGATGTGACGCTCCCAGATAACAAGAAAACTGCCCACCAGATAAGAGTCAAAGCTGCTCGCTTTCACTTATCCACAGGAGGCGACTTGTATAAGAAATCCTTCTTCGGTCCCTACCTTAGATGCGTCCACCCAGTTGATGTCGAGAAAGTGCTACACGAGCTTCACGAAGGAATCTGTGGAAGTCATATTGGAGGAAGGTCTCTAGCCTTTCGAGCAATGAAGGAAGGCTATTGGTGGCCATACATGCAAAAGGACTCCGCAGTAGATGTTCGCAAATGCTCGAAATGCCAATTCCATGCTCATATGGTCCACCAACCAGCCAGCGATCTGAAGTCCCTGTCCATCCCATGGCCCTTTACCCAATGGGGAATGGACATTGTGGGACCACTGCCTACCGCTGTCGGCAATCGCAAATACCTGTTGGTTGCGATTGACTACTTTACCAAATGGATCGAGGCTGAATCCCTGGCGAACATGTGAGATGCTGATATGATAAGGTTCATATGGAGAAATATAATCACTCGGTTTGGGATCCCCAGAACCATCATCGCCGACAATGGAACGCAGTTCGAAATTGGCCCCTTTCAGAACTTCTATAACGAAAATGGGATCAGACACCACTTTAGCTCTGTAGCCTACCCTCAGAGCAATGGCAAAGCCAAAGCTTCCAACAAAATTGTGATCGACGGATTAAAGAAGTGATTAGAGTGAGCCAAGGGCGCATGGGTAACAGAGCTACCCCATGTTCTATGGGCATACCGAACCACTCCTCGACGAGCAACAGGAGAAACCCTATTTTCACTGAAAAATGGCATGGAAGCAATCATCCCATTAGAAGCAGGTTTATCGACAATGAGATCCAACCTTGTCGACCAAGGCCTGAATGAAGAATCATTGCTCGTCGAACTCGACCTAGCCAACGAGCATAGAGAACTGGCCCTGGTGAAGCTTGCGAGATATCAACAATAGCTCGCAAAGCACTACCACAAAAGGGTTAACTCGAGAAGATTGCAAGTTGGGGACTATGTTTTAAGAAAAGTCCTAGGCAACGTGGTGAAGTCATCAGATGGCAAGCTAGGCCCAAACCGGAAAGGACCCTTTAAAATAACTAAAGATGACCTGCAAGGTGCCTATCATTTGGAAACGATGGAGGGCAGAGAGATGCCACGAGCATGGAAAGCAGCTAATCTCAAGAAATTCTATTTTTAGATTCTAAAGGAATTCTATTGTTGAATATTTTTCTTGTATTTGTTATGTGAAAGAACAATTCATTTCCCTTATTACTAATGAAATCAGTAATAGTTGCCCCTGGCAATACCCCTGGCAATACCCCTCCTCGGGTCATCATCATAAAACATGAGAGACCTCTTAGCATTTCCCCTGGCAATATATAAAGCCCTACAGAGGATTCTTAGGCAATGCGACCAAATTTTATACTGGCCATCAAACCTACTTTGGTTGAGAAAAATCATGATCGAATGAAGACATCCAATACTAGGTGTGTCCTCGCCAATTGCCCTACTTAGGCCCAAGAGAGTGTGATGACACAACCTAAAAGGTAAAATGGGGCATAATGGTATTTTGGTATTATACTGGACTGGGGGGACACATGCATGACAAAACAAAAAGGATTATGAAGCAGCAAGAATATAAAAAGATTGGATGAATACGTTTAGTCAACAAAATTTCCCAAAATACGAACTTTTCATTAATCCCTTATATTTACAACAATGATAATACATGTTTATTCGGCGAAGCTCGCCCAAAGCATTTAAATTATCAAAGCTTTCATTAATCCCTTATATTTACAACAATGATAATACATTGCTTAGTCGGCGAAGCTCGCCCAAAGCATTTACATTATCAAAGGTTTCATTAATCCCTCATATTTACAACAATTATAATACATGTTTAGTCGGCGATGCTCGCCCAAAGCATTTACATTATCAAAGGTTTCATTAATCCCTTATATTTACAACAATGATAATACATGTTTAGTCGGCGAAGCTCGCCCAAAGCATTTACATTATCAAAAAAGACAAAAGAATAACAACTTGCAAAATCTCAAGGAGGTGGAAGCCTTCGAACAAGATAATCTGACACTCTAGCTCTTCGTCCGTCATCAGGAGCGGGGACTAGCTCTTCCACAACCTCATTTGCGTCCAACTCCAATAGTTGCCGAGGAATAGTATCAATGGGGATCCATCGATCATCCCTCCTGAATGGGTTGGGCATCAGAGTGGAGGAGGATATCTCGTGACGATACCATAACACCGAGTGACTCGGGACCTGAAGCTCTTTCAAGGCACTTAACCACCCTCTGATGAAAGAAAGTTCCTCGAACTCAGATAGTCTTGCTGGAGCATCTAGCCATCTTTGATCATAACCGTCAACCCACGCTTGTCGAGGACCTTTCTTGAATAAGTGCCGCAATTGGGTAACGTCCCTTTGAAGCCCAGTAACAATTACATATGCTCACCGTACATCATCGTGGAGCTCTTCCATCTCCTTATCACACTGTTCTTCTACTTCCCTGTACCTGCCCTGGTGTTCCTACCAGCTAGCGGGAGGAGAGGACGAGTGGAACCTCGCGGCATTGGAGGAGTATATCCAGCTCGTGACGACGAGGAGCCTTACAGAACCGCTGAAATAGTGCTCGACGCATGATCTCTAAGTTGTAAGACTTCCCTCCTCAGGTTTTCATTCTCCTGCTGTAGGAACTCCCCGACTTGGTTGACCTCGGTGGCCTCTAGGAGTCTTGTTCTCAGCACATTGACTTCTTCTTGCACTAAAGCGCCAATATTCTACATCTCCTCGAGCCTATCCTTCAGCTTGACCACGAGCTCAGACTGCTACTTATACTTTTGATTCCTTGACCTAAGACATTTGCAAAGCCTAACAAAGGCCTGACGAACCTGAGGACTGGCATTGGGACCAAGAGTCCTGCCTAACTGAGATGTGGCAGGAATATACTCTTCTACATCAGTCAACTGCAAGACATAAAAGGGCAATGGAGAGAAAAAACAATCAATGCACTGGAAAAAGAAGACTTTTCATTTCATGGATAAAAGTCAAGTACATCGAGCAAAAATTGGAAAAATTACAAGAAGAAGGACAAAAATAGTCCTAAAAGTAGACTAACTAGCAACCTCAGGCTGCCCCGAGGTAGCTGGATGCTTCCCCTTATCAGTAGCAGCAGAGACATCCCCCTCTACATGGATCCCCTCAGTCTCCTGGGTAGGACAAGCACCGGCAGGACTTGTCTGAGAGGCAAGATCAACACCCTCGATGGCTGGGGCAGGGGCTTCTTCATCCACAGTTGGCATCGAACCCGGGCCATGCTCGTCGAATAGAGGAGATTCAACATTAATCCCAACACCTAAGAGGGCCTTGTTCCAGCCCTTCTTGAAGTTCAAATGGCTGATGTAGCCTATCTGAACCTCGGCATCTTAGTAAGAAGCAGTCCACCTGGAGTTATATGAATCCTCCTTAATGGTGGCTACCTGGGACTCTTTCTCCTTTAACATCTTGGTCAGAACCTTGTTCTCCTCCACGACACCCAGCTTGCTTGAGCAGACTAGGTCATAGGCCTGCCTTAGCTCACTCAGCTCCTTAACTGCCGCATCCCTCTCTCGATTAGAATTGATGACGGCCAGATCAGAGGAAGCTCGGGCGGCATCAGCAGTCTTTAAATCAGCCTCCAGCTGAGAACCCCTGACTTCCAGAGCGGACTTTTGCTGCTCCAGCTCTCCATTCCTTCTCACTAACTCGTCGCGAGAACGATAGAGCACGACGAAGTCAGTCACAAATTCCCAAAAATAAAGAAGAGATCAAGAAGGAGAAACAACTAAAACTTGTTAAAGAATTGAAAAATGGAGAGGATCTTACCAAGGGAAGCCTCTGGCTAGCTTGTAGGGCCAATTGATCAGACCCCAACGCCCTCTGGCGATCTGCAGGGAGAACTTCCCTCTCGAGCAGCGCAGGTGCCAGCTGAGGAGAAAGGGCAACTGAGGCCCCCTTGGGCAAAGCAGACACCGGGACCAAGGCTTGCCCAGCCTTCATCCTTGACTCCATATTTCTCCTCTCTTCCTCTTTCTCCTTCTCCTTTTCCATTCTCTTCCTCTCCTCCATCCTCTTCTTTTCCTCCTCCTTTTTCTCTCCCTCTCCCTCACCTGCTCTTCCTCTCTCCTCTTCCTCTCTTGCTCCTGAGTAGAAGACCGAGAACCAGTAGCCATGGCCCCAGAAGTAGACTTTTGTTTCTTTGACCTCTGTGTAAGAAGCACGTGGTCCTCCTCATCATCATCATCTCTAATCAAGTTTTTCCTTACAGGCATCTCTTCACCTGAACTGCGGGAAGTGCTCGACGATCCTCAAGCTTCATAAACCTCCTCACAGTCAGAAGAAATGCTACTGTCAGAGCTCCCTTCACTCAAATTACTCGTAGCTCCTGCAGGCTCACTCTCAGAGCTGATCTCTTCTTTGTCCAACTGGATAGGCTCAGCAGTAGTCTCTCCGAAAGAATCAAACTCTGGTACACTATCCACAGGCCGTGCTATGAAGCTGGAGCCTACGTTCTTATACTCGAGCAAAAAGGCAGCAGACCTGGGATGCTCGCCGTCACCCAGAGGCTCACTGATATCCAAGCTTTCACCAACTCTGAGATACGAACCTCGCTGAGAGCAGGCTCCAAATTCTTTGACCTCGTTGTGGAAGAAAAAGCAAAGAAGGGTTAGAAAAGTCATAAATCAGTAAAGGTTGAAACAACAATACAATATCTACCTATATATTCTTCCCCGTAAAAAGGAACAGTGAACCTCTCAGACCTCGTCCCTTCAAACTGGGGAGGAAACTGACAATTCCTAACGAGGAAACCCTCTTGCCAGTAATCCTTATGGGAATCAGGTAGGTCTACTACCAATACCCTATCAGGGCTCCTATCTTTAAGGTATAAGACACTTGAACTAGTTCGAGAAAGGGAATAACAGAAACAGATCTCGGCAAGTCCTAACCTAGTACCATACAACTGATTTATTCTATGGACACCATTTACTATTTACCACACATTGGGCGAGCATTGTGCAGGAAATATATTGAAATAGCCAAAGAAATGCAGAAACAAATCATTGG